>JADFUC010000852.1:0-1200000 GCA_019722365.1 Lithospermum erythrorhizon | reverse complement strand
TGATGAGTCATGGCGGAAGGGATGCAATGTTAAAAATACTGGACTATAAATTGGATATAAAATTTTCTTAGATATTTGTATATTTGGTCATTTGTTTCTCCAACGAATTTTTTTATTAGAAACTTCTTGAAATCAATTTAATTAAAAATTTTTAATAGAATTCTTTCTGACTTAGGATAAATGGAAGATCCTTTAAGAATTTTAATTATTCGACTTAGTCTTAGTACATAAGTCGATCTAACATATATGTAGAGATCCGAAATAAATTTAATTATATTTCTCATTTTTCATCAGCATCCAATCCATGATCATCAATTATAGACGATAGTGCTATAAATTATGATCAAAAACAGATATATATCGAGATAGACATTAATGTTTCAGACTGGACAATGAAGACTTGGATTAAAAGTTCAGCGCACTGATTAATAAGACTGCTGGTAGGATAAGGTAAAGCGGATGAAAATAAAGAATAAAATATCACAAAGAAAAGATAAGGAGAATGTCAGATATGCAGAATTTGATGAATAGGGGTTTTGAGTCCCCAAAGGGTCTCTATTGCTTTTATTGGTATATTAAATACATTGAAATAATGTGATTTTTTTTCACATTCATGTACTGTCTATACCATTCAGTTCTAATTGCAGGGTGAGATTATTTTCAAAATATGGACAGCTTAAAAGTATATAATACAAGGAAAATATATATTAATGTACTTTTACTTTAAAATCAAATGACACATTATGAAAATAATATAAATAAATTATTTAAATGTAGACATTCCATTTCCCCATAGGAATAATTGATAAAAGTCTAGAAATTTCTTTATAATTTAGAACTTGTATTAAATTAAATTCAGTAGTATGATTACAGGAGTTTTCTAAACATCGTTTTATTCGTTTAAGAAATAAAAATTAGAACCAAGAATCATCAGTTTTTAAACTTAAGTTTTGAATTTTATCCAACTTAACTTTTGTCTACCAGCTACTACAATCTTTTGTTCAAAGCTGTATTAGGTTTATCATCAATATATATAATATATATTTTTAAAATTCATTACTAAAGTGAACTTAGATAACTTCTTGTGATATTTGAAATTTAGTGTGGTTCATATTTTGGTATAAAAGCTTTTTTTGAAAATAAGCATCTAATAATAGGGCTATTAGGTAGTAGACCATTTCCTTTTCAAAGAGGATTTGACCCAAAATATTATGATTGATATATAGAGATAGACAAATATTTAAAACTAAAAGTTGATCAAGGTTGGAAACAGAACAGTTAAGCAATCATCACCAAGGTTATTACCTCTAAAACTTAATATTTTTTTAATTGGTTATGTCTGGTCAATTTGCTAGCTGCATTTTCAGGCTGCAAGAAAGTATATTCATAGTTATTGGTGTTTTATAGGTGTGACTAAATGAAGAACTCAGTTATTAGATGATATAACTTGAGAATCTTTGGAGGCAGGAAGGAGGTTCTGGGTCTTGTTTTTGGAAGTAATTGTCTTTGAAATTGAGAGAAAAATGAATTCCTTATGGGTTTGTGAACTAAGAATATATTCTTTGTGTATTTTGGTTTAGTTTATTATAATTGCTGACCAGGTTGAAAAATTAGAGAGGGTAGAGATCATTGTTGAGGAGCTTGTGGGGTTCCCAAATCATGGACTAACATGACTGAGGCTTCCGTCTTTTTATATGTGGATGTTTGGGGCCACATATGTGGGTTCCTCCGACACTTATTGTGGATAATCGGTGAGACGTTGAATTGCGCCCATGCTTTGATAAATTTTTGATGTGAATCGCTTTAAATGCGAGTGTTACTCTTGTTTGTCGTGTTTACGTGCTTTGTCGTAATCAATTTGAGAAAAAATTAAAGTCTTCAATGTGACAATAGTGCAGTATGCTAACCTGAAACAATTGTGTGCTACTCACGGCATTACCCACATGCCTTTCTTGCCCGGCCACAACTGCCCAATGAGGCCGAGATACGCGCTCAAATACGTTAACAATAAATCATTTATTGTATGCCGTAACATAAAATGCCTGCCGGCACTGTAGCTGAAACACCTTGTCTCCTGTGTCTTTTGTATTGAAACTTCCATATATAAACTTTTCTTCCTGGGACAATCCCATAAAACCCGGCCAATTTCCCGCCGGCCGCATGGCTTAACTACGCTGGCTCCTCCCCGGCCGAAGGCCACGACTCCTCTTTCTCATGTTCTGGCCATCAACCCCTCTTTACACTCACATTACCTAGCCAGCTTAGCCCCATTTCTCCTTCAACCCAACAACCTCGTAGGCTCTACTACTCGCCCGCCCAGCATGAGCTTCTGTCTCGCCAACGTGTCTAGACCTCACGGCCTGTAGCCATCACGGCATATTTAAGGCTAATCCTAAATATAACCTTCATGTCTCCTGTACACCTTCTCCAATCCCAAAGAACCCTGTGCATGCCCTTAATGATCCGAATTGGAAAATGGCCATGTACGAGGAATATGATGCTTTAATTAAAAATAATACTTGGGATCTTGTACCTCGACCTTCGGGTGTTAATATTATTCGGTCTATGTGGATATTTCGTCATAAATTGCGATCTGATGGTTCTTTTGAGCGATATAAGGCTCGTCTTGTAGGTGATGGCAAAACTGATGGAGTTGGCGTTGATTGTGCAAGCAGCTTTTAGTCGGTCGTTAAACGGCTACCGTTAAATCTTGTTTTGACTTTCTCTCTCTCTCTCTCTCTCTCAGTCATGGCCCATTCACCAATTAGATGTTAAAAATGCGTTTCTTCATGGTGATCTCCATGAGACTGTTTATAGGTCAACTGTGGTTTTTTCGAATTACATCTGCCAAATTATGTTTGCAAGCTTCGCAAATCTCTCTATGGTCTCAAACAAGCTCCGAGGGCCTGGTATAAACGGTTTGCAGATTACGTGTCTACTATTGGGTTTGTTCATAGTAAATCTGATCGCTCTTTGTTCATATATCGGGCGTGGTCGCGGCCAAACACTCTCTCTATTATATGTTGATGACATCATTCTTACTACCTCATCTGAGTCTCTTTGTAGGTCTATCATGTCTTTGTTAAATGCTGAATTTGCCATGAAAGATCTTGACCACCTCAGCTATTTTTTGGGTATTGCTGTAACTCATCATATAGGTGGTCTGTTTTTATCACAGCAAAAATATGCAGAGGCTATTGTTCATCGTGCTGGCATGTCATCGTGCAATCCCACTTCTACCCCTATTGATACTAAATCAAAGTTAAGTGGCACATCGGGCACACCGTGTGAGGATCCAACATTATTTCGTAGCTTAGGTGGGGCACTTCAGTATCTCACATTCACTAGACCTGACATTTCCTATGCGGTTCAGCAAATATATCTTTTCATGCATGCTCCCATGACCTCACACATGCATGCACTCAAGCGGGTGATTCGGTATATTCAGGGTACTTTGCACTATGGTTTGCACTTATATAAATTTGGTTTCTCACTGCCGGGTTACTTTCGATACACGTAAATCTACTTTTGGCTTCTGTGTGTTTTTAGGTGACAATCTTATCCTCACACGATCACTCCAAGCTGACTACTCTATTTTAGATCCAGTCTTTGAGTATCGAGGAAATTCGCTAATTACATTTAAAGAAGCATTGGTTACGTAATCTATTGTTAGAGCTTCACCGTCCTAACTACCTTCTTATTGTGTCTTTGTGATAATATCAATGCTATCTACTTGTAGAAGTCAGTTCAACGCCTTGGACCAAGCACGTAGAACTTGACATCTATTTTGTTCGTGAGAAATTAGCCCTTGGTCATGTACGCGTTCTTCATGTTCTTCCGGTGTATCAGGCTCGTAGAGCATCTTCACGAAAGGCCTTCAGATGCATTCTCTTTCTGCGATTTGGGGCAGTCCTCTCGGCGATCGTCCTCCTCGCTTTGAAGCTGCTTGAGGGGTGTGTGCTTGATGAATGTATTATGATATAAGTTTATTAGCATAATATATGAACTGGCACTTTAGGGTTGTAATATTAATTACATGTGCTTTGTATATATATAGGACTATTATTAATGAAATACACAAGTCAATTATCATAATCTTTCAATATTACTAGCGTCAAATGACGGGCGAAATTATGGTGTATTTAATAGTTGGTCTAATTAATTGTAAATATCATAATACGTTTCACCAATAATTCCACTTAAAGTAATATTATCGTAAAATATCATGTTATAATACATTTTTAGCCTGGGGAAATCGGGAACCAATAGGATTCGGGCCCACATGACAAATCGGTAACAAGCGGCCGTTTCTACCATTGGGCAACGAGGCAAGCAATTGATATGAAATTCAAATAATGAATGAAAATTATCAAGCAATATGAATGAACTTAGATTCATAAAGTAGAAGACGACCAAACACTATCATCGATTCGATTTACCAACATGGCCAATTGAACATGTAAATTCCGCTAATTTAAGTTAACCTTTAAAAGAATAATTATAATTAAGGAATTATATGATACGTATACAAAAATAATAAACATGAAAAAGGAAGCATGTGGTTTGTAACTACCTTTGATTGCTCATATTGGTGTCCGGCGATGAATGCATTGAAAGAAATATGGAAATGAAGATTTCGGAGACAGCCGAACAAAATGGAAAGATTGGAAATGATGGGGCTTTTATCGAAGTGTAAAGTTCGATTGGGTAAACTTAACATTCGGTAATGGTTCATTAATGATCAAACGTACAAATTGTACCATTTTAATTCAGAAGCAATTAAGAATAAAATACATTTTACCTATATATCCCTAATCAATAACTAAAACAACAATTAACAAATGTAGGTTTTAAATAAATTAAGTATTGTCTTAAAAGAAAAAATTAATAAAACATTGCATTGAAATTCCAAAATGACAACTATTTCAAGACAAAATATTTTTTCTAGAATGTCAAGTCGAAAAATCGGAGGGAGTATAAACTTCATACGTGTCTCAATTAGTGTAAATGTACAAACAATTATGCACATGGTACAAATTGTGATGCATGAGTGTCAAGTGCGTGTGTTGGGCGAGAATGCTACGACCATGCGTGACTTCCACGGGCATTTTTCTTTTTAATACTACCATGCCATTGATAAAGCCCACTTGGGGTGGGAATGCGCTTAGTAACTGGCTTCCATCGAATTCGGTTAAGGATTCGGTTTGGGGTATTTTTCGGAGCGAACTGACACAGTCATTAAGCTTGAGATGGAACCCAAAACGGTGTTGGGTTTCCGGTCGAAGTTCGATCGGTTACTGATTCGGTTCTCGGTTATTTTCGGTTATATATATGTAATATTTTAATTTTTTTAATTAAAAATTCAATCGATTCGGTTAGGTTCCCGAACCGAGCGAAATATTCCCGGTTTTGTATTTTCGAACCTAAATCGGTTCGGTTCAATCAGTTCCTCGTTCGGTTATTTTCGGTTTTGGTTCGGTCGGTTCGATTCGGTTGTATTTGTTGGCACCCTAACGGCTTGGTCATACGTTGGCCGCGGGCGTGATTCATTTTTTTTAACTCGATAAATTAATACTCGATTATTTAATAAACTCTCTAATCTAATATTTTAGTGACTTGTGCTTCACTTGGGGTTTTTTTGCAATTATTATCTACAGTAGAAACTCGAAACTCGATAAATTAATTATCTATTATTTAATAAAATTTCTAAGATGATGTTTTTTGCCGGTCCCGACTATGGGATCGATAAATTAATACTCGATTATTTGATAAACTCTCTAATCTAATATTTTAATGACTTGCGCTTCACTTGAGGTTTTTTTTCCAATTATTATCTACAGTAGAAACTTGAAACATTAATACTCACTTATTTAATAAACTCTCTAAAATAATGTTTTTTGCCTGTCCCGACTATGGGATATAGTGCTAAATTAATAATTCGTGCATTTTTTTAAGTCTATAAATTAATACTTGATTATTTAATAAACTCTCTAATCTAATATTTTAATGACCTCTTCTTTTTTTTTTTTCCTTTTTTTAAATCGATAAATTAATACTCGATTATTTAATAAACTCTTTGTCGGTCCAAATTATGGGATAGAGTGCTAAATTAATAATTCGTGCGTTTTTTCCTTTTTTCTATTTTTTTAACTCGATAAATTAATACTCGTTTATTTAATAAACTCTCTAATCTAATATTTTAATGACCTATTTTTTCTCTTTTTTTAACTCAATAAATTAATACTCGATTATTTTATAAGAATTTTTAAATGAACTACGGTTTTCCAAGTATTATCTCACGATAAAAACTTCGAACTCGGAAAAATCAATACTCGATTATTAATAAACTACCACAGATAATATTTTTCTTAGATTAAAACATGGGATTGAGTGCTAAATTAATAATTAGGTACTTTTTCGTTCCTTTTTAATATATATATTTTTTACAATTATCAACTATAGTAGGGGCTTCGATAAATTAATACTTGATTATTTAATGAAATTCTCACAGAATAATATTTTTGAGTCGATTCTGTGGGGATAAAATACTAAATTAATAATTAGCTAAAACTATAAGATAATATATTTTTGATAATTCATTAAGTTTAAGCTTAACTTTAACTTTAATTAAATCCACTTTTATATCATTAAGTGCAATAAAGTTGTATTCTTACTAGATCTCAAAAGAGCGTCGTTTTGAAGGAAAAAATTTATTTTTTCGTAGTTGATTGTTTGCATTTTAATATTCTTTTTACATTTTAATGTACCTTTTTACAATCCCAATGTGGCTTTACAATCGATATAGTTTTCAATATTCCTTAATAAAACACTTTTAATCTAAGTGATCCATCTATTTTTTAAAAGCCAGGAGGGAATATTAATTACAATGGTCATTATTTTGTAACTTCACATATAAATGAAGTACTAAATTCTTTTGAAGTTCATGAACTATGTAAAAACTATTACAAAATTAATGTTGATCGGTCGTCAATCTTTTGATGATATTATAACAATTAGTCTCGTATTTAGATGAATAATATTTTGCCCCGTCAATTGTGAATACGTTAGTAATGTGATTATAGGCCTAATCTAACCACCCAGAGCCTAAGCGAGACAATGATAGCGTAGTAAATTGCGGAAAAATAAATAACACACGATTTATACAGGTTCCCCCTCAATGTGAAAGATGCGTCTGATTGATCTTTGCTAATCACTAAAAAATCAAACCGGAAGATTGTTACAATTACCTATCAAGCTAGAACACTCAATTGAGTAATACTTTATAACTTAGTATTCTCAATTACAAAGCCTCACAATATTATTGATGATGATTCAATAATATTCTCTCTAGAAGTTGTTTTGGATGTTTATTTTTGTGATGTCAAACCTATAACAAAAGCACATCGATTTATAGAAAACTTACCTTTAACTTGAGTCAAAATAGGTAATAAAGGAGTCCCAAAACCGCCTCCAGTTAAGTCTTGTCTGGCGTCCGCCGAGACCCCATCGAGGCGAGGGGGTCTCGATGAGCCTCGGCAGCTGCCAGAGGGCTCTCGAGCGAGTCAGCTTGATAGCCCTGTTACGGTGCATCGGGACCCCATCGAGACCTCGGGGTCTCGATGCCCTCTCGATGCGAGGCGGTTTTCACGGCCCCAAAAAAATACTCTTCAACGCAGCAATCTCCCACTTGAAGACATTTTTTAAATCACCGTCTTGACACCGTTCTACTGGCTTGATCGCCGCCCAGTTATTCATTACGAGATTAAGCGAGATTGAGCACAACTTCAGTTTCTCCTTGTTCACCACTTTTGTTAACATATCAGCTGGATTTCGTTCCCCTGGAATCTTCTCAAGCTTCAGAACTCCATTCTCCAATACAGACCGTATAAAATGGTATTTGTTCATATGCTTGGTTACAGCATGAAATAAGGGATTTTTTCGCCCGGATAAATAACACTCGACTATCGCGATACAATGTATTACTTCCGTACTCCAGATTGACTCTTTCGAGGAAAAGTTTTAACCATATCATCTCTTTAACGGCTTGACCATATGACATGCTAGAACATGACTCGACGATGCTACTATAGATTGCAACTTAGATCTCCGACTAATCGCAGTACCTCAACGTGAACACACATATCCTTATTGGTTTTTCTACTATCAGCATCACCACCATTGTCGGCATCTACATATCTATCAACCCCCATATTAGATTTTCGAACACGAAGCCTTTTATTGTACCGTTCGGGTATTTTTAAAATCCATACAACTTCCCGATGTTACTGCACGGGTTGAACATATATCTACTAACAACTCTCTTGCGTATGCGATATGGTCTAGTGCACACCATTGCATACATAAGACTACCTCTTTGCGAGCGTAAGGTGCACTTGTCAATGTCTGGCTAATTTATCCACCGATGCAGTGATTGATCTGAATAATTGAAAGTGGCTGACTATTGGAATGCTTTACCGGTTTGCATCCAACATGTTGGGCAAGCTTGATCACATTTTTAAATTATTCTTCTTGTGTTAATCTCGAGAGAATTCCGATCTGATTATTAAATACAATTTCTTTCATCACCTAGGAGTCTTTCATTGCAAATTCACTTATAAGAAATCTTTTTTTTCAACATATTTATCTTGTGCAAATCAATCCACATATCGGCTTATACTCATCCACATAAAGGAGTAGAATTCTGAGTCTTTTTTCAAACTCGCCATTATGCTTGACGTTAATTCGATTACCGCGTCTACATGAGCTTGAACACAGCACCGCCAAAATTATCCAAAGATTATGTTCATTTTGCCTTGGAGCTTGTTTCAAGCCATATACAAGCTCTTAGAAGTTTGCGAGACCAAAATGCTCTTTCCACTTTTAACCTCAAAGCCTTGAGGTTGCTTAAATGAATATTTCATAAATCGGTCGCGTAGCAAAAAGCGGTTTACATCCATACATTGAAAGGTGCGAGATTATCCCTTGCTACCAGCAAGAGCGATTCACGATTGTTGTTACTAGCTTGACGAGGTAGAGAATATTTCCGATGTAATTGATGCCTTCCTTCTGCTGAAACCCTTTGGCAATGACAATCGAGCACATGGCGTTACTACCATCTGTTAACTTCGCGATTCGATAGACCCATACGTTACGCAATATTCTTTTAAGGCTGACCGGTTTAAGCAGCTCCCGTATGCGTATTGTCATCAATGACTCCATCTCCTCTTTAAATTTGCTCATTAATTGCATCGACACATTGTCTTCTTGTCATGGCGGCGAACTCGCCTTTGTCGGAGTTAACGATAGAAATTAGCGGATGGAGAATACCTTTGAGTTGAGTAAGCGCTGCTTCCCGATCTTTGGGACACAGTGTTTTTTGTCTCTTGTATAGTGTCAGAAGTGTTTTCCGCGTCCTCGAACCCTCTTAGCCGTCGATTGCCAACCTCCTCCCGAAGGTGGCGTATCGGCCAAAAGGATCTTGGGATTATTTTAAGGTATTAGGGGCATGATCTAGGTTATGCCATTTGGAAACCAGTCTGTTTTCCTGGAATTCATTGTGATTTTTTGTCCATAACTCTCCAAACGCCTTAAATACATCTTTATATAATACCTCTTGCATTAAAGATCCATGCTTTTTACTACGTATGATCTTCCGGTTCTTTAAGTCATAGAACCGATATCCCATCTCAGCATCGCCATAACCAATAAAATAACAAATACTAGATTTTGCATCAAGCTTACTTCTAGCATTTGCATCTACATGAACATACGCTACACAATAGGGCCACTACCGAGAAAGATAAGTTTACATTCGAGACTCGAAACTTCTTGAGGAATTTTAAACTCTAGAGGTGAGGGTCCTACAATTAATCAAGAAATTGCGGTATTGATTGCGTCAGCCCGAGTGTCGGGTAATCCCGGAATGTAACACCTCATACTCGAGCACGTTCATTTAGCGTTACTGTTCATTCTACCATTTTCCGTTTGTTGGGGTGTTCAGGAATAGTCTTACGCATTACGATTCCATTCTCGGCCTGATATTGTTTGAAATCGCTATCTGTATATTCACCCCCATTATCTGATCTCAAACACTTCACTTTCAGCCCAGTCTCGTTCTCAACCATAGCTTTCCAGTTCTTGAAGATTCCATAAACTTCAGATTTGTGTTTCATGAAATAAACCCAAACCTTCCTAGTTGCATCATCAATGAAGGTTACATAATATAGTGAACCTCCCCGCAGGAACCAACGGTGCGAGGTCCCGTACATCTGTGAACTAACTATAGCCTATCGAACTTAGGCTTGACCCGATTTATAAAAGCGGCCTTCTTTCTTTCAGTAGCGCGAATCTCATAGATATGATGATCAGCCAGACTTCAAATCGGGTATTAAATCATTCGAGACAACAATTTCGCCGCTTCCTCACTCATGAGCTTCAATCGATTGTGCAGCGTTGTCTTCTCAGAACTTCCAACAGCAGCTATCATACTTTGAGAACACTCGATTGGAAATTCTGGCGTACCCGTCTTCGACCGAGAGCTACGATCATTGCTCCACGTGCTACTTTCCAGTTGCCATCACCGAACGTTGTTCGATAGCCATCTCCACGTCAAAGCGACTACTGAGATCGACTTTTCCTGACTTTGATACGTGTCTCACTTTGTCAATTTCCATCTTAGAAGCTACATTTTGGCCGGGGAACGAGTGCTGCTCTCCCACGTACCACTTGATCTTGGTGGTTCATCGACAAGATGAACGTCCCATAATCTCGGTATATAATTCGTCATTATATCCCATTGGGAGTAGCATGAAGCGATGCACACGGAATCAAAATCCAAGAATTAATAGAATAATCAGCGGCTTGAGTAGTGCGTCTGGCGTAGTCATCGAAACTTAACATTGGCGTCATTGTATTTGTTGTCGACCTCGAAGCTTTGCAATAACCTTTATGTGACGCTTTTCTTTACCCGCGGCCCGGCACTCCGATGCGTCTCCCGTGCTGACTTGCCTCGCCATACCGATTACGGCCTCCGTTTATTCTTACCGCTATTTCCTGCATCACGATTCGCAAACACTACGTTTAATGCGGGGAGCCCTTATCTCCACATGCTCCGGTCTTTGCGAGACTTCTTGGGACAAGCAGTTCTGGACTACCTTAAGCTCCAACTTATCATTACTCTGAGGTTACTAAGCTGCGTCTCGTCGAATTCCCAAACTATTTGGCAGGTACTTCCAATAATATCAATGCATGTAACCATCAATCGAAATTCACCGAAAGCTTGAGTAGATAATTGGTTTTATCAAACTATTGAAGTCATTAAGGTGCCTTGTTATGGAATATTTTCTAACATCCCATAAGAAATTAGAAACAAGCTAACTTACGTTAATTCATTACCTTTTGTTGGGCGGTAGGCTTTCATATAAATTTATCAGCGCTGCGTCAGGACCTTTTGTTGTAGTCTCCTTAGCATTAGCCGGACAAACATGAATGCGATCGCACCTAAGACACATCGGTCTAACTCTTTCCATTCTTCCTAAATCCATTCTTCTCCGAACTTTGCTCGCTTTAATGGTTTATTCGATTTTTTTACCATATAGATAATCCTCCATATTCATCTTCGATCACGAGAAATCTATCCCGTCAAACTTCTCAACATAATATGCATCACTCTTTCGTTTTTTAAATTTGAATCATATTTAAATCAAGTATCAATTGATGAATTATAGGCCCCTAATCAATACTTGAGCCTAAGCGAACAATGATACTTGACAGTAAATTATGGAAAAATAAATAACACACGATTTATACGGTTTCAATGTGAAAGTGCGTCATGTTGCTGTGCGAAATCCACTAAAAACCGGAAGATTGTTACAATTACCTATCAGCTAGAACACTCGATTGAAGGTAATACTTTATAACCCAATTCTCAATTACAAAGCCCTCCTGATATTATTATTGATGATTCAACAATATTCTCTCTAGAAATTGTTTTGGATGTTTATTTTGCAGATATCAAACCTATAAGAAAAGCACATATTTATAGAAAAGCTTACAGCTTTAGCAGGTCAAAATAGGTAATAAAAGAGTCGAAAGAAACCGCCGAGATCTACTGTCTTGTCTGGCGTCCATCGAGAGACCCCATCGAGGCGAGGGGTCTCGATGAGCCCTCCAAACGACTCTCAAGGGCTCGAGCGAGGTCAAAGCAGTAGCCCTGATGCAGTGCGTCGGGACAATCCCGGACACCGAGAGTGCCGATGCCCTACTAGATCTTAGGCGGTTTCCACGGCCCAAAAAAAATGCTCTTCAACCTCAACGGTTAGCTAGTATTATGCTCACAGGTATAAAATATTGTATTGGCAAGTCAAATTTTGTTATTGCTCTAGGCTTTCTAGCATGTTATGCCTAATGAAACTTCAAAAGTGGTCAATATTCTAGAGAACGATAATGTTCTATGACGGCAAAAGTGACCTCATAACCCTCAAACTTAAGAATTTATAATAAGCCACTTGGTAATAATTATGTAGAATGGGTTACATAAACTATAATTTGACATCTATTATTTTTATAGCCCTAGTGTATTACTAGCTATTATGCAATAATGTTTGTTTGGGTGTACTAGTATAATATAAAAATATAGGAGGATGAAAGTCTAAAAGTAGAGTACATGAACATTATACTAGTTGATTTTATATGGTGTAGATAAGTATATGAGGGTATCATATTGTCATCTTCCAAAGATTGCGTGAGTGAAAATATATTATGAGGGTGCATTACTAATACTTCCTGTATTTCATAATGTTTATAGTGAGTTGATTATCCCCTTCATCATAGTTTAACTGAAAACTATCATCAATAAATAATCACCAGTCCTAAAACTATAATTCATTTATATATCATTAAATTTATATCAAACGATTCTCATAATATTGGTCCCCATGTCATGAATTGTAGCATTTGTATACATTGTCTTCACTCTTCACTGTGATGGGCCTTAAAAGTACTTAATTTTGCACCAATTGCACGTCAAATCCTCAATTGTTAGGTAGTAATGTAGTATGTCATAATTCATATTATGCCCTCATGGTCTGACCTCATGGGCCATGTGAGGCTTAAATTTCATGGATTGACAATTTTGTAGGCCCAAACTTAAATTATGGCACGAAAATATGCATTACAAAGCTAATTTATTTTTAGTGAGTTATACTACATGATTGAATTATGTTGAGTCTAAATGTGACTTAAATTATTTTTAAATAGATCGACGATTAAAAGTCAACTTCATCTTTTATTTATTTATTTATTTTTTCATATTTCTTATATTGATTTTTGAACTTATAAGAAACACATGATATCTTACCACCTTTAGTTTGTTTTACGATCATTTTTGTCAATGTATGTATTATATTAATTTATCTACATAGGTGATTAGGACCTGCTACATAATTGAAAAAAGAATTCCGACCAATCTAGTTGATAATCGATTGAATTCGAGTATAGACATGTTCGATAGACTCTAAATTGACTAATTACATGATCAGGTAAAAGTATTTACTTGATATTCATTAAAAACTTACTAGGTGGAGTGTTTTATTCGATTAAATGACCTAATAATATGTGACGCCAACTCATTAAAGAGGGTGTTTGGAATTTGAAACTTTTTCTTTATAAGTTGTTTATAAGTTCTGCAGTAAGTTGTAATTTATTTTGACTTGTTTAGTAACGTAAGCTTATAATAAGATTTTTTTTACATGTTTGGTCTGTCAACTTGTAAAATTGTAGAAATTGTAAAATGACTTATAAGGACATCACATTTGTATAACATTTTTTCTATCTTTATGACATAAATAAATTAATAGAATTAATATTTAAAATAATAAAAACTAATTATAACTAGAATTAATATTATGATTAAAAATATAATATTTATGATATTAATAATATATAAATTATATATTTTTCCTCTCATATTGGGCCGAACAAATACATTAAGAACTTTTGTTAAAAGATATCTAATGAAAAGCGGTGGCTTGAATGAAAAATTATGAGGATAATCAAGTAATTTACTTGGTCAAACTACTAAAATAAGTAATAAAAATAAAGTTGGGAATTGGAATTTTTTTAAAATAAATTTTTTTTTGCCAAACACCCTCTAAGACATTAAGGAATCTGACAAAGTGACAATGTCTACTTATTACACCAAAGTCCAAACTCTTTCTTGCGAGATGTAATCGTGAATTCCTCATGGATTATAAGTTATAGGATTTTAGTAGGCAACACGAGCCCAGTAGTAATTTTTATGTGATTCACGAATTTATTGATCTTTATACGGGTAGGTCCACATCTTTAAAGCTGCTTATGCAGGCGGATCCTAGACTATTGTTCTTATCAAGGACATCACTGGGCTTAAATTTTCCACTTTTAAACACTTAAAATAAATATTTTATCCTAAAATATACAAAAGAATAGGGGTCACATTTTAAAATATTTTACAAAATTAAAATAAAGCCTCATTCCTTTCTTTTGAACACTTCCACCCTACACATCTACTCCCCTAAACTTTCACTACAATCATCCGCACTCCCACGTGCCTGTTCCCACTTAACTACCCCTTGACTCACTTGATTAGGAGGCTTCGGTGAATTTGGGGTATGGTTTGAGGTCTCGAAGGGGTTGGGTTGGAGTGAAATAAGTTGTTTATTTTTATTTTTTTTCAATTATTAGTTTTGTAGTATGTTTTATTCATTAGGTCATTTGGATATAATCTAAGTTTGGTGATCATGTATCATTGTGGGTAGTTGAAATGAAGGCATTATAATTGCCAATTTAGCTATTTCTTAATGATCTTTCTTGTTTACATTTGTTCTTTTGGCCTTAAATTGTTTCAATTAGGAAGTTGAAACTTGTAGGTTTTAATTTAGGCACAAGCTTGCCTGGTGCGATGATTGAAATAACGATTAGAACTTAATGGGGTCGAGATTGGTTTACGGGGTTGTGGGTCATGGGGGTAGAAGGCGATAGTGGGGGTTGGGAGTTGTAGGTGGTGGGGCGGTGAGAGGGAGGCTGGCAGGGGAGACACAATAGGGAGACAGAGGTATGGTGGGGGCGTCCGAGTAGAGGTGAGGGGTGGGGCCGGTTTGGTGGGGGTAGGGTGGGGGTGGTGGTGGGAGTATGAGTAGGGGTAGGGATAGGGGTGTGTTGAAAGAAGAAGAAATGGGTAGAAGCCTATATTAAGAAAGAAAAGTGTTGAATATTTGTTTTTAATTATATAAAATATTTAAAATGTGTCCCTTATACTTTAGTTCATATACTAGTATAGTGTTAGGGACAAAATAGTTATTTTAATGTAAGGGTATATAGTCATTTAATGTTTTGTCTCTTGTGGTATAATGTAGGGATAAATTAGTCATTTTACTGTGTATTTTAGGAGTAATATAGTAGTTTTCTTATATTTAGTGGAAAATTAATTATAGGGATGTGTTGAATAAGAAAGAAAGTACATAAATGCGCCCCAAACAAGATAAATGTTACATGAATAGTTATCTAATTAGTGGATGTCAATCGACTTAGGTAGATTATAAGGAGGAGTTCTTGTCAATTCCCCATTGCTTGTGAGTCACATAAATAGGCACACATATATTATGTATATATATGAATAAAAAATACATCTTCGCCTGCCATTCTGCCTCTTTCTTTATAGTTATATTTATAACAAAAAGTTATCGGCCACGATGCGGTGTAAATACTTATAGTTACATATTTATAGCAAAGTTATCAGCCAGATGCATTATCTTCTGAGAATAAAGTCTCAAGAATGCTGCAATATTTTCCATAGAGCACACCAGCCTCCACCAATATCTACATTCGGAGGAACTTCATGGCGATACATCAACAACGCAGGGCAGCGTTTAACAATGCCCTAATCAACTCATTATTACTCCCAGATTCTTGAAATACCGAAAAGATGATATAATCTCCTCAGAAGTTCAATAATAAATATGCAAAGGTATGAGTAATTTAATCCTTATAGTTATACTCCTCTCATTCGTATGGGTATTAGTAATTTAACCTTTTTATTTGAGTAATTTAGTAATGTATATACGAAGGTGAACTTTTAACCTTTATTTGATTCGTATGTTTGATCGAGTTAGACAAGAATAATTACCCATGGACGTTTAAGTTTCATTAAAATTATTATGATGATTAAAGTTAGATAAAAATGAGGGTTGAAAAATTGAGAGTTTAAGTTTCATTAAGATTTGAAACCTTAAATTGTGATGATTAGAGATAAAGATTATTTTGGAAGCTTTATCATCTTTGATGTTTATCTTTTGTAAAATAGATTGTTTTAAATAATAATTTATTAATAAATATGACAATATACCGTCGGTTGACCCAGGCTATTTTACAGTCTATAATTTATTCATCGGTAAGGGATTTATTCGCGTCGGTTGATCCGACTACTTTTTAGTTCATATTTATCTACCGTAGATTATTTTGAATTAAATCGGTAGACTTGACATGTTATAGTCGTTTTATCCCCCGATTAAAGGTTCACGCAGAATCATTATCGGGTTCATTAAATGTATACACGTCAAAGTCATGTATTTTGGTCGGAAGACTAGTTCAAATCTTATGGATAATATTGATAAAATGATCTAAAGTTGGATTATGAAAGAGGGGTGGTGTCACAGCCAGTGAATGTCTTTTATATCGTTCTTAGACTATGTTTTTAACTAATGAGTTTACGACATGGGGAAGTCGGGATGGAGCCCTGTTATTGGATACCCTTTGATCTTGCCACCGACTACGATTTTACGAAATTCGGGTTCCATGGCGCGGTCGGGTAGTGCCACATCCGTAGATACTCCTTTGGGTCTTGCCACCGATTATTATTTCACACGTCGGGTTCCTTGGCTCTGAGTTGGGGGGTGAGTACACATTAGTAGATTCCCTTTTGCAAATTAAATCTGTTTTCATTATGAGAAAACCACAGATGAAGATAGTGGCATATGCGGTTTAAGGCACAAATGCAAATTATAGATCCATATTCAAGGGTCTCGAGAGGGAATTCGGAAGGTTGACATATGCCAAATATTTGATAATCGTAATTTGGAAGGCTGGTTGGAAGATCGAGGGCTTAGAATTGTGACAACCATCTAAATTAAGGGTTTTGAATATTCCAGAAGAATTTATATCATTGCCCTCATTATTTTGAAAATAATATGAAATCGTATGAGTTCATTTATGAGACCTGAAGACTCATATAATTGAAATAATACAGATTCAGTTACATAAATTGAGCTTTATGAATTTGATTACTATTGATTTCTTCAAGATAACCACAAGAGCGAATCAAATCTGTCACAATTAGTGTAAAAATTAATTGGAATGCTCCAAGAGGCGGCATATATGAGGAATTTTCAAATGAACAAATTTATATGGAAGATGTATTGTACTCTAGTGAATGATGAATTAGTCCAACTTGTACATCATATGCTATCTTGGAGCATGGATAATTTACTTCACACAAATATTTTGTTACATGTTGCATAAAGTTGCTAGTGTAAGTGGTAGTATTTTCATACCCATCTTGTCATAGTAACAATAAAGGATAATCATTACATCCCTGAATGGTGACTATTGACATATATAAATTGATTATCGATCTATATATCCAGAAGAGTTAATATTTGTCAAAAGTGAAGTAAAGTCAATTGATGGTTCCAGAATAGCTAATATATGTATTATTAAAATACAGTTTCCATCAAACAAGAAGTTTGATTATTTGGCATGACCGGTTCGACCATCCCGGATGAGTTATGATTTGAAATAATGATTGAAATTTGATTAGAGACTCATTAAAGAGTCAACAAATTATTGAGTTTAAAGACTTTATGTGAGATACGTATTTGTAAACTCTCGGTGAGCGAGTTAAGGGGAGCATGTTGAATTAAGTATAATACATAATTGATCATTGAGAAATATTATTACATGTAGTGTCACTTGTTCGCATCTAATAGAGTATCATAGAACTCCTCAATAAGCTGGTTTGGTCGAGAAACCAAATATTTTACCACTCAGTGCTCGTGTATCATTATATTACAAGAGTATGCACAAATGTTGATTTTTGAATACTTATTATACCCAAAAGGTATATACATCCATATACTATTATACCCGGAAGGTATGTAATTAAAGTAATGGAAACATCTATAGAATTGAAGTAAGTTTCCATTGTGATGTATCAATGTTTTCAACATTGAGGGGGAGAGAATATACAACTGAAAAATAGAATATCTTGAAATGAAATATCCTACGCTATACAGTCCTCAAGATGAATAATATGAACTTCGAAGTTCGAGAAAAGTTCAAGAGATAATATGAGCTTGATTCAAGGGATAATATGAACCAGAAGTTCACTACCAAATAAATATCTGACCTCAAGATAGTATTGAAATTATATACCAGTTGTAAACACTCAAAATAGAGTGAAGGTTCCTGAAGAACCATTGTAGGTCAAATAGTTCCACCATCCAAATTCTAAAAGAAGAATATTTAAAGATGGTCTATAAGATGATTACTTCCAGAAGAAATAGATGAATAATATATCTCATGAATATGTTAAAGATATAATAAATGTGGAAGACATACATGCGAAATTCATGAATGCAGTGAGATCTCGATTATCATGAATATGGTGGAACTACATGGAAAAGATTATCGACAATGAATATTGAACATAATGAAAGAGCTCTATATGATGAAAGCAATATGAGATCATAAGTCTATCTCCTTGGTGGTAAAACATATGTTTATGAATGGGCAAAGAAAAACCTTGATAGTAAAAAGCTTCGCTCGTGATGTAAGTGAGAATTTAGATTTGAAGTCTACTTGAAGACGATACCCAGATGCAAGAAATATTGATATCTGTGAGAATAAATGACATATGATTTGTCTTATATCAAAAAGTACTAAATGAGTTATAAGGTGATGCATACACCTTTTTGATAGAGGGTATCAAAAATAATATATGTTTGGTAGCAACAAAATATAACCTCTTGATATCGTCACTTGATTTATGATATAACATGCTAAAGCCAAGTATACATGACATGTATAAGATTTATGATGCTAGAGTACACATATAAGGATTTATGATGCGGATGCATAAATTTATATTCAGGAAACTTAACTCACTTGAGTTAGTATGAGAAATATTTGAATATATTTAAAGTCATCCAGAAAGATGGATTACAAGTTTGAACTGCATTATTAGATATTCATTTGCATTTTATATATTGCATGAATATACAAGTCTATCGATAGAGTGTCATACATGTTTAAGTTTGACTATATTATGTCTTATGTGATTATATGATTTATTTATTTGCTTATTATGTGACATGAAATATTTGAATTATAAATTATATGTTGGTTTTGATATTACATATTTTTTGATATTACATATTAATAGTTAAGGTTATTTATCATATTGATGACTTTGAATAGTCATGATACTCACGAAGATCAATTATAACTTATAGACTCTAGAAGAGTTCTGAATGACTAAATTATCATGAATATGTTAGTGCAAGAAAACTCCCGCAGAGTTCTCAATTGCTAGACAATAAGTCTACAAATGGATTTGGAAAGAAATACCTTGTGATGGTATGACTCCTTATGCGAGTCACTTGAACTTTGAATATATATGAAACATGATAAAATGTTTCATCTCAAGCAAATGAGATTCATGGGAGATAACTAGTATCGTTTGAAGATATGAACTTAGTCTGAAGTACCCGATTCTAATGTATTTGGCTGCAACTAATACATGATTACATAATCATGCAATATTGAAAGCGGCTTGTAGCGTTATTTGGATTTCTACTTGAATAATCTAAGCGATGACCTCCTTCGAGGGAGATATGATATAGAATGATGATCTCATCGAGAATCTGATGCATTGTACTCTTTCCCACTTAAAACAAGGTTTTCTGATCTTTGTTTTGAACTCTGAAGAGCTTTCAAAGAGTTGTAAATTTCTTAAAGAAGGAATTTGAGATGAAGATCTCGGGACAAACAAAATTTTGTCTTAATTTGCCAAATAGATCACTTGAGTAAAAGAGAATATTTGTATGTCAAGAAACTTATGTGAAAAGGATCTTAAAATAATTTCTTGGATAAGTCATCTATTGAGCACCATTCGGGCCTAAAGAAAATAATGAAGAAGCTACTTTGAGTAAAAAAATGCAGCTATTTAAGTGCTATTGGAGCACTAATGTATCTTGCCAGTCATACAAGACCAGACATATCATTTGCTGTTAATCTATTAGCAAGATATAGTTCTGCACCAACTCGTAGGCATTGGAATGGAGTTAAACAAATTCTTCGATACCTTAGAGGTACAATGGATATGAGATTGTTCTATTCAAATACCTCCAAATTGGAGCTAATCGGATATGTTGATGAGGATATCTATCTGATCCTCATAATGGAAGATTCTGGGCTGGATATTTATTCACTAGTGGTGGAGCCGGCTATTTACGTGGCCGATCTATGAAACAAACTATTTCAGCTACATCATCGAACCATGCTGAAATATTGGCAATACACGAAGCAAGTCGTGAATGCGTTTGGCTAAGAACTGTGATCCATCATATCCAAAATACGTGTGGATTATTATCGGCGGTCCCGGCGGCGCTTGTATGAGCAGGTTTTCGAGATAAGTGTACATGTATTGTCAATTAAAAGAAGGATATATCAAAGGAGATAGATCAGAAGAATGGCGAAATCGATGTTTAACAAATTCAATCTTGTGATAATCCAACTGATATTTTCACTAAATCACTCCCTACCTCAACATTCAAGAAATTATTCAAAATGATGGGACTAGCGAGAGATCAGAGGAAGTCAAGTGATGTGTAGTCGCTGAGGGGGAGTTAATACAGCGTTGTACTCTTTTTCCTTAGATTGAGGTTTTACACACACAATTTAAAATGGGTTTTAAAGAGAAGGTTTTAATGAGGCAACGTTATAAGTATGCTAGAATAATGCACTCTTTCTTATGTTTATGTCCCTAGGAAGGGTTTTTAGAGTAAAAGGTTTTAATGAGGCGTGTTTAACATGATTGAGCATCCAGAAGTGTTATGAATAGTTATCCCTAATTGGTGGATGTGATAAACTTGGTTAGATTATAGGGAAGAGTTCTTAACTTGTCGATTATCGGCTTGTGAGTCGCATAAATAGGCACGCATATATTATGAATAAAAATGCATATTCATATAGATTACCATATAACAACACATGGTTATATTTTATATGATAAATAAGTTAATGGCATAAAAAAGGTATGTGATAGTTTAGGAATGTCTAGATCAAAAATCCTAAGTTATAATGATATTTTCAAGTTTTGTCTGATGGCTAAATTAATGATACTTCCGCATTTAAATAAGGAGAAAATGATATTTTTGTCTCATTTGACCGACTTATATACAGTATTACCATCTACTCATCTAGCATACCCTTCTAAACTGAATTCTAAATCGTTGAGGTATTATTTAAATTACGGAGTATTAAGGAAATATTTACTACTAATAATTACTATCAATTCCTCCATCCATTTTTCTAAATAATATTTATTAATGATGAAACACACATTATCGAAATATATTAGATCTAACAACCCTTTTAATGAATTAAGTAATCTTAAATTTTGATAATAAGTTACCTTTTTATATTTCTCTTCAATAACAATCACTAAACAATTAGTACTTAATGCCAAAATTCGGATTCATGCTTAAAAAACCAATGTGGACAATTAATATGGGAAAACTTAAGTGGTAAGAATTAAGTCTAATTACCTATTCTCTCAATTAGACAAGTGTACACGCAATCTCCCTCTCTCCCAGAACTTTCCTCTCAAGAACCTTCTCCAACCACATATATACACCCCCCCCCTCCTCAACTACTCTTCATTATCCATTTTCAACCTCCACCCACTGTACTATACTCAAATATCACGACTTTTTCACACAACCCCATTAATCTCAACAAACCAAAAAACCAACCAAAATGGACAACAATCAATCATCTTTTCATCAATTTAGTGATCAACTCCGTTTGCAAACTACCAACTTCTCCAATCTCTCAGTAAACGACTCAATTTGGAGTACTAGCTATGTTTCTAAGCGTCCTGAGGATCGTAGGAACTTCGATTTACGTGTCGGTGGCGAGGTTAATTTGGGTAGTTCATCTAAGAATTATGTGAATTGTTATGCTTCTTTAGGTTCAGTAGCTGAAGGTCAACTCGGTCAACGGGGTAAAAGTATGGTAAATTCAGATTATACCCTTTTTAATGGAAATCAATGGAAGCTTGGAAATGTTTCACCTTATACTGATTCTGGAATTGGGGTCAACGGTGGGTTTAACAAAGGAATTTACCAAAATAGCCCTGTGGATTATGATTATGGGAAGGTGGGGGGTAATAAAAATGTTTATTTGGGTGGGAAATACGGGAAGAATGTGAAAAATGATGAGGGCAAAAATGGGAAGAAGAGTAAGAATAATAAGGAGATCAAGAAGGAGAAAGATGGTGAGAGTAATGGTGTGGATAAGAGATTCAAGACTTTGCCTGCTTCTGAATCTTTGCCTAGAAATGAGACAATTGGTGGGTATATTTTTGTTTGTAATAATGATACTATGGCAGAGAATCTTAAAAGACAGCTTTTTGGTAAGTACTGTACTTCTTCATTTTAATTAATTCATTTATTTATTTAAAATGATAGATTTTATGTGGATTTATATAGTTTTAGATATTTTATTTTGGCCATGTAGTTAACTAATGTGTCCCCCTTCTTTACTATAGAAATTAGTACAAATTTTATTTGTTGATCTTTGCCAACATATTCATTTCCTCTAATTATCTTAAATATATAGAATGTTTGGAGAGATATTATGGCATTATATGTTCCTAGGATCACTAATTTTAATCTAGAACTAGACTATTATAATGACTTTGCTCCCCTTGGATGGGTAATCAATTTTGATTTATCATCTTATACAAGAAAAATGGAGGAAGATTACATTGTTGCATGTGTCCTTAATAAATCGATCTCACGGGACCAAATTGGACTTGCTTGTGCTATGAGATTATAGGTGTATGTATGTCTCATAAATATTGACCTCAGATATGCTAAGTTCATATGATGTGAGAATGAGGGAAATTATTGATTTTTCTTGCATAAATCTACAGTCAATGTCCAATATTACATAACATATATGTCTTCTTATGTTGGTTGATATAATCTTTTGTAGTAGACCGTTCGGTAATTTGTTTCTTTTAGAGTATGCTGTTTATGAATGTTATTATTTGAATGCTTCTTTGCTTGCAGGCTTGCCACCACGTTACCGTGATTCAGTGAGGGCGATAACACCAGGCTTGCCGCTTTTCCTATACAATTACTCTACCCATCAGCTTCATGGCATTTTCGAGGTTCGATTTCTGCATTATTCTGTGGGTAATCCATATGATATAATTTCATTTGATTGGATTAGTCTTGGGGGCAAATATTAACGAGTTGATATTCCCTGCATTTAAACACAAATTTCTATCCTCGAGTGATGGATAGCATACATTAACATGAGCTCTTGCCTAAGTAGGATAGGGGGATTGGATAGTATACAACCTATAATAGGGAGGTTGTCTCTGAATTGACTCAAGTTAGGAAGCGTAGGTAGTATAACGAGTCAATTTAACTTATTCTATCATATCAAAGGAGCTGAAGAATACAAAAATCTTTTACTCCATAGTACATGGAAACAGAGTTGATGACTAGCATTTTCAACTATTTCAGGCTGCTACCTTCGGTGGAACTAACATTGATCCTACAGCCTGGGAAGACAAGAAAAACTCCGGAGAATCACGCTTTCCAGCTCAGGTATGTTTAGTGGTGTTGGTGGGCAGGACGAACCGGAAACCGGCCCGAAATAGAACCGGTTCCGGTCCGGATCCAAATGTTAGATCCGGGATCCGAAACGGTAACCAACGGATCGGGACGAAACCGGATAGAATTGATATTTTTGTATTTTCGATTTTTTTTTTGTATTAGGTTTAACTATTTTTTTAGTATTTTTAATTGTTAAATGCCTTTAATTAGTTTATTTCGTTTTTTTTGTATTTTTTCGGTTTGGGATCACAGTGCGGTTTCGGATAATATCGGACGGTTCGATCGGTCCGAATTCTTCAGCCAGATAGTTTCGGTCAGTTCGGATGGACCGGACGCAGGCTTCCGATGCATTCGAATCGGTGAAAATGGGTCCCCCAACCGAACCCCTAACAGCAGTAGTGTATGTTATTATCCTCGGTTATGGCCTGCACTGTTAACTAGCAGTTCCATTCTACTTCCATCCATCTTCTAGGTGCGTGTTGTCACAAGGAAAGTCTGTGAGCCCCTAGAGGAGGATTCATTCAGGCCTATTCTTCATCACTACGATGGCCCCAAGTTCCGCCTTGAGTTGAATATTCCTGAGGTGAGTTAACGTCCCGTCTTCGTCTGTTTTGTTGTGAGATCGATCAAGTTCCAATTTGAATCTAATTTTTCTTTGTGTTTTGTCTTCGAAGGCACTGTCTCTCTTGGACATTTTTGGTAACAATGATGAATGAAATATATGATCTGCCATCAATACACAAGACGAAAGGCTATACACAACAAATAATATACAAGTATACAACAAAGATTAGATAACCCTGATGGTATACAAGTACCAGCTATTTGAATGGGTGTGTAAATCTTAGTAGTGGAACATAAGGAACGGTCTGCTGTATATTGTGTTATAATACTTATATTGTGTGCCAATTTTGTATTAAAAGAAAAAGAAGAAAATACATGTAATGTTGAATATGGGTTGTGGCCACACATGAATGTTGAGCCCAAGTGATGAAAATAAGATAATTGTCACTTTCATGTTTGTCTTGTGATTGGTTTTCCTAGATGACTTTTAAGGGAAATATGGGAGTTTTGGTAGGGTGGTTGGG
This sequence comes from Lithospermum erythrorhizon, assembly GCA_019722365.1. Lineage (NCBI taxonomy): Eukaryota > Viridiplantae > Streptophyta > Magnoliopsida > Boraginales > Boraginaceae > Lithospermum > Lithospermum erythrorhizon. The sequence goes on along the minus strand of JADFUC010000852.1, from coordinate 1,174,967 downwards.
TTATCTGGAATGGGAGGCTTGAGAATTCCTCAATAGCCACCACTTTGTATTATTGGTCAACTGAATTTGATCTAGTATTAATATTAATATAGTGTTAATAGTGCTATTTTTTTTAAATGTTGATCTGTCAAAATTGTTTTCACACATTTTTTTTCAAAACTTATCAATAGAAAATGTTGCTAAAATATTTGACTATTCTGTTAGTTAATTAAAGTTCAGTGCGGAAAAACTAAATCATTATTGTAAGATCGATGCCAGATTATTTTGAGCACCTGGGAAGGAAAATAGGCTTATGTCTATCAAACGTGATTCTTGATAGAATGTGTTGTCGAGTATTATTGCGTGATATTATCTTTCATAGTTTAGCAAAATAAGTAATAAATGCAGCGAAAAAGTACTTTATTAAGGAGTTATGAAATCAATGAAAAAAATAATAAAGTTTCGTAATTTTGATGTGATGTAAAGATTATTAACACGTGAAAAGCGAATGAGAATGATAATCGTTTTTGTAAATTCCCGATGTATAAAGTTGCATTGAAAAAGTAAACAATCAACTTATTTTAAAAAGAATTTTGGATGATCGACTTTATTTTGAGGCGGTGAAATATCATTTTTCTATACTTAAATACTGTGTCCTTCGGTTAATATAGATTCAATCGGAGTATTTTGTGATGATATGGATTGTGTTGAAATGTGTGTCTTGAATCAAAATCAGTACTGGCTTTTTGCTTGATGGGACTTGGGGTCAGAAGGTGTAAGTCACGACTTATGTCTCGATGTTTGAAGTTCGAGGTCTAGAGATAGTTCGAGGCAGTCGGGTGATGTCAAGTCTCGATTAGGTTCCGATGCGGTAATTTTGAGAAGCGGTTTTGAGGGTTTTCTTAGGCTGTTTTGAACCTATAAATACTCTTTTACTTGTTTTTGATTACTTAATCCTAAAATCAGAGTATATAAGCAATAAAATAGAGAATTAGGGTTCTCGAATAGGTTATGTCTCGTTATTCTATTCTTCTGAATAGTGTAGTCAGAGTTGTATTCTTAAAATTCTCGTCATACTGTGTTGTCATATACAGTAGAAAGTATAGTCTAGGATTTATTCTATGTAATGCGAGCATAGTGATCCCACTTCAAATTTTGTGAGAGATCGGGTTTGTTCTGTTCCATATTTATAGCAGGCGAACCAACTCACGGACTACGTTGTTATAGTGAGTACGGCGGTGGAAATCTCACCCGATGGGATGGTTCGGCTGGGACTTAGCTTTGGGGATCTCCGAGTCAACAATGGTTTTCCTTTGGTGCGAGTTATCTCCTTGAGTCGCCGTGATACATAAAGAAAGTAGAGGCAGGAGGCAGAGCGAGTAGGCAACTCCGACACTCAAGTTAGTAGCGATTCAAAGAGGATAAAAGTATTAAGGGATGGATTTTTGTGATTCACGCCGAATGGGTAGGCGCGTATTTATAGGCTGTAAGGAAATGCGTAGGGCGATCTGGGCTTAAAAGCTTGGATCTGGTTGAGACCGCGTGTCGAATGGCGAAGATGGTACATTTACGATCTGTCTACCGCATCGGTTGAAATTTGGTTTATTTCTTTTCACTGCAAACTGGCAACTCTTATAAATAACGCGCATAAGATCATTTTTCCCCGTATCATATAGTTTGCTCATCGGGAAGTAGTTTTAGTTGAAGTGTGTAATATGTTGTCCGTTATAGTGAAATATGTTAACTTCTACGTTTCATGGATTAGTCTTAATACATTATTAGAATCATAAATATTTAAAATCTCCGTCTCTTTATTTTCAATAATTTACTTAATTTCTTGTTTAGATTCGTATGCATTGCGTAAATTCGATTCCGTTATTACAGTTGTGATGATGGCACATGATATATGCTAGTGTTGAAATATTTTAATATAGCCCTTTGTACATATAAAGTAGTCTCAAAGTGGGAAATGTAATACTCAATATATGAATTTCGCATAATGTATTCTCTAATGATAAGATTTTTCCTTATAAATTTGCAACAATGGACCAACTTTATGTCCAAAATGGCTCCCTAAAGAAATCCTCAATGATGGCAAATGGCTCCCCTCATACTAGGCTCTCAATGCTCAAGCACTCATATGGAACCACACCTTCAAGTTGATAAACTCTTTCTCACTAATAATGCTGTTCAGTTAGAAATTTAGACACCATTCACAAGCATGGAAGACCTATAAGTATCTCTGAATTAGCAGAAGCTCTTCCCATGAAAAAATCGAAAGCCGATAGCCTTTCTCGCCTTATGCGAATGCTAACAAATTCTGGGTTCTTTTTGAAGTCGAAAATAGTTTCTGAAACTGAAGAGCAAGTAGAGGCAGAGGGCTATTCACTTTCGTTAGCCGGTCGAATGCTAATCAAAGATGATCCATGTAGCATGTCTAAATATGTTCTAGCATTGCTTGATCCAATAACGACTGACCCTTTTCATCAATTGTGTAATTGGTTCAAGAATGATCTCACTACACCCTTTGAAACTACTCATGGGAAGGCATTATGGGATTGTGGTGATGGTCATGAATCACATCTAGTTGTTGCTGCTCATAACTTTAATGCAATCATGGCTACTGATTCCTTGTTTGTCTCTGGTTTGATTGTAAATGATGATTGTAGACATATTTTTGAGGGATGATAAAGCTTGTTGATGTTGGAGGTGGGATAGGAACATATGATCAAAGCCATTGCTAATAGCTTCCTCAGTTGTCTGTGTCTTTGTGATCTTCCTCAAGTAGTTGGAAGGCCTAAAGGTGGAAGAAAGTTGCAAGAACAGGGTTGTAAATTTAAAGGCTCGGTTCGGTCGGATTGTCGGCTCGAAATTGTTCGATTCGATGTTCGGCTCGGAGGACGAAACGTAGAGCCGAGCCTTGATTATTGATATTCGTAGGGCCGAGCCGAGCTATTCGAAAAGGCTCGGCTCGGTTCACCTATATATATATATATATATATATATATATATATATATATATATATATATATATATATATATATACACGTTCGAAAATATATATATGGACCTTTGGTCCAATAATCCCCTCCCCAGGTCCAATATAATACCCCTCCCCTCTTTTATCTATTAGCCATTAGCCCAAATTAGTTGCCCAATACCCAAACCAATAAACCCCAAAGCCCAAAGATTAATATTTTTTTTTAAAAAAACGAGCCGAACCGAGCTTTTTTAAGCCGTTCGAAAGAAGCGGGGGTAGGCCGAATATTTTATCAAAAATTGACTTCGAATCGAACCGAATATCATTTTGATATTCGGCCAGTAAGCTCTTTTTTAGCCGTAAGTCGAGCAATTTTTTGATATTCGATTCGATTCGGCTCATTAGCCTAACAACCCATATGTAGGAGCAGATGTGTTTCAATACTTGCCTCCTCGCTTATGCTTTCTTATTAAGGTGATTTTTAATACTTAAATCACAAAGATTGCCAAATTTTCTTATAAATTTTTTGTCTCTATCATCTGCTTTAATGTTTGCATATTATACAACATAACCCTTTTTTTTTGTTATAAAAATACCGCATTAATATAATATTTTATTGTTTAATATCTAACTCAAATATCTATTTCTCCGTTTCAAAATATATAATCATCACTAGAAAAAATTGTTTTTCATAGTAGTTGATTGTTTGTATTTTAATATATCTTTTATAATCTTAATGTAATTTTTTACATTTAGGTGTAACTTTTATAATTCCAATATAGTTTTATTATCATAATAAAATATTTTTATCTAAAAAATTATGTCTATTTTAAAAGCGGAAGAATTATATAGTATCTAACAAGTATCTATATGAGACATGGATGGTATACTGGTATGTAGTACAATGCAAGTTTTTAATAAAGATGGTAGCAACTAAATTCTTTGTGTCAAGGGTGACGTCTTGGCATTTCCCAACCCCTTAGATATATTTAGTAGATTGTGTATTCGAAAATTAAAAATATCGGATTAAAATGAATTAGAAAAGTAATTCCCAACTTTTCTTAGCTTGAGTTTTCGAGTTTAAGCCAACATTGCACAAAATTATTATTCCATCTTGTTATGTATGCTATAAGAATAATACAACCTCTATCTCAATTTAATTTTGGGTGTGGCAGGTGTGTGACTAATCCAATCTATATTTATAATTTTGACCCTAGATTTGTTTACATAAATTAATTGTTGTAGTGTCGTTTCCAATATTGATATATAAATCTTTAATTTGTACTTTCTTCGTCCCTAAATGATAGGGACATTTTGATTTTTTACTTAAAATAAGTTGAACTTTGATTATAAATATTTTTGTTTATGTTGTATAATATTTGATGAAAATTATATCAATGAAAAGAATTTGAAATGTATTTTTTATTGATATAGTTTTTCATAAGAATTATTATATAAACTGTAAATAAAAAATATTCATAGCAAAGGTCGATTAGAAATAGTAGTGAAAATCTCTTATAATTTAGAACAAAAATAATAATATATTATAAATAAAATATTTTGATAATAATTAAAATTTATATAAATGATTATTGCTTTGAAATATGTTTAGAGTATTTTGTTTAAAAACTTGTCAATTTAAAATGAGGCAATAAGAGTATATTCACCCGCCATTTAGATTAATTGCGGATTTTAGGACATGTCGAAACTTTGACCACAAATTAATTTTTATTCACTCATTGAAAATATAAAATTGATATCATTGAATTTGGTTTAAAATATTTTAATAATATTATTATTTTTTGGTAATTTTTCATAATGTACATAAAAAGTAATTGATAGAAGATTAAAGTTGTGTAAAGTGAAAATTGATTAATTTGAAATGAAGATAGTATTTGATATCTAATCATCCATGATAATATTTTTTTATATCTCAGTAGGTATTTTTGACTGGACCGACCTTTAGTGTGTAAGATACTTAAATTGTAAAGAATAAATGTTAAGCACCAATAAATCAGGTAAAGTTATTTGTAGTGAGATGGTGGTTGACAATGGTAATAATGAAGATGTAGAGACTCAGTTGTTCTTTGATATGGAATGATAGTTATGTGGTCAAAGGTAGAGAAAGAGAAAAGGAGTGGGCAAAAATATTCACTAGTGCTGGACCCTTACAAGAATGAGGAATAACACTTTACTGGGATTAAGGTCAATTAATTGGAAGTGTATGCTTGATCAAAACTAGTGACGTGAAAAATGTCATGATCTTTTTTCGCAGCCTCTTGTTTGCAAGATTAATAAATGTTACACTAGCTATTGTTTGCTAGAGAATGTACCGATCATATATCTGCATCCAGTTGATATACAAGATAAATAAATGCAAGGGAAAAAACATTTTAGAAATTAAACCGAATTAATATCGTTTCTAAGCAGTTGTTGAATCTTTCGATAAGAGTGAATCAGAATTACAATCTCTTAATTTCTTCTCAAGGTGATGTAAGAAGAATTGGACCCACAGCATTTTTCGTGGAGATTCTGATTAAATTAAGTTTTTTGTTTTATTAATGATCAAAATATAAATTACACCATTTTGTGATATATTTTCTTTTTACTTTTTAATCACATTTAAATGTCGTCTGAATTTCTAACTAAAAATCATTAATGTCAATTGTGTAAGCTTATTTTTTAATGTTTAGGTAATCTATACCAATTTGTTCAACGAATTTTGATGCAAATTCTAATTAAGTGCTTATAATAATTTTAGTACATTTTTTCAATTGAATGGTACATTTTAATATATGTCTCCTCAATCCACTTTAATTGTTGTTTGGCTTTTTTGAAATTGAACTTTGACCGTCAGTATTAAGTATTCATTATTCTAAAAAGTATAAAATTTATAATTGGATTAGATACATTAAATTCTTTCCATAATATGAATTTTAATTTTTTTAATAATATCATTAAAAGTAATTGAAAATTAAAGATTTTCTAGTATAGCAAGAAAGTCAATTAAAATTGATTGGAGGAAGTACCATTTTATATTGAAGTGAGTACATATAGAATTAATGAGCATTAATGAGCTTAGTATGCATTAATAATGTAACGCTCTCATGAATAGGCGAGTCTCTGACTAGAGTAATCGACTCTAAGAAAGGCATGAATTTTCTGTTTTCGCGAGATACGTATATAATTTGTGTCGGACCATATTAATTGATTTAATTTCTAAAAGCGTTTGTATAGTAATATTAAAGTTAACTTATTTTCTAAAATACAAATGAACATCGGTCCAAATGAAATAAGGAGTAGTAAATATGTTCTCTTAAATGTTTCAAAAATTAAAACTAACAGCAGTTTATGGATGGAGGGAGTATATTGTTGTATTAGATATCATAGATGCAATAATATTACTCCGTATTAAGATCTAGTGGAGTTTAAGAACCGAAAAACAAAATTCAAAATAACTTTTTAGAATAAGGAGAATAAAGAGAGCCAAAATCCCTCCCTAAAGGCCTGTTTGGATCGAAGGATTTGAGATTGATTTAATATAAAATTAGTCCGATGGACCCGTTTGGCTAATCGATGAACAACGAATTCAAAATCACCTTACAATTTAAGTGGATTTCATTATACAAAAAAAAGACATTCCAAAATTCAAGTGATGAATTTGTAGAATTTTAATATTTTAAAAATAGAAAATTAATATAAATAAGAATTCCATTTATTATAAATTTAAAGTCTTTATGTTCGTTTCAAAAAAATAAACTGACTGGGTATTATTTTAGTAAAATCCGATATGACATGTGTTTTTGTTAAATTCGCATTATCTCCTTATTATAACCGAGCTGATAACCAAGCCAAGGGAGAGGAAGCTAAAGTAGACCACGAGCTCTGGGATCAAAACCAAATCCACCCACAATAAAACACAATAAGATTCCTTTCTTGTATTTTTAATCCAATGACAAATTCATTGATTTCCCAAACAATAAATTTGATTTCAAATCCATTTCTTATTAAGTCCATCCTCAATACAAATCCACCCATCCAAACAAACTCTAATCGAATTAGTCGGTGTATGATTTCTACTAGTAGTGTTGTGCTTCTTTCTTCGGTTAATAGAATGGGTGGAAATGGAATTAAGCAGAAATACATTAGTCCACTTTCTAGGAGCACAGATTGGTGTTTGTAGCTTTGCATTATGCTAAAATCTACTACTCATGTAGTTCCTTCCACAGTCCCACTTTACAATTTACATTATGTCCAATAAGTCACAAACATCACTAATCTCTTGGACGTTATTAAATATTGGTCTTAATAGGACCTACCAACTATTTATTTTTTTATAGGACATACCACCAGCATTTAGTCGGCACAATATATCAGACTAAACAAGGTTGTCTTGGGGAAATACTGAACCGCCGTTCACAAAATTGTCTTTGTAAGAACCTGTAATGTCATTTACAATAACTACTGGAAATTTACATATAAATAATAAATTAGTTACATGATTGGAATATGCATGCAAAGCATCAAATACAAATTGTTAAATTAACTAGATGTCTAATGTCTTAAATACTCTCCACATGCATATACAATAACATCAATATATTAATAGTACTAGCATATTAATCCCCCTTGTCCTGGCTACATTTGTATGGATCAGTTGAATAATTTGCTTAACTTATTTTGGCAACGGTCCGATCACCTTGCTCCTTAATAAGTTCAAATATTAAATTAGCCACCAAAGAGAAGTCTATTTCTATAACCCTACTTGTCAATTGCCATCTTGTTTCCCTATCAAAGTCCGTGATCACTTGAATGAAATTTCAAGATTCGTCCTTCTCTAAATATGTTAGAACATGTGCAGAGTTTAAAGATGACTGACTACACATATACATGGCCACTTATTTCTTAATGGCTTTAATAGGGAAAGATAGGAATGGGCTATTTTTTCATGAGTTTCTTGACAATGTATTTGTATAATGCTCCATACCTTTCGGTGCAATGACGGAATCAGAAATTTGATCCCATAGTTTCATCACTTCGACTCTGCGGGTGACAGTAAAAAGTAATTAAGAGGAAAGAATAACATTGACATGACAGATAACTTTTAATTAAAAAAATGTTGAATAACTTAGCATAAAGAGGCAATAATTTTGACATTCCACTATTATTATTACTACACTGTAAAATAATGTCTTCTTGGTGAGGTCTATTTAATCACTTTGTTTTCAGCCAACCAAATTGCATGTTTGTTATATAGAGGATTCCAAGGGCAATAATGCCATGCTAGAGTAGAACTGCAATAAGACAGTCAAAATCAGCTATTACATTAATTACAAAATTTGAACACATAGTTTTGTACTATAAAAACCTGATGAGTTGCACTGGAACATTAAACCTGACATCAAACACCATAAATTTCATATACTGTGTTCAGTGCTTTCTCTCACAAGCTCACACACTACCAATATTTCAACAAACATGGGGAATTGTTCAATCAAAGGGCAAACCGATGTAACAACATGCAAGAATTTCATAAGAATCATGAGAGATTCAGGTGAGATCCTAGAACTAAAAGGTCCCAAAATAGTTGCAGACATCCTCACAACCTTCCCTGGCTACAACATATTTATCCAGGGTCAGATAAGCAATCCATTACAAAACAACGACAAACTTTTTGAGGGCCATTTTTACTATCTCCTCCCTTCCATTAAAAAAAATCACTCAAGAGCTGAAAAAATCAAGAAAAGAGAGCTTGCTGGTACAGCAATAGATGGCTTATTTACAAGATTATCAAATGGTTCCGGGCTCGAAGTTCTGGCTTCGCCAAGAAATGGTGTTTGGAGAGTGAAGCTTGCAATCAATTCTAAAACATTGGAGGAGATATTGTCAGAGGAAGTGAACACAGAAGCTTTGATTGAGCAAATGAGGATGGCTGCAAACTCAAACACTGTTACTCCTAGGAGAAGAAAGAGTTCATGGGGGGTGAATTGGAAGCCAACAGCTGCTAATGTTTATTAGTTGGATGATCAAGGATAGTGATAATATATTAAGCATGTAATTTCTTATTTGAATGAAATTATGAAGTATGATAAATTGATAATGATATGTTTGTTTGTATTAGCATCTTGTAGTTAAGTAACGCAGTACCATGTCGAGTTCAATGGTGACATGCATCATTTTAATCAAGTACTCCTCATTACAAAAAAATTATGTTAACAAATTTCATAAGAATTGGTTATATAAGACAAAATCAAATATGTAAAGTTAGCATCAAGCTACAAGAACTTATGTTAAGAATCACCACATTCGTTGCCATGTATCAAATATGTAAAAGTGAGTAGAATTTTCAAGCTTCAATATCTTCTCCCCCTGGTACAATTACAGAATCTTAACCAACAGTATGGATAAATCAAGCAAGTAAAAGAGATGACAGAATGACTCGTCTCACTTAACCGTGTAAAATTTACAGATAAACTGAGAAGGAAGCAACTATCTGAACTGATAAGTTTTACAATCCAGCTGCAGTTCAGGTCTCCACCATTGGTGAATGCCATGAGCATCTTTGAAGTTCGGTGAAGGTGTTAGATTAACGATTACATTAGCCGAGGGAATTAGGTGCAGTGGTTCTTCGTACTCCTTTCCCCCGATTGCATTCATAAGAAGGCCACCGATTGAATATTGTGTTGCTAGCTTCTCAATACCTGAAGCGCCAATGCCTTCCATCCTCTTCCTGTGCTCGAAATAGCCGATGTACTCTGAGCAGATGTGGTCAGCTGGGTTAACAAACAGAGATGGAAGCCAAGCAGATAATGCAGCAAAGGTGTCTACAGAACGATTCTTCTGAGTGTTATTTTTCAAAGCAACAGCAAATCCAGCAGTGAGAAAACTGCTTGCTATTCGGATCCCACTTTTTACTTTTGTGTCATTGATCTTCTCGATTGGGGCTGAAACGAATGGTGGATTCAATAAGAATGACTCAAGAAAAACTCCCGTTTTTGCCATATTCTTCCCGGCGAGCATAGCAATAGCAGATCCCAGAGAATGACCAGCTAACCAGACATTAGAGCTTCCAAATGTGGCAACCACATATCGGACAGCTTGAATGGCAGCCTCATAGCGAGATGTCCTATGCAGATCATTCCTAATAAAGTGGACGTCCAATTCTACGTCTCTTGTAAAAGCATCTCCTTTGGTTACAGTGCCTCGGAATGCAATGACATATTTCGGGCATCCTTCTGCTGAGTGATTACATTCTGGTGAGAATTGATATATGGCACCAAAGACAGACTGATCAGCATCATCAACAAGCTGACGGTGTAACTGAAAATTGCAAAAATTCCACCAAGGAGGAGCAAGTGCTTGTGGTCCTAGCCTCTTCTCCTGCCGGTCACGCTCAATAATGTAAACACCCTGAACCAGACAGGCAGCAACAGACCTACGATGATCTGGATTTTTCCTGTTATAACAAATACCCTCAGAACAGAATTGAATTTAATAAATCATACTGTATTAGTCTAGTCCCATAGATACTTGGTAGTGCATAGTGGACTCTGTAGCTCTCACCTACAAAACTTGAATTCTAACACTACAAGGCGTTGTTAATGTACTGTTGAGAAAGCCGTAGGGCAAGGCAACTCAAGGTCTATCACTGGTTCACTAGATATAGTTGCCTTAAGTAGAAATACTTTTAGATAAGCCTCCATGATGAAAGACTAGAAGGAGATGTCACCAAAGAGAAGTGTGCCATTATTCTTTTATAGTGAATGCTTAGACTAGTTCTTATTGGCTACATCTATCTCATGAGCACAAAAGGAGAAGGAGAGACACATTCATGCAAAGAGAGAATCGGAGCTAAGAAACCAATACCATAAGATTTATCCATAAACCCAAACCAGACTCGACCTAATCTCTAGAATAGATTTATGTTGTATGTAATGCAACATTCCAAGAATTTGTTCAAGAACAATCTTACCAGTCAATTGTAGTTAGATGCAAGGGACCTACAAGGCCAAAATCCTCCCTTTCTGAGACCACACTTCCATCTCCCTAAGGTTAATGGATACGAAGCAAGACAAGCAACCGTTGGTCAGTACTCAGTACATACATTCAAATAAGTTGCAGGAAAGATTTCGGTAGCACAAAGTTACGAAAATAAGCAGTGACCTGATAACCAGATTCAGATACAGGGACCAGCGCCATTTGTAATGGTCCAACAAATTCGTGTCCAACTACGCAATTCGTTCAATGTCAATGGAATAATGGTTAAGTAGCCATCTAACAAAACCTGATACTAACTCTAACTAACATAACAAATGGCAACGGGAAACCCGAAGATCATACAGCTTATACGGTTTTGGCTACGATTAATAACCCTACATGTCTACAACCCCCCACCCCCAAAACCCAAAAGAAACAATAAAGAAGAATACTGCAAAATGTGAAAACATGTAATCAAGTAACAGCAACCTTGAACATTTTATAAAAATACCCCATAACTAGATTATGCTATAAAAGATCCAATTCAGCAAAACCAAAACGCCATAGGCAGTAGCCAATATTGAAGTATAATGACTGAACAATCCAATCAACTCAAATAAATAAACCAACATCTACATACTTAATACTCCCACCATTTCAAAAACATTGTCCAGTTTTGTATATATATAAAGATAGTATTTTGATTCAAATTAAAGTTTCGTGTTAATAGACACCATTGAAAATGGATAATATTTTTGACAATAGAAAATGAATGTGTAGTAAAAAACATACCTTTTTCTTTTGGAAGTACGATAATGTTTTTCGATGGATGAATTGAGATCTAGAAAGAAAATGGTTATAAAATTCAAATGGCGTCAAAGCTTTCGACTGTCCTATAAATAAACGGAATTGTCGGTGGCGTTCGATTATGCAACTCCTTCATTATCAATTTGGAAATTTCTTTTTTTTTTTGGGAATCAATTTTTTCCAAATGAAAATTAAATTAGAACATTTTAAATGCGATATTATTTCAAATTTTAAAAAATATATAATTGATACTATATGATATATAAACTTAAATTAATAAGAGAATTTTTTTTATTCAAATGGTTGTGGGATCAATTTTACGAAAACGCAATTTTAGTAATTTATTGCAGAAAAATGGTTCGGCGGATTTTTTGAGAAATTTTAATAGAATATTGATTGTAAAATAAGTTTATGATGTGCTCCCAATCAATAATCAACACATATGATATGAAACACATGTTCAATTAACACTTTAATGCAAAAATTCGGAACCGAAAATTTCCATTATGTTTAACTCACTCTTCTTATTTCGTTTATTTTCCTTCAATTTCGGAATTATCATCTGTCATGACTCATGAGTTCATATGTGTCAAATTGTCAATTATTATTTCAATGCATGGAAATTGGCACATATATATGTTATACGATATATGTTATACGGAGTAAAACTTAAAGGAATTCAAACCTTATTTAAAGAAATACAAGTAAGATATTATAATAAATGTGACAGGATTTGATATATTTTAAATTATCTACTACCTCATTTCTAGTTTTGTTACATGTCTCATTTTGTAAATATTATTATTAGTGGTTATATATCTATATGATAATTACATTGCTTTGTATATGTACACAACACGTACTAAAATATGGGATATATATAAAAGAATACAGAAAATAGGTTAGATAAATTATTGTAGGAAATTTGGTCAATTTTTAAAAACAGGTGACGTGATAGCGACTAGCCGAGTACCACCACAGATATTCGTATTTAAATGATTTATCAATAAAGTCAACGATTTAAAAAAAAAAAGATTTATCCATTTTGAATTTAGTAACAAGCTTTGCTAATTACTTGATTTGCTAAAACAGAATGGAGGTGCGGGGAATCGAACCCCGTGCCTCTCGCATGCGAAGCGAGCGCTCTACCATATGAGCTACACCCCCATCTGTTACATGCTGCATCTGTGCAATATACAGTCCATATTTAATATCTCACCAATGTTGTAAATTTAACCTCTATTGTTCTGAGTTATATCAACACCAGAATAGTGTTTTAACCTATAGAACAGCTGACAGCACTACTAGAACACACTTCGATAGGTAATACCGCCATATTCAACACCATGCCCCCTCATCCTCCAAGTAGCGTGTTGCCGCATATCCAACGCCACGCCCCTCCTTTTTCTATAAGATGTACTCGGTATATTCATTCGATAGGAAAACTTACTAAAAAGTAAGAGACTAACAGTTCATGACAACGGTATCTGCAAACAAGACTTGTGCTTCAACAAACAGCTGCCCAAGGGGAAGTTAATTTAAAGCTCAGCAGACTTGAATCCACACATGTTAGGTAGAATTGTACAAAAGTTCATTAAGCATAAAGGAAAATGGCACAAATGATTATACGCTAAAAAGATAGAAGGCATTGCATAAGTTTGAAAGTGCGCAAACATGTAATTGATCCAAAATACAACACTACAGCTAATAAATTAAATTTTGGATCAACATTATCTTGTAGCAGAGTTTGTGAAGTGCCTTCCTCGTATATACCATCCTGCTCTCTTAGTTTATATCAGCTGATAAAGCGACCCCTTGCCCATGGGACGATAGACTGATAACCACCTGCATTTCTTCTGGGACCACTATTGTTATGTGAAAGTGACTTCAGCCTCTCCTCCTTCATGTTTGCAAAGAGTGCATCCAAGGTTTGAGGCTTCTGCCGTGCCATTGCTGGCTTCACTTGATGTTGGGAATTTTGCTGCACATGAGAGAGCCTCAGAAGATCATATCTTAATAATCATATTAGACCTAGTAATCTGGTGCAGAGTAAACAGTATGATCACCATATGAATTAATGGCTTAGAACATCACAACGAGATGAATACCAATGAAGTAAACTATTCTAAGCAACCTCTGCTGCTAGTTGAAAGTCCAAAGTCCTCAGGACATCACAACAAGATGAATATCAAAACTACCACAATAAAGGCCTAGGGCGTAGAACAAAAATTATATGGCGTACACATGACTCTAATGCTCAAGAATTTGTACCTTCGTCATGAAACCACCTCCATTTGCAGCCTTCTTCTGGTATGGTGGTGGTGCAACCCTTCATGCAAAATGGAATAACCGATGAAGTAGAAAAAGAATAAAGGACAGCACAAGCATTGGTCTTTACCTGATGGTACAAGGCAGGTAACAATTATAGATTTGAATCCCCTATGCTTACCGTCTTCTTAATATATACAAATAAAAAGAAAGACAAAAGGTATCAACACAATAGGTTCTCTTTTACTGCATGGCTTTTTGTAATGCATCCAATTTTTCTATGAAACTAATATCATCTACTAGTGTAAATACCATCATCCTCAATAATTAAACAATCCTGCTGGTTGAAGTGTAGAAGATAAGAGACACATCACGTTCAAGCTCTGAATCACCCAAAAGCTGCATTAGCTACAACTGACATTTTTAACTGTCACAACTCCGTAGATGAAATTTACCAGCTCCAGCAAACGAACTAAAGAACCCACGCTAGATAACAATATGGCATGTTATATAAAATCTCGGGTAACAGCTGAATAATCTTTACAATAGACATGAGCATCACATCTTCGAAGGAATGCAGGTCATCTTGGTAGCACCATTTAAAAGAGTATCTTTCATGCCAACTAAAAAGTAAAACCCCAAGTAGCAATTTCAAGGCATACTGCTCAATACACCATTTGAAAAAGCATTTGAGAAAGGCAAGTATATGAATAAGGTAGGATAAGAATCTTTCAGCTGGTCACACTTGATACCCAATCACAGGGTGCCAGAAGTTCTTTGGAATAATTCTGAGGTACAACATGAACAATGCACCAACAGGGGCAATCACAAACCCTCTAAACAAAATGAAGTACTCAGACCTGCTTCATTCACAACCAGAATCAATCAATATTCCCCATCTTTAAAAACTTGAGGGAGGCTCTTGTGACAATACACTTTCAATCTGAATGATCCTCAACGCCACTAAACTTGCAGAATGAGATTTTACCAACTATGCAAGACCATAAACTATGCAGATGATTTGACTGACCAACAAGAGGAAATTGAAAAACTGCACCCAGATGATTGAGCATACATTCCATCTTTTCACATTAAGATTTTAATGGGCTTACACTCTTCTTAATAAGACTTTTATATTCTTCACTTCTTATCCAAGAGAAAAAACTTATATCCAATGCAAAAGGTAAAATTGCTAAATCTTCAATATAAAACCCAAGCTACACCAAGGAATTGTATGCTTAAGCAATACCAGATCCTGAAGGGAAAAAAATCCAAAAAGCCCATGCATTCATCCTTGGAACAATTCCCCAACAACATTATCAAGATGATCATATCACATCAAGCTTTCCAAATATAACCAACATACAGATACTAGTGCCTAACTCAGCATGCACAAATAACAATCCAATTACCTGCACAAACACATTTAATTGAGATTTGCACATGTCCGAAGTAGATTATTTTCACATAGTGCAGATTAAAAACAAATACTTTAAGAATAAAAAATATAATAAGTATGTTATAGTATTAACATTCAGTTTGGAAGTTTATTAACATAGTGCAGATTATTTTTCACATTCAGTAGATTATTTTCAGATAGTGCAGATTATTTTTCACATAGCTGCAAAATACCTCAGTTTATTAATATTCACCACTGTCCTTTGATTGAAATTCCTATTATGTAATGGGGCAGCATACGCCTTTTTTGCTGCTTCCGTGGCCAAAGGGAACTGATTACTTTGGAAGTTTGTTCTTTTCTGAGAAATGGCCCCCTGATGGCAGAATTATGTAAACTATCAAGATAGGTAGGATAACATGGTAAAGCACAAAATCTATGATAACTTGTAGCAGATAAAAAGCAGACCTGTCTCATTGAGGATCGACTGTTGGTAAATCTCTGAACCTTCCCATGTTTATCTTGTGAGGCATTATTCGAAAACTTCTGATCACGATTCTATAAAAAACATAATTAAACTTAGACCAAGAAGAAGAAGAGAAAAAGAAAAAAAATGAAACGCCGAGGATCTAAGAATCTTACCCAAACTCTCTGCTTTTTCCATTTATTTTCATTAGTTTTCGACAAATTTATGATATCATCTACACCAGAAGTAGCCACAAGACATAATATTAATACCGTAAATAGATCACATGAAAGGGGACAATGCACAAACAGAATTTATATACAGACCTAAAGCCATATCCATTTTCTTCTCCGTGAGCGCAAGTGCTTCATGTGATAATGGTTTAGCTGCCATCTGAAGAGTAGACCAAGAGCTAAATGTCGAAATTCATTAAAAACTTCGCTATAACTAAAAGAAAATATCTAATTCATAAAAACAAACTAAAATAAAAAGGAAATTCATCATTCATTAACCTTGAAAAACTGGAACTAGTCTCATGTTATCTTATAAAGCATATTGTATACAACAAACAATAACATGTCTCGATGCAACTAAAAAAGGCTTGATGGGGGGTGTCGAATTGACTCAACATAAAGTGCAATAACTTGCTACTACTTCACAATAAATAAAAAGTATAATTAGTGTAACGAGCATATAGTATTCAACGCATTGTGTATTCTCGAATATAATGAAATAAATCAAAACGACTCATTAGTCATTATACAATGGTATGAAGTAATAGATAATCTTTGCAGTTTATGTTGAGTCAATTCGAAAACAATTTCTCTATTCTTTTAAGTTTTTGGACATCTTGTTCTAGTTGTTGCTGTAATCTGCCTAATTTGAAGAGGTGAAGGAAAAATAAACTTGTACCTTATTATTACGAAGCTGTGATTGAGAGAGAAATTAGTTGAAATTTTGTGGAAGATAGATAAGGGAAGGGGGGGGCAACAAATTTTTGATGGGTGATTGGGTAGAGTGCGTATGTATGAGCAATATTGGGTTACCATATGGGGGCACTTATCGTCCGTTTGGATTGGCGTACTTAGATCAATTTGGGTGAAATTTTAAATTTATCCCGTTTGCAATTCTAGTTTTCGTGTTTAACTAATTAAATGATTCATCTCTATTTATTTAGATTCAACTCATTTTTATTAATTCTCAAATGGAGTGTGTAATATAGGTTAATAATATTTTTAGTTACATTCCGCATCACTTTCTTATAGATTAACATTTCGAATAAAATATTATTGACAGCATTTTAAAAGCATTGCGTAGATTATATAATTCTCACCTAGGTTCATATTTATGTTAACTCTCACCTAAATTCATCCCAATCCAGCCAAACCTTTAAATTCCAATTATTTGAGATCTAGTTGTCGCCTTGTAAATTGGGAGCCTATTGGAGTTATGACCTAATCATTAATTTTTTCTCTATTTTCAAAATATTTTCTCAAAATTTTCAAGTGCTTGAGATTAAGGGATTAATTATTGTTGAAGTTAGTGAGGATAATGGATATTCCCTCCAATCCACTTTAATTGTTATTTGACTTTTTTTGAAATTGAATTTTGACCATCAATTATTAATTATTTATTATTCTCAAAAATATAAAATTTATATAATTGGATTCGTCTTTTAAAATACTTTTATAATATTAATTTTTATTGAAGATCAAAGATTTATTTTGATATGTGAGAAAGTCAATTAAAATGGATTGAAATGAGTATTTAGTTTTAAAAAGAATTTAGTTGAAAGAAATTTTAAGCTTAGTAATATCATCATGTATAAAATTGATTGTTTAAACTAAATGTGTTGTGTCATCAGCTGAGTGCTCAATTTCAATTTATAAGCAGAATAAAACCACTAAGTATTACTATTTAGATTTAAGGTGGTGATTTTAAACTTTTTTGAAACTGATTTTAATAAATTCTTTTTATGTACATTAAGAAAAATTTAAAAAATAATATTATGAAAATATTTTTAAACCAAATTCAATGATATTAATTTTATTTTTTTGGATTAGTGAATAAAAAAGTAATTTGTGAATAGCAATGATAATTGATAAAAGTCGATTAATTTGAAATGGAGGGAGTATTCGAGTTATGTATGTCAATTAAAATTTTACTAGTTTTTATTCAACTCAAAATTATGTATCTCGACTAAAATTTCAAAGTTTATTAATACACTACATCCATCGAACTGTAAATGAACCGATTTTTTCGAACTTTGTCAAGATTCGGCTCGACACAAATATAACAATTAAAGTGAATTCGACTAAAGTTTCAAAATAAAGCCAAAAAATTCAAAGGTCGATTCTATTACAAAATGTTGAAGTTTCTATTCAAATCAAAATTATAAGTAACGATTAAAACTACAAAATATTAATTATGATCATTAAAAATCGAACGGGACAATCATCATTATGGATGAAGTAATTCAATGGGCCAACATGTATCTACAATTCCATTTGTCTCGTTAATATGGTCAAACCATGAATAATTTACTCACTTTAATGCCTTGTCCGATATAAAAGATTTTTCTTCACACAAATAGTCTAATTTTTAAGAAAGTCTCCGTAATTTTTTTTACATAATTTAAGTAAGAATGGTGCTTATAAATGATATAGTTATACTTTTACTTTAATTTAAATAGAATTATGTAACCAATCCCGACAAACAATACATGCAATGTGTGTTAGTTAATGAAAAGAAACGTAAAATATCTCAAATACCCATGTTTTATATGAACCGTCCAATCAAATATGATTGTTATAAATGATCCAACGCTAGTTATAGATGATCACGTAAGAAGTAGACTCATGATCTTTTCATGCTAATTTTACCTCACTTAGAGCATTAGAGCATGTACATTAGTTTTCCTAATTTTTTTTTAAAACGCACTCATAATCATCACTTTTTTTTATTTTAGGAGCTTGCTTTTTATGTATGTTATTTAACAGTTTTTCTATTATTCACCCAAAACATAAAAATCAAATATTTCAAGATTTTCAATAATGAAAAAGTAAAGATAAATAATATAGGGATCGGTACAAATTTGGAATGTGTGCAAATTTTTAAAGGGGCTCAAGTTATTTTAGGGGGTTGAAAAATATTTTATCAATTTTTAATTTTTCAACCTATTATAACACAGGGGAGGTGATGTACATGCTACTTGCTCCCCCAAATTTTATCTAAAATACACATAAAATCATCATTTCCCTATTTTGAGGGTTGACTTTTTTATGTATGTACTTTATCGACTTTCTTATTATTCCTTATTTATTGAAAAAAATAATAGAGAGAGTATAAATTTAAGGGGTGAAGAGTGTGGGTGCATAATTTTATAGGGAGACAACTTATTTTAGGAAAGCTGAAAAAATATTATTTTTTTCATTTTTAGTAATTTGAGCTCCTATTTTAGTTTTAGTGAAAAGTGAATGCAAATGAACAAGCAAGTAAAACATCCACCTTAAGCCAATTTATGTAGGCTTTCAAGGTTCTAAAATTTAGGCACCTCGAGTGATGTGGGACAAAAAATCATTCACTCCTCTTTTTCCAATATAGCCGACCTAGGGGTGAAGTTCCAACAATTGGAATTTCATCCCAACATTTTCATACAGTTCAATTTCACCCCAACATTTTCAAAAAGTTCGTAAGTGATATTGGAGTCATTTTTAGCATTGAGAATTCATTGCGGCTATTATCTGCGAGAACAACGGATTGCAATTGCTCAAGCTAAGAAACCAAGATCACATCACCGATCCAAGCATGTACTCATATAATACTATCTCATTCGGGACATAGCTGAAAGAGGAGATGTGAGCGTATGTAAACTAGACACAGACAATAATTTAGTAAACCATTAGCAGAGCCCTAACTCAGATCAAACATGGTACTTTACATGCAAAATGAAGTTGAGAAATGTGAATGGTGTTAGGTTAGTAGGAACCAATTTTATTTATAAGTGTTTCAATTGTTAAGACAATGTATGAATTTCAAGCTTCTAAATTCAATAAATATATTTATCTTATTTATATATTTATATATATTTATACTTTTGCATATACATATACACTTCATTGTCCAAGCAATGATACTTTTATTCCACTAGCAATCTAAAGTTCTCTAGAGAGGTCTTCGGATAAGTGATCTGAACAGGAAATCCTCTATCAAGCCTAGAGAACAATAATATTGCTTGTCCCTTGTTAGGTGTTCACTGATTGGAATTGAACACCAAACGACTAGTGTGTGATTGGTTGTCTGGATCACATTTTTTGGATCAGAAATAAGCGTACTCTAATCATCACACGGGTATGCATGTGGAAAGTAGTTTCGAGTGTAGGACTGGACATAACCGCCAGTGAGAAACTTAGAAGATAACATATCAGTGTCCTAAAAAGATTCTCACAGAACTTATGGTTAAATAACGATTCTTCGACCAGCGTGGCAGGATTCCATTTTAGAGAGAGAGTACGCACCTTTGTCCAAGCATCTTACGTAAAGAAGACTATAAGCCAGTGTAGTGGGTATGTTGCAAATGTAAGGATGGAAAGACCTGTACATCATATGGGATTTGTACAACTAGATATGTCGGTAGTTTTATGACATCTTAGTGAATTAATGGTGATTGTGATGTCCATCTCCAGCTTAGTGTTGGATATTGTATAAATTCGTGAAGCCAAAAAAACTACAGGTGTAAGAGTTTGGTGAGAATAATCTTACCATAGCCGGAGGAATCGTTGATACAAGTACGAAGGAATCGATGATACAAGTAATGGATCAACTGACAGGAGTGGAAGTATTGAAAATATGGAATATTTATAATAATGCTGGATTGAACAATTAGATTTTAGGCGGATTAACTCGTTTAATTTTTGGGATTCGTATATCGTTCAATTATATGATAATGTTAAATTAGGATACTCGATGTGACACTAGGGGTTGTTGACTTACTAAGTGCGCTCTTAATCAATATACTATCCAAATAATGTTCGGTTAACATTCATTGTTAGTATATATGGCTTTTTTGTCGTCGAGCCTCGAAGTCACACATAAATATGTGTAAAGAGAGCATTGAGGATAAATTCCAATACATGGAAATCATCCCATGTTCGGCCAAAAGGGAGTTAAGGGATAGGGTTCAGGAATGTTTTCTTCTCAGCGTGAGATGTCTTCATTTTAGAGATAAAAAGTGGAAGATTACGGAACCTAAATATTAGGACAGATGAGGAGAAAGGAGGTGGAAGAATTTTCCTTAAAACTTCTTTGGTACATAAAAAGTAAGAGTTTTGATGCACATATAAATCTTAAACTTTTTGGAGATGGCTTCTTTCATTCCTTTTGATATTCACTTTCGTTTGAGAAATAGTGAAAGACAAAAACTCCCTCTCCCCCCCCTTTCTTTTTTGGTCACCATTGGTAGGTAGAAAAATCTGTTGAGTTTTTCTCACGACCTCTTCCTTGGATTCAGTATTTTTAAAAGGAGTTACAGTAAAACTCCCGGAGGACTTGTTCTCTCGTTGGTGTGGACAATTGCTTAAATTGATACGCTTTGGATGCTCGAGGGATGCAAAGTCGTATTATTCGTTGCTACTCACGATTATTCGAAGAGCAGTTTTATATTTTTGTCTCTTGAATTATTATTTATCTGGTAGTATTGATACGTAGGATTCGTATCGTAGTATTTTAGAATATTATTATTTATAGGTTTGGTGGGTAAGAAAGGCATATAGCTATGGTTTTAGTGTACATGTGGCTACTATACTATTTTTAGTGTGGGCACACTCACGAACTTCACCTCTGGAGGCCCTATGCTTTTTAGTGTTTAGGCGCACAAGCTACATCTGCTAATTTTTCGTTAGTGAAATGACTATATGCAAATAAAATACACATTGATCCACGGTAAAATAGTATTTTGTTCACAATACTAAAGTATAGGGTGTGAAATGACTATTTTACCCCTCTCTCTTTTATTCTGAAGTGTAGTAGTTAGAAAGTTTAAATTAGAATGAAAATTATCGTTTATTTAAAAAGTGATGTATAGTATTGCCTTCCCACCCCCTACACCTCCACCCCACCTATCCCCACCATACTTTAAATCCTTCCTCGCCAGCCACCCCTGCCTCCACCCCTTATCCACAATCATCTCAGTCCAGAACTCCTCCTCTCCAATGGGCATTCCTCATTCAGCCTTAGGAAGAATTTTTTATATGTACCCTCAACTCCTCACTTCAGACCCTTATTCAGACATTTATCCCATATTTGACTTCCTTATTAATGTTGTCGGAATCCCTTTTCATGATGTAAGAAAATGCATTGTACGTTGTCCTAGGTTGTTGGTTAGTAGCGTTGAAAATCAGTTGATGCCCACTTTGGAGTTTTTGAGGAATCTTGGGTTGATAATATAGGTAAATCCTACGGTTGATAATTGCTAAAGACCCCGTTTTGAAAGCCTAGTACTTGAGGCTTGGAGCATCTCCTCTGCCATCAAACATAGTCCAGGTCACATTTCTTCAAGCTTATTTGAGGTTTGACATTGTCACCTCCAGAGACTACCTGACAAGAGAAAAGTTTAATTCAACTATCCAAACACATGGCGTACTAATGTGATTCTGACATCAGGCATGTACCTCTCTGATAGACTTCAGGCATGTACCTCTCTGCTTGGAATTACATTTTTGGGGGAGGGGTTGGGTTCAATTTTGGAGGGAGTAGGATGAAGCCGATGGGGAAGTATGGTGGGGATAGGTGTTAGAATCCCAATGAATTTAGATTTTGTGATAAGCATCGAATTAAATACATCCTGGAATCACCAAAATGATATAAATTAATCTAAAACATAAAATACAAATATATGAATACGAGAATTCTTACATTGCAGCGAGCCGAATTGAGCCAAATCCCCACGAAAAGCCTCGGGTGGTGCCCTCAAGATCTCTCGATGCTTGTTGGCCCAGAAAAAAATGTCATACAGATTGCCTTAAAGGGAAAGCAGGCAGGAAGCTTGAGCTTTAGAGTTTGAGGATGAAATGAAAATTGGAAGAAAAGTGCCAATTCTCCAAGAAGAAGCGGCGCTCTTTTTAGAGGTGTGGAGTTTTTATGATTCTTATGGTCATGAAAACCTAATCCCTCTTAAATACCAAGTCCCAAAATTAAAATTTCGTTAAGCGACTTTCGTTAATAAATCGGTTTAACTTCGTTAACTTAATTAGACGTTATGAGCCTCTAATTAAATAATAGGTTACTAGTGAGTTGTTCTGTTTTAATTAGCCTTGAGTCGATTAAAATCTTGACGAGAATCATATCGAATAGCTTATCAAGTTATTCATCGGTCTTAATTGCTTAATTGATTAAACTTGCAGAGATTCAGCCAAATTGATGTTAATCAGCATATATATTTGACAAATAACACTAAATATTGAGAAATACGTTTTACCGATACGAGATCTCGTTTAATTTCATTCATGAAATATTATTCGAATATCATTGTATGTGTGGGCCTTCTAGGCTCGAGATAATAGTAAGTTGTATAATAATAGCCAATTGACCAATTACTATTATAGCGATTAATGAGTAAGATACAGCATAAGCTCATGCTTATAAATTATGTGAGAACCCACACTAGTGATCTTACCATTACTAAGGTGAACACTAAGTTCCGGCAATCACATTTAACCAATCAGGTAAATGAATTGATACACAATTATCGCCAGCGGGCACAATAAAGAATCGATTCTCATTGATTTCCAACACTTGGCTTGCCCTTGGGCGATTGCTTTCTGATTCCTTTGCTCGCGCGATCTCTAGTATTAGGCTAACCATAAGAAGTGTGTCATAGAAACACCTAACTTTCTTTACTTTCGAGTATAGGCTGAATAAGCATTTATGAAGTCCATAAACCAATCGGTACCAAGCGTGAAATTTTAAGTCTTCCTTGTATATCAGGGCGGATAAATCCTCCCGATATAATGGCATCATCGTTATACTCGCTGCGTATTGACATATGCGTTATAATCGCTTAAGGCGGATGTTTGGTCATAGTCAAGTCTGAGCTCATATAACACAGATAGTTATATCGTGGAGTCTAGAGGTGTCGAGACACAAATTCTAAACAAATATCATAGGACCACGGATATACCTGTCTTACATGAATTCGTTTCGATTAAATTGCCGAGCTCCCCGATCGCGGACCGGCCGGTCACGGTATTGATCTAGTCCTGCTTGAGGCTAACGTGATCAATCTTGATCACCTAATCAAAACACCATGTTAGTCATATAATGCTTGTCGCCTAACTATGTCGACCCAGGCCTTTTGGCTATCTATGTGTTTCTAGGCTTGAAGAGGTGTAATCAACAATTCATGTTACTTTCTGCAGAAAGCATAGACTAACCTAGGGATTTAACTTTTCACTCATCGAGGATACAATACATGTATATTATATATTTCAACGGCATGTGAAATAAATAATGGAGTAACTATATGAATGAATCACACATTCATGTAGTTTTAGTCAACAATCGAGAAAAAAAAACACAAAGGAACTTTGTTTTTGTTGATTACCAACATTAGAGAAGTGAATGAACTAGCTCCCACTAAACTTTGCCATGTTCGGTTCCTTCATTAGCTGGTGAAAAGCAAACTTGGTTTAATCAGGAAAGATCTCGACTCGAGATGCGTGCTTAAATCCATACATGGATCCTTTAAGCTTTCGTGACTTCTTAGATCATTTCATGATATGTAAAGCAAGAGGATAGTGATTACAATCGCATCCTTTACCGAAATACTACTTACAAGCAGTCTTTACATTCATCGACCCGGTCTACTGACCAATGAATTGATGACTAGATTATCCTAACATAGTCATGCAAGACTATGATCAAAATGAGTTTTTCAACCATTTCTCGGGGTTATCGGGTGGGTTTACAACGCCTTTCGAGAAATGTGTTAAAACACATACGTCTTATTAAACATATTTTAACAACATTACCAACAAAGCAGTTAGTGGTCAAGTTGTAATCGAGTTCAGAAGCTTCCTTTTAGTTTTACTCGCCGAAAGGCGTACTAGACTTCAGTCTATTATTGAAATTCTTGGCTAATAGTCTTTCATATGGTACAGCGTGCATAATGTTGCTATCATTCGATTTACAAGTGAATCAACAACGATCCATTCCGTATAACTATATTTACCTCTATTCTCTTAAAGCTACTACGGCGTATTCGAATCAGCGTGAATACCTTTAGTAAAAACTTCACAATTCCAATCACGGGAATCATGCTGCGTCATAGTTGATGCATAGCGCATGACCTGTAGCTGACATACGGTGAATCATATTACTACGTAATAGACTTCAACCACTCATTAATATGAGGCCCTTACTAGTGGGATTAGACCTCATGAAGGATTGCCTTGTCAGTAAGAGGAATACATCTATTTATAGAATTTAATCTATTATAGATTTCAATCACCTCGAGCTTAAATGACATCTTAAAATTAACAAGAAAATGTCATGCAAACTCATATATATAATGTATTTTGATCGTAGCATGTGTCACATATATGTGAGCTACATATATAGTAAGATCTAGTAAGATTGTATAATAATAATAATTGACAATTACTATTATTATAACGATTAATAGTAAGATCTAGCAATAGCTCATAACCCCTTAAATTATCATGAGAACCCCACACTAGTAATATACAATTACTAAGTTGAACATAAAAATTCACGATAATCACACTTAGCAAGCAGTAAATGAGATTGCTACGCAATTTTATTAAGTAGCGGGCATAATAAATGGAACGATTCTCATTGATTTCCAACACTCCCCTTCTTGAGGGCCTTGACAACCGGCGCCCCGTTTCCCTGCAGCAGATCCATTTCCCTCTTTCGAGTCTTCTACTTGACTTGAGTTCACATATTACGACAAATATGAGAACCTTGATGTCTAGCACCTGAGAAGTAAATTAGAAGTTGTACAAACTTCAATAACACTCTAGCACCTTTAGGCTTGGTGTTTATTAAACCATTTTCCTATCTGATTGAATTTCCTACGGACGACTTTCCGGTGACCGCGAGTTTGCAACCAGTGGCGAGATGTCATCTCTTGAGAGACACCGCGCCCTTCTACGTCTTCTGCGGCGTTTACACATTAGAGGCATAGCGGCGGTAGAAGCAGGAAGACCTCTTATTCGTATCCAAAAAAACTCATTATCGGCTTAATGGTTATTTGTTTATGAATCGAGGCCGAGGCTTGATCGACACTTTAATACTGCTATAGCCTTTATATACTTAGACATAAATAGCGAGATCTCATGGTGATAAAGAACTCTAACTTGGGGCTTATCTGCATCCCGAAGGATCTGCACCGTTTGGCCAGATCCATTACCTCAAGTGCGCAATCAGAACTGCCGTATTTCGGCCTGCAGTCAATGAGGGCACGAAAAGTCTCGTATTTCTCATATTCTGCACGCTCCTTCGATTCACTCAAGAGCTTCCGATAAATGTCATATACGTGATACTCATCATCTGAGCCTGAGCTTCGGCTCCATCCGAGTAAGCATAAGACACTTTGCGTTTAGAGTCCTTCTTATGCAACTCATATTTCTTCCAGGTAATACGCACACATCAGTGTCCCAGAGAAGGTCTTATAGGAATTTCTTTATACAAGACGTATTCAATCCCGTGCAACTTGAAGACAACCTTCAACTCACGAGACCACGTCTCAAAATTTGCACCATCATACACGCAGCGAGTTAATGTAGTTTGAAGCAGAGTTCTAGGGGTAGCAATAGTGGTAGCCATATTAATTCTACAAGAATAAGTAAAATGAAATAACGGACTTCGATAAACTATCATGCTAAAACACTTACAAATAAATTGTAAAGTAAATACTAATACTTCAAATCTCATCAAAATATATTAGTAATGAAGCCTATTACACTTAAATTCAATGACGACAACTTGCTACATTTTGAATCGGTTATAATAGTAGGTTGTCAACCAATTATGTAAAACTACATAACTCTTGTGTCACTAGCATCTCTTACGAGGATGCTACTTGACATTGTATCTCCGAGAAAACCGGTTAAGCACCAATTAAACCAAAGTGTTACTTGGATTGATCATCTGAGAAAGCCTGGCGTTGGTAAATCACTTGACATGATCCATTGTCATATCAAATGCAACATTGTAACACCCCGCCATCACGATTGTCTTACGATTAGATGCAGTTGATTGCGCTTTTACAAAATTAACTTGATCTTTGTTTAAATTTTAATTGGTGAATTATTATTACTTTGTTTCATTTACTCATGCATACTAGCACATAATCCAAGCAATACATGCAACATGAAAAATAAACAATATTGCATTCAAGATATACGATATGGCCCCTAGAACCTATTACAAGTATTTATCAAATACTAACATAAGTCTTAATTCTTGTATCTCTTGTATACGGATCCATACGAGTCCACGAAGTATCGCGCGTGAAATGATGTGATATCTTCACTTGTTACAATATTTATATACTAACCCATCTTAGGCGGCTTGCAAGCTTGTGGGTAAAAACGGTAAATAAATAAATACAGAAATGTATTTCGGAAGGTCATTACAACGTGCGGTTAAAATGAAAAAGCTAACTCAAATAGGTCATATCACATATGCATAGATTTCGATCACCGTTACAAAATAAAGCACTTTATTAAATCACATAAATGAACTTAATAAATATTTTAAATGGCATTAAATGCATGTTTGTAATTATCAAATTAATTAATCCATGTATTACACATATTAAAATTAATTAATATAAACTCAGTGTCGTATAATGTCGATTAATAATTATTACCAATAATTATTAACGTATACATATTATAGAAAAATATTCATCACAAAAGATTTTCTAAAAATACATTAAGTAGTGAAGTTGTTACCATAATTGTTATATCACTTTTAAATTAATTGAAAAGATATAATATAAAGGAAATTAATTAATTGTCATCACATAATTAATTACAATTAATTAGTTGATTAAAATGACAATGTCAATAAAAAAGCGAAATATAACTAGTCCCATAATTTTAGGAAACCAAAATAAGGAATAGATTCGAATTAAGTTTTGAAGTGGGGCGCCACGTCATGTGGGCTCGGGGCGACCCAGCCATTTTATGGAGGCCTACGGTCGACAGCCGCCGCTCGCCTAGGGTAGTCGTCCGACCGTCATTTTGAGCTTTCAAAATCGCGATCCGACACCGGACGGCGCCCGTAGGGTCGCGGAAGTGATCGGCCGATTATCAATAATACCATATTTAACTGGTTTGATTTAATTGTCGTTTGTAGAATGGTTTGGAGGCTTTTAAAAATTTTAAAATTTAGAATTCCAGACACACATTAAACTCCATAATTTTTCTTGAACAAATCCCCTTTGGTCGTTCATTAAAATAAATTTTTATATTTAATTATTAGTCGCTTGAGTCGAAATCTCAAAATTGTTTTTGAGGCATAGAAAAATCCAAAATTATGAAATTTGTGGAGATCTTCTACACATTGCTATCTGGGTTCCAGAACAAATTAGGTTTTAATTTTACAAAAATTTTACACTCCCCAAACACGTTTGCAAAAACTGTTTTGAAACAAAATCAGTCATCGTCGCTTTTTAATTTCTGAAAACAAAAATCCCATGTTAACAAAATATGATAATACATCATCATAAACTTGTAACACATGTGTAAATCAATAATCAAGAATATGGTGATTTATTCTCATCATATATTTATCAATTAAATATATGAACAAGAATTAATCAAATAAAAAATTGATAAAAACAAAACAAGCATAAAATAAATAATGTAAAGCAACTTTAATTTGGCTCATGATGCCCATGAAGAAAATTACTATGGATATAGGAGTATAAATGCAAATCCATAGTTCGAGGATCTTTAAAGTGCATACTACATTCAATACAAAAACATATAATTAAATATATGATCGGAGAACACAGTAGCGGCGAGTAAATTCCACCAAAATCCTGCGCTTCAAATTCACAACGTGAATTTGGCTCCCTCGGCTCCTTGTTTGTAATGCTCGATCGTATGATATCTCTAGTTGAAATCCCACACGGGAGGGTTGAATCAGAACTAATCTATCTTTAGTAAACAAGGATGAACAAAACAGAAAAACCCCGAAATTCTTGGGAGGAAATTTCGGCCAAAGAGAGCTACTAGGGTTTTGGTGAAAAAGTTTTTACAAAACTTATGATGAAAAACCTAAAGTTTGCTTATATGGTAGAGTTAAAACAAGCCCACGTCGCCTTAGATTAGAAATATTAGCTTGACTCGTTAACTCTATTAGTTGTTAAGACACTAATGAGTTGCTAATGAAGTTAACTATTTAATTAAGCTAATTAAATAGTAATGAGTCAATATCGATAATCTTTCAAGTTGCTCGATAAATACTAAAATTACTCGAACCAATTAAATAACTATTTAATTGATTCTATTTCATTCAATCGATATTTCTACATAAAATGCTTAGAACCACTTGAGTGAGAAATACATTTCTCAATTATATGAATTCTCTTTAATTTCATACATGAAATATAACTCAACGTCCTTGTATGTGTGTGACCTTACGAGCTCGAGATAATAGTAAGTTGTATAATAATAATAATTGACCAATTACTATTATTATAAATTAATAGTAAGATCAGCAATCGCTCATAACCCCTTAAATTATCATGAGAACCCACACTAGTAATATACAATTACTAAGTTGAACACTAAGTTACGATAATCACATAACTTGGCCCGAGTAATGAATTGCTACACAATTGTCGCGGGCATAATAAATGGAACGAATTCTCATTGATTTCCCAGCTGCTCTCGATAGACTTTAGGCATGTACCTCTGCTTGGAATTACATTTTTGGAGGGGGAGGGGGTTGGGTTCCGATTTGGAGGGAATAGGATGGGCTCCGATGGGGGAAGTATGGTGGGGATAAGGGGTGGGGGCGGAGGCGGGTAGGGGATGGGGGGTAGGGGGTGGGGGGGCGTGAGGTAGGGGTGGGGGTAGGGGGTGAGGTGGAAGCGGGGTAGGGGGTGGGGGGCAACACTATACACTTTTTAGTGAAATGACAATTTTGCCCTTAATGAAACTTCCTAACTACTACGGCACAGAGTAAGGGGAGGGCAAAATAGTCATTTCACTATACTTTAGTGTTAGGGACAAAATAGTCATTTTATTGTGACTCAATGTGTATTTTAAGGGTAATATAGTCATTTCACTAATGAAAATTAGGTGTATGAGAGTCGAGGGTGCCTAGACACTAAAAAAAGTATAGGAAGCGCAGGAAATTTGAGGGTGATAACAGACACTAAAAAATGATGCGTAGGCCACATAGACACTGGAAATCATAATGCAGGCGCTTTCGTACAAAGCACCCCATTTATACGATAAAATCTCCAACAATAACTTCAAAATGTAATAATCGGTTGCAATCGTTCGGCGGATATATATTTATGAGATCTAACATACCGTATTTCCCAGCATCATTAGTAAAGTTGCGAAAGGAATATTTATGTGACTCATAAAATTAAAGATGGCTTCAAGAAGACTTTAGGCTAAACTACCTACTCCTAGACATAACTTTGTATTTCTGAACAACGTTGTATCATACTATTTGTATCGCTATGAAACCAGGATAATATATATGTTATCGAATTTGATCAGTAGCGCCATGAGCCATGCCGTCGACTTTAACAAAGGAAGATTTTTAGGCTAAAACTACCTACTCTTTACTCGTGCCTTTTTTGGGGAGCTTCACAGTGGGTCATCCATCCCACAAAATTGTTCCATATCCATCATTATCCTTAGGTTTGTATGAGTTGAGTTTTCAAAAAGAAGATATCATGTGTGATATCATTGTAATGATTCTAAAGGGTTGTGTAATGTAATATAATGCAGATATTTTGTTAAAATTTGACCATTTAAAAAAAGCTGGATGATTTACTAATGAACCTAATAATTAATTATTAAGTCTACTACGGGAAAATAGATGAATTAGTAAAAAATATCATTAATCTCAATTGTTACTTATTAAATTTGGCACCTCAATTATCTTAATTTAAAGAAAAATTTACCTACTCACGATAAATTTTATTTCAAGACTCATTCTACCCTTGACTTGTGGGATTATCTTATGGTATTTATTTGCGGGTTGAAGAAAGTTAGTGATTTATCTCTTAAATTTGTCATTTATAAATATTTTAATCATTTAATACTGATTTAAGATTATACAACTACTTGTTAATATAAATCATAGTTTTTCATTTTTTTCATTTAGTTTTATAAATATTTCAAACATTAAAGCAATTATAGATAATTTAAAAAATAGTACATAATATACTAATATATAATGAAGAACATGTATGTGTACCATTTAATAACTTTAATATTGATTCAAGATCTACAACTACTTGTTAAGATCATATTCATTCATTTTGTCATGTTATTTTATAAATATTTCAAAAAATGAACACTTGAAACCTAAAAAAATATAGACTTATTAATCATTTCCTATAAAAAAAATAAAATGTAGAATTATCATGAGTTATTTTCTCAATGAATTTGAATAATTTAGTAAAGAAATCTCTTTTGACTTTGTTAACATTTGTACTTTTTGACTTTAATCAATAAATAGATATTTTTTATGTTCTTATAATTATTTTATTAGAAAATGCATTAATGAGTATAAAAAAGGTATGGTTATTAAAAATTTACATTCTCATATTATCTTCCGGTTCTTTTCCACATTATCAATGAGATGAAGCAGAGACATCACCATTATTAATATTATTATTTGCTACTATTATTATAATTACTGATGAATAATATTTTAAAATACCTTCTTATCAAAGAGATCTACAAATTTAAAAAATAAAATATTATTCATCACTAACTATAATAGCAGCAAAACGATTATTGATAATGGTGATGTGCCATGGCTTTCGACATTTTAGAGAATATACTCCAAACCCATTTCTCAACCTCAAATCAAAAGATACACGATGAGGGGTATGATGTTTATCCAGTAGGAGTAAAAAAATTGAAGTGTCTTCTACAGGCAATAAAAGGATGATTTGAATGTTCTGATAGTGGTATTAAAGCAACACTGTCAAAGAAAGAAGCCTGTGTTTTACAAAACAAATAAGCAGCTACACTTTTCAATCATATTTCCATCTGTAAGTTACCTCATTTTCGGACAATAGTTCAAGAATTGGGTTCTATTCTGGACCAAGATAATTATTCCCGACCAATCCTAGAAAAATACGTCAAATATAATTCGAATAAAGCCGGATTGCGATCATGGCTACATAATGAAGTCGCATTGAAATGGACGAACACCAATATCATTACGAGTGACCAGAATGATCTGTTTTACATCATTTTATTAAAGTCATGCCAACACCTTATTGAATCTTTGTGCAAAGGTAAATTCTTTTACTCCGTGGTTGTCCCAATTGTTATTACGAGACATGCTTTGAACCACTTTTATAAATATCGAAGATAAACTGGGTTGGATAATGTGGATGATGTTTCGAGATATCTGCTAAACCAGTTTTCATAATTTTTGGGCGTTGCAATGAGTGTCATCCATTTGAATGATGAGTTCGATAATCTATCATGTTCTCATAGAGGAGGTATGCTACATCTGCACTATTAGAAGTTGAAGTCCAACAAATGAATGTGATCAAGGATAGTGGAAGTGATCATTCTTGGATCTGACCGTGTACCTATTCTGGAGGTATAAACCTTGACACACATCTCTGTTGGTGTGTAGAACAATTGTATTTTATAACTTTCCCTTTATTGTTAGACTACTAATGGTTTATTGAAGAAACTCTACTATCGCCATTGTGAAATAATCATTTTGTGAGATAATGTTGCCACTATCTTTGTCAGAGGTCATGTATTGAGTTGCTTCTAAAAAAAATGGTGATGTGAATAATTATATATCTTCTATCAATTTTCTCTCAATAATTATGTGAAAAAATTGAAAGATAAAATGGTTATATGATAATAAATGTATACCCAATACTTCATTATTAATCGAGAAGACAACAATGATTAATTAAAATAGTTAAGAAAGAAAAATAATTAAAATAAGTGCTAAGCATTAAAGAACTTATATCATTTTTAATTTTTAATATTACTACATTCATTCAAATTTAATTACTATGAAACATATGTCTCACTTTAATTTAGTTTATTCCAAGTCGGAAAATTAGACATACCAACATGAGAAGCATCGATCATCTCATTTTTAAAATCAGCATATTCTAGAATATTGCGCAATGTAAAATATTAACAATTAAAAGATACGTCATATATTCCTTGCAACTAAAATTTTGTAAATCATGGTTTCGAGCATTTACAAGACATAAATTAAATTTGATTAAATATGATGACAAAAATAGAATGATTTACCATCAAGTTTAAACACAAGATCAAGGTATGCTCTGATACCACATATAATAATGTATTTGATAAAAAATTTATTGAAAATATAGCAAAAAGTACTATACCTTCAATACTTTCTAATTGTTTACACACATTTGTTTAAGTAATAGATCCAAAATATTTGTTATCACTAATAAAAGATATTTATAAATTTAAAAAATAAAATATCGTTCATCACTAACTATAATAGTAGCAAAAAAATAATAATAACGTTGTTGCGTATAATTAAGTCTCTTCCATCAGTTTTCCACAACTATCCTATGATTAAAATGTGAGAGTTATGAGGCTAGCATTATTCTAAAACAACTAAATAGAACAAAATGAGACTTGGCTTTTATTAGCTCAATTAAAATACTTCTTCTATTGTCAAACGTAAGTGAATGTCTTAACATTTAGGGAAACTGAATAGCCTAATAATCAAGCATTCATGTTGACTGCGTGAATGAGAAAAAGAAATAAATCACTGCAATCAAGTTGTGCAGCAATAAACAAATCAAGGATGTAAAAATTATTTATATAAAACTTGAAAAAGAAACTAGAAATAAGCCATGAAACATCTATCACAATCTTGCACCATAAGAGTGTGAGACTCTCCTCTTGGTTAAGAGGAATATCCATGATTTAAGTTTGACAGACATATGGACTCGTCTTCAATAAGATGAGTGATATCATCTAAGGACACAAAGAAGAACTAGAAGATAAAATGATATTTTTTTTACGACAAGAAGAATGTAACTATTTCGGAAGGGAATATGATAATATCAAATGATTGTTTATATATACTATAGTTTTTATTATATCATGAATTCATGTTGTCATTGTTGTAAAAATATAAATAGAGGTATCATAGTTATACACCGTACAATAATGACCAGAAGTCATGAATCTATTTGAATTGTGTGTTATTGTGCAAAACATATATTTAGAGGTAGATGGAAACTAATAAGTTGATGTTATTGGGTATACCCTAATTGTCCAAATTAACATTTATAACCTATTTTAGCTAGTTTGTTTATGAATTTTTCAAATTAATAAATTTTATAACATTAACAATACATATAATTTTAATTTAAATAAAAATTATTATGCTAATAATAAAATACATTGAAATATTATAGTATTATGAAGTTTTGTATTTTTTTTAAGTCAACCATAGAAATACATTTTTTTTTCTTTCAAATTGGTCGAGTAATATATCAGATTTGTTCGATGATAGATTGATCTATAACTCCCAACTCAAAAATAATGAAATGCATCCAAATCACATAATCTAGCTACAATAATTCACACTCTACAACTCTAATTTAAATTTTTATTAAGTTCGCACATTTGTTAATGTGTTGTATAATTTTTTTGTGAAAATATATTAATATATAGTATTTTCAATATACTTTATAACTAATATAATCATTTGATTCAAATCTAAGTTGTGTGTGTTATATAAGACAACAAAGTTAATTTTGACTATTGAAAAAGGGATGGATTAATATTATTTTCTTTTAGCATTTGTAGCATTTTTTGGTTGTTCAAAGTTTTGTCTATTATTTGGGAATTTTATTTCTTGTTTATGATCCTCTATAAATTCGTTGAGGTTTTTAGATATTACAATTAAAGTTTGTGGGTGAGTATTGAGTGAATGCATAATGCTCATTAAGATAATATTCCATTTGTTTCATAATAGATGATTATCTAGGAATAAAGTATTTTATTAAGGGGTTATAATAGTTTGTTACTATATCCTACAATCATTAAAAAAAAAAATCAATCATTATATATTTATCCCATAAAAAGTAATTTTAAAGTACTATGAAACTTTTCATGTAGAGTAATGGTTTGGGGTGCGGGCTACATTGAAGTTCATCAAAATTAAAATCACATTGAAGTTGTAAACGATTAACTATTGTGAAATTTTTTTAAAAAAATTTTAAACAATCATCTATTATAGAATAGGAAATATTAATCTTGATAGAAACATCAATCATACTAAACGCATATGATCCCGCTATTCGTGATTGTGAGTAAGTTAAGACTTGAGGGATCTCTCTTCACATCTGACATCGTGGGAGCTTTTAACCTTTGCTCCCTCAAGCCAAAATGAGTAATCCACTCGATGTAGCTCACCTCAAGCACATATATAAATATTTCTAAAATCGACTATACAACGTGAATTATACATGTGTGTTTAGATAATTAGAAAATATTCATCTTCCATTACCTTAAACAATACATTATTTTGTATTATATGTCCAATATGGGAATCATGTCATATTTATGTTTTTGTTTCAACAAAACTATGAATTATACTCGTAAGTCCCGATTGAGGCATATTTTGTATTATAATGGATTCCACTCCTCTTAGGAGCAATTTTGTATGAGTTGGTTTATATAGAACTATCAGTATATTAATTATTTGAGGCACTTTCCACTATTTACCTCCTACGTATCGCTCAAGTATATGAATAGCATAGGACCCTTGGATTAAGGTTTGAACCTTTATGAAGAGCTTTGAAACTACAAATTATGAAGTAAGGTGGAGTTACAAGGGTCATATTAACTATTTTTAAGTTAATTAAGAATCAATTAAGAATGAATGATATTTTACATCTATATCTCTAATCAATAAATAGAATAATAATTTAATGAATGTATTGATATTATAAGCATTAAACATGAAAGGAGAATTTGTCTATTCACAATGTAATTTTGAATACATTAAATAAGGGCCTAAAAGGAAACTCAATCAAATATTGCATTAGAATTTCAAACTGATAAGTATTTTAAAACAAATTTTTTTTGGTAGAATGACAACTAAAAAAAACCAAAGGGAGTAATAGTCATTAACTAAATAGTAAAAGCATGCAATTAATGGATAATATAAATCGTTTCACCTTCCAATCTCCTCCTCTTTTTTCATCACATACAAAGGTGCATTAAATCTTGGCAATACATTAGTTTTCAGTTCTTCTCTTATTTCGAGGTAAAAGCAGGTTTGGTAGCTCATGAAGACTCATAACCTTGAGGTCACGGAGTTGAAATCTCTACAACATCTTGTTTTGTCAAATAAATTACAGTTTGACTATGTTAACTCGTAATTTAATTAATTACTAATTAATATTTTGGGGGTGAGGGTAGAATCACTATACTATCACGGGCTGATCATAGTCAAAAAAGAATTTTATTTTGGGCGAATAGCGGGAATCGAACCCGCATCCTTCAATTGCTCTACAATGTCATTGTAGAGAATTTTGATCTTGTTTTCCACATTGTTATTTTATCCACAGATATATATAAATTTTGTGTCCATTTCGTCTTTTTGGTCTCATTTTAGGTCTCATTTAACATATAATAGTAAAATAATTCTATACATATATGAAATCACGAGTTCACGAAATATATATATATATATATATATATATATATATATATATATATATATATATATATATATATATATATATAAATAAGTATTTCGGAAATACTCGATAAGGTAAGTAGGGGGCATTAAAATTTGGATATTTATAGATGAGGAATGAGAAAAGAAACCTTTAATTATCTTTTCCTTCTATCCAATTATCCAATTAAAAAAAACTCGTCTATTTCTTAATAATTTTATTTTATAGGGTTGAATAAAAATTTGATAAGGTAAGTAGCTCTCATTTGTTTAGATTAAAATTTAATTAGTGTCTTATATTGTATGTAATTTATAACTTCTATTGTTAGAAGAAAAAAAAGGTTATAGAAACATAATTAATGGATACATCAAGCCTCATCAAATTGGCATTACCCTATGAGAAACGTGGTCATCAATCTTGGGACGACCGTGGAAGAGCAAATATTGCAAAGATTTTTGTTACTTATAATAAGAAGTTTAATATTCAGGCAATTCAATTTGTTTATGTCGAAAATGGTAACTATGTTTTGAGCGAGAAACATGGTAAAAATGCTGATTCTGACAACTTCGCTGTGGTAATTACTTCCTCTTTAACTTAATCTATATTTAATTAAATTGGCTACTGAGTAAACATTTGCTCCGTATTTGTTTGATTAAAAAATTTATTTTAGTGTAACTACTGGATTAAGTACGTCTTGGAGGCCAACATTTATACTTGGTAAACATATCACATATGTTTTCTAATCCCTCCATATTTTATTTGTTGTTAAGTACTTAGTTGTTCTTCACTTTCAGTGTAGTTTCATGCTTTGATAAAAAAAAATGTGTATTTTCATTATCTATTTTTTAAAGTTTTATCCCTATTATATATTGAACATATCTTTACTTAAATGCGTGTTCTTATTAATTCATTATATACTTCATTTCTAAGTAGGGCACTAGGACCGTCTCATAAATAATAGGAGACATGTGTCAAGATACAAAATAAAACCCTTTTATTAAATTTATTAATATTTTTTTTTCATGTAAAAATAAGTAGCCATCCAATTTCATTCAATATTCATTAAAAGTTTTGTTGGAAAAAATAAAACATTCATTTAAAAATTGAAATTCTCCAGACATTTCTTGAAGCAAAATCATCAATCACTCTTCGTATCTATAGAAATAAATTAAGATTTTTTATTTCAAATAATGAGCACTTCTAAATAATTCTGTCTCCTAATAAGAAATAATGAGCCTTGGAATTCTTTCATCACTTAATTTTGCAACAAGGCCACGTATGATTCAAGTACTCCCTTCAGTTTTCAGCTTGGGGATGGCAGCTTATTTGCTGGATTTCATGGAACTTTTCACTGTTTTACCGGAGACATGGGATCTATCGGAGTTTACATTAACCCGATGTATGATACAAGCAAAAACAAAGTCACATCTAAATAGTTTTATCCGATCTCTAAGGTGTCGATTTGTCTCACATAAACCTGGTGTTACTATTATATCGAGAGGACATACATCACCTACCATAAAAATAAATTATAATAGGGGCTATTTTTTAAAAAAAAATTAATAAACTGATATTTTTTCAGCTATCCTAATATAACTTGAGCCCCTACAAAAATTTAGACACATCAAATTTATATCGCTCCCTATATTATTTATCTTTTCTTTTTTATTATTAAATACTTGATTTTTATGTTTTGGATAAATAATAGGAAAGCTGTTAAAGTATAAAATAC
The DNA here is from genome assembly GCA_019722365.1 of Lithospermum erythrorhizon. NCBI lineage: Eukaryota > Viridiplantae > Streptophyta > Magnoliopsida > Boraginales > Boraginaceae > Lithospermum > Lithospermum erythrorhizon. The sequence continues at coordinate 1,136,409 of JADFUC010000852.1, read as the reverse complement.
AAAAAATAATAATTATGAGTGCATTTTAGAAAAAAAAAATTAGGAGAGCTGATGTACTCATGTACATGCTCTTAAAGGCCGTATTAACAAAGCAAATGAATAGAAAACCCCGAACAAACCCCAACTAAAAGATGATACTGTACATTTTCTAAAATGAAGACATCAAATTTTAGGAATTTTTCTTGCAAATTGAAGTATAAAAGTTTAGGAAACTTTCTTGCAAATTGAAATATAGAAAAAAGTTGAAGAAACTAAAAATAAAAAGTAATTCTAAAATATAATGGTGGGGTGGGGTGGGATATGAGTACCTGATAACCCCCGGACACGAGGCGCAGCAGAGGCCAAATCGAGGCAGATCTGCGGACAAGAAGACACCAAAAAGGAACAACACAGGCAGGACCGGAATAACATAAAATTTTATTAACTAGCAAATAAAAGAAACAAACACGGACTGAATGAAAGAAAACAAAATGAGCAACAATTCAAAAAGCTTATAAATTGTCTCAATGTGTACTTTCAGGAGAATGATGTATCCGACTTAAATTAACCGACTCAGACTCAATTGACTCTGGCATCACTGCCTCAGGAACATCAGAAATTTGAGCAAGACCACATTTAACATCCATCCCCTCTTTTTCCTGGATACTACTGATAAGCATATCGCTCGTCAGAGTAGCATCACTCGATATGGTCATCTCATTTTCAACAGCAATGGCAGGGGAATCGACTGCTTCTAGTCCCAAATTGTCTTCAATCACATTGTCATTGATATCCCGCGCCTCAATATCTGAAGAAACTTGAACCTCCATGCTTGTATTGATATCCCGCGCCTCAATATCTGAAGAAACTTGAACCTCCATGCTTGTATTGCTTGTCGCACAAACAGAAACCTCTGATTTATCCACCAGCAAATCAGCAACTCTGTTCTGACTATCGGGGATCAAAGCCGCTTCCACATTCTCAACGCCATTAGGCTCCTTGACTTCTTGGCTGATATTAGGAAGATCAATTTGCTCTAGATCAGCAGCAGCCACCTCCATTTCTTCAACTGCCACGTCCTTCTTATTACTCATAGTCTCCCCACATAGAATTGGAAGAGCATTTTCCACACCAGAAGGTGGCGGTGAATCCAGCTTGATGAACTTAAACTCCTCTTTATGCTTCTTATAAAGCATCATGGCTTTCTGAAAATGCATCAAGAAAATAAACTTCAGAAAGCAAAATTATATTGCATTTCTCAACCAACAAAGCACTTAAGTCTCAAAAAGAAGAAAATTAAACTGCCAAGTCAGCCTTAATTGGTGACATTCCCTCTGGAAGTGTAATGGAGATCATATTAAGGTAGTAACCTTAATCTACAGGATACAACTTTATCCTTCTAAAACAATATTTTGCCATATTCAAGTAATATCAACAATGTGTGTGTGTTAAAAAAAATATAAAAAAATTGTGCGTGTGTGTGTGTTTGAGTAGTTCATGTACCTCAAATACAGAGTCATCTGTAGCAGTGAAAACAAAGGTGCTTGGCACTTTATTGGAAGCTGCCTTCCCATCCACAGCCTCCTAAGATATAGAACAGCAAAAATTTGAGTGCCCACCAAATACAGTATATGAATTAACTCAATTAATGTATGGAAGCGCGTAGCAGGTTTCACCTTTACCTCCAAATATAAGATTTTAGACTCGTCAACATCAAAAAGCAAATTGTGGTCCACACCAAGCAACTTAGCACACTGTTCATACAATTCAGGTCCAGCAAGATCTGCCGAAATGTCCAGCTTGGAAAGGTATGCACGGCACAGATGATGATCATCCTTCTTAAATTTCCCCTCAGTAGAAGAGATCTCCCCGAATTTGGGAGAAGGTTCAGATGTTTCCTTTTCTATAGATCCATTCAGGGGACCAACTTCAGTGCTATCAGCCTGGTGATCATGTCGAACATTAACAAGCTGAGACTGTTTACTAAACTGGCCAGCTATATAGTCATCAGCTTCCTCTTGCATTGAAATATTCTGTTTTTCAGAAGTGGTCATCTCAGTACTTGCACTTGTAGTCTTCACACCAACAGGAATCCTACTATTGTCCCAGTCTGGCCTTCCTAAGAGGTGAGAATCTTCATTGAAAGCAGAACTATTTGCATCCCATCCATGTAATGGGGGTGGACATGAGTCATCTACTAAATTTCTCCATCCCATAGGACGTACATGACCAGAAAACCTATCAACATCAGGGAAAGGAAGTCCATGATGGTTTAGATCCATCGAAGGTCTAACCCCAAATAGAGGTGGAGCAGGAAACTGATGCATCACAGGATGAAAACCAACAGGTGGCGGACCATGTTGAAAGGGCATGAAACCATTTGCCACTGGTGATGACCAATTCGGTGCCCCTCTCCAAGAATTACCATGCATTCTCCCCATGCTAGTATCCCCAAGTCTCCTATGACGATTGATTGACTTGCCTCTGCTATCGTCATCGGACATTCCAAATGGTAAAGGGCTATCAACCCCTGTTCTGAAGGGGGGAGGAGGTAAAAGAGACTTGGCACTATTTGATAAATTACCACTCCTTGCAAAAGGAGAAGATACGGACCCATTATCACCATCTACTTGGGAAAACTCATCTCCTGGAAATGTCTCCATGGCATCACGATTCCCTCTGGCTTCTCTACCAGGAAAGTCTTTTCCATCCCTGGAACTGCCATACCTCCGCCCAGATTCATTAACATCAAGATTACGTCGAACATCAGTCCTGGAGTGCCTCCGTTCAGACATTGTTGATGACGGAGACTTGTCCATCAATGGCATAGGAGATGCACGAGCATCAGGTCTAATACGCCTTTCAGCTGCTAACTCACCGGAATTGGCATCATCTCTCTGAAGATGTTTCTTCTCATGTTCTCTGTAAGGGGTCACACCATAGTCCTTGTACGTTGGCTCATCTTGCTTTGATAGCCTACCATGGGAAGGCAAGAAAGGATATATATCAAAATGTTAGAAGAGTCATCATTAAAAGGACATGATTTGCAAGAAAAATGACTAACAAATAAAAAAAATTCAAATCAACAAATAACAGTTATTTAAAGAAAAACAACACATCCTAATACAGTCCCAATAATTGGACACAGGCAAACTGCTCTCCCCACATGTCGACCATGTGAAGAAAGAGAAACTATTCAAGGGCCAGATCATCAGTAACAATTGGTTTTAGATATGACACACCAATAAAGAGTTTCAACTTCTGAATTTTAAATATATATAAAAAATTCTAATTTAAAGTAACTAATCACACAGTTATACAAAGGGAGTGTGTAGTAATGTATCAGCCTATCAGAAAATGAAACATGGAATATGTCATGCGATCCCAAGGCAACTATTCTCTAATTCATAACGATGATGGAGATGCATAGGATCTACTCTAAATTGTGAAAGATACCTAAATCGGGTTTGTCGTCTTGAACTAACACTAACGATATTAGTATTGTTCGGCATTTTTAGATTAGTGGTATTTTTTGCTTAAAGATGTGGATTGTCTTATTAATAGTATCACACAAGGTGGACTAATTAATAGAGAGAAAAATATTGCTCATACTAACCTGTATTGATTACTTATAACATGAGAACCTGAACTTGGAGAACTCTGTCTTCTATAATGAGTCGCAGAAGTATCAGAATCGGCAATCTTTGAAGTTGACCTTCCTCGTTCATTGGTGAAATCCCCTCGTCCTTGTCCGGAGGAGTGCTTCTCTGCAAGATCCTCCTTGTACCTTGACATCCTGTCATCACTATCATCATAAAGGCTTGACTTTCTAGGATGAAAACCTGAAACATGGTTCTCATCCCTCGGGCGCTTGCTGTCAGACTTGTCACCTGAGCGATCTTTCAGCAAACGATCATCTCTATATTTTCCATCTCTAAACCTCTTCTCTCTGTCAACCTCATCTCCTACTTTATCCCGATGTCTATTCTCTCTTTCATAGTCATCGCGATACTTATCTTCTTTGTGCCTGATATCTCTGTCAGCATCTCTAAATCTCTCAACCTTATGTCTACCATCTCTATCTGCGTCATCATAATACCTAGTGTCACTGTGTCTACTTTCTTTTTCAATATCTTCCCTATGTTTCTCATCCTTGCGTCGGTTTTCTTTCTCGCCATCATCTCGATATTTGTCATCCCGGCGCCGATAATCTCTTTCACTTTCTCCCTGATGCTTATCATCTCTGCGTTTAGCATCTCTGCCACTATCTTCTCGATACTTATCCTCCCTCCTCCGGCCATCTCTATCAACATCATCCCTATGCCGACTATCTCGGTCACCATCATCCCTATACTTATCCTCCCGATGCTTACTATCTTTTTCTAGATCATCATGATACTTCACATCCTTGTCAACATCTTCATAGTATTTATCTCTGTAACACCCTTGTTTGATCTTTTCATCTAGAGATCTTCCTTCCTTGACACGTTCACTTCTTGATGATAAACGCCTTACGCCGCCATCTTTGATATCATCTTGATATTTATCTAAATCTCCACTGCTTTCTTTCTTTTTCCTTGCTCTTTTCTCGTCTATCTCAACATTTCTCATCTCATCCGGTGAAGGGAACTCTACAATGAGACATATACATGATGAACACAAGGATCTGGATCAGCAAAACTTAAAACATAGAATTTAAGCACAATATCCATCATAATCTATACCAATATGAAAATAAGAAAGAGTAGGACCGAGAGATACAGTATAGATGTAATGTCTTACAATTAGTAAACTATAATACCTTCATATATAAACACCCAGCACGAGATAACTATACAATAACAAAACTGATAACTTTGGAGAAACTGTAGCAATTATAAAAGGCCACAACTATTTTCATATAAACTATTCACCTTTAGAACTCAATGAAACTATTTCCATTTGCAAATACTCACAAAATTTACAAACTATAAATCTTTCCAAAACACTTAAGGTTGAAAAAAATAAAGATAAGGTAACATATAGACAAAAAGCTAACTTTATTCTAGTAAATTATCATTATTCTTCTCAAGTACATAGCTCATCATAAAGGCAACTGCTATACAGATAACTGAAAATCTATGGCACCAATGAAAGAAATACATGAAGAAATTAGCAGAATGGATCATGAGATTTTTTTTCCCATTTCCACAGTCTAGGAGGAAGTTTTAGTTAAAGGCCTATTTCTAATAATCATACTGATGTGGTTCTTATGACCTCACCCTTAGAACATCTACACTAGTTAAACCAAACCAAACCTTATCCCATTAAATGGGATCGGCTATATGAATACAACGTCGCCATTCACCTCTATGTTGGGTCATATCCTCAATTAATCCCATAAACTAGTTCAACAAACAACTAAAACCCAGAATGAATAAGGAAGGCAAAAGATGAAACGACAAGCAAAATCAACTTTAGTAGGATATCATGTCGTCTCTGGCCATCACTAATGCAGGATCTCCTCTAACACAATACGGAAATCCTATAATATGATTCACAAAAACCACCAACCCCTGTAAGTAATCGGGTGGACTCCTTTCTGTATCCTGACTCCTGAGTCATCAATAAATTAGGTGTTTCACTTAACTCCTAATCCTCATTCCATTACGGTCCGTTCAAACTTCACACATAAATTTTTACTAACAAAACATCAGAGGAATTACATGAAGCTGGTTTAATAAGATACTAAACTTGATATACAAACCAACATCGAGATTTAGCTCCAAAAAATATGAACCAATCACCACAGTTACAAGTTACCTTACCAGCATTATTTCTGCTTCTTTTTACGAGCCCATCTTCACCAACCTCATCTAATCGCATATCCTGCTTCCTCATAACATCCCCACCTACATTCACCTCATTACTACGCCCACTCTCCACACCTTTCTTCTCCTTCTCAGAACCACGCTCCTTTTCCCTCGATTCCTTATTATCCTTGCCATCTTTCTCCTTCTCAGACTTCCTCTTTTCCGTCCGACTACCACTTCTATTATATTCTTTCTCCTCTAAAAGAGCTCCATTATCCTCCTTCGTATCTAAATCGCTCTCATGCCTCTTACTACTCCTGCTCTTCACATCACTCTTAGCTTCCCTCGATTTAGAACCCTTCTCTCCATCGTTTTTCAAGCTCTCGCCTTTTTTCTCCTTCTCAACCCCTTCTCTCCCATCGCCACCGTTCCACCTATCCCCGCCATTACTCTTATCTGTTCCCTTCTCCTTACGCCTCTTCGATGAAACATACTCATCGCCAGCATCCCCATTTCGATGTCCACTCAAATCCTTCAATTCCTTCACTTGGGAACTCAGTTTCCGCTTCTCACCCGACGTCAAATGCCCCAAATCCTTTACCACCCTATCTGAAACCGATCCAGATCCACTCTCCTTCCTCTTAACATCTTCCACCTCAGAATCCGAATACTCCCTTGAACCTTTCGAGCTATGCTTACACTGCTTATGCGATTTGTGCCTCGAACTTCTCGGCATGGCTCCAAAAGTTTCCAAACACTATCAAAATAACCAAATCTTATATTTTTATAGAAATCAAAACCCTAGGTTTCTTTCTCAAATTCAATCCAATAAATTGAACTAAACCCCCTTCTTTTCTTCTCAAATCCAATTCTATAAAATAAACTAAACCAACTTCGACTAGTAACAAATACTCTCCACCTGTAAAAATTCAATCGAAACCCGCATTCCCAAATTGATTCCAATTAATTAAACTAAACCCTCTTCGATTAGATACAAATACTCTCCACCTGTAAAAACCTAATCGAAACCCTAATTTTTCCACAAATTAAACTACCCCCTCTTCGATTAGCAACGAATACTCTCCACCTCTAAAAACCTAATCGAAACCCTATTTTTCCCACAAATCAAATTCAACAAATTAAACTAAACCCTCTTCAATTAGTTACAAATAGCATCCACCTCCAAAAACCTAATCGAAACCCTAATTTTCCCAAAAATGAAATTCAATAAATTAAACTAAACCCTCTTCAATTAGTCAATCAAATCTGCAAACAATTATTTTCAGCAATAAAATTTTCCATATTAAATATGTCCTCAGCTGTAAACAATAAGTAACCCTAATACACAAAATAAAAAATAATATATAAAAATATAATTATGCGAATTTATGAATATTTTTATAAAGAGAGTAAATATAATTGAGCGAAATTATTTTGAAGAGGTAATGGAGGCGATGGTTTGGTTTGCGGCGAAACTAGGATGTAATTTGTGGATAATTTGTACTCAAATCACATAATGGGGGGAATTTTATTTTATTTTTATTTTTTTCCAAATTTTTAATGGTAAAATAAAAATATTGTATGTTGTTTGTATTCAAATACTTTATTTTGTTTTATTTCAAAACATAATATAAAATATTGAGATTCGATAAAAATATAATTTATTGACGATCTATTTTTATTTGTGTCAGGTCAAAGAAAAATCGATCTTGAGTTTCAAGATTCAGATTTGTGTATGTCGGGTTAAAATAGATGCTGCATCGCTGCGGTCTTCTGAACGCTGATTCTATTGCGCTGTCATTGTTTATTGATCGGGATTCACAACTTCTACTAAGGTTTTGCACTAACTCCACCTCGAGGGTGCCTTCGAGTTGAATATGTGGTGTACTTCACAAGCTCGATCATTTGTTAGTCGTAGATACTCTCAATGCTTAAGTTAATAGTAAATTGATAGTGTATATGTCTATTAAAGGTGTTACCTTTTACATATGAATCAAGTGTTATTTATCGTGCCAAAAGAGGAGCATAATCTTCATAGGACTAACCTTGCATATGAGAGTTTCTTAAGTGTTTTGTTCTAATTGATCTTCTCGAGGTCACCATAGTATGTTTTTAAATTATCCCTTATAGTGTGATAAGAGTTCAACAACATGTCATGATTATATAGAGGGATCATATATTCAATCTTATCATCTCAATGGTCTTCTGTATGTGAGTTTGCTTGAATTCAAACTCAAACGGCTATATCATTTATGATCAAATATAAAGTTTAAATAATGTTTAAGTTTGGTATTAAAATAGATATAATTATCATCGATTGATAACGTAAATTATATTTTTGATTATTTGGACTATGTAACATAGTTGGGATCAAGGGTTTCGTATAGCAAATCTTGTGTGCATTTAGTAATGTTAGTGAATCAAAACAATCGAAATTCGCTCAATTTATAAATCGAATTGGATCTCGATTCATCATCTGAAATCAAAACACTGATCGAATCCAAATTTGCTCATTTAGCTGGGCTATGTAAATATTTTCAATTATATTTCGAATTAATTGGGTTCTATTTCAAATAAATTCGTCTATATTTCGACTATATTCACTTCTATTTCGAATAGATTGAATCTTACATATTTTCGATTCTATTTCGAGTTGAATACTGTTGAGTTTTCTGAATTGATTCTGAGTAACATATATTTTCAAGAGAAATAGTACATCAAAACACTCTTTACAATCTAAGCTGCTTACTTAGGTACTTGGGTACTTGGAAGTTAGAACCATGGTCTTTCAAGAAAATAACTTAATTAACTGCCTTTCTTCTTCAATTTTTTTTGTTAGAAAAATAATAATGCCAACTCCCACGTAGTACCCAAGTTTAAATGTGCGATGCCTTTTCTTGTATCGTCTTTGATGGGTCCGAAAATAATTACACGACGAAGGAATATATGAAAGATGAGTATTGCAAAAGCTGCATATTATTCCAAAATCGTTACCACTCTTTGATACATACTTCAAAAAGAAGAACACAAGTCTCCATATTCAAGTCTAGGCTCAGCAATCAATACGACAATAAGAAATGACTAGTGTTTTTGTTATAGTTGCACAGATGCGAATATTATCCTCCATTCAGCGTTATGAAGTTCAGAGACAGCCACCCAACTGCAAAATCAGTAAGTTTCATTAAGAAAGTAGATAATAATAACGTTAGTTCAAAGAGCGTTTGAAATCTAGAGAAAAATTTTGCTTATAGACTTTCACATACAGAGATCGCGGCTGAGGCTTCCATATAAGAAAGGAGGGCTATGAATTAGGATAAATAATAGGCAGTATAGAACAGTAAAATGAATTTTCTCAAGTAGGAGCCTAGACTATGAGGTTTGCTATTATTGCATATCCGATCACACTCCAATTAGATGTTAGAATCTAAGGGAATATTGACCCGTTCATGCTGCCAATTGGATATTAAAATTGCCAAAGCAAAACAAGTCTTATCCCACTAAGTGAGACTGGTCATATGAAAACAACTTCTCCATTCAAATCTATGTTGGGTGATTTCCTCCGTTAAGCCCACAATTTTTAATAACAGACACAAACATGACTTTTCTATACGGCTTAACAATAACGCTCTACTGATGAAAGCAAAGAAAAACAATTAAGGGATGAGTCGGACACTGACCAAGACAGCATCAATCTCATCCTGAGTGACTGGTGTCCTCTTGGGTTGCTCTGAAGCCTTTCCACCTGGACTGGTGCTGGAAGCAGACCTTGAGAATAAACTTCGAGGAAGACTCTCAGCACTAGAACTCATATCAGGTTGAGATGTGGAACCTATACATTAAAAACACATTAATGTTCAAGAGAAGCCCTGAAGCTAAAGCAAAATAGTCACTTCCCAGCATTTCTTCCAGTAAAAAGGAAAACAATAAGAGGTCGCAATCTGTCTCCAAGATAACATACATATCAACTTACAGATTCAGAAAAGGTATCCATATTATAAAACCATCATGGCCATATATACATCATTTTATGTTTTTAGTATACATGAGTTTGATCTTTCGAACCACAAGTTTTTATTTCAGAAGAAAGAAAAACAATAAGAAGTTGCAAACTATCTCCAGGATAACAATATATATCAACTTCGAGCCTCAGAAGTCTGACAATACATATCCCTTTTAAAACTCATTAGTGCAGGGTCAAAGCTCCATTGCTTCAAAATGTCAAGGAAACCAGCATCCCCGTCTCATATTGTAAACCACATAGTTTCCAACATTTGGATTACTCTTCCGATAATAAGATCACTATAACCATTAGCCAACGCAAACTTCATTGTCATTCTATTTAACTGGTTGGTAATCGCATAAAAGCATGATTTCGGTGTTACCAACTGCCCATTTCTATTACATCGACAAGACACCGATATAAAATCTCAAATCCAGCCTCCACGCTACAGATAAATATCAATCCATACCAGATATCCCCATAATAAGTCCATTAATCAACATTCAACACGAAAGACAACCATAATTAACATTCATAATCCCTTGCAATCTCACCCTCCCGCCTCCCAGCCACCCCTAAACGAGTAAAGGAACAATTTCTCAATTCCATAAAACATATAATAATAACGAGCGTCTCTTCATCCAATGTAGGTTCGACTATCATTGAATTGAAGTGGGTAAAAGGAAGCTCTAGTTCTAATCAATTGAGACACGTCCGCGATTAATCCCAACCGCCCTTCATAATTATAATCAACACTACACCACAATTATTTATCTAAATTGATATTCAACCAACGATATGAAATAATAATTCAATTAATTTTAGTTAATACCGAAACGGGTCAATCTTAATTTATCTATTTTATTAAAAAACAAAAAGTAACAACATCTGGAAACTTAGACGAATAAAAAAGTGAGATAATTATTACATAAGGAGACATACTCTCGGGTTTAGGATGGCGCTGAGGAAACTTGATACGAGGAATTCTCTTCATAGCGTGTCCTGTTGGCCCCATAATTTTCTTCGATAATTCTTCTGGACAATGCTGATAGAGGGGGTACTTTTGGAGGCCAAAAATATGGGTCGACTTACAAGTAACCACACATGTAAGACTAGATTTTCAATGATTTATTTTATTTGCTGTATTTTATGTAGATTTTATTGTGTTCATATATATAAATATATAATGTAGTTATGAGGATATGCTATATAGTGAGAAGTTATTATCTTACATGAAAGTTATCATGACACATGTAAATGTGCATATTTTATGTAGTTATGAAATTTATTATTCAAATTACTATTATGTCCTCAAATTAAATTGTGATGATCTATAGTTAATAATGAAATAAAACTTATCGAAGTCGAATAAACTATTATGCCTATTTGTTTTATATATAGTATATATATGATTTTGATGGACATGTATAATTTTGATCAGAAATGACATGCATTATCGTTTGTTCTAAAATCAACGACATAAAAATTATCATGTAATGTATCCTTCCCAAGCTTAATGACATAAAAATCAATAATGTACTCTTCTTCATGTAAGGACCTAGATCATCTAGATATTGAGTGTGAAGACCGGCTTGAAGTTTGATTTAATTTAGTCTAAGTTGAGATTCAACCTTGATTCATTGAAGTTTAAATATGAAAATCGTGTATTGTGACTTGAATCATGTACAACTTTAATTATATCAGGGATGACAATGAAGTCTTATTAAATGATACGTAGTAGTGTTAACAGAAAGTCGTGCCTTCCAAGTATAATGAGCCTCTTTGTTCATTATGCCTTTGTGAATATAGCCAAATCAAAGTCGCTCCGAAGCACTTCACATCATATGAATGCCCTTCAAGCAATGCTTCATATAGACGACATAATCCTTTCTTTGCTAACTACTCACTTCAAGAAGTTTTTACTTCTTGTTGTTACTTCCAAATTAATTTCATTAACGTTTTAGTTATTTTGAGTTGAGATTGTACTCATAAAATGTATGTACAACTCTAAATCAGACAAACCCATTGTAATGGAAAGAAGATTTTATTATTTAGTAAAATGAAGACAAAATAAAAACCTATCAGAAAGTGGAAACTCCTCAAGTTGTACATGTTTTATCAACCTGCTGGGTCGAATTATCCAAACTACGAGTCCCTAAGCCGCTATCGACGATTTGTGAGATGTCCGGCTCAGCTTTGACTGATCATCTCGATACCTAGCCTTCATTTAGCCTCTACTGATTCGAGCCTCGATTTGCCTCGACTCGACTCGATCCTGAATTTCTACAGTTCTATGACGAAATGGATATTAAGTCCCAATTTCTCACTGACTCGAGACCCATTCCTGCTCTGATATCATTCAAGTCAAGAGCCTTGTTAAAGATATTCCCCGTACTGGGCTTTGACTCGATCCTGGCCCATTCTCAGACTACTGACTTGATCGTAGTTAATCCAAGCCAAAGCGAGACTCTGTGGGGTAACCCAAAGCGACCACCTCATGACCAGCTGATACGAATCTGGCACTAATAGCTACGTAGCTCCATCGCTCAGCTGACCTTTGTAGTTTGCCTACTTGTCTTTGTTTTATTTAATTTGGCCTCATCGAAGATTGGACGTTCTTCAAGAAATAGCCACTTATAACTCAGACTACAACTAGTCTTTAGCAACTTGTTACCTCGTAATGGTATGAGACTTGGATTTGAGCTGAAGCTCGTTGGCTGCTTTCTAAATTTTACGCTACAACGGCCTTAGTGCAGCTTGTTGTCAGAACATCGCATGGCGCCATCGTCTAAATCTTGTCATGATAATCGACCAATCGCATCGGGCCTTAGTCGTTGTTTCCCCGCCTAATCCAAATTTATAAGGACCTGACGCTGCATGTAGTCTGAATCTAGAACTCGATGAATCAAACTTAAGATTTTTCGTGTTCATAAAATTAACGTGGGCCATTTAACTTATTCCCCAATATTCAATTGTTCTCTCTATTAGATTTTATGTTTACTCTAGCACTATTATGTTTGCTAATACCTCGATTTCGCGCGCCTACTTTAGTTACCGATGCAGCTTTCCACCACCAAGTGGTGCTTTGACGTGTGAAGTTTAGTAACAACTAGAATCTGAGATCGTTTCCTATATTTTCTCGTTATTTTTTTATGATTTTCTAATGTGAATTGTCATGGAATTTTCGAAAATAAACGGGGGTATTTATAGGTTTCTCAAGCTTAAATACTTGCTTCTAATTGATTGGTTTAATTTCGTGTGTATCATGACGTTAACTGCTAATTTTGGAAGAAGATTCAATCGTTTGACATTTTGTGTAAAAAGTTAAGGTTCCGTATTCTTTTTCTGGTACAACGATTTCTATATCAATTCCTGACCTTTTGAAATTTTTATTTTAAAATTCGCTCTTTCCTTTAGGTCTTTATTTCTTAACCCCACAAAGATCCGAACTTCATGTTTAGACCCTATTTTCCGATTTTATCCCTAAAAATTAGATTTTTAGTTTCAAACCCTAAATTAAATTAACATTTAATTCGGGGCTATTTTTCTTTTGAAACCTGTCTGTGACGTAGAGTTTTGCATCTATGTTAGTTAAATACGGACGGAAAACGCCAAAGACGCATTTACGGATATAATTCAATAATTATGAGTAAAATTACGGAAAAAAATGGAAAAGTTTTATTAGGGAAATCGTAGACGAAACTGCTTACTTCGCATGTATTACTTTTAAAAGTACGATCAAAATGGAAATATACCCTATTTTACATTTATTTGTATATTAGTCGGCCTAACTTAATTTATAAACAACCATTTCTCATATAATTTTAGAAAAATTGTAAGATCTTGATCATTTTCAAATTATATCAGTCACCTATTTAAAACAATTTATTTAAAACGATATAACAATTTATGTTCACAAATAAAAACAACATCATAAAGCTTTAAAATTATTCATCTACTAAATAACTATCATCATCTAAATGTAAATATTATATTTCTTAAATTGTATTTCAGATCCACATGCTCTTCAATCATCTCCTCAATAGTGTATCAACATTATCAATTTAAATTTTGTTTCATCCTCCATATTTCACCATCGCTTAATTTATTCATCCTAACTACTTAACATGCATGCGATGCCAGAACATACGCTTAATTACCAAACTATATTTCTTCTTTTATTTGTGTAACTTGTAATTTGGATAAATGTTTTGATAAAAAAACATTAATTTAATATATTTTATTTGGGATGAAAATAATGCTTTTACTCAAAAACACGTACGTATCGTTGCTTTATATTTGGTGAACATTATAAAAAACGAGTTTTTCTAAAGATAATTCATTCGGAAGACGGAAAACGCCAAGACGCAAAGACACGCACGTTTTATACGCTGCATTCATTAACATTGCTTTGCATGTGTTCTGATCAAGAACCCTAGCCACGTGACATTTCTTTTTTGTGCCGCTGATTTCACTAATTTGTTTATAAATAATTTGTTTAAGCTGCTAATCATTTTAATTATTTTTAAATAAATTTTCACTGTTTACATCCATTATGTCTTATTTCGAAAATAAATTTGTGAAAGTTTTTTTGTGATATAGTAACAAGATTTTATAACAAATTATCATTTAATATTTGATCTAATTGTTTTTAAGTAGTGGTTATGAATTTTATTATACTCAAAGCCCTACGTGAAAACTCAATACACACGGATTATAAGTTATATCGTATGTGCAATGTTTGATGGATAATAAACAGAACATATAAAATGGGACAAATATATTGAAATTTTAAAGTGCAAGTATAGGATACATGTAATTATATGTAGTCAGAAATTAGAAAATGTCAGTTGAAGGATACTTGCAAATTGCAATTCTTTATTATCATATTCATATTGATAGCTTGACCACATCTTCAAGATCTGAAGTTCGATCTCATCGTAAAAGCAAATGGACATAAAATTAATGCATGTAACAATATTCTTGTGGTGTAAGTAATTGCACCATTTATCTTCAATGGTGACGGAAAATAGCCAGGTCAAGAAATTGAACCTATTTTACGTTTACATTGAAAGCGATTGAGAACTGATTAAATTATAGTCTTCTTCATTTAAACCAAGTAGTAGTAAACGGTGTTGTGATGAATCCTTCCTAGTTGAGGAAAAAAATATCACTACGTACTAAACTCCCCATCCTAGATTTGTATATAAGAATGGATCAATCAAATAAAATAATATGGAGTACTATTTGATTCGTTTCAATTAATCGGAAGTTTAGAAATAAACTAAAAGAATGCATTTAACAATTTTTTTTATTTATGTTTGACCTCAAATAATATTATCTAAATACCTTATCATTATTTGAAGTTTTGACACAAAGGTGTTTAACTGTTTATTGTGCATTATCTAATGGTCTTGAATATTTTGTATTAAACTTAACGGTAAGTTCATACTATATCCTTTTATGTTGTAATTGTAATTTGTTTCTTTTATTTGCTTCTCCAATAAAAAAATATTTTAAATATTTTATGTAAGGGAGCTGATGTTAGAGCATGTACACTAATTTTCCTAAAATTTCTTTAAACTGTATTTTAAATTACTATTTTATTTTTATTTTAAGGGGTTGAGTTTAAAATAAACAAAAACTATGTAACTAATCCATCAACATATACTAATGTTAGTGCTATAATGATTTCCCCAATATGAATATGACATACCTAAATTACATTGAACTTTATTGATTAGCATTAGAGTCCGGTACGAAGTAAAGCAAATTACTTGACACACCAAACAACTAACAATTGAGATGATTGCCAACATGATACAGATACTGGATCGAGGTTGTCCTTCAGTATTCGATAGTTTAATAATTACATATTACTTCCCCAAAAATTATTATTAAAGGTAAATGATTTAAAAACCAGTAATTATTGAATCCTAATGTAAACATTAAAATACAATCCAATTTCTAAGTAACATAACGATCACTAAACTTTATACCAATTTACAACTTTCAGAAGAATTTTAAGTAAATTTCATCTAAGATACGAACTACTGTAAACATTTCAAATATGCATCTAAACATTTCAACATTTCAAATAAAAAGACCCTTACGATTTTTAAGACATTTAACTTCCAAACAGGCAGAATTTAAACTTTTGAAAATTTTGATAGGATAATTGCTTAAACAACTTTCAATAAACTCAATCCAATTTTATTAAATTTGTTCTACTTTTAAATTAATTAAAACAACCCATCATCTTCCCAGTCTCATCCGCCCTTCCTCAAACTATAATTCCCACCCCATTACCCATCAATTTCGAAGCACTCAAATCTCATTGTGGACACCTTCTATTTTACTTTGGTCGATAGTGTTTGTTTAACATATTGTAGAGTCCATTTTATGGCCACAATAAATGCATATTGAGATATAATCTCTATACTTATAACAAGTATTTCATATGATATTTGGACCACTTGGGAAATAAAAATTCGAAAATCTAATATATAGCTGAATGATATTTGACCTTTGGATGCATATGTCAAGTGCAAAAGCTATGTATCTTTCACTCTTACAATATTCCAGAGCTATTAGGACAATAATTAATTTGTTTTCCAAATAACAACTTACTTCTGGGAATGCAATGCCTTTTAATTCTAACCAGGCTGCAGAAGGCTGCCTACATGATGGAGTTCAAAAAATTTTGTTGTAGCCAAGATTCTAACTTTACTGTTCCTTCAATATTTCCACATACTGAATTTACACAAAGGCCGACCATTGTGTTCAAATTCAGAATAACTCAAAAAAGTATTTTTGGAAAGTCATATTCAAAATACATCCACGCGCTTATTTGGAAAGGCCAAATATTTGTTTACCATTAAATGCTTTCTATCATGGCACTACCTATATCTAAACAATTAGCTTCTAAGGATTAATCTACTCTGGAAAATCAAGGACTGAAATGGCAACTTGGATTTATAATTAACTCACCAACAATTATCTACCCATTAAAATAACCAATACCAATAAACCCGTCATGACAATAATACCTTCTTCTTAAAATTAATTTTATAACGGTAAACCCAATCTGACACTCTTGACTGCGGTGGGTCGACCTCCAATTATATAACTTGTCACTTGTCCTTTAACTCTGAACACTATAAAGTCTGTTGAAAGTCACATATTAAGCCACCAATCCCAACCAATCGTTTACTTTTCTCCCCCCAATATTCTCTCTCTATATAGTCAACTTCTTACAACTACATACAAATAATAATCAAGAATTCAATATTAATCCAAATATTGAAGATGGCAGAAGAGAAGTTGATCATTGAGGTGGAACCACTGAAGGAGGCTAAAGATGGAAGGCCTTCAACTGGACCTGTTTATAGAAGCCTCTTTGCCAAAAATGGTTTTCCACAACCCATTCATGGTCTTGATAGTTGTTGGGACATTTTCAGGTTGATTTTTATTTTATTTTTAATGGTTTTTTTTGTTACTATTTGGTAAATTGGTTTGTTTTGATTAGTCCATTTGCTCTTATTTTAATAATTTAGTTGCAGAATTATTCTTTAGCAAAAAAATATTTAGTTTTGTAGCAAAAAGAATTAGTTTTTGTTGTTGTTAATATTTGGTAAATTGATTTAGTTTTGATTAATGCATTTGCTCTTACTTTAATGATTTAGTTGCAGGATTAGTTTTTAGCAAAACAAGATTTGGTTTTTAACAAAAAAAACTAGTTGCAGAATTAGTTTTGTAGCAAAAAAACTAGTTGCAGAATTAGTTTTATAGCAAAAATATATTTAGTTTTGTAACAAAAGAATTAGTTTTTGAATTTTTTTTACAGCTGTTGGGTTTTGATTGATCCATTTGCTCTTACATTAATGATTTAGTTGCAGAATTAGTTTTTAGCAAAAAAGGCTTGTGTTTAACAAGAGAATCTGTTTTCAAGTTTTATTAGCTGTTGGGACATTTTCAGATTTGATTTTTATGGGGTTTTTTTTGTTAATATTTGGTAAATTGGTTTAGTTTTGATTAGACCATTTGCTCTTACTTTAATAATTTAGTTTCAGAATTAGTTTTTGTCAGTTGATGTTTGATAGTCCACATTGGAGGTTATGAGTTGAATTGAGTAGTATTGAACAATGCAGATGCAGATGAATATACTAATATAGTGATCAAAATAGGGAATTCCATCCGCAGTCTTGGTATTGAGCAAGTAAGTATTGTGTGGGATATTAATGAAATTATATTTTTGTATTATGTATCTGTACGAAAAGGAACATGGAATTTAGGTTTATTTTTATATGATTAAAGACAAATACTGAATTTTTGGATGGATCAACACACCATTCGTGATGTATGTAATCAGATCACTTGGTACCTATTTTTTCATTGGCAATTATTTATAGTATGTCTGAAGAAATACGGCGTAAATATAATTGCTCGTCTGACAAGTTAACTGTAAATTAATTGAAATTTCCTACTGCTGAATATATTGTTTCTGCTTCTCACTTCACTTCATCTACTCCGATTAGTCTATAATTTTTGATTTTTTTTATTGAATGTACCTGGTGTCCTTGGTTCCACACGTTTCTGTTTTTCCCCCCTTCTTACAAACTGATAATTGCTCTTAGGGGGCTCCCTGTGGAATTTTTGGTGCCAACTGCTCCGAATGGATTATGAGCATGGAGGTATGTGTGTCCACACAATGTCTTCCATAATAAATTTTAGAAAATAGATGCCAATATATGTCGTAGACTCGTAGCTAGGTTAAAAAATATAAACTGTTGTGTGAAACAACTCGGTATCAAGAATTTTTCTCTTATCTTATACCTTTGAATGTTCTGCTCATGTTTCCTATTATTCATGTCCTAATGCCAACCAACCTCTGCAGGCATGTAATGCTCACGGATTATACTGTGTTCCTTTATACGACACATTAGGTATGATCCTCCTTTTAGTTGCATGATTGCAAAATATTCCTTATCTCTTTTTCCCCATGTCACATTGCAGCAAGATTTTGCTTGGAGTCGATTAATTGTAATCAGATTTATAAACGTATGGATACTCAGTGGGAAAATTTCCATGATAAAACATTTTACTGCTTTTAGGTGCTGGAGCTGTGGAATTTATCATCTGCCATGCAGAAATTGAGATTGTATTTGTGGAAGAAAAGAAGATTGCTGAGGTACACAAATCCGTTCTTGTAAATTTTTTATATCCTAAGTTTTGAATCTGGGCGCGGATATTGTCATTAATTTTAAACAAAACATTCTGCCTTTCTTCCCTGTACCACCCGAACATCAGTTTTCCATGCACTATACCAAATTGTCACTTATCTTATAGCTCACTTAGCAGAGAATTTGTGGCTGTGTTTACTACTGATTTTCCTTTCCATCTAATTTGCAGCTGTTGAAAACATTTCCCAATGCCGCAAAGTACTTAAATAGTTAGTTTCATTATCCTTTACTTGCATGAGTTGCATCTGTTTGGTTCATTTATTAAGTCAGAATCATTTTGTACTCAATTTATTTTAACTACTGTTTTCCAGCAATTGTGAGTTTTGGGAAAGTTGCTCCTCAACAGAAGGAAGAAGTTGACAAGTGTGGCGTAGCTATATATTCATGGGATGATTTTTTGTCATTGGTAAGTAACTGATGCTTACAGCATATGCTTGATCCATATATACCTTGTTTCCTTCAACCTTTTCTCCAGTACATTTTAATGTCAATAACCCTGGAAACATTGATGTTGTGCATTTTGATGATGTTCCTTTGCCCATCTGCCAAATTCAGTGTTTGAGTTCGTACTATACTTGAGTAATGTTAACCACATGTTCGTGGGTCTCAATTGTGCATGTCATAACATGACGTAGTTGGTAATGAACATGCTCTGAGAACATTAATGTCAATGAGAAAAAATGATCAGTGAATTCTGAAGATGATTGCAACACTGATTTCTCTACCATGATTGGTAAATTTGAATTATGTACTCTGCCCTTCACTTTATCCAGCTGCTTCTAGTTATTTTTTTATTTTTATTTTTTTTAATCTAGGTCTATTCATGTTGTATGTTTACCTGAAAGTTAAAGGATGCGAGATAGAATTAAATGGACATCATGATCACTTATATTATTAAGGCCAATTATGTTAACAATTAACCGCTGGATTAGTATTGTGGACAATAGGTTGCAGTAGTTGGTGTTAAGTGTTAACACTACAATATATTCCTTCTCTATATCTCTGATCTCGGGGAGGACGTGTTTTTAAAGCATATGCTTGCCTAGCATTTCTTGTGACTCTCATCCAAGCTAATCTTCACTTTTAATGCTTTGCAGGGAAAAGATAAACACTTCGATCTACCTGTGAAAAAGAAGAGTGACATATGTACAATAATGTACACTAGTGGGACAACTGGGGACCCAAAAGGTGTTATGATCTCCAATAATAGTATTGTTGCTCTTATAGCTGGTGTCAAGTGTCTGTTGGCAAGTGTGGATGAAGCGGTAAGTGTTCATATCTCCATACGCATCTTAATGCAAAAACCGAAGGATAGATACTTGAAGTTTGTATGATACATGTACCTTATGTGATCACAGTTCTTTCTTTATTACAGTTGAATGATAAAGATGTATATCTCTCATACCTTCCTCTGGCACATATCTTCGATCGTGTAATTGAAGAGTGCTTTATTATCCATGGGCTCACAGGATTTTGGCGGGGGTAAGATGTCAACTCATGTATCATTTGCTATATTTAATTTCATGGCTAGTGTGTGAACATGGTGCCCACCAATTTCTACAGGATGTTAAGTTATTGGTGGAAGATCTTGCAGAGCTAAAGCCGACAATCTTCTGTGCAGTTCCTCGAGTATTAGAAAGAATTCACACAGGTTTTTTTAACCTTCTGTGTTTGTTAACCGTACACAATTTATTTTGTTTTATTTCACTGCGTGCTCAATAAAATGAACCCTGTCAAATTGTTTTGATGCAACTAAAGATAATTCGACCACTAGCTTGTGCTGTTACTTGAATTCATCTATTTAATTATGCAAAGGAAGAAAATTAATTCATCTATTTAATTATGCAAAGGAAGAAAATTAAGGCCAATTTTAAGCCCGTGTATCCTTTGTGAGTTTTATTTGAACCTAGTAGTTCATTTTCTGCTTGGAGTTGCTCAATGGATCTGTATCTAGTCCGTTTCTTATAATTTTGATTGAGTTGGTTCAGTACATAAGATACTCGGAAGAATGAATTTGATAACATGCAGAAATAAATCATTGGTTTGGAGAATGACTTCGAACAATCCGATACTGATACATCTTCCTCCAGTTTTGTGTTTTCTGCTGATATTTTTAATCCTATATATCAGGTTTGCAGCAGAAGATTGCTGGTGGCGGTTTCCTGAAAAGCACGCTGTTTAACTTTGCATATGCCTAGTAAGTCGTGGCATAATTAATAATTTCCCTGTTTCTATATAGACTTATAATTGACATTTTTCTTAATGATTGTACGAGTGATGATTTATAATGGTATGTTAATAGCTTACCTATGTGTAAAATATCTGATTTGCCACATGACCTTGTTTTACTTCTAGTAACATTGTATTGATGAAGAACAGTTAATTTCTTTTTCCTAATTATATTTATTGTAGGTCCATTACATCATACTATTTACAGCTTGGGATATATTTCTTAAGCCCTAACCTTGAACATTTTACTTGTGTTCTTGAGAGGCATTGTTGCCATGATTGTGCTGGGGGGTTGGAACTTGGAAAGGAGCCTACCCATCCCACAATTGACATGAAAAGAGTGGGAGTCTTCTATCCATATTCCTCTTCATACCAAATACATAAATGCTAAGTGCTACCTCCGATTCTACTTGCAAATACAAGTTATAGATTTATGTTTATTAAAATAATAATGCCACCACTTTCACTCTCACCCTGCCTCTCCTCTCCTGTCCCCTCAACTGAACCAATTGAAGTCTTTATTATCTAATCGATATTGTGTTATAGATTTATGTTTATTAAAATAATAATGCCACCACCCTTCACTCACCTGCTCCCATTACCATCAAACTTCACCAGCCCTGCTGAGAGGTCATTTCTATACCATTCATGCATTCCCCCTTGCGATATGGTATCATTGCATTGTAGTTACTTACGATTTGTTTATTAGTTTATTGCCCTACTTGCCCACATGATCTACACAATTCAGTAATAAATGTACCTGTCAAGCATTCCCCAACTCTATATTCCTTTACCAACTTTTTACTTTCCGTCCTACTTTTCCACATATACATGCCTTTTGTTTCTTCCACAATTTGTATTTATTGTGTTGCAACTACAGATATGTTGGATTGCATGTGTTTATACTTTGCTAAACAAAGCTTCTACTTAATTGTTTTTGTTGAGACGTTGAGTACTGATCATGATATTTGTGATCATTTTTCGTAACTTTTCAGCAAACTGCGAAATTTGAAGAAGGGACGTAAACACAGAGAGGCAGCTTCTTTGTTTGACAAAGTTGTGTTCAGCAAGGTTTGCAATTGGACTGTTTCACCTCTTTTTTTGCATGAATATGCAAGAGTGAGTGTCAACTTTTCAGTTTAAAATTATGTTCTTTGAATAGGTCAAACAAGGGCTTGGAGGTAATGTACGACTTATTCTGTCTGGAGCAGCACCTCTTGCTTCCCATGTAGAAGAATTTCTAAGAGTGGTGTCATGTGCTCATGTTCTTCAAGGATATGGTAAATTTTAAAAAAGTTTATCTAGTGCTTATTTGAAGTAGTTACCCAATCCTTTCCTCCCTTTCATGATTTGTGATCATTCCCATAAATAGTGAACTTAATTATAGCGGTATCTAATCAATTGAAAATGGCCACCACTTCGATCGTTTTTTGTAGGGTTGACAGAATCTTGTGCTGGTACATTTGTCTCATTACCCGACAGAATGGATATGCTTGGAACGGTGGGTCCTCCAGTGCCCAATGTTGATGTTTGCTTAGAGTCGGTTCCTGAAATGGGATATGATGCACTTTCAAGTACACCACGTGGAGAAGTTTGCATCAGGGGTGATACCTTGTTTTCAGGCTATTTCAAACGCGAGGACCTCACGCAAGAAGTCTTGGTTGATGGATGGTTCCACACTGGTCTGTTGTCAACCCTTTCTCTAAACTAAGATTCGTTATTTGTGAACTATGTCACATATTAACCTTGTGGCAACTTTCTCTAGGGGATGTTGGAGAATGGCAATCTAATGGAAGTTTGAAAATTATTGATCGGAAGAAGAATATTTTCAAACTCTCACAAGGAGAATATGTTGCGGTGGAAAATTTGGAGAATATTTATGGCCTTGTTTCTGTCATTGACTCGGTATGTTTATCAATGAATTTATACCTTATGTTTCACACAGACCTCTCTCCTGCTTATGTTATTGATCGATTATCCTGCTAGTTACAATCAGCATTATAAATATTAGTCCTTGATGAGATTCTCGACCTGCCATACCCATGAATAACATTTCCCCTTCCTGCTTTTTTTTTTCTATACTAGATATGGATATATGGGAACAGCTTCGAGTCATTTCTTATTGCTGTTGTCAACCCAAACAAGCAAGCTATTGAGCAATGGGCTGCAGAGAATGGTATATCTGGGGACTTCAACTCTCTTTGCGAAAATCCCAAAGTAAAAGAATTCATAAGTGGAGAACTCTCAAAGGTTGGGAAAGAGAAGAAGGTGCGTTCTTCCCACTGTAGAATTGCAATCATATCATCTAGCTTTTTTTCCATGTTCTTTTTTCTCATTGTATTTATTAAAAACCGTGTATTCATTGTTTTGCAGTTGAAAGGCTTTGAATTTGTTAAAGCCTTGCACCTTGATCCCGAGCCCTTTGATATGGAACGCGATCTTATCACACCAACATACAAGAAGAAAAGGCCTCAATTGCTCAAATACTACCAGGTATGCATTATTTTTCTCTCCATGAAAATTGATTAACAGAAGCTGCTTCAACCAGTATTTACGGCCAAGCTTTAGTTCACAAATGACATATTTCTTACTTGTGAAGTTTGCGTCTGGCTTTATTTCTTACTCCTCTACTTTGAATTGCAGAATGTAATAGACGCCATGTACAAGAGTGCCAAGTGAGGCTGACTTAGATCTTTGAACGAATGGTGCTCTCCGATGCAGGAAGCGTATTTAATTTTATTTCATTCTAAGAAAGACTCTCACACAGTTTGTTTGCTTAAACTTTTGACTGTACATAATGACTCTTCATTAGTCGTTTAAGTTAATTTGATATATTGTGAAAGTTCTAATATTTGTAATTTGAGATATATTGAGGTGAAAAGTTCTAATTTGTAAGGTACATTTTGTGTTCTTGACGACTTTGGAGTGCATATGGAATCTATCCATTTTTTTCTCTGTTTGTTGTGCTTCTCTTTCAAACTTTAGTAAATTGTTTGAGGTGATTCAATGGTTTGGTTGCTTGTTCAATTAACAGGAAATGCTACAACATCTTCAACTGTTTTATCAGTATCCAAATATTTGTATTAACAAAGATTGAAGTCTTAACGCAACACAAACTACTTTCTCCGAATCAAAATTATCATTGAATGTAGGCGCCAGATTAAAAAAAGGAGCAAAAAAGAGTTAGCATATTTGATATATTTATCATCAAATATTAGTATAACCTAGGGTTAATGACCGAGATTATCACTCAATTTTGAATCCATACACCATTACATTATTCAACTTTCAAAATTACTCATTCCATCGCCGAACTTTCAATATTCGGCATAACTTTGGATACTTTTGTCGCTTCATCAACAGAAACAGTAACCCCGGCGACACGCCAGCAGTCACATACCGAGGTTGGGTCCCATTTTAAAGAAAAAGAAATATCACACTTGTCATGTTCACAAAAAAAGTTATAAACCATCATACTAACGCTTCTGCGCTTCACAAGTATGAAATATCAAGCATTTGCTTAATCACTCGAATGCCTTTAATTAAGACTTAACATTTAATTTTTTATTAATCAATCCATGCTCTGAATACGCTGTCAATCGGGTTACGTTTCATCGATATAAAACGGCACCTGCGACATGTGTAAATAGTCTGTAAATAGTTTAAAGACGTGAAGACAAAAACACAATAATACAAAGATTTGTCCAGACAGAAGCAAAATAGTTGTCGAGTAACACAAATCCACATAATCAACAAAATTAATTATGGCTTCAACCACCTTTAGCGGCGACGAAACGGCACCGTTTTTTGGGTTCCTCGGCGCTGCTGCAGCACTCGTCTTCTCATGTTATCCCTCATCTTAGATCTACATTTATTCCTATTAATTATCATAAATTCTAATGTTAACTACATAATTCAATATTCCTTTATTTCAAATATTGCTCAATTTTCAATTTTGGTGTTTGACTAATTAAATTTTGAACTCAAGCAGTTGTATATATGTCAACATGTGTATAATATTTTGTGAAAAATATATGATAATATAGTATTTTCATCATACTTTAATATTAACATGATAATTTTGATTCAGAATCAAAGTTGAGTGTCAATTAAGACCACAAATTATGTAAACAAATTGGACTATCTTTTAGGAATGGGGCTAGTATATGATGTTGTCATGATGATTTTATTTAGATGAAAGTTGTGTTGACAATGGGGCTAGTATATGATGTTGTCATGATGATTTTATTTAGATGAAAGTTCTGTGTCAACTAAGGCTACGGAGTTTGTTAATTTTGATGGATAGGTATGGGGGCGGCGTATGGGACAGCGAAGAGTGGAGTAGGAGTGGCGTCAATGGGAGTGATGAGGCCGGAGCTGGTGATGAAGTCGATTGTTCCAGTTGTTATGGCTGGAGTGTTGGGGATTTATGGCTTGATTATTGCTGTTATTATCAGTACTGGTATTAATCCTAAGGCAAAATCTTATTATTTGTTTGATGGATATGCTCATCTCTCTTCTGGTCTTGCTTGTGGTCTTGCTGGTCTCTCTGCTGGAATGGCTATTGGAATCGTTGGTGATGCTGGTGTTAGGTAATAATTACTACGCCTCAAAATATTGTCTAGTTTGATTTTGAAGTATCAAAATTAACAAACTATACGGCATTGATCGACACACAATGATCTAAAGTCCAAACTTCATGGTAAATATGCTCAACTATTTGTGATGAACAATATAACATAAGGGTTTTATCCGTTTTTGGAAGTTACATAACGATGGAATAGCTTGTACTAGCCTTTCATCTTGTGATCAGAATGATGTCTTCTCTTTATCATTTACACCACCCTCGTTTTATGTTTCTTATTTGAAAACTATATTTTGGATGATGGAATTCTCAGATCAAGGGGGCTGTGTACGTTCTCATTTGCGGATAATCTTCCCTTAGGTAGAAATGAACTAAAAACTTGAGGATGGGACCATTAATTAGTCATT
This sequence comes from Lithospermum erythrorhizon, assembly GCA_019722365.1. NCBI lineage: Eukaryota > Viridiplantae > Streptophyta > Magnoliopsida > Boraginales > Boraginaceae > Lithospermum > Lithospermum erythrorhizon. The sequence continues at coordinate 1,110,175 of JADFUC010000852.1, read as the reverse complement.
GTAGGTGTTAGGTTCTCATAATTAAGCTTAGTGTTTCTTGGCTTTTTATCCATGAACCTCACTATGGACGTCGCGTCTCATAATTATGTATGGTGTATTGTTTTACGGACCACGATTCAAAAATAGTGTTAATGGGGGTAATTATCTTTTGCAGAGCCAATGCACAACAACCCAAGCTCTTTGTTGGGATGATTCTCATTCTCATTTTTGCTGAAGCTTTGGCTCTCTATGGTCTAATTGTTGGCATTATCCTCTCCTCTCGAGCTGGTCAATCCAGGGCAGACTAGAAATGGCTTGTTTGTTGTGAGTATATATTTCAATTTTTCCAGACTAGAAATGGCATTGTGGCCGAAGTAAATGATATCGTTTTCAGTACTTCAACATATACACAGTGATTCTCTGTGGGGAGCAATTGATTTATGATATTGTTAGCATAACAGTGTAACACTTTAAATTATTAGTTGCATTGCATGTGTGCTATATGAAATAATTGCATCTATGTAAACCGTTATTTATGTTATCTTGATTGATGTTGATTTTCTATTAAGTAATTATTTGAATGCTTGCTCAACATATTTTCGGTTGGTTTTCTCTACTTTATTTTCTTACGGTTTGTAATGTCTAGATGATTGTTAAGAAATAAGCAGAGTAGGGATGACCAACACACGTTGATTGGAGATATCCTATTTATAAATTATATAGCCTATTCACTTATTGGGTTTGGTTATAGTATGAGGATATTATATTTAGAACACTGCTTTTTAATTTATTATCGTCTTTTCGTATTGTCTCGCAAACTCACGGTCTTTACACTAGTATCGTTGTTTTAAATTTGATTTTTCTAAAATTAATGGAGTAGAAGGGTAAATTTGGAATTATATATACATTAGATATTTGAGGTCTTTTTAAAATATATACTACCAAATTAAAAATTAAAATAAAACCCCTCCCCAAGCACTATCCCCGACCTGGAGGTGGAGGTTTAGTTCAGGGACGCTCGCCCTCCCTCTTTTTCTAGACATTATATTCAGAGAAACACACATATTCTATTGTTATTGATGGTGTGGAAACACCCACCCACCATGAAAAAAAATCAAAAACAACAAAACAAATCCCATACGTTGTCCCAGACACGGAGGACCTCGGGCCCTTGAAATGAAATGACGCATTTCTGTAATTTAACACCATACTGCGGCCACCGCTTGAAATCTCCCCAAAGTCGCGCTTTCCTGCTGATAACCCGCAGCGAGTCTCCGTCCCAGTATCCATAGTCATACGCTTTGTTACCCGTAGAAGAGGTGGTTGTTATGGTGATAGTGGGTAGTGGAAGAATTGAATGTGGTTGTGGTGGAATGAGTTATGCTTAATTTGAATCGGGCAAAAGCTCGGCTCGCATTCGACGGTTCGAGCCGAACATGTTCGGCTCGGTATATTCAATTGAAAATTTGTGATTTTGAATCGATTGAAACAATTGGACCAATTGAATTGAAAAGTGAAAATACTTATTGAACTCATGCTTAAAATACTAATTGAATACCCAATTAAAAATCAAAATTTAGTTGAACAAAAAAAAAACAATTGAATTTGTAAATAATTGAACCTAAATTTAAAAAGCAGGTCAATGTATAATAGTGAACCCGAGGAATACCTAATAAGTGTGCATCATCAGCATCAAATCTTGATTCTTGGTAGGAACAATTTATCTCGATATGATTTGCTTGAGGGTATGAAGTATTGTGTCGGAGTGGGGATGATATCTCCTCTGAGCTAATTGTAGTGTTACGAGAGAGAAAGAGAGGAGGGAGATGATATCGTTTACAGTTATGATTTAGAATTAGTGTTGGTGGACCCGAGGCGTCGGGAACCGGTCCGGGTCGGCCAGTCGGCCGGTCAATGGATAGGATCGGTCAGGATCAGAGCCGATCGATATCGTATCAGCCCGGATCGGATCCGATGGAGTGTATATATAAAAAAAAATTGAAAAAAATATGTTTGTTAGTTTTCTTCTCCATTTAATTTTTTAAAATTGAAAATATGTTTGATTATTGCTTTAGTGCCTTTGTTTAATTCGTATAGTATGTTTGATTTTGTGTGTGTAGATTCTGGATTGTTATTTGATTTTTGTGTTATTAATTATTATTTCGAATTATTATTTTTGTGTATTAGGTTTAATTATTTTTTGTATTTTCGAATTGTTAAATATGTTTTAATTAGTTTATTTTCATTTTTTTTTTGTATTTTCGAATTGTTAGATATGTTTTTAATTAGTTTATTTTCATTTTATTTTTTATATTTTCGGATATCGAAGCGGAGTTTCGAATGTCGGTCAGCACCAGATATGTCGGATCTTATCGAGGCCAGGGGCCCAGGTTCCGAATAAACGATAACGGACGGTTTTGAACGGTTCAGTCAGTCGAATCTTTGGCCCAAATCTGGTTTGTTAGGTTAGGATGGGCCAAGAAACAAAACAATCGATTCGGATCCATTTGGCTTAGTCGAACGGATGGTAACAACGTTAATTAAATGGGGTGGGAATCACGGGATGTGATTATGACTTGTGTTGTGGGTAAATGAATGGATGAAATTTGGGTTATTAAGGAAATAGGGGAGGGAGGGCTTAACTACTTAAGGATTATTAGGCATTGGGCTTTTGGACTTTGTTAGGAATTTGGACTATTGGATCGAGTCGAACATGTTCGAATAGTTCGTTCGGTTCGACGAATAATGATTTTCAAGATTTATTTCGAACTTTGTTGAGAATAGAATCGAGCCCAGCCCCCCGGCCAGAATCTTTTGAATCGGAGAATCGACTTTCCGTTCATTTTCATGAAATTTCTAGGTGGAGATAGGTTTGTGTAACTCCAATGACCCAAACATTGGTCCATTTCCCAGCGCCAGCCAAAAGCGTCATGCGTCTTTTAAAATCTGAAACATTGGTCCATTTTCCATTTTGTGTTTCGATTGGGAGTTCAGGAGGATAAGATGGTTGTTGCCTTGTGGGGTGGAAGGAGGTTGTGGTTCAGTGGTTGATTGCGAATGAGGATGTTGCTTTCAGCGGTAAAATTTGAGTGGAGTCTCCATAGAAGTTGTATGTGTTGGCGGGAGGAATCTAGAGGTTGGTGGGTGGTGCTTTTGTGGAGGTGGGGGTAGGGGTGTTATTTTTATTTTGTTAATTTATTTTTTAAAAGACTCTAAATATCTAATGTATATGCAATTCCAAATTTACCCTACATTCCATCAATTTTAATAGAAAAAGTTGACTTCAGGAATAATTTGAAAATAAGAATAACTTAAGGGGTAAGGTTAAAAGGATAATAATTTTAGAGCTGATGTGAAAAGATGAAAAAGTAATAATTAAAGGAAGCGAAAGAAAAGGAGACATATTATTTATTACAGTATATATTTATAATAATGATATAATTTTGATTTTATATAAAAACAGACTATTAAATAATACCATCAATTCATTTAATCGACTTTTTGAGATTTTGAGATCAAGCTTTGATTATTAATTAATTTTTTAATTATTATAAAATAGTATTATAAAATTTTACTTTGAAACTAATAAAATGCTATCAAATTATAGGTTTAGGAATAGGGAATCATAAGTAATTTATGGCTAAATGCTAAACACGAAAATAAAAAACGTCAATTAAAATAAATTTGAGGAAGTAACAATTATTTTTCTTAAATAAAGATAAATCATTTTTAAAATTTACATATCAGTTGGGAAAATACAGTCTCCTTATGTAGGGGAAAAGTTAATGAAAATCAGTGATTTATTTATACTCCCTCTGTTTTTTTTTATTTATCTTTTTAGCAATTTGCATATAGATTAAGGAGAAAAAAGTAATAAAAATGCGGTGAAAATGTAGAATGATAATTCTTCGCCTTATTATTAATTGGTTGATGGGTACATGAAAAAAATAGTTAAAAAGTGCATTCAAAAAGTAGTACGATTTTTATATTAAAATATAGTATTTTGAAAGCAAAGCTTTAAATATAATGGCAAATGAAAAAACGAAAGTAGTAATAAACTAGTGGTAAACTCAGGGAAGCAACCAAAAAAAATTATACTGCCTACTGCGTAGAAGAAAGTTGTCTCACACTCTCACCTACCCATGTGACCAATTAGAACATGCCATTTGTCATGAGTTGATTATAAGGAAAAGAAAAAGAATAGGAGGATTTAAGATAAAATTTGAATTGTGTAATTAATTTAGAGAAATCCTGAAAAAACAAAAAAAATTCAATAAAAAACGGTGTGGATGGAATAAATATTATATTTTCTTCTAAGAATCATCTATTTCACTTCGACTAAAACTTTATGTTACAAACGTGTCACTATATTTACAAGGTATAACATAAATTGACCATACTCCTAAATAGATGAATTGTAAACAACCACCAAAAAGTAAATGCATTTATTAATAAATGAAGGGTGCAAAGATAAATGCTAGAGAGGCATGGAAGTCTTTAAATGATGCAGTAAGCTGAGCAACAAGCTTCACAAATCAGTGCAACAACTATACAATGCTTCCATCAACTCCAACCCCTACCAATTCAAGCCAAACTGAGGACAATTGGCTAGATGAATTTGACAAAACATACAATCTTCTTGTCAAAGAAAATAAATTTGGCAATGATGTTCTTCCTTGTGTTTTCAGAGTACCACAAAACGTACTCGAAATATCCCCACTATCTTATACACCGCAGAGAGTAGGCCTCGGGCCATACCATCATTTACGTCCCGAATTTCATATGTTACAGTGGCATAAGCTTGCTGTTATCAAGAACTTCATCACCCCAGAAAAGTTCAAGAATTTCCAGGCTCTGGTGATAGACAAGCTTGTGAAAATGGAGAGTGCTAGCAGATCTTGTTATGCTCAAATTTTGGAACTAAAGGGTCTGACATTAGCAACTATTTTGGCCACCGATACCATATTTTTACTCCACATTTTAAATGAACATTCTAGCAGAGGTAAGTACGCTTTGGTCCATGCTTATTTTTTCATGTTTTGGTTGATATAGTTATGTACTTATGTTGCACTGTTAGCTTGCCGGTTCAATTTGATTTGAATGTACGATTCAAACCTAGTCTAGCTCGGTATATAATCAATTCATACTAGTCTCAAGTCTCCAGAATCGACCCACTACTTGATTCAAAATTTTACCTTATCTGATATTACACCCGATTTTTGTAAATTCACTATGCTTGATGGATAAATCTGATACCATATGAACATATTTTTAAAGTCAGAAAAATATAATCATTGCATTTATAAAAATTGTGAATAAGGGTTGTGAATTTCTTTTCGTTTATCTTATTAATTAAATTCTTTCTTATCCCAAAAATCTAAAATTTAGAGTTCTAATAGGAATTAAATACTACTCCATCCATTTCTTTTATTTCGCGTTTTTGTATATATCGAGGTGTAAGCTTTTAGTATAAATTATCTTTCTAAAGCATATGTTGAAAATTATAGAAAATAATATTATGAAGCCCATTTTCAAAGACAAATCTAATGATATAACTTTTATATTTATTAAAATAATAATTGAGTAGTAATTAATTGTCAAAGTTTCACATTGATGGCGACAAATAAAAAATGGAGGTAAGTATTAAGTATTAATCACTTTTTATCTTTACAATATAAGTAAAATTATCAATTGAAATTGAATCATCGACACGTAAATGCGGTTTGAGTATGATACGTATATATTGACATATATATCTTTATAATTGTCGTTAACTTTTTTTAGTGCTGTTTATTTATCTCAGAGTCGTGTTTAATGATTCATCAAATTGATTATTTTTATCAATTTTTGAGGTTGATTCACAAGAATATGCTTAAATATATCATATATTATTAATTTATTACTCTTTCGTGATATGATTTTACCATTATGTCATTTCAATCTTTAATAATTCATGTTAGTTAAATAATAATATGTTTATGTAAATTATTATTATTATTATTATTATTATTATTATTGTAATAGGTGTTAGTTAAATAATCATATGATTTGTGTAAGTGTGTGTATTATTATTATTATTTAATTACATGTTGATATGAATTTTATATATTGGGATCAGCATGAAATTTAATTTATCTTTTTCATCATCTCATTAATATTAAAAATAATTGATATCTTATATTGATGATCGATTAATTCGATATATTTAGTCGGAATGACATCAAATTGTTATATTAATATTTCTCTCTCTGGACGTTTCGGAGTTTGATATAATTATCTATACTATGGACTGTCGTATTTTTGTTTATAATTTTTTTTATATTATCTTTAAAAAATTTATTTATGATCAAAGTATCCTTCAAAATAAAATATTAATTAAAAGAAGATGTTTTTCTTGAGTGAGATAAATATAAGAAAATAAATAAAGAAATGGTATTGCCGAAATATGCTGGTCTAGTTTCTATCTAGGTTTTGGACATCCCTAATTGCATTTTATATAATTTATTTTGGTTTGGGTGAATCTACCCATACACTCTATTGGAGATCTAATAAATTTACACTCAAAACATGGTAAAGGAGATGAAAGTCATTTTTTAAAATTATGTTTTACCTAGCGTCGTCTTGATAAATTAGAGTTTCCAAATGATATTTTAAACATTCAACTAGATTTACTTTGATTATTAAGACCTATGTTAGTTTTTTAAATTTTATTGAAAAGAATTTAAACGATATTTTAAAATATTCACTTTGATAATCGAATCCTAGATTAAATTTCACTTCACATAGTTCACCCTATTCAAACAGGCAATTAAGTATTAATAGAATCAATCTAATAAATGAATGGATATGAGAAAAAATAGTTTGTAGGCTGGTAATTATTTATTTGGTATATTGATAGTACTGGAGCAATTTATTTTAGATGATTACGGAGTAATATATAATGATAGAAAAATAACAATATCAATAAAATGTTTATTATACTAACTAATAATACAAGTATCTAGCATAAATTATATATTCATCAAACTAAATAAATTAAGTTACTGTATTAAAATATTTAGTGCCACCAACATATTATTCCTTGCAGGTCAAATAGTTGATGCTGCACCTGAACAAGTTGCCAAGGATTTATTCATGTTGGAAAATCAAATTCCAACTGTTATACTGGAAGAAGTTAGGGATGCTCTGAATCTCTCCCCTAGCATAGAGGATCAGTCATATTACATACAACTCTTTGAACTTTGCAGGGCACATTCTCCCCTTGAAGTATCATTAGACTATATATTCAATGCTAAGTGTCCACATCTTCTAGCATTCCTGCATCGTTTGATTGTGAGCTACCAAGTAGTTCCCCGACCCCCTCGCATGACTCGAATAGGCCTACTCACAGTGATTACCGGTATGGTCTCTATCGTGAAAACTGCAACCAATGCATATGAAAATGTGAATAAGAACATGGAAGGTGCAGAGAGTTTTGTGCAAAAAATTGCTCAATTTTTCAAGAAACCGACTCCACCAGAGGAGGAAATCGAAATGCCATCCGTTTCACAGCTTCAAAATAGTGTCAAAGTTAAATTTGTGCCAACAGGGAATGGCATCCAACAGATTGAGTTCATGAAATCAGAGGATGGGTCGTTTTACTTTTGTCTCCCAGAGCTCACAATGAAAGATGATTCAGAAGTTATACTAAGAAACCTGGTAGAATATGAGAAGGTAATGGTTGATACTACCGATGATCCAAAGTCTGTAACTACTCTTGTTTCGGATTACGTTGTCTTGATGTGTGGCATTATCCATTCTGCTAAAGATGTTGGAATTCTCAGACAGGAAAATATCATAATAAGTGAGTTAAGTGACGAGACAATAGCAAAACTCTTCAATGGGATGAAGAAATCTACAAATGCCAACAAGAAGTGGAGGTTGAAGGAGAAATCTGTCGTCGAATGTGCCATTGAAGAGGCGAACAAGGAGTATGATAAAACTTTGAGGGCCAAAGCAACTAAACTATTCAAGAAGTACTTGCATGGTTCTTGGAAACCAATCTCCTTCATCACTGTTCTTGTCACCGTTTTGCTTCTGGCAGTTCAAGCAATTTGTCAGTTCTATGGCTGCAATGTCACAGGGACTGGGTTCAGTATACTACATGTGGATATGTAAAGAAACTATTATGAGGAATATATTTGAATCGAGCTCGAGTTGAGTGCTCGTTATTTTCTTGTTAAACCGAATCAATCTTTTCATAAAGTGTCGTTTCAAGTCAAGTTAAACTTCATTTTCATGGTTCGTTTATCAAGTACAGTTGACTCCAATATAAGTATAGATCGAGTTGAACCAAACCTCATCGTTGTATGATTTTACTCGTTTACAGACCCATTCCCATCAACCAAAGATTTAGCAACTCATCTTTCATGTAGTAATACTTGGTTTATCATTCAAACATGATGTTGGGGAATATGATTAATTAACTACCAAAACTTAGCGCGTTAATGACTTGTTGTGGTCATAACAGTCCATCTTAGTCATACTCAAATGCTACAAATAATGGAGTATTATTAAGAGTGAATGGACTAACCTATGACGCGGAAAGCAAAGGTGGAAGATTCCTTTGGATGTGTGATCACTTTGTAAATCTCTGACTTAATCTTTCTTGTCTTCAACCCAATCATTCATATGTCCCTCCAAAAAATAAATTAGTTTGAATGAGACCACTATTGTAAATACTCTTGAATTGGTCAACATTACAAATTTTCTTCTTATTTTTTCATTGTCATTTCAAACTAATATTTTCTTGTTAGGCATACCAATAAGATTTGAACTCTCAGTAAATAACTGTTACACTAACCATTGCAACAAACTTCCACCCTAATTGGTTCATTCTAGAAGATATTGAATTTATGTAATTACATTTAATAAATGTTTATGATATCCGTCAATTTCTAGTCTCTTCAATTGATCAATTCCCTTAATCCCACTTATTTATATAATTGTTATTTTTTTTCTATTTTTAAACAATCACATTGATTTGAAACTTGAAATATGACATTCTTAGAACATTATGACTTTATTCTTGATTTAATTCACTTCATAAGGTGTATCATTCTTAAAGAGTTAGTGAAACACAAAGATAACAGGATACTATTGAGATAATTTAGAATACCATGAATTCTAATATGACACATTTCCTAATATAATAAGATCCATAGTAATATAGTATTGAAAACTATCTAAATAGACACATACCTTCTAAAATACTTAATATTTTGAGTCATGGTTTAACTAACTTTAAGATTTATTTATATTACTAAATCAACTACCTTCTTTTTTGTCCTACAAATATAATTGGCTACTCAATAAAAAATCTACTTCATTCACTCATTATCTTGTACAGGGAAAACTAAACCTTTCTGGAGCTTTGAATTGGTCAGCATGTGGAGGTTGGTCCTCCCTTCTATTCTTCTATTCTATGACCATAGAAAAGTCCACACTCCACAAATAAACTTGTTTTCTAAGTCAAACTTCAACTTTTCTCATATAATAATTCCACATCACTAATTGTCCTCAATCATACCCCACAAACCACGTCTTTATATCCAATTGTTTTTTGCTCTCCTACTCAGATTCACTCAACTCCCTTCTAATATATATGCCTTATTGAGTAAGCATTTACCTATAAACTACAAGTTTTTTCCTAAAAAAAAGTATCTGAAATGGAGAGTGCTACTAGTTGGGAATACAACAGTCTGACAAATGAACTAACACAAGGGAGGGAGCATGCTATACAACTGGGAGTTCATTTAAGCTCTACCCTTCTTCCTCAACACCAAGATTTGCTGCAAAAAATATTATTCTCTTATGAGAAGTCCCTCTTGATTCTCAAGTGGAATGGTCCAATAGAGCAACCCCAACCTCAACCTCTTGACATGCCAATTACGCCCACTCCGGAGTCTTCCCTCTCAGTTGATGGAAGTCTTCACACCGATGATTTTAGTAAAATCATCCCCGCTCACAACGAATGCTATAGCAATGCATCTAAGAAGAGGTAAAACCCGAAACATCACACGAAAGAGTAACTTTCCAGCACAGAACAGCTTGTTTTTGTAGTTTAAAAATATTGCCTAACAATAAATATTGATGTGCAGAAAGGCAATGCCTACATGGACAGAAAAAGTGAAAATCAATCCTCATACAGGACTTGAAGGGCCTGGAGATGATGGGTACAGTTGGAGAAAGTATGGACAAAAGGACATTCAGGGAACAAAGCATCCCAGGTGATATATCTATCTACTACTAGTATTCTACTTATCCTCAAATTAATGTCATAAATGCATAGATTATAGAATATTTAAAACAAAACAAGTGAAAAGACATAACAAGGAAGATTGGTACTAACAGTAGCAACAGACAAAACAAGTTAAATGACACTAACAGTTGGACAAAACAGATCAATAAATTTCATGCAATGAGCTGTTTTGTCTTGCTTCATGAATACTGGATCATTTCGAAAACCATTCAACTAATTATCTAGAAGGAATTTGAAATGATCCATTTTTGGATAATTGGTATTATCTATATCCAAAACTATCTCAATAACAGAACAACATTGTATTGTGATGTGCAGAAGCTACTACAGATGCACATACCGACATTCGCACAATTGCTGTGCAAATAAGCAAGTGCAAAGATCTGACGACGACCCTTCAGTATTTGAGCTCACATATAAAGGAACACACACTTGCATCTTGGCTTCTCAATCAGCACCACCGCCGGCAACCTCACTGAAGAAAAAAGAACTTAAGCTCAACTACCACCATTACTTCAACAATGAGTCATTACAAGCAGATCAAATGCTTATGCATCTCAAAGCCAATCTTAGAGTTAAGACTGATGAGTTGGAGATTACTAAGGAGGAAAGGTCCCCTTTCTCTGCCCTTCCTACATTCAGCAGTATGACGGGTGAAAATCATGAATGCCCATTTCCAGCACTTGCTGTCGATGATCATCATTTCTTGGGGACTTATACACCATCATTTATGTCCTCCGGATCATCTGAATCGAACTATTTCTCCGCATCTTCTAGCCAAATGAACGAGTATGGAAATTTTCATGACTTTAACCATTCAGAGACGGAGCAAAATGGGATATTCTCAGCAAATGCTTCATCTACCAATTCTCCAATTGCTGGCTTGGAGTATTTAATGGATCCTGTAGCTTTAGATTCAAACTTTCCATTTGGTACAACTGGATTTTTCTCATGATCCATCCAAAATCATAGTTAGGGATTATATTATAAAACTGGTTCCAAAACTAAAGTAGTATTGTGACACCAACTAGTTATTTTTTCCCTAGAAGGATAGGGATAAGCTTGTACAAGTTCTGCTAATTTTTTTCCACTTATTATTTCCAATAGCATAGTATGAGGTCATATTTAAGTAAAAATAATTATACAAGTTACAATTCATCTTCTATTACTGCACAGCTAGAAGAGGATCATTTTAATTTGCAGCACAACAAATCACAATAATCTTTGGGAAAGCAAGAGACTACTTTTAACCAGATTATCTAATTGTGAACTCCTGCTGGTAATACTTTTCCACAGATTTGCAAAAACAGTAATGCTTTAAAGAAATAGAGTAAGAACCTGATTAATCTGATTCCCTTGACAGCCTCGAGGAAGTAGGCAACGATGTAGGGTACTAGCTGAAACATGAAGGTAGATCAAGCCTATTTTGTTTTGGTTTTATTAAGCTCGGAAACTGAAAAATGGATGGGCAACTATTGGCTTTTGAGATGGGAAATTGGCAATCAAGAAGAAAGCAGCGCAACACTTTCATACCTGCATAGTTACATGAGAAAAACATGTTCAAACAATGCAGTTGCATTCAAATTCTTACAGTGGGGATGTCAGATTCAATCTTCCTTTACTTTTCTTTTGTTTTGTAGTTCTTCATCAACAGAGGAATTTTTCATCATTACTTGAGTACCTGACCAACATTCTGTGACTACCAATTGCAGACAGAGTGAGCAAAAAAGTCTACAAGTAGTCCTTTCTCTAGCAGAACTACTCTACCATAAATTAAGTATCGAACTCACAAAATGAAATGTACATATAAGGAATATGTTTTGGGAGCACACATGCTCCAGGAAGGGTTTGACCAACATTCTATCGTCTGGTAAAATAAGAAAAAAATATTGGAAGGGCAACGAAAGAACACATGAATGTGCAGTAACATCAAATTTCCATATATTCAAATTCAGTGTTGATAAAAAAACTCAATGGAGATATAGCGTATTCGGTTCAACTAGAGAACAATAGTGAACAGTCAATAAATACATAAACTATAGTCTTCTGCTAGGTAGTTGGTTCCAATGTAGCCTGTTCATGCCAAACACCCTTTAGGTTTGATTGCCACAGCCTCACCCCATCGTCTGCACTACTGGCAAGTGTCATTCCACTCATGTCCCATTCCATTTGCCATACCTGCCAAACGGAAGATTAGATCTATTCTCGACGTGTCAAACTGAAAGTAGGGTTAGCTCTTCTATGGTGACGAACTGTCCAATCTTATAGTACTAAAATCGTGTTGGTTACTCGACTGATGAAAACACATCTTCTCAAGAACAATTATAATCAGGGTGGAATAAAGTACCTCACCACAATGGCCAGATAGCAATGCAACCTTTTCAACCCAGAGCCTTCCATCAATTTCAGGATTGGAACCCACATGCCATATAGAAATTCCATCACTTGTTGCTACGGCGATCAATTCATATGGCCTGAAACAAGCAACATGCAAATAACTAGAAAATAAAACGCACTCGATTTCCTTCACCCTTAAACACAAACCATCAGAGCTTCTTTTAGCAGCGAGAATAATTAGAAATGCACGATTAGAAAGGTGGGAAAAGAGGGGAAAAGGAAGAGGTGGGGGTGGGGGGTAAGGAGTGTGGCAAACAAGCTAACCTTCCAATATTCGGTGCCCATGCAACTGCATAAACCTGGTCGACCTTATCCTCTGGTGTAGCTAATTCTGCAACAGGAAGCCATCTCTGATGATCTTCATCAAATTCCCAAACCTGATAATAACTATTATTGATTACACAACCAATGTGCATCTCCAAGAGACTAAATAAAGGTATTCCAGGTCATCCCTTATCTAAGCAAAACTAATGGAGGCATTTGGGTATGCAGATTATTGCATCCAATAGATGTTTGGTAGATGCATCCAATGAAAGCATACTAAGGAGACTTTGATTCCATAACATAAAGCATAATGACGCACCATCTCAATTTTTTTTATTGCCCCAATCCAATGATGCAGCTCTTTTCCTAAGTTCTCATTAAATAAGTCTGCTTAATGTAAAGACGATGGATTATATAACAAACCTTACAAGAATTCAGCTGAGGAATGTCCGAATTAAAACCTAGAACAAAGTTCGACTGCTGCCCATTCCCTCTTTGTGGATTCCAAGAGATGGACGCTGTAACACAGGAGGCCTTCCCAAATTTTGAAACAGAATCGATTACATTGCGAAATTCAGCCTGGAGTCATGGTAGCCAGAAGTTAGTTTTCTGCAAAAATTTGACTGTAAAATAATGCAGCGGAAGTGCGCAACACACTCCCATGTCCCAAGACACATACAGTCGCATTACAAAAAGAAAAATAAGACATGCCTCCAAAACAAATATCCAGAAACTCGAAAGTATGCAGACTTCACAAGGTTTAATAACCAAGACAACTGGAAGCAAATATATTTGTTTTGAAACAGATGCCTTTTTTACAAAAAAGAGAATGATTTTAAATATCATGGGGAAAGAGCATTTATTGACAACCTGAAGTTGCCATTTAGTCAGGTCCAATGGATCCAGTAGCTCAAAAACCTTCACTTGGCCATCAGAGTATGCAGCAACCTGTATGCATAATAAAATGAAGAATGAGCAGTTAATGATATAGAAACAGCTGGATTGGTAGCAATACTATAAAAATAAGTTTCCGGAGGGGAGTATAGAAGAAGAGATTGATCGAGTTATATAGAGAGAGTGAGAGACTATTTAAACTATTACTAACTTTAAAAAAATAGTAATTTATTTATTGTAGTTCATATATTATCACTCTTGCTGCGTTTAGGAGTAAATTTGTACTTCATGTTTATAACTAATTCTTCATATATTTAATGAAAACAAAATAAAACCCATGCAGTAAAAAGATGTCTGAACATAAAACCTTTGGTGACTCGAACTTCTTCTCGAGACTCTCATTTAGGTGAAGTTCAAAAGTTATATGTAGGAAGGCTGTATCAGGTAACATCGCAGCTTATAGGTGCACCCCTTCTTTCCTTCCAGGTTTATATTTAGCACTAACATGGACATTAGATTTGAACTAAGAAAACAAAAACATGGAATTTCCAACCTCAAAGGCTAAGCACCCCAGCAACTTTGGTAATAATCAATAATACCACAACTCACCAATTTCAAATTAAGGGCACTGACTCCAAATTGAATGTCGAGTACTTGGCCCGGTGTTTTGTCAAACACTTTGCATTGCTTCCACTGGATATTATCAATACCTACAAATCCAAATGGAATAATAAAACCCGCCTCTACATAACGTGACAAGCAATTAACAATAAAATAGAACATTTCAACAAATTAAATGTTCTACCTTCAGCAACTTCTTCCCACAAGGACAAAGTCCCGTCTGCGCAAATACACGCCACGGCATCTCCATAATCTGGTGGTAACCACACAATCTTTACAATGCTCCCCTCATGAACCTATTCAGTTTTTTTAAAATGATAATACTTAAATAATAGGTAAAACGACAATATAATTAAAGATGACAGCAACCAAACTATATGAAACAATATGGTAAATACCACATCTCAAAGATTGCATCTTTTATAAAATTAATAGGTTAGAATGAAATAATAATAAAAATCTAACCTTGAATTTAGTGGTACAAGTGAAAGAAGAGGAGGAAGAAGGGTGAGTTGAATGAAAGATGCACAAGGTACCATCGAGTGAAGCAGTGGCTAATCTATGGCCTGAATAATTCCAAGATGAACATGTTGTGCCTTTTTCCAGTGAAATAATTACTTCATCCATTATCAACAATCAAATGTGTTTTGGGACCGATGCTACTAAAACCCTATTCATTTTTATTTTTTTAAGGCCCTACTATAAAAAATTACGATACTATTAAGAAATTGTTCTATTAAATCTTTTAAATGATTAATTTTGTAATTTTTAATTTTTATAGACTTGTTTAGTTATTTTTAAGTTCTTAGGGGTCAAACTGCAAAAATATATACTCCGTAATTCTCATGTTATTATATTATAAAGTTTAGCATTTGTGAGTATTTTGTATTTTAAAAGAACAAATTCTATTAAGATTTTTAATAGCACCATAACCGGACTCGACTGTTAAACCTCGGTCTCACGCAATAGCCTGTCAGCGAGGTAAATACACCAAGGCAAGTTACGTATGACATACTCGACCAAGAAAGTATTGGTAAATGAATCGAATTCATGACCTCACGGTCATAAGCTCACTTACTTCATCAAATTGCTCACCTTACAGCTTACTAAAACCCTATTCATGTACTATGTGTTATGGGGTCGTATTGGAAAATTTGTATTGATGTACCTTTTAGTAATATTGTACAATTTTATTTCAAATCATCAAAATTTGTTAGACAAATATATACAAATATATATGATATAGATGGATATATTATATAATATATGATATTGTTATACTCTTAAAAAGTTTCTACACTCAAAATTTTAATAAAGACGGAATCATCCTTCATATATTTTAATATAGTAAATAATTATGCAGATAGAGAATAATGATTAAATTTTTTAATTTTGGTATTTAAGTGATATAAAATGTTGGTTCTTTAAAGTGTGTTTATATTTATGAAATGTAAAAAATTGAAGGGTGATTAGGACATAAAACTTTCATTGTCTACATGTAGATATTTTTTATGACTACGTATAACAACTATGATAATATATTGATGGGAGAAAAAGTACAAGGCGAACGGTGATGAGTTATTTCACAAAACCATATAGCATATTGCTAACTAATTTGAATGCATGTTTAAAAATCTAAATCATCAAAATTCAAAATCAAACTTTCTTTGAGATGCGTAAACTAGAACTTACGGGTAAACTAGAACTTACGGGATGAATGGATGAAATTCAGATACCTAAAGTTTTCGGGCCTTATTAGAATTTGAGTTGAGCCGAATCTAACATGGATTAGACAATTGACAACTAACTAACGAGCCCACATATTTGGGATAAAAAAACTGAAGAAACCCAGCCTACAACAGTCCGCTTTGACCCAGATACCCAATTCACCCAAAGTCCAAATTAAATTTAGTGATATTCTTTTTTTTTTTTAACCCACCCACCACCGCCTTATAATGAGAATCGAACCCAGGATCTCTAAATCACTGGAAGACCTCTTAACCACTAGGTTATTCGATGTTCTCAATTTAGTGATATTCTACATTTATACTCAGAAGTTTTATACTCACTGTCCCTGAGTTCTTGTCGCCAATTTCAACTCTTCAATTTGGTTTTGAGTAAACAGCAAATATATTGATTTCAGTTAGGAAAATGTACAGCTCTCAACATTACATGTGATTAATAATACGCAGAAACAATAATTGTCAATTGCAGAAATGATTTGAGTGTTGATTTTCTAGTTAAAGTAAAAGAAATTCCACTAATATCTCAATATGTTTAAATCAACGACACTGATGATTAAGATCGAGTTGACTAACAACCCAATACAAGAACATGTCATGATTCATGTATATACGAATCATTAGTACGGTGAATTAGTTTCTTATGCCTCTTAACAACCTAACAAATCCCCTAAGAATTGAATATGGAAACTTTATGGACAAAATTAATTGAATTATGATGTTCCTCTTCTCATGCCAAAACTAGAGGTCCAATCCAAATCTTCCAGAATCAATGAACCATTAAATAACTCAACATCATCACTTAAAAACCATTTCAATTTAGCTATTGATGAAAACTATCATTATCATGATTATGATGAGAATAAATGATACTGTATATTAGTAGATTATAATTTTGTTTTTGTAATATGTAATTTATGACTTATTTAATTTGGTCACTAAAGTATTCACTTATTGATTCGTTGAGCACCAAATTAAAGTATACATAAATACAGCCAATTTAATTTATTTATTATTAAACTATCTCTAAGAGATCAAAGTTGTTTCAGCAATCAACTAAGCATGTGAGGAATCATCTTGTGAAAGTGTCATCGCACCATGAGACCCATTCATATGCATTCTTTTTTTCACCAACATTGGTTATAAAAATCTTGATAGCCATACCTCACCACACAAACTTTATTATTAAGAACTCTCAAGATTTACACACACTACACACACACACATATATATATATATATATATATATATATATATAGATATATATATATTAGTGTTTTATTTATTTGAAAAGAACTTTCACAACATGAAAATTTTAATACAATTTTTTTCTGGATGACTGCATTAATAGAGGAGCACTAAAAAGATTCATACATTTATTATAGTGCACATTGAATATGCGTTTGATGAATCTGAACTCCGTGCCTCTAAAGTTGTCTAAATATTTGGATACAATGCCTCGATCTTAAATTACTCATAAAACCATAACCTTCAAGCATGCAGTTGTTTGAAGAGTATTATAATAAACCTAGCCCACTCAATCTACCTGGAAAGAGATGGCAGGAGATTAAAGTTTATCTGGGAATCGAAGATGGAAAAAATACTTAATCTACTTTAAATCCCTATAATAAAAAAGTGAGTATCTAGTTTGATTCTATGTTAATATCTTTTCTTTGTAGAGATGATGAACTGCATGTATGACTGACCCATATTAATTGTATATATACGTATATATACACACACATATGTGTGTGGACGTGCATATATGTGACAAGAATTACAAATAAATATGAATTGTATGTATAGTAAATAATTAAATTGATATATTGAATTAAACTAGCGATAACTATATATTGTGGGATATTTATGCTACATATGTAAGTGTTGTAACCTATTTTAATTGGATCAATTTTAATAAATGATCAAGAGGAAAGAAATCGATCATAAATATAATTTTATTTCTAACCACATATTTCTTTTAATATTATCGTATATTATCTCATGATATGTTATGGATTTATCTCACTACAATAATATCTCATGGATATATCTCTTAATGTCTAGTATTAGTCAACAATGCCCACTCGGTGTTAGAAAAAGGACCCAGAAATGTAAGCCTAGCCAACAAACAATTTTGTTATCAGAAGGCTAATTAGTAGTTTGACGCAGGCTATGCGTTTGTGTTCGGTTGTCATCAAAAACATGATACTGGCATAGAACCTTCGCAGTTTACATTTTTGACATGCTGTCTTTTAAATGCTTATCTCGGCGCTTTCGTCCCATGCTTTTCGCATTTTAAAATTTATTTTTAGTAAAAAAACTTAAATGACTATTTTGTCACAACTCTGCTTAAAACAGGTGGGGTGTGTCGAAAAAGAAATTGGTAATTGGTGAAAGTTCGGAGGAAGGGTAGGGAGTGTGTCATAGAGAAATTGGTGGTTGGTGAAAGTTCAAGAGGAGCGGACGTGGGGGTAGGGTAGGGAGTCTGGAATGTCGAAAAAAAAAGGGTAATGGTTGAGGTAGTTTAGGGGTAACGTTTAGGGGGGAAAGTTCAAATGGGAGGGGTGGGAGTAGGGTGGGGTGTGTCAAAGACGAAAGTGGCGGAGTTTTATTGTAATTATGTAAAAGATTTTAAATATGTCACTTATCTTTTTAATTACATTTATCTTTAGTGTAGTGTTCGAGACAAAATAGACATTAAATTTTTTTAGCTGAAAAAATAAATTTTAAATGTGAAAAAATGGGATGAGGGGACGTCGAGATAAAGATGAAAAGGAGTACAGGGGACGTACCTAAAAATATAGAAACTATAAGGGGTAAATAAATGCAGATCATGAAAGTTCGAGGAATGACTGACATGGCAGCATAAGAGTAAAAGTAGTCTGGTCCTTGAAAGTTTAAGGAATGGCGAAACCAATAATCGTAGTTCAGGGACTGGCAGTTAATTAGTCATATATGAACCACTTTTTTTAGTTTAAGCTGATTTATTCTCACAATTTTAAGACTAAAATTCACTGCAAAAAGAAATGAGGGAAGTGGCATAGATGAAGGGGACAAAGTTTTTGTGAATGAGAGTGATTTTAGCTGTAGTATTGGACCAAGATATAATGATTAAAAGCAAATTCTATGATACAGACAATATACTTTTGACCAGTATCTGGCCGTAGTTAATATACTGAAGAAAGAAACAATCTTGGAAATACATACATTAGCTAGGGGAGTTGCAAAGGGAAACAAAAGAGAATTATTGCTCTTTGTTGTCTATATCTATGAATCTATACAAAATTTAAAGCCCTCGTTTTGTCAGTTCTGCATGATGGATGTATTTGAATCTTTTCTGGGGTTAATACTTAATAGTTTTGAGTCCATTTTAAGTATTTGGTTGTTTTTTAGTGTTTTATTAGTGCGTGTGTTTTTAATTTATGGAATTTATTTTATACAATTAGAACAGGCTTTTTCATTCTGAGTTTTCAACTAGATCAGATTCCAACTCCGGATCCTCTGTCATATGATGATAAATAATACTTCCTCATTCCTTTTTACTTCTTGTTATAGCATTAATTTTTTTGTTTGAGTGTTTTATCTTAGCATAAAAATTATATTTATACGTTTTCGATGTCTTTTTGATACTTTTGTTATTAAATTATCAACCAATCAATTATATAGTTTTAATTAATTGACATTTTACATTTTCAATGTACTTTTTGACTACTTTTTACTTTTTTTAATCGTAATGCGAAATGGTAGAAAGGCTATTTAAAATAGACCAGAGGGAGTGTTATTTCTCATTAATGTGTATATATCATGTATTATCGTATAAGTATTTGATAAAATTACATGATGTTTTCTTCTAGCAAATTATTGATAGAGAGTAGTTCGAAATTATATATTATCAGGAATGCTGTGCATGGCCCCTTATGTGGGGCGATGTCATTTTCATGATAATACATTCTGATTATAATTATTCATGATATTCAGTGGTGGATTACTCACTACTAGAAAAAGGAGCAGTGACTAAGGACAAAACAAACCGTTGCAAAGCAGTAGCTCTTGGCAGCGAGTTCTAATGGGCAGGTATCCGTTTGCAACCTTCCAGCGGGTTTGTATGTATGAAGTTTGCAAGGGGTAATTAATTCGATTTTGTTTTACGTTTTATTTTTAACTGTAACAAGTTTGCAAGGAATTACATTATTATCTATATTTTAATTTTTACATTAAAAATAATAACAATTGCTCTGCTATGTGTATTTTGTTGTTATTTCAAAATTTATAACACATAATCCGAATACCCACTAATAATATCGTCCTAGATCCGTCGACCACTACATCTAAAAAAATATGTACACACAACTTATTATAATATATATACCGGATTATATAAATATAGAATGGGCACAAAAAAGATCATATATATATATATATGGGCACAAAAAGATCAGAATAATTAAGCATGATGAGTACACAAATGAATATATAGAGATCTCACTTTAAGAAGCAAGTGCATGAAATCATAGCATTTGGGATGCAAGTACTCTCTTTAGGCACGAGCAAATTTGATCTTGCATTGCCGCATTGGCTATGCAATTTCCTAGGGTTTCCAATTTAATCAATGAGATGCATTGGTCCTTGGAGTACAGTCAAATGTGGAGCTAATAAAGAATATCGTTTTTCAGCCCTGAGGAAAGTGAAATAAAGTTAAACGAAAGGCAAAAATATATACAATATTTGGATTTCAAAAGCATGCATGTCTTATTTCAGCCCTAAGGTTTGGCTTGCTATTGATAGTCAAGACGATTGTCAAAAAAGATCTGAAAGCTATTATTCATATTAGGTTTATGTTTTATTATTATTGCTTGGACCGTGAATCTTGATTATTGATACAGTTATATTAGGTTTAGTTTTACCTAATTATTCTTTGTACAATAATTGGTTGCCACCTAGTACCAAGTTTTCGGTCAACTAAGGTTTGTAAACGTTGACAAAAGAGCCATCCATCTTTGGTACAATAAATTTGGTTTATTCACAGTTTTTGCTTTTGAATTTAATAATATTCAAAATTAGCTTAAAACTTTTTGAATATAGCATCGGGAAGAATCGCACATCTCAATGTTCTTGTCGCCTTCAATTGATATATATGATAGGCCATCTTGTCCTATTAATTAACCTACCGGTTTTAATAATAATGTACAGTATAGTTTATAGAGAAGATAGGATGAAAGATAGGCCGAGTGAGCTAGTTAAACTTTGTCGTTTTACTTGTAGTGAGAAATGCAACAAGAGTATGGTAGTTTAAATTTCAGGGCTTCCATTCTCTTCAAGTTCTTCCATTCTCGCATAGTCACATTATATTATGATTCCAAAAAACGATAAAAAGATTCCACACAAGTCCTCCGTCACCTAGTGCGTTAGGAATATATATGGCACGCCCATGATTCAAAATCAAGATCATAATCATTCATGTGGACAATTCCATTAAAGGTTCCATGATATCTTTAAATTATATATATGCATGGGTTTTCACTAATTTTTGCATTTAAAGGCATCATGCATGCCCTCGTATAAATAAACCGACCACTCATCATAATGTGGGTACGGTGGTAATGTAATAATATTTCACTTTTAATTGAAAATTTTAATATGGCTTCTCACAAAAAACAACTTACATGGTTAAATTGGTGTTAAGTGTATGACGCTTGAATTGAGTTATTCTCTCATTTACTTATGTTAAATGACAAGTATATGATTTGTAAGAAAGATATATATATATATATATATATGTAACTATATATATATATATATGGGGAGTACTAATAATCCGTTTAAGGTAACAAATCATCATTATTAATATGTATACTAGTAATAGAATATCTTTATTTGGTAGGCATTAAATCGTTCCATACGTACTTGATGGAATTATATTTATTACTCCTATACTTCGTAATTACTTGTACGTATATGCACAATATGTGAATGATTTATTGCATATTTGTCTCAACTCGACATTCTAGATAGTATAAGTAATAAACTCGGTTATCACAGTAGAAATATTTAATTTATAGAATAATGTAACATCAAAATATTGTGAAATGTTTATCTTAAGTTGACACTGATCTCTACCAAAGTTCAAGCACAATGGCGTAAGTACATTTTTTTAAAAATTAATTATGAGTATTACAAATAATGAATACAAAAATGTCTAACTAATATAACAGCTAGAGTAAGTGATTCAAAGCAAATACGAAATAATATTTTTCTGGAAAAAGTTAACCCGAGACCTCCTAATAGAAAAATCTCGAATTATATACCATCATGCTATAGGTCGAATTTTTAATTGAAACTTTGGCATGTCGAAGATGAATGCTTTGTCTTGATTCTTCTTTTAGTATATTTAAAATAAAAAAAAATTAAGCATTTTAAAAGACGAATCCAATTATATAAATTTTATATTTTTTAAAATAATGAATAATTAATAATTGATGGTTAAAGTTTAATTTTAAAAAAGTTAAACGTCAATTAAAGTGAATTGGAGGGAATAGTATTAAACCATCGGTTGCGTAAGTACATTCTTAAACACAATGACCTGATGCACGTACAAAAATGATACAGTAGTATTCTGGAAGAAAATCGATAAAACCTAGTATAGTAAATTAAACTTCAACAACCAGCAATTTCATTAGCTTGTGATGATGGCTAACCGGCCATTTCATGTAAACATATATAGCTTCTCGCCGAAAGTTGCCCAGTGTGGCAATGTCCCATGGGGTCTTTAATTTGTTAGTTGAAAAATTTTATTTCAAACAGTTGAAATTTGAAAATGTCCTAAATTAATTTAATTTTGACTTGTACCAAGAAGACCGCTACACGCAATTAACAATTTAAGCAATAGGAAAGCTAAAAATAGGAGTAGGCCATTATGTATGTACAATTTAAGAGGAGGATGAAATTCAAGATTTTGTTATGTGTTTGGTATATATCGAAAAGGATGTTGATTTAGACAACTCATCTAATTTAATATTTTCAATAATGATCTACATCAAATATTTTCTACATATAAATTATTTTACACCTAATAACAATTATTGGTAATCTTCTTATATACTGATAAAATAGGAAACGATATACAAACTATTATAAACATATATATTTGTGGTAAATATTCACTATATACACTTGCTATTACTCATCTATATATCCAACATTTCAAGTTTTCCATAATCAACCAATAATACTACCATATTATAATTAAAACAGAAATTATAGTTCTTCAAAGTTAGTTTATTGTTTCCATAATTGAATCAATCAGCCCTTCCAATCCCAGCCTTATATATCGTTACAACTTACAAAGCTAAAACAATCAATACACCTCCGACCAAGAAACATCAGCTCACATTATGACCTACAACAAATTACACTGTAGGACCATACAAAATATAACCTCTATCAAAATCTCAGATCTCTCCTCTCTTTTCTGAACCATTATATTTATTGAAATCTTTGTATTTCTCCTCCTCTGCCCCCCTCCATCATTTATGACCTTTGTTCTTTCTTCCATTGTTACCCACACCATAAACTCTCCACGTTTCTATTCATCCTGCCACACCCAGAAGGTCCTTTTTCGTCAATTCATCTCAACCCATGCATGCTCTTTACATCTAATATCCCCTCCTCTTAAGTCTTCCTGAATTTTCTTATTCTCCAATATGCATCTTAAAACCTCCCCCCCCCGAAATAATTATTTAGGGATATAGGGATATGTATTTGCGGTTATAATTTGGATATACATGTGACACATTATTAGATATTGTTCTCATATATATTATTGTATTCGAAATATTATGGTGACGACAGGATGGGTGAAGTCTCTGCAATGCAAGTCAAGGGTACTAGACGACGTTGTAACAAGGTATGGAAACGCAAAAAACCACCATTATCACAACCTCGTACCAGATTCCACTAGTTGTCGGAAAAGTGTTCAAGGTCTCAAAGATGTTATCGAAACCAACAAAAGAAGCAAACCCAGAAAGCCAAAGCCGCAGGAGCCGCCGCGGAAGGCGGCTAAACGAGGCGGTTCTATAAAAAATGAATCAGTTTCCGATTTGGGAAATGATAGGAAACTGACCAATCATTACACGCGCCGGTCTGGTTCTATAGAAAGCTTGTTGCCAGCTCTAACTGAGCTTCAAGAAGGACACCCATCAAGAAATGTGGTGGAGATAATATTTCATACTAGCTGGTCACCCAAGAGCTTCTCGGGGCGGATTGAGATGGTGTTCAAAGTCCAGAATTTATCCCGGACATTGATCAGGTCAGTGGTAAAACTAAGCGTGGGCATAGAAGTTTGTAAATTAAATTTATGTTGTACCTAGGTCCTAGTATATTCTTTCAAAAATTATTTCTTAGCTCTTACATTGTTATAATTTTTACTAGTTACTTTATTTGGGTTTCGCTTTTAAATAAAAATTCTGATTCTGCTACTAGGTTTGAAGAATATCGGGAGATAGTCAAGGCTAGAGCCAGTTCTGGAGATGGCGCGTCGGTTGATGACTCGCGGTGTGTTGCTGATGGGAATGAGGTGATGAGGTTTTATTGCCTCGGGCCAACTAACGGTGTCGCGTGTCATGCTAGTGGTGGCGCGTGGGCGTTTTATGGTGGCAAGGGCGTGTCGTTGTGTACATATTCCGGTAGCGGTTCGGCCCATGAGAAAGCGGGTGGCGGGTATGGTAGACGGGCGATGTTGGTGTGTCGGGTTATATCGGGTCGGGTTTGTAAGGAAATGGGTGGGTCGTTGGTTGAAGGCCGAGTCGGGTTTGACTCAGTGAGTAGAGAAAATGATGAGTTGCTTGTATTTGACTCACGTGCTGTATTACCGTGCTTTCTTATTATCTACAAATTGTAAAAATGAGAACCAAAAAAGTGCATCTCTAGAAAGCTGTATTTTATTTTCTAATGAGCAATTCTATGATTTTTCTACGTCCAATCTCTCTCAAATTTTTGGAACGTCAGATTTTAGGGAAGATTAATTGATTTTAACACTATAGTTGTTTATCTGAAATTTTGTTTCTATTATTTCATTCACACTCTAAACTTTAACATAAGTGATCAATGCACATTCAAAAATAATGCGTCTTATATTTGTTATATCCAATGGCGAAATCTGAAATTTCATATAGAAATTACGAAGTAATTATATTATATAAATGAAGAAAAATATATAAAAATTTAGAGGGGACGAACAATCTAATTTTTGAATAAATAAATGATAAAATTTTATTTTTTCATACTAAAAATATAATTTTTTAAATTTTAGGAAAGGGCCAGTAGTTTCCATAACTCTCTTAGTTCCTCCGCTGATTATATCAAAACCTAATAAATGCATCAGTATTCGATTCTTTTTCTTCCTCTTTGTTTAAGTAAACCAATCAAAGTGTAGAAAGTATGCAATCAGTTAGTAGGTGTTTCTTTAAGAATTGAAAAGATAAAAGAAAGGTTAATTGGCCGTTTGCCTTCTGTACAATTTGTATTATTGTTATCTTTATTAATTGTCCCGCCCAAATTTTGGCGTCTTATCAGTATCTTGCTCACGAAGAGCTTATTAGCATCGGGATTGCTAAAAGTATCTTCCTTTCTAGCATCGAGTTGCGCAAGGCGCTTTTAAAATTCGTTTTTTAAATTTAAAAAATTTAAATAGTATTTTTGTCACTGTCTTACTGGCTAAAGTATAGGAGGCGTTTTCTTAAATATTTTATATAATTATAATAGTAACCCATCAAACTTTTTTCTTTGACAACAATGCTTTTCATTAAGTAAATCGTCATGTAAAATACATGCACTTAATGCATAAAGTAACCACTTCTTTATCAGAGTGCAGCTTACCCCATGCCTTCCTCCCCCAATCCAAATGCTTAACCCCACAACCTACTGTCCACACACACCTCTGCTCTACCATCACCACCTACACTAACCCCACCACCACCTCCACCTTCAAAAAAATCAAACAAAACACAGGCAATAACTTTCCATTGAGTATCAAATAACTCTACAAACTTATCAAGAACCAAATTTACAGTAAATTCTTTAGCTATTAAATATGAACTCTAACTTGTATCTGATATAAAAATTGAGACATTTTTAGTATTCTTGCAAGCCACTGAACAACAAAATGAACAAAACCCAAATAGAAAAATTCAAACTTTAGCTTAAATAAAATCAAACACACATACAAAAAACTTGAATTAAGCATTTGAGAAGCAATCCGCCACCTCAACTCCATTCCTTATCGAGATTAAGTCAACAACCTTGAAGTTTGACTAAGCTTCAATTTTTGGATCAGAGAAGGAGGCGGTACTTTGGATTAATGGGGAGGCGGGTTGTGCTAATTAATGGTGCTTTGATGGGGGCTATGATGGTGTTTGAGCCGATGGGGTGAGGAGGTGGGGGTGAAGTGAGGGAGTTGGGGTTAAGGGGTAACGTGTTTGTGTGGTGATGGGGTATGTGAGTGGAGTAAGGATAATTTTGGAAGAAAGAAAGGGAGGCGAATTATAATTTGTGTAATCTTGTTAATTATTATAAAAGGCTTTTAAATGTTAGAATTATTTTTAAAATGTCTTATACGCATATTTAATAATGAATTGTAATTACTTCTTTGTCCATTGTGATAAATGAATTTATGTATATTTAAATGTGAAAAAATGGGATTGAGGCGATCGCAAATAAGATGGAGAATGCAGGCGTAGCGAGTAAGTTCGAGGCGTAAGCGATAAGATCTGCAGAAATTGAAAAGAGCAGCAGCAAAGATAAATAATGCAGGCGAATGGTAAATTAACTAAAGAAATGTTTCTTGGTAACTCGAACGTCGTACTGTGTAAAAAACCAACTTGCTTATATTCCAAAACATGCAACATGTTTGGTACAAGGATTTTTCTATTAATTGGTTTAAATTTAAATTCTTAACTGAGAAGCGAAGGAACTTAACTAATTAGATGAGTTGAGAAACCTTGAAAACATGGGAGAGCGATTCTTATACCTAATTCTTGAAAAATTTAATTTCATTAAGTATTTTTTTAAATAATATAGTTATTCTTTTAAAATTTATGTTATTAGTATA
Organism: Lithospermum erythrorhizon; assembly: GCA_019722365.1. Lineage (NCBI taxonomy): Eukaryota > Viridiplantae > Streptophyta > Magnoliopsida > Boraginales > Boraginaceae > Lithospermum > Lithospermum erythrorhizon. The sequence continues at coordinate 1,082,874 of JADFUC010000852.1, read as the reverse complement.
TCATACAAATTTTATATTTTTTAAACATAAATATGGTATCAGTAATCTTTATATCGTTTTATATAAAATTACGGTTCGTGAATTTGAATGGAGGAACTAAATTGGCATGAGGAGTAGTGATGCCGTAATTTTTCAAAAAATTAATTTATTAAGTATTTTTAAAAATTATAGGTATTACTTTAAAAGTATATTTGTTCGGTCACTGAAAATTTTTTATATTTTTATAAATATCATGTAGTGTCACTGTTTTTATATAAAAATTACGATTATGCCCTTTAGTGAAATTAATGTACAAATAGAAAGTTACCAACTATTCAAATGTGAAGCCAGCTGCCAGCTCATAGTAAGTTGGAAGTAGTTATAAGTCCCAAAAATACTAAATTAAAAAGTCCGAATTGGAATGTTGATTGCAGTATATATAACTACTACTGATGAATAATGTGCTAATAGTCATTGTCACTTGGAGTATTAAATTAAGCGTTCGGTTCTGGCTGCATATGGTCCTTAGTCCTTTCTCTTAATGTTTCTGGTTTTAAGAAAATAAAAAAATATTAGTGTCACCTGTTTAGCTGTTAATTGAAATGTTAGCTAAATACGTAGTAAAAATGAATGTGGAAACTCGAGTAATCAACGTCCACGGTGTCATTTTGGAATCACATATTAAAAAAAAACTTTGTATCATACGTATTCTATGTTTGATGATCATCATTACACTAACATGGTTAATTGATTGCATGTAACCACATGATGTTTGCTACTAATCATTATTTATTCCATAATTTGCGTTGCATTATAGTGGAAAACTCTCTTCTAGTCTCGGATCCTATTACTCAAGTGCGCCCCGCCTCCTCAGTCCTCCATGCCACACGCTTTACAAAATTGTGAGTTTTTTTTGTTTTTGAGAATACATTATGTTTAATTATGATATAATTACGTTTGAGATTATTTCCAAAGCACATAAACACTTATTTTTTAAAACTATTTTCAAGACACGTATATATTTTTGCCTTGAAAATAGGCTTGCCTATAATTACACATTAGTACACAAACATGTAAAATACGAGACATAGAAAGAGTACATCAAGAGGTAGGACATCCCGCTAGTCTCAATTTTTGTTATGCAAAAACGTATGCTTTATCCATTGAATATTCTAATGGATGTTTTCTTTCTTAAGAAATTTCAAATTTTGGGATAGTGATGTTTGAAATGGTTATACACTTATACTGGTTCTTCACCATCTTATGGTGTTTGTTTTCATCAGAAAGAAACAATTAAAATATTAAATATCGCTGGTGATAACATGAAGCTGAACTATATCCTTCAAGTACTCAAGTTAATTGTGTAAAATAGCATGATGATTTTTCTGGTGCAAATAGACATATAGAAAACAAGAACAGAAAGGGAAAAACATCACAATATCTCCACAACAGTCTTCTGTCATAGGCAATGAAAGAATAATGGTGAACATATGTTGTGGCCCAGAAAACAGCTGCAATCAAGTGTTTGATTGATTCTGATATTCGGTAAATAGGCAGAACGTTGGAGCCATGTATAAACTATCTACCCCCACGACTCCGCCCTGCCTCCCTCTGTTGGCTCTGTAATTGGCATTGTACTTCTACTGATACTCCACAAGAACATATAATGGCTTGCTGTTCAAACGGTCTCGTCCCTGCACAAGCAAGACAAACTTGCCTTAAATGACATATGGAAGTCTAAAGGGCAATTATATATCATCTGAGTATAGATGCTGGACAGAGTTGGCAGTAAGGTATGCAATTATGTGAGGATAAGTGGACTATTTTTCCTAATAAACAAGATATTGATTGTCTTGAGAAATGCTCTAGCATCATCGCTACCATAATAGCCCGTCTATATAGAACTTTAACCTAAAAAGTTATAATACCTTCTCCTTCCCTGAGGGCTGAAGCATTTCCTTTAATATATGTCCTAATGTCCAACAAAGAGGAAACACCAAAATAAAGAAAAGAGGCAAAACAAAAATCCTTACCTTTAGCTCTGGTATTTCTATTACGCATGCACATTCAACAACTTCAGCTCCAGCACGCTCTGTGAATGAGAGGATGCAAATTAAGGGGAGGGGAAAGACTATAAGGCCATTTTTACAATATGTAAATGACACAAAAGACATGGTTTCACTGTAAAGCTGATTAGCATACATCAAACAACTAAGCAACAAACTTATGTTACAGTGCATCTATAGAAATTTGGCATGCATTAGTACTACTAAACCTTAGTTCTAGATAATCCAAGTGATTGTCAGGTTAATTGTTGGCAAACTTATCAGTAATATGGAGTATTATCAACTGACATCTTGAAAATTATTGAACCGCTGCTCAGCACCTAACAATAGCACTTATAGCAAAACCTATCACATGACATGTAGACTGAACAGTAACAACGATGAAGGGGGGACATTCAACATGTTCCAATGGTATGCATTTAATCATTTTGATAAATTGTTAGGTGGTTTGTCCATGTTGAGTTATTGTTGTATCAAGTTTCATTTAGTGGAATCGAAATAGATTATCTAAGATGGTAAAATGGTTGGAAGAATTTCGGTTACAGCCATGAGAATGGCCTTTGTCGAAATCTACCATCCCAAAGGAAATTATTGTTTTCATGTATCTGAATATAAAGCTCCTACATTAGAATTTATCGATTTCTCAACACTAATCGTCTCCTGGATATAATTCTATCTTCTTAAAGTAAAGTGTTAGTCTTCCAGAGTTAAAGACTCTAAACATAAGACTTAGACAATGATTTATCAATGGTGTATCACCCATCGTCTCTATCAGACTATGACACATAGATTACCATAACTTGGCACCATCCAACACACAATCAACCATATCTGTCTCTGTTTCCTTTAGGTAGGGACGATAAGTCACATCGATTGATAAAAAGGCACTAAGTTACATCAATTAATAAAGATCACTTCATTGAGGCTGCAGATATGATTGTGATTTATCCCAAAAGTAGAATACATTTACCAACGAGTAGAGTATTGGAGAGATTAACCGAAATTAAGTACCTAATAAGTTCATGGCTGCACAGAGGGTGCCACCAGTAGCGATAAGATCATCAACCACTAATGCACGTTCACCGGGTTGTACTGCACCAACATGCATCTCTAGACAGTCACTTCCATACTCCAGATCATATTCTTGCTTATAAACTTCACCTGTATCAGTATGTTTAATCATAATGATGAAAACAAAGGATTATTTGAACAGAATTAGCTTGGATAGATACGATTATTCGCTAAGTATTCTTCATCGATACATTACCGGCATAATTGTAGTTAAGGTTTTCTTCCAATTCACGATAGTGTTCCTTCCCTTTCAAAATACTTGTTTTTGTTTTTTTCCCATAATTTTTTTCATTCCTTGTCCTAATAAATACGTATGCAATAAGGATTCTTGGATTTGATTTGAACATACTTTTATGATATTATTTCCAGTAATTTTTATAATATAATTCAAAAAATAATTTGAATCAAATATTTGTCTAGATAAATTAAAATGTCAAATATTTTGAATTAAACGGATAACTGTGGTTAGATATTAATAGACACTTGAATGATATTTACCATGTCATCTTTTCCTTGATAGAAAAAATACATGTTCCAAATTGTCTATGCAACCTTAGGATAGTTTCCTATTTTTATGGCCTAAAATCTCATGTATATGTATGGAACCATTGACTGAATTATCAAGAAGGAAGTTTCACAAAATTTTCATAATATTTCTATAGCAATAAGATATAATTCAAAAAATGTACCAGGTAGTTTTCGAGGTTTCCGTAATGGAACAAACTTTGCACCTATTGCTAACGCAATGGGAGGACCAAATATGAAGCCACGAGCTTCTATTCCTGTTAAGAAGACCAGCATAATCGTAACACTATAAAATCACACAATTGCTCCATTTCCAACAATCACGTAATCTCATAATTTTAATTGATGTAACATAAAAAAGATTAATAATACTCATAAATAAAAAATCTATCACATACGGAGTATTGATTATGCATGTAGTTCACAAGATATTAAACTAATTTCAAACTAAAATGTGATTAATAAACAATTTGGGGCGGAAGGTATGTCAACGCAAATGAATGGTAGACAAAACAAGTCTGCCTATATAATACAATGAGAGCCATCTAATCCGACAATCCCGCTAATTATAGGATACTGAAAAAGTATTCAAACAATATATAAAAGCCCATGAAATGAAATTGGTATTATTATATGCTAACTCAGCACACTAGATGACAATTTACATTTGACACATCCGGACAAATTACAAAGAAACATCATATTTTGAAGTACAGTAGCATTTTTTCTTTCCAATCATTATTAGAGCCCTTATTAATATGGAAGTCTGCCCCGCCCATATCAACTTTAGTTTATAAGAAAAGGTTATATTGTGGCAATTATAAATATATAGCATATGCCACTCCAAAGAGGAGGAAATATATATAGCATTTAATGGTTAATGGAATACAGTTCATTTCAGCCGAAAAAGCCAATTTATGTATAACTGTATAAGTAGCAACTTACTTTCATCTAGACGTCTTTATATTCTTGATTTGATTCATCATGAATCTAATGTAGAACCAAACAAACCATCATCATAAAGGACGACTTCATGTCTCTTTCTCATTCTCATCAAGTGTATAACATCAATAGTACCCTAACATATCAATGGGATTATAATTTTTATATAATCTTTTACTCAACACTTCATGATGCAAGTTTGGTATTATTATGTGTGGGAATAATACTCCCTCCATTTAAGAAAATATCTACTTTAACTAGTACTAAAATGATCATTCCTAAAATTTTAAAAAAAAATTTAAAATTAACTAGACAATTTTCATGAAATTGAGGAATTATAATTTTTACCGAATAGATCTAAATTTGAAATTCACTATTAATGCTAGTAAAGTTTCTTTTATAAAAATAAAATAATGTAAGAACTATGATTGAAGTTAACCAAAGGTCATCAAGAGGAATCAAATACCATAAAAATCAAAACAGATTATTATTGTTTGTGATCTAAAAAAGGATGGGTTTTTTTTCAAGAATTAATGTTAAATTCCCACTTATTTTAAATTACTCCAATTTTCTAAACTTATCATAAGAGATAGTTAATGCTGCCACATTCAAATGGCCGGAAAACTCTTTACCAACTCTCAAATACAAGGACAGATTGCCAAACAATTAAATTCCTAAGAATCAAACAAGGTGGCCTATCTCAAAATTATAATAAAAACAGGAAAAAAATATTAGAGGATGAATTAAGACTCAAATTTAACTCATCACCCCACATTATAAATGAAATTACTAAAATCATCAACAAGTATAATAAAAAACAAATAAAAATCAAGTACTAATCCTATCATCAGAGCCAGTGGGTCCAAAAGCTTGTTTATATATAAAAACAATAGGGGTAGCCATCGTCCATCACCATTTTACCAACAACCACCACACCATAGAGACAACACCATTTTTGGCCAATCCCATAATCTAACTTAGATTTGTTCACATGCCCTCATTTAAAGTTTGAGGTCTCTACCACTCAACATATCCGAACTCACCCCACTTCAACTATTCATATCCTACCAATCTTAGTCAGTAACATAAAACTAAAGAACAATGAACAAACATAATCAAGGAAAAAAACAAGAGAAATGGAAACTCACTAGAAGACAATAAAATCCGCCTAGTTGCAAGTAGTAATCGGTGTCCGGGGTAGACTATCTTTCAGGGGGGAGGGCATTCATGGCCAAAAGGAGGCATGGCCCTCAGGAATTAAAAAAATAATTATTATTATATATATATTTAGTTATACAATAATAAAATAATATATAAATTTTTGGAGTTTGGGATAATGAGAATCAAGAGTTTGCACAAAGGATAAATACAACTATGTGGTATCTCTTTGGTAATCATGGCGTCTTCACGATTTTCGTGGAGTTTTAAAGATAAATAGTCTCGTTTAGATTTATATATTTTTTGCATGTTAATATGTAATGATTTAAATATAATATGTCTCAAGATTTTTCTCACCATAACTACACTAGTTTCCAATTCTACAAAATTTCATTCTCATATAATATCTATTATCCTACTTATCTTCTCGAATGTCTTGTCGATCTGTCGTTTAAATCGTCGAGTTAGATTTGAAAGTGGAAATTTGAAGTACATGTTAGCCGTGATAAAGCATGTAAGTAAGTTTGTTTTAATTAATCAATTATTTTTTTTTTTTGTTTCAACTTGGCCTGGCCCCTATGTTCACATTCTGGGTACAGCCCTACTATCTTTTGAGACATCTTGTACACCAATATATATATATATATATATATATATATATAGAATCGAATTATACATATTTAAAATGCCAAGTTATACCTATAGTTTTCAATATACATATTTAAATATAAGTCATACTATAGTTTTCAACACATCTAATAATAAAAACAGCCAGAAACAAATCCTTGTATGGTAAATGCATGTATTCCAAAAATAAATAATACTAACAATACAGTACTTCATTCTTAATAATTGTAAGTATTTTTAGTGGTCACGTTTTAATTGCTAATTAGTTCGAAAATATATGTGCTAAGAGGAAAACAGATAGTGGACTCCAAATACTGCATCTAGTACTGAAAAGATTGTTAAATTTATTTTTTCAATGATCAAAATGAACAATTTATTTTTCTTTGAGTTGAATCAAAAGTTCATGTTAATAATAAAATAGGTTCAAAATACTATATTTTCATAAATATATAATTTATTTTGTCCACAAAAAATTATACATTATATTCAAAAATATTTAAGTTCAAACTATTAAAAAATCAACTCATCAAAATTCAAAATTACACAATCTTTTAGGGATAAAATAGTATATGCTACAATTTGGGTGTAGTATGAAAATAGTATGCAACCTTCAAGTATCAAAAACTGCTCTTGTTAAATTATTTTGTTTGGAGTCAATAAATTAAATCCAGTCTAAAAAGAATAATTCAGAAAAAACTCTTTTCCACAAACAATGAATATCAAGGCCAATTATATGAATAACAACATAATAAATTTGTCATGTAGGAAATATGTAAAAAGGGGTGCAGTAAATATAATACCAGCAACCACAGAGATGTTTTTGCCTTCATAGCGCTCAACAAATAAGTCTATAGTATCTTTGAAGGCTTTTGGATCAAGCAGAAGCGTTGTTATATCTTGAAACATAATTCCTGTAAAATAATCAGTAAAATATGATCAGATTAATTCAGAATAACATGGGTTTCTTTACTATTCATTTACACGAATTCATCATGTATGCATAGCGAGTTATTTATTTATGTGTTTAATTTGCCTGGTTTTGGAAAATCAGGGACAACACGAATTATTGATTGAATGGTATTAATACGAGGATCATTGTCACCAACAGATGACATTGTTCAATCTTGTTGAGATGAAGTTGTACAAAAATGATGAGAGAACAAGAATTAATATGGGGGGGGGGTTACTACTATAGAACAGGGGATATACATTTGAGGAGAATTTATAGTGAGTGATATAGTTTTGATTACGAGTGGGGATTTCTGAGTGAAATGTCTTTTGGGCTTTGGCTAGTGTAATTATGCTCAAGTGGGGGCAGCTTGAGGTGTTGATTTAGTCAATCTTTAGGGAATGTTTGGTTTGTGAAGAAGGACAAATAAATGGATAATATGGGCCTTTTTGTTTTTTCTTCAAATGAAATGATAAATTTGACTAATTTTAGGATTTTGTGAATTTTGTTCTTAAGCAAATTCGAATTAATTATTTTTATTCGTATAGTTCAATTGTCATATACTAAGAAATAGAAGGAGTATCTTATGAGTATGTGCTTTGCACGCAAGTTATCAATGTAAAGAAATAAAAATCCATAATATTCTCCTAATCCAAAGATTCGTAGTATCTACATTCTTTGTTTGTCTACATGTTTCTAAATTGTAAAGAAGAGGGCAAGAAATTATTGCTTGCTACACTTCGAAAGTAGATGGACGCTAAATTCCATCAACAATTAATCATGATTACAATTAAGATTTAAGAGGAAAATTTTCTATTTAGTAATGATAGTGAATGATACTTAAACTTTTTAAAACTAAAACACAAATTAAACCATACGATAATAAGAGATACAACTATCCAAGTGGTTGGTTACCATATGATATGATATGATTTTGGATGTCAAAATTTCAAATAACTCCGAGGACAAAATACTTTCTACATTATTTCAAGAAATAGTTCACCTTAACTAGTATTATTTTTCCATTTCCCAAAACAATAGTGAGTATATTGTAACATGTCAAGACTCAAATAATAGACTAACTGGTAAATAAGAATAATTATTACTGTAATTCTATTTTTTTTCCCTACAATTACCCATTTATCATCGTACTCTATTTTTTTATGCACTTGTCAAATATTTCCTCCGTCAGTTGCCAGAATACTATTTCCTTTTTTGCATGTCTAGATTTATAAACGTCATTTTAAATATGTATATTTTTTCTCTAATATTACTTGTAAACTGAAAAGTACTACGGAAACTTTAAATATGGAATGAAAGAATTATGAAAGTTTTTATTCAAAAAATATGGAACATTAAATACTGGATCATCATGTCAAATAAAAACAAAGAGCAATTTAGAAGTAACATTAATATTCAACCAATTTCAAAAATTCTACCAAAAATCAAATGTTCCTTCATAATCGTACTCTATCACTAGTGTAAGGCTAATTCTCATTTGTCCCTGAACTATAGTTGATTTACATGTGGTTGCGAACTATCGGTTTGTTTGGCGCATTCGCAAAGCCCATTGCTCGTTTAAGTAATAAGTAAATTATAAACTATTTTTTGTTTCGGGGTTGGTCACTCACGCGATTTTAAAGCAAAACCGCATTTTGAGTGCGAAATAAGCTATTTTGCCCCAAAAGAACAACTAACGTATAAAGGGACCAGCGTTTTACGTAAATTAAAAATAAAAGCGTAATTTTTAACATTGCTTTTCACTTTGCTTTTAAGCTTTATTGAAGCCCTCTAGCTCTTACATACCCCACATACTCTTCTTTCAATTGCTGCTTCAAGACACTGAATCCCCCTTTGTCTCTCTGCATCTGATTTCACAGGGTATCCATCGATATGCCTTATGCAATATTCCATCTTGATCAGTAACACTGAACACTGAAATATATTATGAAATAAATGAACATTTTTCAAACCAAATTTAAAGTCAGTAAAGATTACATGGACGCGGGACACAATGAAAAGGAAGAAATTACCATCCATGAACCATCTTCCATTGGACGATATGTAGGCTTTTCTGACAACTAAGTTAAGATCAGTAAGAACTTGAACAACATCAAGAAGTATTCCATGTCTATTGGCACTGTCAACCTGAAAACAAGTTTGATCAATGCTAAATAAGTTCACAACACTAGAAATGAATTACATTCGGAGCCAAAATTTTGAACGAGTAATTAAATATGCCCAAGACTTATTGTATAACAGTAACATTCTTGCAGGATTCATTATCAATTACAACTTTGACAACAGAAACAAAGAGAAATATAGTTAAAAAATTTACATCTAGAAGTAAAACTGAGCAGTGCCATAAATTGGGGAAAAAACTAAGCTTATCAACAGAGTAAAGAAGACTCCTTTCAACTCTCAACAAGCCATTCACTCATATTTAGTCTTGCACTAACTTTGTTCTCAATTTTCACTAAAGTAATAAATAAATAAACATGTTAGGTTTGCAGGAGGCAGATCGCGAGGGTGGGGGGCAAATTGGAGAAGGGAGGTTTGCAGAACAGATCGGAGAAGGGGGAGGGGGTGGGGTGGGGTGGGATAGGGGGTAGGTGGTGCAGGGTTGGTGAAAGTTTATGGAAAAAGTTTGGAGGAAGGGGGGGTGGATTTGTTAAATAATAAGTAGGATTTTTATTTTAATTATGTAAAAATGTGTTACATATCTTAAGTTAATGTTGGAGACAAAATGTCGTTTTGTCTGAAAATGTGTGTTTTAGTGTAAATCGGTGAGGGCCGTAGCAAGCGAAAAATAATTTATGGATCGTAGGCAGAAGCGATAAATGGATTTATAGATCGAGATAGTTCGGTATATAGAAACCAACGCGATAGTTCAGAGTCAAGATGAGAATTAGCCATAGTCTAATATGCATTCATCCTATTACTTAACACTGAATTTGAACTATCTATTCGATACAATTTTACTCCCAACTCCAAGCACATCCTTCTATAAATTAAGTAGCTATACTCCAAGCAAGCCAAGGATATGCGTATCTCCTTATTCGTGCACAAGTTGCTTTCATATTTTAGGCAAATATTAATTGGCTAATAATTTGGAGTACCATCTCCAACCTCTTCAATATAGGTAAAAAAGTCAGACTATTACATTAACTGCTTGTGTGATATCACTATTCAACAACATGATAGCCATGTGCGGAGCTAAGATATAAAAGTTGGGTTATCCCTAACTAATGATTATCCTACAAACTTGAATGGGACAAATATGAGCTTAAAGCAAATTTAGGGAATATAAACTTCACTCAGAGCTGTGATATGAAACGAGTCGAAAAAATAAAAACAAAATTAAAATAAAAGTTTCAGTATTCCTAAGTATCAATCTATAAGTGTAGTAAGAATTTGTTGATTTTGCGAGAAATAAATTTTTTTGGAAGAATTTGGTTGGAATCAAATTCCAATCATACGGAATCCCTTTTGAAATACAAACATGGGAGGGGTTGATTGCATAAGCGGGATCCAGGGACTCAGAGAATCGGTGGTGCAAGTGTAAAGTTTTTTTTTCACATAGTCAACAAGAGGTACATTAATGTGAAAGTATTCATTACAAAGAAAATCTTATATAAAATTTTTTGAGAAAATGTGCTAAAATTACATCATTACTTACTAATAGTACTAAGCACATCTGGATTAGAAAAGTTCTTGAAACGGTCGTTTAACCCGAATTTGATCGCTATCATTAGAAAATTTGTCAACTTTTCACATGATTCAAAATCAATCAAAAAATCAAAAGCAGCGTCGTTTGATCCAAAATAATTTTTACCTAAAATCAAAAAATCGATTTTTTTTCAAAATTTTTCAAAAAAAATTACATGATTACTAGGTCGGCTATGGTTGATTGAAACATTATAATTAATATAATATAACAGTGTTGCCCAGTTTAAGAATAAAAAGACTTATTCATATTCTTTTGAATCGGACAATACTATGTTAGTTCCCCTAATTACTTTCACTACAACATAATTAGCTTTCCGCCCCGCTATCTTTTCACGCTTAAAGTAAGAGTGACAAATAAATCATTTTGCCACATATAACTAAAGTGTAACCAAAATTATAACATTAACACGAACAATCTTTTTCCGTGACAAAAATTTACTTATTTGCCATGACCATTGTAAATTCGAATTATTTACAACGGCATTGCTAACCGAGGAAATAAATAATAATATTTGTCACTAAAATTATTTCTCCGTGGAAAATATGAAACAATTTGAAACGATTTCACTCGGCGTGGTAAAAAATTTCAATTTATGCAACCGAAAATTATTTCATGGTAAAAAAATATATTGTTTGCAATAATAATTTTGTTAACCGACAAAATAACATAATATATACCTCACAAATACTATGTATTATTTTTAAAATAAATATAAGTATTTTGTTATGATTTCATTAATCAAAATGACATCATTTCAACATCCATGTTTAGTTAGTCTAATAATGAAGGACTTTAAATTTTGAGTTGACAAAATTGAAGTGCATAAAATTAAAATTTGATTTAAACTAAAATAGCTTTGGTTGTGTAACGTGGATATGAGTTCATGTACCATGAGTGCACAATTTAAGGACACTTTCATTATTTACTCCTACAAAAAGCTATTACTACTAGTATTAGTTAGCATTAAAAAATGGATAACTATCCAAATACACCGTAAGTATCTTTTACTCTATATATATTTACCTCCGATTCATTACTATCATACCATTAAAGATTTGCACAGGTATTCATTTTTTAGTATATATTCAATAATAAATTTCTCCGAAATGGATTGAATATAATCAACAAAATGAATTAAAACATCCCAACTCTGGTTATGCAATATTAAAGGTTTGTTTTTCTTCAGGCTTATAATAAAATTATAATGAAAAAAAAATTTAAAAAAAAAAACTTAAAATAAGATGAAAAATTTAAAATGAAAATAAATAAATTTTATTTTACTCTTTGTGACAATAATTATGGAGTATCAGTAATTAGATAATTTATAGTAGTAGTTTATGGAGAATTTATCTTTGTTAGTCGTTATTATGAAAATTAAAATAAAAAATTTATCAGGAGGTAAAATATGAAATGTTAATTTGAACTGACTTTGCTTGAGTGTCCACTTGCTTCTGGCGTTATATCCCTTACATATTATATAATATAGATATCAAGAATACTGCCAGCTTGATTTTAAAGTATCAAGTAAGTAATGCTCAAATTTATTTACTTATTATGTAACATATTGAAATTTATTATTGAAACGTTCAATATTAAATAAAATTGAGATTGAGTAAAATTTGTGATTGCAGGGAGTTTTTAAAATGTATTGGAGAATAAAAATTCAGATTCAAACAAAGATAGATGAAAATTGCAATGAAGATGAAGATAAGGCATTTATGGAATGAAAATAATGAAGATACATTTTACTGATAATTTATGGAATGAAGACAATTATGAAATTAAGTTGAAGATATGTAAATTTTTTTTTTATTTTGTTTTGTAGCTCTTTAGCCTATATTTTTCTTGAATGAAATGAAGAAGAAATTTGGATGCTTATTTGTTGTTATTTATTTATTTCTTATTTTTTGTTTTTTAAATTACCAACAATTAATATAAAAAAATATAATTTAATATAATAAAAAAATAAAAGAAAATAGAGAACATAAATAAACACCACAATTAAAATAGTGTAATGAAAAATATTTTCACTTTATACTTGAGTCGTGACAAAATACACTTTGGTATGTATCCACATTAAAATAAAGCGTGGTAATATATATCAGTGAATAATAAGCTTGCTTGTAGCGTCGGATAAAATAAGCGTTAGAATCCGTTTTTCGCTGACAAAAACATTTTTGTCACGGGACATTCGGTTGCTATATTGAATTGTTTTATCGCCTCATAGGGCAAATTGGTGGTTAATGTGATTTGTCACGGTTAAAATATAATTAGCTATGATTTTTCTCTCGTGGTAATTTTGTAGTATTGTTTGCTCAAAACCGTATTTCATTTTTGGTGTTAGATTTTATTTATTCATTCGATATCTATAAATGCATGATTGTATGTATATTTACATTAAGTTAAGTGAGGGGTAGGGGTAAAAATCATACTTAGAGTAAATAAGTAGTAATTATCAATGATTCGAGTAAAAAGAAAACGATATTGTAAAATTCAACGCGAGACTTTCACATGCCTAGAAATTGTCATCCCTACCTTGGAATTTCCGACACTCAACCAATAGACATAAGTCAACCTTTTTTTGAATGCAGATGCCGTAGGATTTGAAGTTTGAACTCAGAAAACAGGCCAATAGAGAGGTAAGGTAGGCACCCAGTAGACCAAAGGACAAACATATAGATTACGTATGTACTACGTATAAATTGTGTTTTGGTTGGTAATTGGTAAAGTGCGTCAAGGGTGGGGGCGCACTCATCTTTCTGGGGGTAACAAGCCAAAGATATTCATGTCCCTCAAAATGTGCTACATTTTATTTGAAAGTGCAAATCTAGGGAATTAAAACCTTGTCGTATTTGCTACAACCAGAGCTATAATAGATGCTAGTAGTCGTGTCTTGTGATGAGCAACTCGCTTAACTCGACTTGGAGAGTCCAAGCCTGAGTTTGGCTCTTGTTTACACATGCACATTTTAGCTCGGATTGGCTCGAAAACTACTATGTTAATTTATCGTAAAACATAACTACTTGTCTACTTGTGTACAAATGGCATATTAATATAGGGCAAAATACATTTTTACTCACTCACATTTACAGGAAACTTTATTATCATCACAGCACATCTCATGTTTTAAATGTCCATGATCATTTGTCGTGTTACATTTGCATAGGGGAGGTCAAAATTGATAGTAATTCATACCATGGATAGACAGAACAAATTTAATAGACAATGCATCTGATGTGTATTATCTAATACTCCTAGTTCCTTTTTAATTGTCTTTTTAGTCGTTTTGCGTATAGATTAACAAAATGAAAAAATATATTGAGAAAATATAGAATAACGATTAATTAAAATTATATCGTTGGATGATTGATAATTTAATAGCAAAGAAAACCAAAAATGCATTGAAAATGTAAATTAAAATTTTTATGTTAGAATACAAGTATTTTAAAAAGAAAATGGCATAAAAACCGAAATAAAAGAGAAAGCGGAGGGAAGTAGAATCCAAACCATCCTAACGGAAGGCTTTCTTTTGAGGTTCAATTTTCAAATTTATGAATAACGGTCCAAAGAAAGGTTTATTAGAATGAAGAAAAATCAGAAAAACCTTACAGAAAGAAGCAAATTAATGCAAGCAATTGTTGAAATATGTTAAAATCAGTAGTCAATCCTATTTCCGATAGGGACAATTGACAATTGTCTCTATTTGGAGTTTGGACCACGATTTTCATATCCCAGATAGAGCGAAAACAAGGCCCGAATCTAGGACCTCTTTTACTTCCTTTGAAATAAAAAAACGACTCTTATAACTGTAATTTACATTTTAACCATACGATGAAGTCAGATTAACATTTCAATGACTCCAGGAGCAGCAAAGCTCAGTTCCTTAGTCCCAATGATGTAAACATCATGCGAAAAAAATAATCTGATAGGTTCTAGGCTAACTGAATGAAAGATTTCTGTGTGTGTGTGAGACATATCACATTATCATGAACCTAAAACTGGGAGTTTCCAATCTTTAAAGTTTATCATTGTAATTGTGTTTCTTTCATGTATTACGCCTCCGACCAACACGATTGCATCGTGGTCTCCTGCTCTTTAAGTGACTCGACCCACACTGTTCATTCTGCGCCTTGGATCTCTGCCTCTTGTATTCTCTTGATCTTAGAGCGTCTTGCATGATCTTCATATCTTCCCATATCTCTTTTGAAGAAAGAGAAGGCAAATGAGGCAAAACATCTTTCCGAAAGTCTTTTATCCTCCTTGACCCCCTCCTCAATTTGATTCCACAATCTCTAGTATTTGTATCATCGAGTTCATATTGCTTTGATGTCACACAGTAGTCATCTACATTGCTTTCAGGAAGCTTAAGTACGATGGATGCAAACGACTCTGAAGAATATTGAGGTCGTTCTTTCTTCAAATTTTCGGTTCTGTTGGTTTCTTCAACTGCATCCTGATCTTTCGAACAGCCATTTACTAGAAAATACACCAAAGATACCGCGTCTCTCTGCACTGAGCTGTCAAATTTTGGTGGTTCTTCATTCGTTTCATGCAATGGCTGAGCTTTTGCGTCATTAATAGAAGATGGTTCAGAGTCTTGCTCCAGTGAAGAATTTGTGCCTGCAGATGAGTCATTATTGTGACACATTCTTTGAGGAGAAACCTTCGACCAACCAAGACCATGTCCAACTTGGACGATTTTGGTGCCACTGAATTCCTCGACAGAATAATCCTTCATGCTCGACATACACTTATTACTGCCTATATCTTCATCGGTATTCCTTTGGAAACTTACATTTGAATTTTCAACATCATCTTTGACAATCAAACTACTGCTCCCCTGTATCACTACATCTCTACAGGTTGTTACACAGCCAACACAGGTCTCATTCAACGGCATTGGCGTGATCATAAAATTATGGTTCCTAGGGTGGCTATCAGAATTTCTATGCATACCTGGTAACATCCCAGAAACAGACCCAGTATCTGTAGATTCTGTATGGTGCACGTGCACTATGCTTATCTGATCACTTTGACGACTACTATTGCCTTCAGATTCCGTGTAGGTAGAATCAGCATCTTGCTGAACCCGAGATGTCTGGCTGACTTTAGCACTGTGTTCACTCCCATTATTAGAGCAAGGAGATAAACCAAATTGAAACTCTCCAACCAATCTATGTGAAGGACTTGCTAAGTTAAATCTGGAGGAATCATCCATGACAAGATCATTAAATTGGGAGAACCATTCATCACATGGATATTGATTAAGGTCCAGTTCTCGGCGTTCATAGAAACTACTTGCTGCATTCGTCTTTTCATCATTCAACTGCAGATCATCATGGTCATGCTTGAGTCCTGCAGAAAATGAAAACTCGACATACATAAAAATAATATCTGAAAGACGTGATAATATAATATTCATCGTAACACTACAAAACCAACCTCTGCATAAAACTTCATCTGGTGAAGAGGCGGTGCCTCCATATGGGAGATGCATGATTGGACTGTTAGCAAAACTGTGCATTGACAGGACACAATCGGGGGAATCTTGATTATCTCCGGAACAAGCCGGAACAGCTAGAGAAGTAAGTGATGTATTTCTGATATCTCCCACTGACCCCAATTCTACGCATTTTTCCCTATAGTTGCTCCTGTCCCCTCCGTTTTGCCAACCATCCCAACCAATGCCAAGGGCGATCTTCACACCAGCATTCGACTGTTCTGTTCCAGATGGAGCGTATTGGTTTATTACTGCTGGTCCTTTTATGCCAATGTTCTTCATGAGATCCCTCTGGACCAAATAAATATGATGGAGTTCAACGACCTGTTTAATAAAAAGGAAGTCCAATTAGAACAGCATAGTATCTATGGAAAAAGAGACATGGCTTCTTGTCTTGCAAGAGTTCTATACATCTATTACAGATAAATCCGTGTCCTGCAACACACTACATCACGTACAACTATTTATGCAATAATCTAATTGATAACCATATAACAAAACTGACCATGTTCATATTACTTCTTGCTAAAAAAGCAAAGATAATAAGTGAAACTAACAGTTATGGTAGAGGTAGACTAGATGTAGATGAACTTAATTCTTATAATGGAAAATAACCTGTTTCTTAAATAGCACTTCCTGGTATATCATTGTGTTCCTTAAATATTCTTTTCCAGTATCCTCAAATCCATGAATAAGATTCAAATCAATGCATCCTCTAATAAGCTCCATTCCTCCTAAGCTTAAAATATTAGCATCACCTTTAGTATATTTGTGTGGACAACTCCACAGAAGACGATCATCACCATAATTCAAGCCTCATTGTCATTAGTTGTTCATGAAATTACCATCAATGAGCTGAAAAATACGAAAGATGAATTAAGATTATTCTCGAAATGAATTCAAATTTAGGTTTCAGCGAAGCCTCTCTTCTTAAATAGACCCAGAAAAAAATGTAAACTATTATCAGATAAACGGCGATGAATTGATGGTATTCTCTGCCCACTAAAGCAAAATATTAACCACTTTGAAATGCGAATGCAGCAAACAACATAGGACTAAGACAACACTGAGTCGATAAACAACTTTCGAAGAGTAAGATTAGAAGCGATCCATTAATTTAGAGACCATTTTGATTCATATGCAGATTTATAAGACACCAGAAAAGGTTTGGTCTTACTCGACTAAAATGAGACCATATCATGAACAAGGTTGTAGACTTGTATGTTTATTATTCAACCACACTTTCCTTGTTTCCTTACTCTTGAATATTAACATAAAACTCTAAATACAATCACATAATTTGTTCAGAACATTTGACTGGGAGATGTCACTTATTTGGATTGCCTAATGTAAAACTAAGAATTATCTACATACAATCTATTATCCTTTTCCAATAAACAAAGAAGATCAAATGATTGAGCCATTACTTATATAGGAAAGGAAATGAGATGAAAACAAACATAAGTATAGTAAATGACACATACCAAATATTTTATGTATGTATTATGTATCATGTATGTACATATATATAACTCTCCAACCAATATTCCAAGAGATCATACTCAAATATGAAAAAGATTGTTCTTTTTTATTCTTGAATTCTTACTTTTTGTATTCATAAGCCCACTTTTTCTATAAAGCATAAAGACTAAGTAAACAATAAATGTACCAAGTCAAACTCATATATCCTCACGAGCATAAAGAACACATACATGTACATAAAATTGATAGAATAGTACTATACATACACAAGTAATCAATAATATAAGCAAACATTAATTATTCAAGAAAATGAAACAAATGATATAGAGAGGATTTGAAGCTTTACCCAAGTACAAAAAGAAAATGGAGCAATAAACTATGCTGTTGTAGGCATCTACAAGAATCTATTTCGTTTTATAAAACCTGCTCTGTTAGAGAAAAACATCATTGGAAAAGCAGAACTATTGATAAGGACTTAAATGCTCAACATATTTTTTCTTTTTCCTCTTATTGAGCTGGAATGATATTCTATGCAGTTGGGCATATTAAATTGCGCATTTTTAGTGATCCTAAATGATCTACACCATTAAATGCTAAAAACAATCACATACATATATGAAAAGTGCTAAATCTGGTACCACGGCTCAGCCATCGCTCGAATTCCATTTATGTTGAATCATGGACATGATTCAAGACGGTAGACCTTTAAACCAATTAAATACGGTGACTTCTTTCACTGCATTTAATTCGAACCTACACCGCAATTCTAGGATATGTGTTACTGTATATGTAACTCTCTTCATATACTCTGTAGTCTTAGATAAGAGATATAGATAGAAGGAGAAAGTGACAAAGATTTCAGGGGACAAATGTTGGAACAGAGAACAAAGAAAACGAAAAAATAGTCTACCACAAAAATAGTAGCGTACCTTTTTTCTTTTGGCATTGCCTTTGTTTCTTTTGTATGTGAAACTGATTTAAGATAATTTCAGGAGGAATTTGGTAGAAATACTTAGAAATCTTTAAGGTGTTGGAATTTCTATATAAGATTCTACGATACCTCTCGTTTTCTTTTTCTATGGTTTAATGGTGGAAAAATGGAGTGTTTGGTTAATTTGGGAGTGCGAAAAAATAGCTGAGAGGTTTGAAGAAATGTAGGTAGACCGAGTCAGACACACTTTGTTATGGCTCGTAGCTGTTACAACTACCTGCAAATGGGGCCAACGACTGCTTCAGATTATGGTCCTATAAAAAGCTGCTGCATGCATTATACGATTACTTTTAACTTTCTTCCCAGATAAAATATACTACATCCATTTACACGAGGATCAAGCAAGATTGTTTGATTTTCAAATATAATGGTTAATTTTTAAATTAATTATTTTATATATTGTATAATATTATCAAATATATCAAATGTAAATATTTTTTAAATATGCTTTATTATTATCAAGATAGTTTTAAAGTTATAATTCGCCAAGATGCTTACCCCAAAATAAGTTATCGTCTGTCAAAATTATTGTTTTGAAATAAGTGATTGTTTCTTTCCATTGTTTTTTGTATTAAAACTTACAAAATTAACTTTATAAATCGTTCTTTATCTTTGTTTTATTGGTTAATAATGTCTTTACGTCCACGTTAAAAATGCTTAATTTTATTACTTTATTCGTTGATTTCATGGCGCTCGCCCAATAAAGCGTTTTTTGAATTTGAATGGTGACTTATTTTGCAGCGGAAAAAAGAGAGTATATATATTTGCTTACTAATAGATATGAGATCATTATATGAATAGAACGTCTTTATTTAATCTAATATTTAGTTAAATTCATAAATTCATGATTGCTTAATATAGTACTTCAGCGTTTAAAATAAGTGATAAATCTATAAAGTCTTTATGTCGAAATAAGTATTGTTTGATTTTCGATGCAACTTTATGTATTGAAATTTTCAAGTCGCTATCGTCATTCGCTATCTTTGTTTTATTGGTTAATAATCTTTATATTACATTTGAAAATTGAAACTTTATTGTTTTCATTGATTTCATAACTCGCTTAATAAATATTTTTTAGGTACAGATGATCGAGCTTATTTTTGCAGCGGAGAGAGAGTATTATATTTGATGAGTATGTATTTCAATAACCGATATGACATATTCTACTTTAAAATGATTATAAATATGACAGTGGAATATAAGAACGTCATACGTATAACATATATAATTATAATGATTTAATGAGCCTAGTATCGTTTTTGCTAGATAATGAATGATAAAGCAACTCATCATCATCGTAGCCCGTAGGGAACGTTGGAAGACGAAAGTATTATTTAAGAAAAAAATAAAGGCTAAATTTCATCTAGATATCTCAATTACTAAAATTATTTTAAATATTTATTTAAATATTTTAATTTTTTATATAGACACCTATAATATATTTTTGATATTTTAATTTTCGAAAATCATCTTTTTAAATTGTTGACTTTTATTTAAGTTTTAAATAGTCCTTAATCCAAGGATAATTGAGTCATATTAAAAAGATTTTATTTAGAGGAAAAATTCCTCAAAATTTAAGTGTCACTATAACAAATATTAATTTTTTTTTTATAATCAATGATACCGTAAGAGGCCGAGATGCTATAAAAAAATATTTCTTATTATAACATTATTAATTAAAATAAATAATCCAGCTCCACCCGTCACCATCTTCTAAAAGCGATTGAATCAAATATTGAATCTTTATACCCGTTGCACTTGTCATGGTCAAAAAGATTGAATCTTTATACCCTTTACATAATACCCGAGCGTCTTGTTTTCGGAAAAATTGTCCACTTTCCCAATTATATATATATATATATATATATTTCAGTCTATATTTTTCCAGCTGAAATGGAAGTATTTGGGAGGCCTGCGAAAATTCAATAGGTGAATTATATTTATTTGGTGGTGGTACAATCAAAGATTAATCTTTGCAATTAACTAATTAAGAAGATTGAAGCTTTGTGAATAATTTAGAAAAAAAGATTAAAGCTTTGTAACTAATTGAGCTAAAAGATTAAACCTTTGTGAATAATTAAGCAAAAAGGTAGAATCTTTACAGATAATTAAGAAAAAATATTGGAATTTTGAAACTTGGGATGCAGTATTGTTTTACATCATATATTAAGAACATATTTGAGTTTAAAATTTAAATTTTCAATTTATGAAAATTCAAACCGTAAATTATAATCATAATTGTGTTTTAGATTATAAATCGATAGCCCGTAGTTTCGTGTTTGATGTATTTAGATTACAAAGTATTTTGTGTGAATATTTATTATAATTTAATGATATAATTATACATCATATATTAAGAACATATTTGAGTTTAAAATTTAAATTTTCAACATGAAAATTCAAACTTCATAAATTATAATCATAATTGTGTTTGGATTATAAAATTCGATGGCCCATCGTTTGATGTTTGCTGTATTTAGATTACAAAGTATTTTGTGTGAATATTTATTATAATTTAATGATATAATTATACATCTTATATTAAGAAAATATTTGAGTTTAGAATTTATAAGTTTAACTTATGAAAATTCAAAACTTTATAAATTAAAAGTAGTCTAAACGTTATTCTAAAAACATGTATAATAACACTGAAACTAAAATTCAAAAAAATATTATTCTAAATATTGACTTCTCCTTCTTTATTTTTTTTTGTGTTATATAAGTTGATAGCTTCACTATATCCTCATATTTATTAAGAAGGAGGAAAAAATAAAGTTGTAAATTTTCAGAGAAAATATGAATTTGGAACCATCATGAATATATAACTGAGGGCAATAGAAAAAAAAATTATAAACACATGTTTTACATTTGAAGGAAAAAAAAAATTATTACAAGGAAAGACATATATATCGTTCTAGGGAATTAGTGGAAGAAATGTGTAACAAAGTAAAACTTCGGTATAAATCTTTCTAAAACTTAAAAAAATCAATTACCAAGTTGTGGAAAGATATTGAATAAGTTATATAATAGAAGAATCAAGGTATAAATATTATAACTTGAAATATAAACTAAGTACATTATATTATACAATAATATGTGTACAAAACTCTTCTTTTAAAATATTTTTACAATTGATAGGTAAATAATTAGATTACCAGCTAGATACGGAAAACATATTTACATATTATGATCCCCAATTGGCGGCATAAAATAAGTGCATTGTTACGTAGAAGAATTCAAAGAATCCATCGATAAGGTATGTGTCAACAAATGATTAATATGATGAGCCCTTAGTTTATGCTCTTATTTTATTACTGTCATTTTTTGACACTTTTACTAACAAATGAAAGGTTAGTATACTAATTTGTTAATGGAACCAACTTTAGTTTATTGTTAATATGAAACTTATTAATTTTCTTTCCTTCTCTCATATATATTAATTGCATATAACCTCCATTAGATTTTTATAGTTGTCGTTCTAGCAAAAAAAATTATTTTAAAATACCGTTGTCGCTTTGAAATTCAATCTGTGATGATTTTCGCTGGCTTGTTTAATACATATGTAATAAAGCTTCTAATATCAAAACATTCATTAAATTGTTCTTTGATTCATTAAATATATATATATATATATATATATATACATATATATATATATATATAAATGTCATTCATTAACAATGATTCTTAATTAGCTATTAAAAATTCTTGAATATTATTAAAAATCCCGGAAGGTACAATATACTTGATGCTATAAAATTTACCTTATAGGAAAATATCGGTTCAAATTTATCTTATAATAAGTATAATACAATATTGACGAAAAAGTGGAGTTCCTAAAAGATATAACAATAAAAAGATACATGAAGATAAAAATATAACACTAGCAAAACAATTAAAGAATGAAAATTAATTCACATAAAGTAAAACTCAAAAATGATATATCGCTTCATTTAAGCTTCATTTTGCTTTTTAATCCGCCGGTAAGCGAGGAGGATAAGCAGGGATATGCGCCAGGGGCCAGGCTTTGCAGCGTGAGGTGCGAATAATGGGTAACAGCTCCCGCCTAGGAGCGACCCCAATAATCACGAGCGAGGTTCGAACCCGTGTGAATAGCAGGCGCGCTCATCAACGAAGTCCGTATGGTTGGGATATGCCAGGTGGACAAGTAAGTAAAACTCCAAATAATATAGAGAAAGGGGGAGAAGCCAATGATACAAAGGCAAAAAAGAAGTGACCATGACCCGACAAAAGAATCAACAGTGAAAATAGGACTAATTTCTTAATAAAGATGATGATGTACTGAAGTTGTCATTTCATATAAAACAAAAACAAAACAAAGAAGGAGAAGTTTTGATTATTTGGCTATGATGAGTTAATTGTCGAAATAGTTCCAGTAATTGGTGGTCATTTGATCAAAAAATCAAGTACCCCAATAATGGAGGTGGGGGTAGGGTAACTTGAAGGTCTAGAGAGTCTTTGCATTATTTTATCACTGCCAAAATTTTATAAAACGTATCACTAAAAATGAAGGGAAATAATAATGCAGGAAAAAAAATATTTAGATGTCTAGGCATTAATATTGAGACCATTATCACAATTAATAGGATTAACAATAATTAACTCTGAATTTTTATATAATGAAATTTAAAATAGGTATATCATAATTTCGCTTTTGATAATTTCATAATTTTAAGGAAATAATGTTCCTTAGAATTTATAAAAGTTTATTTATTAGATAGTTTGTTTTTCTAAACTACTATTTTAATTAACATTTATAATTATACCAGTAAATTGCTTACTGACGAGGAAAATCTCACGTCTGTGCTTAGCGTCCGAAAACTATCAAGTACAATTTTAATTTTTGATTCTCGATAGTCTCATTGATAACATCTTTTTCTTCTAATGGCGGATAAACAACCGATTAATGGCGACCATGACCATAATTAAGGATTTGACGCGCGTTGTACGTGATTTCTTTATTATAATTATTATAAAAGGTAAAAAATTCGGCCCAACGTAAATGGGGAAATACCGGACCCGTCGTAGTAAGTTTTCGGCTAATATGACATATCGTTGTTTTAGAGTTTCGTTTTTAAGATAGTTTCCAATCATGTAGAAAATAATTAAGTAAGTTTTTAGAAATGTTTTGTAAAATACTAACTCAAGAATTTTTTATAAATTAACATATATTTATACAAACAAAAAATATTACAATGAACATATCTATTTAAACTCATTAATGAAATTAAAACAAATTGATAAAATTTTTTGGGATACGAGAGCGATCTTTTTATGATATGGTTAAAGGTTATGTTTTTATTTTGACTTTGATTTTGAATTTTTTTTCCTTTTTTACATATTAATATGGTTATAGTTTTGAAATCATGAAATCTACTTTAAGTATTGGAATTAGATTAGCATAAAGCGACTTTAAATTCATATTGAAACTCCTTATGTAGTCTGGTCTGAATTTTGAAACTAAATAGATTTTTATTCGTTCGTATTGTCTTATGTTAATCTTTCTTGCATTATAGTAACTTTTGAAATTGGTATATTCCAACCTTTCACATGTAGGTTGCAATGGTAAGAGGTCGATTTTGATTCAATATGGATCTAAATAATACCCTTCATTAATTTTAAATTCAATTATTTTTCTACATATTATATAATGTTCGATGAATTTTTTTAAATAATGTAATTTAATGTAATTTACTAAAAAATAACATATTTTGTTTCAAGTCAAAGTTATTATATCAATTAGGACTACAAAGTTTGATAATTTGATAAATAAAAATAATTCTAGAGATAGACAATCTTTTCCCGATGGATGGAGCTACTTAAGTTATGTATCAATGACGTAATAATTTGACGAGTTTTGACTTTTTAAATTTTTAACCCAAATATTTTATAAAAATTTGTATATTACTTAGTGAAAAGTATATCAACATATAGTATTTTCGACCTAAATTACTATTAAGGGGACAATTTTGATTCAAATCATAGTTGTACATGCCAATAAGGATCATAATGTTTGTTACATTTATATATTGAAAAGAAAATTAAGAAGAATACTGCTTGGGGATGAAGGTATGTAGCAAGTTTGTGTCGTAAATTTTTAAATTTTATTGGTTGAAATTTGAAATAATTGTGGAAATTGAAATAGAAAGTTGAACAGTCTTTTAGGAGGACGTGGTATAGTATTTGTAAATTTAGGATTTTGATAGTGGGTTCAAATAATTTTGATTATTGAAAAGAAGAATTGAACATTCTTTCGAGAGATGGATATATTATGTATTAATAACAAATTTTGAGTTTTGTTGGTTGAGTTCAAATAATTTTAGAGATGAATTTAGTATGTAGTATTCATAAATTTTGAATCTTGGTGGTTGACTTTTAAATAATTTTGCCTATTGCAAAAGAAAATTAAACAACATTTTAGAAATGGGTAATTATGTATTCATAGTTTTTGAATTTTTGTTGGTTGAGTTTTAAATAATTTTGACTATTGTTAAAGAAAATCATCGATCTTTTTACAGATGGTTGTATGTAGTATCGCCAAGCTTGGTTGAAATATTTTATTGATTATTTACTTAGAGTTTTTAAATAATTATAAGGATAGTTTATTTAAGAGTATCTTTGTGTATAATAATGTAATGGGCATTAAATATATACAAATATTCTAGATGGTCATGAATATCTCAGTATCTTTAATTTCTATGTGAGATTAGTGAATTTATAGTAAAAAAGAAGCATGAATGAATGCATATTATATTTAACTGTCGGTTCATTGTAAGTATAACAACAAACAATTCTGGCGCTACATGTTAACTTTCATAAAAAAAAGATAAGGATGCATAAGTTTTGATTGTTTAGTACTAACTTGAAATAATTTTGATAATGTAGTTTAAAATAGATAAATGATATTGTTATGACTTCGCCGTTTCGGAGGATAGCGATCTGATAAGAAGATATTTAGAGGTCGTGGTTCGATTTTCACGATGTAAGGGGATGGGTGAGGGTTTTGTAAAAGAGCGGTATCGTTAGAATTTATAAAAGTGGTCGATCGATTTCTTGGAGTCGATGAAACGCTGTATTAAATTGAAGTCGCCTGCCATACTACTCGATGTGGGATACTTATTTTTTAAACCGTGCTTTGTTCTCATCTTTACACAAAATTTCGTTATTGTATGAATGAGGCAAATTTTGGATTCATGGCCTCAGTCGCTCACAATATCCAAGAAAATAACTTCTAGCATGTCTTACATGTACATAAGATACAATCGCATGGATGCGAAATGAAGTTTATGAAGAGGAGGTATACGATCTTTTACTAGCAAATTGATACTCTTTAAAATATATAAAAGTATATTTATTAGATAATTTTATTTTCTACTTTTATAATTATAATAATAAAATCACGTATAATAAAACTATTCAATTTATGTTACATTTTATAAGTATATGATGAAATCATGTATAAGCTATAAATTTTATTACCACGGTTTTTGGTCGCTCTTTAATTAAAAATTCAAGAATAGTCTATTATTAATGTTCAAGCCCATGAAACTATAATTCCTTGCAAATAAAATATAAATTGGCGTGCGCGACAGCAATAGAGTTTGATAATTTGTCTTCCTAATGTCGATGTGCATTAGGCAGTAGCAGGTTGTAGTAGATATTGATCTCTTTCTTTCCGACAGAACTTTAAATTTTAAATTTTTGATTCTTGATTTTTTCTAATTTTTAATTCAATTTTTTTACATATCATATAATATACTAGGCGAAATGTATAACATACTAATGTTTTCAATATAATTTACTAACATAATAATTTTTATTCATATCAAAGTTGTGTATATAAATTATGATTACAAAATTATAAACATAATCATTAAAAATCAATATAGACAATCTTTTTGTTATGGATTGAGGTATTTTAAACTACATATGAAGAATTTCATATTTTGATGATATTAAATACGGCGTATTGAAAAAATAATGATGACATAGATCACGAATCATAATTATGTCATTATGTGGACATATTCCATAGTGAGCGTGATAATCACACTCTGGCTACTGACTGATGCGGGAATGACAAATAAAACTAATAAAACACGAAGTAATTGGTCAATTGTCTTGAATATATTCATTGATCTTAATTACTTATTAAAATTTAAAGTGTGACAAAAGTTGATTTTGATTAGCTTTTGTTTATATTACAAATAAATTTCTATGGAAGGATTTATTTATAAGGATTTAAATTTATACTTGATGGATGTAACTTGCAAAATTCTAATGTTAATTGCGTGTCATCCATGATTTATTTTTTTTAGTTATTTATTTATCTCGATCATAGAAATATACATAAAGATGAAAAATACAATATTTTAACTTTCTTCACAAATTAAGATTATAATTCACGTCAAAGTTGTGTGGTCAATTTAGTTTATTTATATTGATGGATGTAACCTTACGAATTTCTAATGTTTAATTGCTTATTAGAATCCACGTCATTGTGGCCGAAATTAATCTTGAAAATAAATTTACATACCAAATAAATACTTAATTTGATTCGCGATTTCAGTATATGTTCGATTTGTAGGAAAACTGACATTGATGGTAACAAATTCTCTCGTCGTTAAAAAAGAGTGAAGTTGTTAAAAATATCTATGCTTGAATACATGAAGACAAATAAAACACTAACAAAAGGCTAAAGCATATTGATATAGAGTGCCCGAAGAAAAAAATAAAACCCAAATTAATATGAAATGTGAAGAATAGTATAGATCCAAAGATAAAGAAGTCGATTAGCAAGCAATCAAAAAGAAAATAACAAGAGCTGAAAATATGATCAATTAATCTTAATGAGGATGGCGGCAAACGACCTGATGTTTATATCAACTTTCATAACAAAAGATAAAGAATAAAGTTTGATGACAGGTATGACAATGAATTTTTAAATAAGGGAAGTTTAAAATATGATATACCAGGTTTGATGATTTCATAATTCTAGAAAAATAATATTCTTCAAAATTTATAAAAGTTTATTCGTTACCACGATATCAAAAATTCAGATAGAGTTAAACTCAAACTAATAATATCTGAAGAGTGTACATCGAGGAGAAACAAAATTGAAAAGCAAAGAATAAAAGCAATTATAATTTCATGATTTTAGGAAACTTATTCTCTTTACAATTTACAAAAGTTTATTTTAAGAAAAAATATCTATTACAATTTTTTTACCTTTTATAATTATAAAAAAGAAATAACAGAACCATAATTTATCGCGTCTGCAGCCATGGCATTACTTTTTACTAGTTTAATAAAGGGGATAAGTTAGAAATGAGGTATGATTAGGTTAATTAGAATAGGTGAGTGAGTTTATTGGAAGTTGTTTGACAAAACTACCTTTATCAAAATTGATTATATATCGTAAAAAGTTCGGTCTTGGCGTTTTTGAAGTTCATATCTTCATCATCCTGGTGTTCACGTAAAATGTTGAAATGTTTAAGATGTATACATTTGGAATGATTTGATGGATTCAGTCTTTAGATAAATTAGCCAAAATAAAATAGTTGTTTGAATATCCACAATGACCATTTTTATTTTCCGGCATCCATTGTGAACCAATTAAATATCCCAACATGTATAGTAGATATCAAATATTTTGTTGGCTACATACTATGGTGCATGATCGAGAAATTGGAGTAAAAAAACACAACCTTCTTCAATTTAAAAGACGTAAAACAAACTTTGTTATATCAAGCTCCATGATATATCTATCCATATATAATTGGAGAAAAGAGTATTAAAAATTATAAAATAAAGCTCCATGATCAAAATCCACATATAATTTTTCCTAAAATTTAGCTAACCTCCTTAATTGATAAAGAAAGTAAACATTCACTAAATACGAAGACTTGCTATCATTTGTTGTTTACTCTTACCAGCAAATAATCTTTTTTACTTTTTACTTTTTACTTTTTAATTTTTTTTCAAACCAAACTTTTCTAATGTAAATTTTAAATTATTGCTCTGCTTCATTACAAAGACCACTTATTTTGTTTCAACAACATGTAATATATTCCTTTTCATTCAATTTTATAATTAATTTAGTGAAAATATTATATCATAATATTTTTGAATTTAGTGTTCACATGAGAAATTCTTTTGAACGAGTACCAACAAAATTTTATACTTCCTTCATCCTAAAATGGTTGCTAGGTTTGATTTTACACAAATTTTAATAACAATTTGAATTGTTCTCACATAATCAATTTCCCTTCAATTTTACATTTCACATATTAGTTAAAGTAGGAACATGTTTTAAGATTTCCATAAAAAGAAAAAATTTCGTAACAAATTGGGATGGAGGAAATAATAAATTTTACAGTCATCAACTGTGCATCCATAAGTAGTATGGATGGTTTGACAGATTGGTTGATATAATTTGTACCACTTCATGAAAATGATTCTAAGATGAAGGACTAACACTAATTTTAACCCCCAATCATTTCCACACTAAACTAATTTAATAAGACAAGTACAATTGTACAAATTTACTTCTTTATATTCCACGTCACATGCAAACATACTTGTCTGCATACATGACCCTCACAATTCAACATTTTCCTCCATCACCACTTATGCCACCACTCAGCCGAAACGTCGCCGTCATCGGAGCCGGCTCCGCCGGTCTAGTGGCGGCGCGTGAGCTCCACCGCAAAGGCCACAAAGTCACAGTCTTCGAAAAACGAAACCAATTAGGTGGCACATGGGTATACACACCCGAAACTGAACCCGACCCGATTGGGATTAATCCGGGTCGGAAAATTATCCATTCAAGTTTGTACTCGTCTTTAAGGACCAATTTGCCTAGAGAAGTAATGGGTTTTAGAGATTATCCGTTTGTTTCGACCCGGAAACCCGGGAGGGATGATAGGAGGTTTCCGGGTCATGTGGAGGTGTTGGAGTATTTGAGGGAGTTTAGTTGTGAGTTTGGGGTTGATGGGTTGGTGAGGTTTGGTACTGAGGTGTGCCACGTAGGCAGAGATGATGATGGGAAATGGTTGGTTAAGTCTAGGACAAGAGGTGATGATGATGAAGAGGTTTTTGATGCTGTGGTTGTTTGTAATGGACATTATACGGAGCCCCGGATTGCTGATATACCAGGTAATTTATTATGATCGGGATGATCCAATATAGTGATGATAGTAGACGTTGTTTTCATATAGCCGAGCTGAGACCTCGTCTAGTAGGATATAAGACTTGAGTTGGTTTGATTTTGTTTAGTATGATGATTTTGATTATTTTGGGATGATGTAATGGTTGTTATTTTGTTTGGATATTGTTCTTTAAGGATATGTTGATTTATTGGTTTTGATCGAATTGACTTGAATATGTCGAAATATTGAGTGTAATTTGAATTATTTGGAATGATGAAATGTTTGTTCTTTGGTTTGTATAGTGTTCTTTAAGGATAAGAATATTATGATTGCTTCAAAATGAATATTCCCATATATTAGTTGATATATTCAAAGTTATTTATTTTCTTTTCAAAACGTTTGGTGTAACTAAATTTCTTGTATGATAATTACTTGACTCTGCTAGCTTTCAAGCACAGCATAAGATTGTAGTTATGATAACTTTCTTTTTAAGATAATAATTCTAATGGATGAAATGCAGAATGTTTTCTCATGTTGGCGTTACATGTGTTTAGTATTTAAGAACAATCTGAGGGAAAACGAGAATGTTAATAAATTACTTCCTCCATCCCTTTATCTAAGTCCCCTTTTCCTAAAATAGAAATCCCATAAAAAGATCTTATTTTACCAAATTAGGTAAGAAAAAGTAGAGTATGTTTGTGGGATGAATTCAAATGTTTCTTAAATTTTGTGCAAAAGTAAATGGTCCTTAGAAAAAGGGATGGAGGAAATAAATGTTTTTAGGATCACGGAAACAATTTTGTTAAGACTTTGAAATTTGTCCTCCATTTCTTCGAAACTTATTAGTTCCTAGTGAGTAGTGAGTACTTCGTTGGATTTCATCCAATTGGACCTCTGTGTGCACAACACTACAACCAAAATGAGTTGTGATGTGGATGATGGTATATCTTTCACACTCAACAAATACGTTGAGTGAGGAAATTTTTTCCTTCTGGAAGAATTTCTTCAGGATAAGTGCTGAATTTTGCTTATTTTTTGTCTGATATAGGGATTCATTCATGGCCAGGAAAACAGATTCACAGCCACAATTATCGCTCTCCCGAGGCTTTCCAAGGTCAAGTATGTTTCAGGTGTTTTTTCTTAGATTCAAATTTCATGTGATTTTTAGTCTAGTTAATCCAAGTGAAATCAGTTTGCAGCATTAGGAGTTGGTAATTGGATAGGTACCTTTTACGATTTGCATACTGAATTATAATGTTTGGTGTATGCTCGAAATATATTAAGCTAAAGTCATTGAAATACTTTCTGAAAATTCGTTCAAATAGTGAGCGGTTTCACTGCCTTTTGGTTTGCGTCTTATACATGGAAATCAATGTAAGAACCAGATTTTAGACCGATGGATGGTTCCGAAGCACATATACAAAAGAGAGACGAACAATATTTCAGGGTGGCTGTTTGGGGTTGTGGTGGTTTAAAAAATTACTAATGGGAGGTGCTGGTAAACTTATTGTAATGGAAGAGGCATACCACGAGTTACTGATAGAGTTGATAAGATAAGTTATTATTATTGTTGTTAATATTAATAAGTTGTTAGTTGAGATTTTCCTAAAATATCCCATTCACCTATCTGAGTAAACCACCTTGATCACAAGGCCAATTGAAAATATACCATTGTCTGCAGGTTGTGGTGTTGATAGGAAGTGCAAATAGTGCTGATGATATCTCCAGGGAGATCTCCAATGTGGCTAAAGAGGTCCACATAGCGTCAAGATCAGTAGATAATGGATTTGTTCAAAAGATTTCGAGCCATGACAACCTTTGGCTCCGTTCTATGGTATAGCTTATACTGAACTTCAACCAGCTTATACTGAACTTCAACCAACTTAATCCTGAATTTCTAACCACCCAAAAGCAGCAGTCTCGCATATACTGATAAAACCCTATTTTTTGCAGATAAAAAGTGTTCATGATGATGGTGCTGTCACTTTTGAAGATGGGGGCACTATCTATGCTGATGTTATTTTATACTGCACAGGGTATATCTGAATAACACATATTTTAGTTTTGAAGCTAGTCTGACTGAAACTATATCAGATGTTCACAACACTTCCTTCTTGGTTTATCCTTTCCAGGTACAAGTACCATTTTCCTTTCCTTGACACAAACGAGATTGTTACCGTGGATGATAACCGTGTTGGGCCTCTCCATAAACATGTTTTTCCTCCAACGCTGGCACCTTGGCTTTCCTTTGTTGGACTTCCGTGGAAGGTCAATCCTTTTCCAGTCATGTCAATTTTCATCTAGTAGTTTGAATCTTAATTCATCTGAATTTAACAAGGACTAATGTAAAGATTGTATTTTCTTTGTTCAGGTAATTCCCTTCCCTTTATGCGAACTTCAAAGTAAGTGGATAGCCAGTGTTTTGTCCGGTCAGGTATCATTGCCATCAGCAGATGATATGATGGCTGATGTTGAAGCATTCTACTCATCAATGGAAGCCTCTAGTGTTCCCAAGCGATACACACACAATATGTCTGATTATCAGGTAGATACTTCGCCAATTAACTTACATTGGGTTTGGTTGGGAGGAAGGATTCAAATATTTAGCTCAAATCCATCAAATTGTTAACATATATAAATAAAATTGAGAATCTAGAATCTGTCCATTTATTCCGGTCAATTTTATTAATGTAATTTATAAGCATCTCAATTTCTATAATTTCGAACTCTGCAAATCCGCAAATTCAAATATATCAATCCAAATGTAATTTTAGTGTCCACTCATGTTTTGCAATTGATTTGAGACACTTGCAACTTCTCTTTATCGAAGAAATGTGCATATGAGACTCAAACTTTGTAGTTTGTTCACATAATAATTCACCATCATCTGGCAAATTTTATTTACTATTTTTTATATACCCCTGGCCTGCCACCAACCACATTGCTACATTTGTAGAATGTTTAATGGTTGATCATTTCTCTTTGCAGTTCGATTATGATGACTGGTTAGCTGAGCAGTGTGGATGTTCACTGACTGAAGAATGGAGAAAGGAGATGTACTCTTTAACGTCTAAGAGAAAGAGAGCTCAGCCTGAGACATACCGTGACAAGTGGGACGATGAAGAGTGGTTGTCATTGGCTCAACAAGACTTTGTCAAATACTTCTCAAACATGTCTCTATAGACAAGCTCCAATTTTCGGGCACCTAAGTGTACTGCTTGAATCTGTACCTAAAGCATTTTCGCATCCATAAGAATTTGATTAGAACAGACTATGCATATATCCTGGAGATCCCATCCCCATTGTGAAATTAGAGGCGTATCCAGTTTAATTCTCCTATACTGGAAATGAACATCTCCTTTGTTTAGCTTGATATCCTGTTACAGCTGTTGGCCTTTACTCAATGGCAAGTAGGCTGCGATTGATATCAAAACTCTAATCCGTCCAAGGCCACTGATTTTCCGGATATAAATCCGATCCGACTGATCCTGATGTTTAACATGTGTATTAAAAATAAATACCGAATTTATCCGATATTTAATTAAAAATACCGGATATAATCTGGAGACGGGTCCTGGGTTATTTAATAAAAAACTATTTTTATATATGGTAATATGTGTTTAATTTGTTAATGTTTTATGGTTATTTGTAAATTTTGATTATTATTTGAACCGGAAATCCATTATTACCTATTAAATAAATAAAAAACAATAATGGCCTAAAATAAAGAATGTAATTTCAATGTTTTGGGACTAAATATATTACTTCTCCGCTTCAAAAATCGTCTATTTTTGACTTTTTGATAGTTTTATTTTTTTCAAGCTGATCTAAATATTTTTTTTGTGATTGTGATAATATTTTTTGCTTTAAGGCCAGACTGTATGATGTTGGAAAAAAAGGTATGATTATTAAAAATTGAAGTGCCACGTACAACCTAATTGTTTATGAGTCTCTTAGCAGCCCCTTATAGTTTATAATACTCTGTATGATGTTGAATTCTTGTTTATATGATGTTGAGTTATTTTCCGTTAGTGGTCAACATTAGTGCCAACAAAATACAAACCGATATATAACCGACCGAACCGAACCGAAATAATGTAAAATTTTTGAACTGATCTAACCGAACCGATGAATTTCTGTGATCGGAGAGAACCGAAGAATTTGTGCCTTTGAAATAATCAACCGAACCGAACCGGCTTCTAAATTTTTGTGTGGTAGATTTTTCAATTTTATTTATTATCCTTTTCAAAGCATTCTAGATTTGCATGCGCGCATATTTTAAGAAGGATTTAGATTTAACTTTGTTCATTATCGTATAATGAAATAAAATATATATAAATCTTTTAAAACTAATAATATAATACAAAAATACGTAAAATAAAGTTCAAGATCAAGCAGATTGAACGTGGTATTTAGATTGTATAATTAATCTTAAAGAAGGAGTTCATCAATTACAAGTGTTAAATCTAAGCTTTTAAATAGACTTAATTTGAGTTCAAGACGATATGCTCAAAAATGTCTCAAAACCGAAATTTAATCCTGAACCTAATCGAACCGACGTGGAACCGATAGGATTGAAACTCCCCATCGAACCTAACCGATTTAGGTTCTACCTCTCTTTGAGAGAATCACTGAGGAGTCAGGTTCGATTCTACTCTTTGGCTCAAAAACCGAATCCCGAACTGCTTGAACCTCCTAGTCAACATCTAGCTGATATTAGTTTGAAATTATATAAATCAAATAAAATTATAATTCAATTTCAATTATTACATTTATATATCTATAAAATTCAATTGAAATTCATATATATATTATTCTTTGCTGGGTGTTTATTTTATGTGTTAACTAAAATACAACCATCATATTAAAACAAAGAAAACAAATGTTCCGAAAATCACCTTCTTCCTCACAATATAGCATACCTTTTGGAAATAAATAATGCCGATTATTTCACCTCTTTCATTGTATAATTGTTTCTTTGTTTTTAATAATGTGAACTATCTTGTTAAGCTAACACTTTTTATATAGTTTAATGTATTTTTCTTTAGTCTATCTGGATTAACATTTGTTTCTCGATAGCTTTATTGAATCGGCTGTTATTTTACGGATGCAATTTGTTCCTTAGAAAAGATATGTATTTCAGGATAGGATGTATATCATCAAATACATTTGGGGTTTGGAGCTAGATGTATTGTATTGTTTAATAGGGATATTTTGAGTTTAATTTGTAGTGTAATTTTCTTTTTGTGAATATCGATATGTAATTCTATCAAATTTTTATATGATTAGTTATCTTTGGGGAAAACTATTTATGGTCATTGATGTGAAAGAATCCATTTATTCAATCACATACAAACATACTATCACTAATTACAACTTATCATAATCTTCAGATTACCAAAATCAAAATTTTTGATTGTGGCTGGCAACTTCCTTTCATGTCAACGGGTCCAATGTCAGATTGGAATCACCAGAAGCAAGATCAAAAGCTAATCGAATTTTAATGAAAAATACAAGCTTCGAAGTTCTTCAACTGAAGCTTTCATCCCATCGGAAATTTAGTTAATCCCGCATGCCATTACACTCCATCGCCATACCGAAGGTTCACATTGATTCAGCATTTCGTACGATATTAACCGCTATTTATTGTTAATTTATTATATTTTATTAATTTTATGACTTTATGTCAAAAGGTGACGATCAAACAAGCTAAAAGAATACATCCATGAGTCTTGCTAGAAATAATATAATACTCTTTATCGAAGTTGTCATATATAATTATTAGTAGAAAACATTTCTGAACTTTTAGTTCCATAAATATTTTCCTCTTGACATATCCTTTAAGGTGGATTAATAGTTCATAATTAATTATAACTTATTATCTCAAGTTTTAATGCATTTTTTTAAATACAAGACTAAACCGCCTTATGTAAAATAGTATTTATAGGCCATACATCTATATATAATATAATAATATATCGCTGATGTCCAAGTGCATCCATCAAATGTCTATTATATTATGTTGATGTACGTATAAATAATCAACATTATATTTAAAGTCATATGACTTTGACGAAGCAATAAAAATAGGCAATAATATCGCCGCACGTAGTAAAAAAATAATCATCAAAATGAAATAAACCATTTAATTTGTCCAAGTGTAAATTCACTAAAGGAACTAACTTGTTGCTTAATATATAATATCAAATATATCTAGCATTTTCTAAAAAACACTCAAGGCTTTACACTGCATGATGATTAATTTTAAACATGGCTTTCATTAAGGCACCTCTAAACTTATTTTTATCTAATAAATTTATGTCTCGATCCTATTTAAATCAAATTCGAAATATCATTATTAGATTCAATCGAAATTAGAATTCAATTGGCCTAAGTCCATTGGCTTTTAATTAGATTCAAGAAATACCACATTTAATCTAATCTAATTAGAACTAATTTTAATGTGATTACAAAATACTTATTAAAATAATTTCATCGAGAAATTAAAATTAATTTAATTCAATTTACGTCCTGATAAATCACCTAGTAACCATCAAAATCAATTCCGATCAAAACCAAAATTCAATCGATCCATTTCCCTCGTAGAAACCAAACCACTGGGGTCATTGACAACCAAACGGCCTATCCTTAACAGGGCCCAAACCACCTCAATGCAAAGAATCAACTGACCAGCCGACGTGAGTCATGCTCGTGGTAATACACGTGGCATAATGCAAGTTCACCGGCAATCATATCAAAAAATTATAAGCATCCACGCGCGTGCTTAATGCATATAATCGAATCCGTAAATGAAGTCAACTCGGTTTGACTCAAGTGTCAATGAGTTGACTCGTTTGACCGAGTCAAAATGAGTCAACTCGGTTGACTTCGAGCACGACGACGTTGCCCTTCACACGCCGCCTGTAAAGCGACGCGTAGTCAATTCGTTGACTTTCCTGTTTGACACAATTTCAAACCAGCACCCATTTATTTTACTTCGCTTACGCCTTTATCGTCTCTCTGTCATAGGCCTAAGTCCACATGTACCAACCTGCTAAGTACATCATCTAGGATTAATAATGCTAGCTTAATCGGGTAACCTATAACTAAATCAATTGATTATGATTCGGCCACTTCACCTGTGAATTGGAGTGATCGCCTTGACTCGTTCATAATTCGTTTGTTTTGACCTACTAACATTTATTATTATTATTATTTTCAAACCTATGGGCCGCACTCGAAAGTGGCAAGTGTGATACAAAGGAAGAACCAAGGATTCAAATGTGACAACTGAGTATTCAGAACTGCAAAATTAAAAAATTGTGTAGCAAATTGACAAGTACCCGTGCCGGAATCAATCTGTACTGTGGCAGTACTATTCTCAAATAATACTAGACCACTGGTGCTTGTTAATGAATAAGCTTCAGCGTTTGAATTCTCAGCAATTTTAAACAAGCATTCTGTCATCCCATAAATAAGTCTTCATTCTATTGCCATTTGTCATATTTAATCAATTTTTTAATGTATTTTAGGAAATACGATGACTTTACTAGCATCAAAATACTTTTCCATTAATTTATTAAAAATTTAAAATTAAATAATCTTCAGAGATAGAGAGTAATAGATTTGACCGCGGCTTTGTGATTTATATCACTATTTTTTAATGGAAGACCGCAGCCTATTCTTCGAAATGTGAATTTATTGATATAATAAATAGAACCAAAAAAGAAAACTACAATATTGACAAGTCATGTTATGCCAAATAAAAAAAAACATTATTTATAGAAAGTGGTCAATTCATAATATATACTATTTCAATTAAAACAATGGAAGATCAATAACTGGATGTAACTAAAATACTTCATTGCAATTAGAATTAGTAAATGTGAAAATTGTGTT
Organism: Lithospermum erythrorhizon; assembly: GCA_019722365.1. Taxonomy (NCBI): domain Eukaryota; kingdom Viridiplantae; phylum Streptophyta; class Magnoliopsida; order Boraginales; family Boraginaceae; genus Lithospermum; species Lithospermum erythrorhizon. Next base: position 1,044,784 of record JADFUC010000852.1, on the reverse strand, counting down.
GATATTATTTTACAATGATACTGGACTACTTGATTATTTATCATAAACATATTATGACTCATAATGAACATTGCAAGTTGACCAACTGTTCGTATATATCCCACTTGAACGTGCCCTTATTATTATACAAATCATGAATCAAATACTCTATAACAAATAAAAATGCATCACTACATAATATATATACTGATGTATAAATAACATGATGCCCAAATTCAAATTTAGCAACATGTAAATTTCTAATGCACAAATAGTAAGAAATTAATTAATAATCCCACTGTTCCCATGCATCGTCTTCTTTATGCTGTCTGCTCTGATTCAAGTCCATACTTATCTAATAGTACAAATTTAGAATCAAATTGGCCATTTTTTATGATAACTTTTCCAGAATTTGAGCTAAAGAAACATGCATGGAGTTAAACAACAAGGCTGACTACAGATTCAAACGAGAAAAATAGCAATTGGTGCATCGTGTGAGGATGTTTGCATGCACGTGTTTCAAAATATTGCCCATTATGAAACCTGGTACTTCCTGAAAAGAGTAAGTCGTTTGATTAAATGTTTAAACCCCGTTTAAGCCATGTACGTACCAACGTAAATTTTACTCTTTTAGTCTTGGTTTAGTACTGCAGTTATGCCTTATTATGTAATCCATATATAAATGATTAAGTTGGGTCCATTATATTAGATGTTTATGTTGTAGTTACGAAATTCGATTTCATAAACGTCCGCTGAATAATTAAGATTGCATAACCGATTTACCTGGCCAAATTATATTTGTACAACCGATTTATCCCCGAAAAGTGTTAGCTTAACAAGATAGTTCACATTATTAAAAACAAAGAAACAATTATACAATGAAAGAGGTGAGAATAATCAGCATTATTATTTCCAAAAAGGTATATTGTGAGGAAGAAAGGTGATTTTAGGTTTATTTGTTTTCTTTGTTTTAATATGATGGTTGTATTTTATTTAACAACACAAAAATAAAACACCAAACAAAGTAATAAATATATGAATTTCAATTAAATTTTGTAGATACATAAATTTGGCAATGGAAATCTGAATATACCATCAAAACCAGCTAGATGTTAACAGAAATAAATCTCAACATCATATAAACAAGAATTCAACATCATACGGAGTATTATTATAAACTATAAGGGCTGCCAAGAGACTCATAAACAATTAGATTGTACGTGGCACTTCAATGTTTAATAATCATACCTTTTCAAGTGGTCATATGGAGTCCAACACAAACAAAAAATATTGTGTGTCATGTTAAAAAAGTTACGCCAAACTTAAAAAATAAAAACTATCAAAAATTAAAAGTTTTGACAATCTTTTAGAATAGAGAGAGTAAATGTATTGGTCGTCCCAAAACATCTCGTAAATTAAGCATTCTTATTTTTTGTGGCCATTATTGTTTTTTATTTATTTAATAGGTAATAATGGGTATGCTACTAACATGTTACGTTACCTCGCAAATATTTATCCGAAGACAAATAAAAAGAAAGAAAAAGAAAAACAAAAAAAAAAAAAAAACGTGTAAACAAACTAGTTATATCACAAAAAATTAGCTATTGATAAACTTTGCATTTAGGAATTATTTCTTGTAATTCTATAATCTAAGATTTTATTTATTTTTAATAAAAATGAGCTACTAAAAATTTGAAAGTTATTACTCATATTAAACGCCTCATTTTCATATTTTTATAATAGATCCAAAAGATATGAGGATCGCCTTGTCAGAAGGTAAAAACTTATTCGATAAGTATTTTGTAATTCGTCATATATATGTTAATGTAATAGACTAATAGGAGTACTACGGTTTAGATGTTAGAACAAGCCACAAGAGCATCCGCACTATCTTTCTTATAATTTTACTTTTTTAATCTTTTTAGCTTTAATATGAAATGAGAGTGTGTTTTGAGAATTCTGCAGTGCTCTAAATCTACCGCACATGAGATCATCAACACTTATTCGGTACGATACTAAAAAAAATCTATAGAAATACTTTGAACGACATAATGATTATGTGATTAGACGCCCGATTTAGTCGAAGATTCTTCCTCCAAAGTACTTGCATAGATTCTCACACCTAGAATTAAGAAGATAGAAGACTCATTTTCGAACGATGAAGTTATAGCTCTTATCAACTCCTACCCAAAGCAATAAATCAATTGAGAAGAATCAAAGGTATCAACCCGTTTCAACAAAACAAAAAACTAATTTGATTTTTTTATGTTACATTTATATCACATCACATGTCTTCTTAATTTTATAAAGTTAGTGTTTAATGTTGGAGTATGAAACCATATTTGGATAATTTGGTGATCAAGTTTAGATAATTTGATGATCAAGTTTGTGAGACACTGATAAACAAGCTGGAGGCCGAGGCAAGAATCCTTGTTAGTTTACTCAAGCAATAAAGAGCATGATTATTGATGTACTCAAATATTAAAATCATGTAAAGATACTGGCATTTAAGAAGCTTCCTCAGAATTAGAAGTTTCTATGCTAAAACCCAATCGGTGCATCATAAAGATGCGATTCTCGGAAGCCAGAAATAATTCTTTTACGTAGTTATTACGGATCCGCAAATGCGCCGCCAGAAGCGATTGAGCGCGCATGCCTTTAAATATCAAGGTCGCTTATTGGCCTTCCTTTGTTCTTCATTATTGTCAGTCAATTGAAGATAAAGATTTATCAATCCCAAGTAGTTTTTATCATCTGTTAAAACTAAGCTTATTATATTAATTGGAGGTGGCTCGTGATCCGAGCATGCTCATCGGCCAATCCAACTATCGTAATATCCTGCATTTACACTCTCGTCACAGCTTTTATGCATCGAAATTTGAGGAATCGGAAATGCGATGGAGCACGCCGCCTCTCTCTCCCTTCCTTCTATCGTATATAATATTAATTTCTTTACATTATCTATATAAATTTTATGATTCCACCAATAATTTTATCATTTTATGTATTTGCTTGATCGATCATATAATTAAGTAACTGTTTAGTCCATTTTCAACAGCTCAGCTGATTGAGTTTTTTCACTGAATGTCGGGTTTGACACGCAAACTCGAACGCCCGAAGTCAGAAACTAGCCACAATCATGTTAATTTGACGTGGTTCCCGTACCAAACGTTTGTTTCCTTGTTATCCACACGGATACCGGAACGCCACTAACAAAAAATAAAGCACTTTTACTTGCCAGTTTTAGTTTTAGAAACATGATTTGATTGGCATCGACCTCTTGTATAGTATAATTGTAAACGAGTGGAATTAAAGCAAACTTCATCACGTTCGACTCGACTCAAATATAAGGATTCGAAATTTCGCCCGACTCGGCCCCAAAATAAACTGAAAAATTCGTAAGACTCGTAGATAAAAAAGATTCAATAGTTCGAGATTATGTTCGTGATAAGAGAAGAATTGAAAACAAATTACGAATGTATATAACTAGGGCCGAATCGAGCCTTCAAACCAGATCTCAAATGAGATTCGGACTCGACTCGAACTAAATTAAATCGAATATTATATCGAACTTTTCGAACTAAATGAAGCCTTCAGATTTTTTACGTGCTTAGTGTAATACATTTATTTGATGCAATGTTTTTTGTATGATACCCAAAAATCAAACAAATTAATTTATAGGACGGGATAGTAACTCAATTTTAAGGAGTGTAAAATGGTACTTGTCCGTTTTGAAATTGTTGACGAAATGCATGTTAATAGGCTTCAAAGTCACATAATTTTATATAGCTAGGGCCTAGGAGTTCAATTTTTTAAATTGTTAACCTTGGATCTTGATGAATAAATTGTGAGAGTTCGACTTCGTATTAAAATCAAGGACTAATGGGTCATGCTCGAACAATTATACTTGCTCCATTTTTTTTATCACCCATGCTTCAAAGGCTCGCTGACACCTAACTGGTGTTTCTACTTGGTTTTCCGTCCAAATTTCAATCCTCTTCCGTTGTGCTTCACGTGCCTCACGTGACATTATTGTAGGGGTATTTTTGTCATTTTATTTGTTTACTAATTACCGCATCGATCACCTATTTATCCCATATCCCTTTTGATCACCTACAAGCTTCAAATTGGCCCTTTCGATCATCTAACTTTCAAAAGTATTTCTACTTGATGTTTCATTTATTGTTAGTTATATATTTTTCAAAAGCTTATTATTATCATTTATTATATATAATTAAGAAATTAAATTGTTAGTTATATATTTTGACAAAGTAGTATATTGGATTGTTATAAAGAAACCGTAATTAGTGAAGATGACGATTTTGTAAAATTTGCGTCTTAAATGAAAATACATGTCAAATGATAGAGACTTTGATTACCTCCGCCATAACAATTAATCTAATATAAAGATATATTAAGTAGGAATTTTCTACAATTTAGAAATATAAAATGAATTTTTAAGGTTCACCTTTTTGTGAAGGCTTTTGTCATGTTAAAATTAACTAGATAAAAAATAAAAATAAAATTTAAAACTAATAATAATAATAAAAAATAAAAAATAATATTATTAATAAAAATAAAAATAAAATAATAAAAATAATAATATTATTATTAATATTAATATTAAAAAAATAATAATAATAAAACAATAATAACAATAATAAAAACAGATAATAATAATAAATACAAATAAAAATAATAAAAATAATTATAATAATATAAAATAATAATAATAATAATAACATGCAAACAAAAACAATAATAATAAATAATAATAACAAAATTAATAATAATAAGAATAATAATAAATCAATAATAATAATAATAATAATAATAAAATAATAAAAAAAAATCAATAATAATTATAACAAAAAATAATAATAAAATTAATAATCATTATAAAACAATAATAATAATAACAATAAAAATGATAATAATAATAATTCAATCAATTAGACAAAAAATTATCTCCTTCCTAAATGTCACGCACGGCACATGTCATAAAAAAATTGACATTTAACGAAAGTTGACGGAAATACTAACCTCGAACACTTTTAAAAAGCTACAGCGATCAAACAAGTAATTCATTCAAACATAAGCGATCAAACAAGAAAAAGAGTAAACATGTTTCGATCAACACCACCATTAACCTAAAATCAATTACTAATAACGGAGAAATCTTATGATGAGCCTATATTATATTATCATTGATGAAAGGTATTAATTTATCAAAAAATTTAATCGGGATGAGACCCAGCTAATTAACTTCAAGAAGGTATGATTTAGCCTATATTATCTTCTTTCCATTCCAAAATTATAGGATATTTAATTTTTATAATATTTTATAAATAACTTCGATCGTAGTCATTTTTATTTCATATATAATAATTTATGAAAACTATATTACTAAAAAAATACACTTCAAAATTCTTTCATCATATACTTTTTATCAAATATTATACAACACAAATAAAATATTTATAAATAAAATTCAACTTATTTCAAGTAAAAGCTCAAATGCCCCTATAATTTTGGGACTGAAGGTGTATTATGTATACGTCTCATAATTAAAAATAAAAATGTGTTGAGAAATTATTATTCAAAACAACTTGCACGAACAGTACACATCGTATAACGCGTTATTATGCATTCACACCAAAATGGAAAAATAAGAACAAAATTGTACGGTAAATTGTAAAATGTGGAAAAAATCTCAACTCTTCCCGGTTGAGTAATTCACACAAAAATGCAGCCGAAACATCCACATGCGTGCACAATCCTTGATCACTAACAAATTAACAATAAGAGAAAACGTTGAATTGGTAAACTATTTTGGTCTAATTTATTTGAATCTTTTTTTTATTATTAAAATAAAAAATTCGTAGATAAATCATTCGAATTGAATTTCAAAGGCCCTAAATGTATTAGATGATAAACTCGTGTCAAATTCAAAAATAAGGAGAAAATCAAAAGATAGATGATAGTTTGGGGTTCTCACAAAGCGATCAAGCTCAAGTAAAGGAACCATGCTCCAAGTCCAATCAATTCTACAAGCTCCACGGGAAAGATTGCCTACGAAGAAAACATACAAAAGCTCCATGTCGAAATGTTTCACGTAGAACATTTAACCACCAAATGCTCAACCCACAAAGAACTAAGAAATGGGCTTCAAAACCAAAAGCGTGAAAGGTTGCCAACCTAAAACCCCTCAAGATCATCCACAACCTTTACTCCTTTTGGCAGTGGTCCTGTGATAAATGATTAATTAAACTTGGGAGTACTATATATGTACTCCATAATACGGAGTATATTATTCTGGTCAAAGGTAAAAGTTCTTGGTAACTTCGTATTGTGGTAGTACTGTAGTAATAATATAGTACGGAGTATTAATTAATTATGCATTCTTAACCAATTAAGAGATTTTTATAAAAGAAAAATATGTCTCCATCAATTAGGGATGGAGGTAGTATATGTTTTTTTTTTTGAAGTATATGTTATACTTGATTCATATTATGACAAATATCATGATTCTAATTTTAAGATTATTAATGTATAAAAAAAAACATACTCTTGTGATGTAGAAAGTAATACTCCCTCCAACCCAAAAGATTGTTTAATTGATTTGTAATGGTTGAAATTAATAAATTTTAAAGTCTTAATTAATACTCTATATTCATATTTTGATTTAAATAAAAATTGTTACGTTAATAGTAAAATATTAAAAATAAAAATATTTGACATGTCTTTCATTGAATAGTATACAATGCATATAAAAATAATCGCATTTAAAATTTAAAAAATCAATAATTAAAATTTAAAATTGGATAATTTTGGTGTGGGATGGAGTTAGTAAACTTTAAGATCAGATGATCCAAATCCTTGTACATATTACCGTGTAAAATAATATCTATATTTCAAAAATAGATGATTATTTAAAACGAAAAATATTTGCTGCCAGATCAGAAAATTAAGATTGTAAGAAGTTACGGAGCATTAAAATGTAAAAAGCTACATTAGAATTCACAAAAGATATATTAAAATTATAAAGCCTCAACTATGGAAAATTAAAACTTTCTAAATAATCACGCATTTCTTTAAAACGGCTTATATATATTAGCATGCGAGTCAATATTACAAGTATTTCTCATCTATATATGCAATATATATATTAGGTACTTTTCAATTTCTTACATTATTATTATTCTATTGATTAATCTAATCAAGTTCGTGGAATTGAAATAAAGATCGAAAGGGATATCAGGCATGTTCATTGCGTATCTCTTAAGGTAACATTTAGGTATGCAAGAAGTTGCATGGGAAGTTCTTGGTTCAGAAATGGACTTTTTCCCGAATGCGAAGGGGACTATAATTAATTTGAGTCTTGAGGCCATCTATGATTAAATACAATTTTAAATGTTTATAATATATATTATGTAGTTGATAAATTATAAAGAAACTATTTTCATTCCTAAAAAATGATCAATTTTGAATATTAATAAATTAAATTAGTAAAACTCTAATTCAACCATTTTTAATCATCCATATCATAAAAGTTTTTTTCACAACGATTAGAATCACAAATTACAAAAACAGAAAATTTTAATATTAATGATTTGGGCTTCACAAATAGACAATTATATACTTTCTTTTGACGGCTGCATCAAACATCTTCGCTTTAATACGATTCCAATTTCCTCACCTAACAACTGAATCCAATACGTAACACGAATTTGGGATAAGAAAAAAATAAATTTAAAACCCATAAAGTGAAATCCCAATAAAATGAAATCAAGTTTAAAACTATCTCAATAAAAGCTTTTATCAAATACCATTAAGGTATTAAGCCATCGATTATCATAAAAGTTAATTGTGGGTTATATTTGACTGAAATACATTATGAATTAGGGAGTAGGAAGTAGGGGTACTTATGAAGTTGAGGGTACAATAGGTAAGCCACCCAATGGTTGACCCATGGTTATTAGTTGAATCCTCTAACCCTTTTACCCATTGGTTAAGTAAACAAAAGGATGTGGGCAGCGTGAATTAAGAGATTCCAATCCGTGACAGACTAATAAAAAGTTCAAAAAGTCAATCTCCGTGGATCAATCATATCATGCCACGTGGTACTACGTTGGAGACTCAACTCACCGTCGACAACTGTATAGCTCCACCGCCGACACGTGACAAACATGCCCAGCCGCCGGACTTCTCATGGTGTTGCCCCTCTTATCTTTTCAATTTATCACTCTTAGCTTATCAAGAAATATATATATGTCACAAATTTTATTACATTTTCTGTTGAATATTCAATTATGGTTACTCTTTTTATTTCCGTTTAGTATTTTTGTGGACTATAAATCTCATTATACTAATTATTTTTGATAAATTTTTATCGAAAATATTCACCATCGATCTTGTGACTCTTTTATATGCTTGCCATATATTGGATGGTCATATTATATTACATATAATATTCACAATGCACTTAGTTCATATTTGTAAAAGAAAGATAAATAAAGATGACATACTATTCTATCGAAGAAAATAATATAGTTATGTAAAATAATTAATTTTTAATTGTGTTTTTAAATTAGATTCTTATACCAATAAATGTTAAAGTTACAAGAAAATTCGAACAAATATCAAATTATTTTTTAAAGTTACAATGAAAATTAATTAAGTTGAGAAGTAGATTATTTTCTTTTACCAAAATGAAAAGGCTTAGTTAACCTATTTTGCATCTAATAAGATTTTAACGATGGCCAAGATCATTGTCAATATTTCATCATTATTAACCAAAATAAAAAGAAAATTAATTTTATGATTTAACAAAGATATGTGATACTCATACGTTACATCTAATTCCCCTTGAACAGAAGTCTACATAAGTTTGTCTTGTTTGGCACGTCTATTTTATGGTTTTGGTCAAAAACCCCTATAAATACCCCTGCCTCCCTTTCTCATGCCAAATTCTCTCTTCTCTTCTCTTCCCTCATTTTCTCTCTTTTTCTCTTTTGCATTATTCATATTTTGTCATCACGTAGAGACATTTATTAGATTCTCATTTCGTACTAATCCATTATTTGTAAGATAATATTTTTTCAACATTTCTTTTTATTTATTTCTTTCTTTCATATTGGCTTTTTCTTCTCATTCTATAATTGTTAATTAGGCTCTAAATCTGGTAATATTGCAGGGTTTAATTTTTTTAAAAAGTGCTAAAGCATCAGGAGTCGCCAGAAAATCAGGTAATTTTTTTATTTTGTCGTTTTATATAACCACAATCAATTCCCTTCATGCAATAATGTTTAGTGAGTTCGTCTCTATTTAATTGATTATCTAGTAAAAATTTATTTTTTCATTATAATTGATTATTTTATTTATCAAATGCAAATTTTTATATTGAAATTTATTTTATCTCATAAATTTTTTTTTCTATTGATTGATAACTTTTTTTTCTCAGCTGAAAATTATATAATCAATGTTTAGCTTAATACCTTATTCTAAATAAAATACTTTTCTTCTAAACAATCAAATAGATATGGAGGGAGTATTTTATATATTTGATTTTTTTTTTGAGTTTTTGTAGTTCATGACTAAAAAAGGAAACCTTCTCAATTCTTCCTCATTTTATAATTTTTAATATATTTTTTTTAGGTTGGTTTGATTATTGAATTGCAAATTGTACTTCTATGAGTCTTATGTTGTATTGCTTATACGGAGTATTATATTTTGGTTGGTGTTATTCTGCCTAATAATGAATTTGACAGCACAATTGTTTAGATTATAGTTCGTCCTTTAATTGTACACATTATTTTGTTGGTTGCTTAAGGATGTCGACGTCTTTTTAGATGTCTTAATCAGTCTAGGGGTTGTCTTATGTAACTAATCTTATGTTCAGTGCCCAAGTGCAGGATATTCTCATGTGATTAGTTATTAACGCCCCCAAATAAATATTGTAATGCATCCAGCTGGTACAGCTGGCTTCATTTTTTGTTGCTTTTTCCCACTCCTCACCTTCATTCACATAAAAAAGACGTTTCAATTGATTTCTCATATAAAGATATATCGAGATATTTTTCATAAAAAACATTATTTAATATGTTAAAAAAATATTTGATGTTAAAGTTTAAAAGGTAATAAATCGAATTTAGAAATTAGGCGATCTATTAGGGATGATTAGGTGAAGAACTTTTTTCCTTGTTCTATTGAATTTCTAACTTTTTTTTTTATAGTTAAGATTATTATTACAATAATTTTCTGTGTTCACCTTCCCTATAATGGCATTCAACCTTCACCCCAAATTATAAGCAGATAAATTTCAAAATCTTTCATTCGATTATTCAATTAACTTTTAATCTTAACAGAGGCATTGAAAGTCAGAGGCATTTATTGATGTCTTTGGACCTAAACATAACTATATAGTTTTTTGGAAAGCTGGGATTTTTGGTTATTTACCTCCCACTCGTCATCTTCAATTATCCTAGTTCTTACATTTGCTTGATTGTTCTTCTACCCTTTAGAGCCGTAGTGATAAAACAGCCTGAGGTTGTATTTGCATGGTATTCTTTAAAAGTTCATGTAGTGCACAAGGCATCACCATTTTCCCTTCCTAGGTTTTGAAGGAGAGCTATTATCCGTCAATTCCTGGTACTATATTATAGAACTGAATTACAAGGTTCTGATCAATAATGTTCGAGTTTCATGCATAAATGCTGTGTGGCATTGGAGATGAGGTATCATATACACAGAAATATCTTTTTAGTTGTTGGTGAAGGCAATGAATTGATATAATTTCTTTTCCTCTCAGATCCTTGTTAGCCAGTGCTTGATGGAATGCTCACCGAGCAGCAGTGACAAGAAGACATTGAAAAGGTGGTTTTTCATAGATAAGAGAGTCGGATAGAGGTTTTCTGAATATAGGAGATCAGAAACAATTTTTCCCAGAGAAGCTGTCAGTTATAATAAGCTCTGTGTCTAGTAACAAATTCCGATGTCATTGAAGAAAATGGGTTTGACGTCGACAAAAGGTGCTCCTGTTTTGAATGATCCTGCACCTATAAACAAATCTTTGCTGGTGATCCATTCTGGTTTGTTATCATGTCCACAATCCGGGAACACATTTACTAATGGTGGTCTTACAATTCCGAAGAAGAAGCCAGGAAAGCTTGATGATGTGCGATCTAATTCTTGGCTTGATGCAATGAATGCTTCTTCACCTCCTCGGAAGAAGATACTGAAAGATTTGAATGGTGACTTTCCTTCTGAAGATGATATTGCCTATCATGCTTGGATGGTAGTATTTTACTCTACTCCAGTTCACTACTTCTCGGATCGAATTTGAGGACCATCAAATTGATTCTCTTTAAATATTTCGCAGGTCAAGTATCCTTCAGCCCTCAGCTCGTTTGAGCTGATCTTGAAGCGAGTGAAGAATAGGAAGATAGTGATGTTCTTAGATTATGATGGCACACTTTCTCCAATTGTTGATGATCCTGACCGTGCTTTTATGTCTGCTGATGTAAGTACTATGGACAAATATGTTTCACAAATAGGAAAAAAATATGAATTTCACATATCATTAACACACGCACTTTCTCCAGATGCGATCAGCTGTTAAGAGTGTTGCAAAGTATGTCCCAACAGCCATTATTAGTGGCAGGAGCCGTGATAAGGTAGACGAATTAATGTTTGAGTTAAAGATTTACAAGTTTATTTAAGTCTTACTTATTTCAATTTAACTTTTCCATTTGTATCCGTTGTTAATGTTTTCTTCATCTGTATTTCAGGTGTCTGAGTTAGTAGGACTAAGTGAACTATATTATGCCGGTAGTCATGGAATGGACATAATGTTCCCAGTCACAGACGACAAGTCCATGAACCATTTGAACTATTCTAAATTTACTGACAAGCAGGTATACCATCAAGTACTTTCTAACATCATTGTGTGGCTGTGGTGTATCGTTTAGTATGGATTTGTTGTTTTCCTTTCTTATTCTTGGATTCACTTGTATGATTAGGGCAAGGAGGTGAATCTTTTCCAGCCTGCACATGAATTTGCACCGATGATCAATGAGGTGTGGTACAGTATCTGATCATACATTTAATGGCTCTACATTTAGCCTGATGGTGCCCCTTAAAATTTCTTGGAAATGTTTCAGGTATATAGAGCCTTTGCCAAAAGTACTGAGGATATAAAGGGCATAAAAGTTGAGAACCACAAATTTTGCACCTCTGTGCATTACCGTAATGTAGATAAGAATGTGAGTGTTCCCTTGGCAAAGACTACTCCATTTTGTTTAAATGACTTACTTTCTAAAACATTTGTGCAAAATAAAGACCTATATCCTTATTCTTAACATTTTTGATATTTACCATTTTATTCTAGATTAATAAAACATATATCTAATACTCTTGGTTACCTTTAATCTAGGGTACAATGAAACATTTTCCCTTGGTAAATCATTTCCATAAATTTTCAGAAAGTCTAGGTGTGCCATTGAAAAAAAGAGAGGATGCAGGGCATAGCATCTATCTTGCTTGAATATTTAGTTAAACCACTTGAAAGCCACACTAGTTCTCTTTCCTAATTTTTCATTTAATTGCAGAGTTGGCCTGTGATTGCCCAGCGTGTTCATGATATCTTGAAAGATTATCCTCGCTTACGGCTGACTTATGGACGGAAGGTAATACTATTCAGTTGGCTCTTCAATTACAGATTACATTGTTCCTCGGTAATGAGGTACCCTGTCGATGATAGAATATATATTTACACTTTGGTGATGCTCTATCTTTTGTTTGCTTTTATAGGTTTTTGAAGTCCGTCCTACAATAGATTGGAATAAGGGAAAAGCAGTTGAATTCCTTCTTGAAACATTAGGTCAGTTACTACCTGTTCCGTCACCAATAAACTGGTGATAAAATTAATATGTTTAATAACAAGAAGATTTAATTTAAATTATCTTGTTTTGAGTATACCACGTTCCATAAAATGTCTACAGGGCTCTTTGATAGTGAAGATGTACTTCCCATCTTTATTGGCGACGATCGAACTGATGAAGATGCGTTTAAGGTATTGAGGAATGGTAACCAAGGTTTTGGAATTCTGGTGTCATCTATCCCCAAAGAAAGTGATGCATTTTTCTCTTTGAGGGATACTTCTGAGGTTTTTTTTCTCTAAACATCCTCAATATAAATATATTTCAAATCTTTGCTTCACTTGTTGCTCTGAGGCTGTTTATTTATTCATAAATTCAATGATACATTGCAGGTAAAAAAGTTTTTGAAATCCCTGGTTAGAATGAAAGAGCATGAAGCACTATAGATGCAGAATTTACAAACAATAAAGGAAGTTTTCTAAAAGCACTTCTCGCCAGTAAAAATGTAAAGAGCCGTGTACAGAGTAGATACTACTGGTTTTTTTTTTTAACGATTGAGCAGACAAATGTTTTGTTGGATGCCAATTTTATTTTCATTATTCGTCGTTAAGTTGATTTCTCAGTTCTTTTTATTTTTTATCATTCGCGCCTATCATGTAAAGGGTAAAAATTAATTCCAAGGCCTAAATTTTCAAGATAAATACATCATTTTACCATTGTCGCCCATAGAGCGTGGCCGAAAACACTTTCACCCCACACTCCATTCATACGGGTTTCCGTAGAATATGTTATTATTAAATATTTATAACAACCGACCGCATCCGAGCCATGGGCCGGAAAGACTTCCATCCATCGCAATGGTAGTATAATCAACGAACAAATTTGGCTCATTTGTCAAGCGAGCACAACGTATCACGATTCACGGCTTCTCTAAGCACTGCCTAATATACAACGCCGGCTTAATGATAAACACGCCACGAAGCGATATTTCTATAATCTAAAATGTAAATGGACCACATAGATTTAATTGTATTACAAATTGAGAAAATAAATTGTAGATATTTATAACTCAATTTAATAAATTGTAGACATTTATAACTCAATTTAATAAATTAACATTAATTTTAATAATCTAACATATGCAAAATTAACAAGAAACCGAAATCAACACAAATAATTTATACGTGAAAAACATCTTCGATCTATATGTAGGGTGGAAGTGTTTCTAACCCACACCCATACCGGCCTAAAGAGTGATAAAATACTGCTTTACGAATCGTAATTGCGCTGAAAGAGACGGGTTTGAAAATTTAAACGGTAAAAAATAATATTTTATGCCTTATATTACAAACCATACGAGTGTAAATGTCAAAAGTACTTTCCACTCAAGACATTTACGCAATGATAAGAATAAAATTGTTAAAATTTTATATCTTGAAAATTAATACCTTGAAAATATATGCACCCTAAAGCTTGGTATTTAATTGGAACATTGTCATTTTTCTCCTATATTTAAGTATCTCTTTTGCTGCTTCCATAGATATGTAGCAATTTTGTCGTTCTTAAACTGCCAAACTTATATCGACAACTTTTGAACAATTTTATTATAATAAACTAACTTCATATATATATGTATACTCCGTATATATTTGCTCGATATCTAAACCTCTTCTAATTTGTTAGGTTAGATAAATTTATGACTGGTAGATGGATAAATTACTAATCTTCAACTATTTTGATAATTTCTCTATGAATGTTAGAGAAATTTGGCAAAGTAGTATATATGTTGAAACCATTTTAATTTTTAACACTTTTTATATATATAATTAAAGATACTTTTCGCATAAAACGCATCAAATTATCCTCCCAAAACTAACTTCCTAACTCATCTTCTTCCTCCCAAATATCATGACTGGAACTACGAAATTCTGCATTCATAAAACGCCTGGCTGAACAATTTGAATCAGACACCTGATTTACCCATTCAAAATTATATAGTATATATTATGTAAAGTTCAATATATATTAATTGTTGATAATTAGTATTTTAGGATTTGAATTTATTTATATTGTGGTTACGATTTCTGCCATTCAATATTTCAGAATTCATATATTAATACAATAATCGTTAATATTGTTTAATATATTACTCACACCATTCCTAAAAGGGCACACACACACAAATAGTAAACCGAACTATATAATAAATGTATTATAAACTTCCCGGCTCGCAAGTCAAAAACACGGTTAAAACATTCGTGGCGGCCAAAAACAATCCCAAGACCTCGATTTGAGTCGGTTAAAGCGGGAGGATGGAGTTTCGAGATTTTATCTAAAACTTAGGTTTTTGCCTATTTAAAGTGGCTTAATCAAACCAAAACAACTAATGCTCCTATTGTGATTTAAAGAAATCAAAATATTCTCTCCACCATACCCCAAAATAGCCGAACCCCCTTAGGAAGAAAACAAGTTTTTCTTCCATCTTTTTATTCCTAGTTTATACTTTAAGCATTCTATAAACGCATCAAGCAGTCGTAATTGTCATGTTGACGATTCAGATACTGAATTAGCATTATAGCAATCTAATTCCGTGCTGTTTACTGATTTATTCGACTAAAAAAGGTATACACTCTCAGAGCCACCTCATTAAGTTTAGAATTTGGATTACGCTGCCTACCCGAAAAACCGTCCCTCCCTCCAAAAACCGCAACGAGTAGCGTCAAGCAAAGGACAGGTAACTTGGCACCAACTCATTGCCCAATCAAAACCCTCTCGACAAGCGCCGATCCTTTATCCAACATATTTGAATTTTTTTTACCGAGTAGCTTATCGGTAAACTCCGCCCGCTCGCATATTAATATTCGATATAATTTAAAATAAATGTTAATATAGTTTCTATAAAAATGAATAACTAATTTATTATAAATTTTGATCAACTATAGATAATTCGCTTTTTGTATAAAATAACATATTCTCGACTCTTAGTTTAAAGTTAAGAATAAAATCAACATTCTAGATATTCTAGTATATTGGCTAGTATAAGGTTGGAATGCCTATTCCGATACCCGCCGACATCATGCCTCAACAAATCTTCGCTGCAATAACACCACCCGCAGCAAAGTTAAAAACCGGACGAGTAACTCGGTACCCGCCAAACTCGTGCTCAATGTACCATACCTACGAAATCAAGAACCTCTCCCTCCCCCGAAATCGCGCAGCCAGCGGGTAGCCAAAAACGGCCATGATCAGGAGAGTTTATGGGTAGCTTTGAGTGCTGGACGCGGCGCGTCAGTGCGCTATGTTAAAAAAACGAAAAGTTAAGATGAAGTGACATGCTGCACTTAATTTTTTCGAAAGGTTATCAAAAAAAAATAAAAATAAGGGCTAAAATTCAAATGAGTCAAAACGGTGGATATTTATGCAAATTTCATGAATGTTGTCACTTTAAGGATAATGCATATTAATTCATGAAATCAGAGCTAAGGAGTACTTTTTAAGTGATGATTTGATGGGTCTGGAAGTTTAGTAGGTCCACGCCTGTCAAAGAAAGTAGTCTGCCCTAGATAGTTAAGAACAGGTAAGAGGTCTATGGTCCGGTCGACATACCCACTGGTCCTGTGACGATGCGAGTAAGGTAGATGTAGGTAGTTCGGTGTAGTCAAGGCAACCGGACCTGCCTATCTGTTTCAACCAATCTGCATCTCGCTTTCTTTACTTCGATACAACCCGTGATACCGCTTAAAAGAAATCCGCACTCGAAGTAACGGCAACTGACATATATAATCCGCTTACTCAACATACACGTTCTCCGTGATAATCGCTCTGGCTATCAATCCGCATCAATGCTAAACCCACCTCGGCCTTTTGGCGAATACGATTTATCAACCGGGTACCGTTAGTGTCAAACGGCAATTACTGCTTGCGTAAAGCACTGCTTCATCTAAATTTACATCATCTCTGCTTTTGACCATGCAGTATCACCATATTATTAAACTCTCAAAACCAAAGTGCCTATGTGTGCAGTAAGGGGCAACACCTCCTTCACTTTCCCCGTAAGCCATAGACTCAATGTCAATCACTAACTAAAAAAACGTGACTACCTGAATAAAAATGAAAGTTCCGAGGTCCTCGCAAGCAACCACACTGGTCATTTGTACCACCTTTGAATTGATCTTCAAAATATCATAAATTAAAAATTACTCAACTAGAAGTTAATAAGCGTTTATAATAAGACGCTGAGTCAGCAATAAAAAATTGAGATTTAATTTCCACGGCAAATTTTAGTGCCGTTTTATTTCTTGGTAAAGGTTACTCTAGTTTATTCATCGATTCTTTTTGTCGGACCTTTACCTGAATCGCTTATTCAAAAAACCTCGCTTTTATTCCTGCTTTCTCAGAATTTATTATTTTATCACGGAATTCTCGAAATAATATTTAATGTCACATTGTCGTATTATTAGTATAAAACAGCGAATTTAACGATCAAATCTTAATTTTACTCCTAGTAATTATAAATTTTGATATTTTCGTTTCTTAATTACCCAAGATCAAAACGTGTGAATCCTCAAAAATATTCAAAGTGATAAGGTTAGTATGTCTAATGATTTTGTTAATTTGTATGACGATAATCGTATAT
Source organism: Lithospermum erythrorhizon (assembly GCA_019722365.1). Taxonomy (NCBI): domain Eukaryota; kingdom Viridiplantae; phylum Streptophyta; class Magnoliopsida; order Boraginales; family Boraginaceae; genus Lithospermum; species Lithospermum erythrorhizon. Next base: position 1,027,291 of record JADFUC010000852.1, on the reverse strand, counting down.
TTAATTCATCTGATTATTAATCCCTCAATCTAGCCATGTATACTACTATTTGGTATAGGAAAAACTTCATGGATTTGGAAATATTTTCATGGAGACCCGAAAAACAAACTATGAATCCTTGCTTAAATCGTAGCAGAAAGATTCTCATCAACAGAAACTAAGAGTGTGAGTTTAACTCCTGGCCATTCATAGACACCCTGGGGTTTCGGCCATGTAAGATCACTAAAGATAAGAGTCGTGGTGGGGCGGTATACAACTATCGATACCCAAAACTTTAAGAAAAAACTTTTTTTAGTATTTTGGCTTATATGATTGAAACTATGAAATTGTAATCTGAAGTTTCCCTTTCGCTTTTAATCATCGCTATAATACGATGACGCTCTAAACGTGGATTCAAATGTCGTTAATCTCGAAAGCAATGCATCCCTGGCTTCCTATCACTTTACGAAACTATGCTTTTTAAATATTTTAAAAGTGAAAAAGATCTTCTTGTAAAACTCTTATGAATCGTCTTTATAAACGTGGTTTACTGAAAGCGATATCGGGTGTCTTTTGGATTTTGATATAACGCAATACGCCATCGGATTGATCATGATTGGCCTTAAGCAAAGGAGAATTATAAGTATATTTTAGATCAATCGCTAAACATAACAATATTCAAATTTCGAAGGTATACTCAAGACAAAAAGCAATGATTACAAATGTTTTCGAATAGGATTACCACTTCATTTGATAATGCGTCCGCTAATAACGCATCAATCGAAAAGATTGGTATTTGGCCAACCGGATTTTGTTTAACGAACGAATAACGCCAGCGAAACGTTTAAATGTCACACGTTTGAAAAGATGCGAGTAAACGGCATTCGCAGCGCATTTCGCCGCGAGGCAGCGTAAAAATGCAATATTTTAGAAGACGCCATACCGCCTGGCAAACGGTACCACATAGATAGTATTAACAACGGGTAAAATGCCATAAACGGACTACGCATTGGGGGCCTCAGAGCCGGGCTCGTGGGCCGGGTGCTCACCGACAAGGGAAGCTCAACTGCCGGGCTGGGGTCACCTTCGCCCCCGCCCTACCTATTAATTAACGGTAACCGGCCGTCATGGGCTCGACGGGCACGGCCGACTAACCGGATCGCGTGGTCGGGCCTCGAGCTCCACACCGGCGCCTCCTCGCTCGCTTAAGCCACGCCTAGTTAGGGTGATGCTGCCCAACATCGGGCCTTCCGCTAGTTGTATCACAGACGCCCTGCAATCGCCCTGCTCGCCATTGTCCGCAAGAGTTCGCAGATTCGTGTTCATTTGCGGCCCTCTTAAGCCGATACCCGCGAATTTTATTATCATATTTTTTAGAAAAAATTGTGATATAAAGCATATAAGCCAGGCTGACAGTTAGACAAGCAGGATATCAGTTTGAGCGTTTAATTATGGAGTGATTTCCATTTACTATTATCTCATCCCAAAGACTATCAACGAGTACGGCCGCAGATCCCCGTTGCAAAAGAAAAGTGTGATATACAAATTGTGATAAATGGGTACTTGTTTAAATTAAGTGGATATCCTTTTATTTTATGTGAACATTCTTGAGGGCATAATAACCCCTGAACATGCAGTGTTTTTTCCTAGAATATAGATAATTTTGTTAAGTAGATATATTTAATCTTTTGCAACCATACAATCTTTCAGTACGTAAAATAACTCAATCGGTTGCTAGTTTGTTATCAAATTCAAGAATCAAATTTTACATATCTGCATTAATTTCTCCGTAATAATAAAAGGTCTTTAGTGTGAATGAGCATGGGCCAATACTAATCATACACTCTAGGAAATGGACCGTGATTGGTGGGTGACATATGACAACATGAATTCTTTGTTTCTAGCAATTGAATACTATAGTTCACAAAACTACTTTTGACTCCATAATTGAAAGCACCCTATGACTCAACTATGATGAACTGGTTATTAGTTGGCATTTCTTTTCCTTTAAAGTCATTCTCATGCTCTTTGGCTCATGTGATGTGAATTTACTTGAATACGGGGACAAACTGATATCAAAAGTTGAATATTAATAGCTCACCAAAATGTAGTCTCTGGGTCTGCTTTTATTCTTCATGCCCAGCCATAAGATTTTGCATTTTGTACAATTTGCCTGTTTAGGTAGGGGATAAACTAATATTGTCCTCTTTTGTTAAAAATCATTTCAAATATTATCATAATTAGAAAAAAACAGGGAATGTAAACTCAAACGTAAAGGAAAAAATGTTCGAAGTGTAGAACATTCTGTCCCCAAGTTCATCTATCATATTTTTATACTGAAATATATATTAGTTGTAATAAAACCCTTAAACCGTTGATGTGGTAATATTGAAAAAGATTGGTCTGCATTTCAAATACATACCATTAACATATTATTAAACCCGAAAAAAATGTCAAATTTTAGGATTGTAAATGCTTCAATTGAAACAATTCAAAGAATGCTAGCACGCTAATTTAAACAATTGGCAGCCAAGTAATGTATAATTTATTGTGTTCATAGTAAACAGCACAGCACTATATAAATATTTAAACACGTCAACTTAATAATAGTTTGGGTCAGACAGATCAAAATTTAGCAACAAGGACCATGATTTACATAGCAAAACTTAATATATTATAAAAAAAAATATTATTTGAAATTTATGGAAAGAGTATTGCCCCTTTTGTTTTAGAATTATAATCTGAATGATTTATTAAAAAGAGTAAAGTAGTCATTCAAATGACAAAGAATGATTAATTAACAAAAGTAGTTAACTGTGCAGGATAGTCAATCAGATTTCTTGTGTTTGTGAAAAAAACCATTTTTATATTGATATAACTTGAGCTTTGAGCTGTTTTTATTCAACTTGTTGTTTGCTTTTTCTTCTCTCTCACACACTTATATTCACACTTATCGACAAATTATACACTCAAATTTTATGCTCTTTTTCCTTTTATAGTGCTTCATTTTCTTGCTTTGGCCCCTTTCTTTTTGATAATGTAAACTCAAATACACCTGAAAAAATTAGTTTAATATTTATTTTGTGATAATTTGTTCATCAATTATGGCTTCTTATAGCTATATCTCATTGCTTTGCATTGTGTTTTTAATGCCATTATGCTTTGCTGAAGATCCAACTGCTTCCTACAACTTTGAGGTCTCTTACATCACTGCTTCACCTCTTGGTGTACCCCAACAGGTTTGTTAGATATTTTTATGCTCATTTAGCTTAAATTTGAATCATTTTTGCAGCTTTTTATGCATTTTATTGATGGGGTTTGGTTCAGTTCCAGTTTGTTAGATATCTTATGATAATTTAGCTCATATTTCAATATTTTTGCAACTTTTTATGCATTTTAAGCTCATTTAGCTCATATTTCAATAATTTTTGCAACTTTTTATGCATTTTCTTGATGCTGCTTGCTTCAGTTCCAGTTTGGTAGATGTGTTTATGCTCATTTAGCTCATATTTTAATCACTTCTGCAATTTTTTATGCATTTTGTTGATGGGGTTTGCTTCAGTTCTAGTTTGTTCGATATCTTTATGGTCATTTAGATCATATTTCAATCATTTCTGGAACTTTTTATGCATTTTCTTGATGGGCTATGCTTCATTTCTAGTTTAAGCTATAGAATTTGTTTGATATGTGGAGAAAGATTGAATCTTTGATGCTTTTACTGATGTGTGAATTTACATAGTTCCAATCATATTCTTTTTTCTTTCACTTTGAGTTTGTGGGCAGCTTTATTTTTTGTTAGAAAGTAATGGGGTTTGAGTAAATCGGAAAAAGATTAAATCTTTAACTTCAGATCTAAGAAATTTTGAGTGCTAAAGTATGAACTTTAAGTGTACTGATATTTTTTCTAGATTTGGGGCATCAGGTTTTGGCAATTTTGGAGTAACTGTAAAGAGTTTCAAGATTTGAATCTAAAAATTGCCTTAATTACAGGTTATAGCGATAAATGGAAAGTTTCCAGGCCCCACAATCAATGTGACTACTAACAACAATGTTGTTGTCAATGTGAGGAACAAATTAGATGAACATCTTCTACTGCACTGGTAAGGCATTTTCTTGTTGTTAACCAATACAAAATCGGTATAATTTTGCTAGATGAAGTGTTAGTGAATTGAGATGTAATGTGTTTGACAGGTCTGGTATACAGCAAAGGAGGAGTTCTTGGCAAGATGGTGTTCTTGGTACCAATTGCCCGATTCCATCTAAGTGGAACTGACTTATGGAATCTGCGTCAAGACCAGATCGGAAGTTTCTTTACTTCCCTTCGCCACAGCGTGCCTCGGTGGTTTTGAAGCTTCATAATCAATAATAGTATTGTTATTCAATTTCTGATACACCTTTTATGGTGATGTATCACCATTACAATTGGTGATTGGTACATTCGGAACCACACTGTGAGTATTGTCAACAAGTTTATATTCTATTGGAACCTTTTCTTCATTGAGAGTCTGGAACTTACTTTGCCAACTGCAGGCTTTGAGGAAAGCTCTTGATGACGGCAAAGATCTTGGGATGCCTGATGGTGTTTTGGTTAATGGAAAAGGACCTTATAGATACAATGATACTCTTGTTCCTGATGGCATTGACTATGAGACAATTACTGTCCACCCAGGTAAATTTCCCAAAAAAAGTGTCCAAATAAATGCTTCATTATTGGAAATTGTTGACAGTTAATTCTATATTTCCCTGCATGTTATGATTTTGGTGATGAAGTCACTGTGCTTATGCTGATGTGTGATTGTACTTTTTTTTATGGATTCCTTTAACAAATAAACATGAATACATATGCACTTGGGTACTAAGTTATTCTCTACACCATATACAATGCTTTTAACTTGCCTTCCGTGCTAGTTAATCAATTTTACATCCAGAGCCTTTAACGGTTAGAGAGATGGAGTAGTACTCTTGGTGTGCACTAGGCAGTAGGCACTGCTTTTGTGCAGAGTAAAGACATAATGAATGTTTCGTATGAAGCTTCCACTGCCTTTCTATCTTTACTGCAACATTCAAGAATTGAAGATTTTCCTATATAACTGCATAAGTTTACCTTTTCATCTTCCTAACACTCTGTGACTTCAGATTGAATTTTCCGATATCATGATTTTCTTGATTTGTTATATTAAGAGCTAATATTATGGTAATGTCCAGGCAAAACATACCGTCTCCGTGTGAGCAATGTTGGGGGTCTCAAACCAGCTTCGCTTGAACTTTGCATTCAAAGTCATAATCTTCTTTAGCTGAAAACAGAAGGATCTTACATGTTCAATGCAGGAATTGGCACAAGCTTGATATATCCATGTTGGACAAACATTCTCCTTTTTGCTTACAACAGATCAAAATGCAAGTTCTGATTATTACATTGTGGCCAGCGCCAGGTTTGTAAATGAATCAAGATGGCAAAGAGTAACCGGCGTAGGTGTTTTGAAGTATACAAATTCAAAGGGCAAGGCATCTGGCCCTCTTCCAGACCCACCACAAGACCAATTTGATAAAACCTTCTCAATGAACCAGGCTAGGTCAATCAGGTATGTGTATCTTTGATTTAACTCGTAAGGTCTGTCGATATAAGTTCAGTTTAATTTTAGTGGTAGTTGCTAAGTAAGAACTTGTTAATGAGTTAGAAATTCTCACTACATTCAGAGTGTCAAATGATGAAAGTTTGGTAGTATTGTACATGGAAATATTCTGAGAAAAGTTTTATGATTATTCATGGCAATGTTTGTATGATGTATTCATCAAGAGTTGTGTTACAAGTTTAAACCATTGGTGTAGATGTCAGAGTTTCAGCAGTTTTGTAAACACAGTTGCCATAAATATCTGAATCTTATGATTGTTAATGCCTAGAGGAAGTGATAGTCATTTCCTTGGATTTGGAGTATGGGAAAGCAGGCTTATCTTTTCTCTGATTTCTTACTTTCCATTTTGCTTTTAACCATTTCAGGTGGAATGTATCTGCCAGTGGTGCTCGTCCAAATCCTCAAGGTTCTTTCAGATATGGCTCGATCAATGTGACAGATGTTTATGTGCTCAGAAACTTTCCACCAGAGAAAGTTAACGGGAAAAGGCGAACCACCCTCAGTGGGGTTTCATTTGTCAACCCCAAGACACCAATCAGGCTTGCCGACAAATATAAATTAAAAGGGGTATATAAGCTTGATTTTCCAACTAGACCACTAACAGGGTCACCCCGGTTGGAAACATCCATTATTAATGGAACTTATAGGGGATTCATGGAAATAATTTTGCAAAACAATGACACCAAAGTGCATTCATATCATCTTAGCGGATATGCCTTTTTTGTGGTTGGGTATGTATATAATACCATAATCTCTTCAATAACTTGATTTACCCCAGGTTCCTTCTAGTATTTATTCTTCAATTTTTTTTTTCTTCAGTATGGACTTTGGTGTATGGACTGAGAACAGCAGGGGAACTTTACAATAAATATGGATGGAATTAAAGTCAAAAGCAAGGCTCAGGATTTATACAATTTTTATGAATTCATCTTTGGATCTGACTTCAACTTAAGATAAATAAGCATTACCAAAGACATCTAGCAAAATGGTATCTGTCTGGACCTTCTCTAGAAGAGGTCACGGGTTTAGAGAGGATTATATCCTGCTCAATTTGCAGGTGTGGTTTCCAAAAAAAAAAAATTCATCGCTAATTAACAAAAAAAAAGTGGCGATACATTCACTTTTCTAGATCTGTGTCTCACTGTATGTGATGTATTTTGAGTAATAACATGATTTCTGTGAAGTTTGAGCTTTTATATAAGCTCAGTTAAGTTTCCTTAACTGGGAAGATAAAAAACACTCTGTGATAGTACTGATTATTATTTTCATTACCTTGAATTCCAAAATGTTCATATGATTGCTTGCTACTGCTCTTACAGAAATCTGTATGTCAGCTCAATGTCACTCCCGGAAAAAGTTCAATGGCAGTCATTCAATAGAAACCCTGATATAACAATCTTCGTTTGTATAACCTCTTTCCTTTGTTTTCCTTAAACCATGTAGCAAGAAGCATCGTTGGCCTCTTCTTATTATCTGAAAGCAAATCCTCATAATTGTTTTCATGATTTTCATCTTTGTTATTATCCTTTTAACATGCTACGATATATTTTCTTCTAACAGATCAACGTTTTGCTACAGCTCAGGTTTATCCTGGAGCATGGACAGCTGTTCTGGTTTCACTTGACAATGTTGGAGTCTGGAACTTGAGAACAGAAAATCTAGATGCGTGGTACCTGGGGCAAGAGACTTACGTTCACGTTGGGAGAAAGCTAATCCAGTAACCCACAACAAAACTGAGCTGCCGGGCCGCCAGACAATGCGCTTTTCTGTGGTGAACTCAGCAAGATGTGCTGTTGGATATAAAAACCCAAGTTCACTTGAACTTCCTATTCCTTATCATCGCTTCATCGGCCCATCAAGAAGTATGCTAATTGAGTTTCTTCTTCCTTTCTTGTTCCAAAGGATATGTCTCTGGGTAAATATCAATGGAGCACGCATCAGATGCTGCTTCTTATGCTATTTCTCTTGGTATCTACTCTCCTTTACATGGACCAATAACATTCCAAATACCCGGAGGCATTGGATTTGCTTGATGAGGATTTTTCTCGTGTATTATGTGTGTAATTTAACAATGTTGATATTAACATTATTTTATTTATCGGAGGAACATGAGCTCCCAGTCCTTTCTTTTATTCATTGAGATTAACCATTCCTTATGAATACTTAGATTCTGTGTAACGTTGACAATCTTAAATTTCCCCTACCTTCAAATTGGTTTTAGTTTATGAGCAATTCATTGTTAAAGATTCCTCAGACATTCTATTATTGATCGAATATCGTCTAGAATGTAATCATCATCAGCTGCATATGTTAATATGTTATGATGTCTACAAAATGTTAGAAATGAATGTTAATATGTTATGATACCTAAACTACAATTCTCACTATATACTTCCGTTGTAAAAATACCATTGTTACCGTTCTAATTGCCTAAACTACAAAATGTTAGAAATGAATGTTAATATGTTATGCCTACAAAATGTTAGAAATGAATGTTAATATGTTGGGATCGGATGAGGAATGAAATGTAGAACAATGATTTGGTGTCACATGTTGAAACATCATATGATCAAATGTAAGAGGGAGATGTAATAACCACTTACTTCCAAATTGCAGTTTAACCTTAATAATTCCAATCCCGGTGCGCATGTTCTTCTTATTCTCAAAATTAGAGGACCCATTTCACTAACATGCCTCTTCATATATTATACTCCGTTGAATGTGTTCGATCTTGTTATATCTCTTAATTCCTTCAATATAAAAAGATTGTTAAGTTAAAAATATAATAGAAGGCTAATCCCCATTATCTTCCTCAATCTGTGGTGTTTGATGAGCAAGTTGTTTTATTTGATAAAAAATATCTATTTGATAGGACTTCTTACTATTATGCCTACAAATTCCAAGCAAGAAATAATACAATGGAATTCAACTATTAAATTAAAAGAACAAAGGAGGTCACCTCTTTGAATTTCTTATTGAGCATGTTTCCCATCTCTTCATAGATTAAAAAAATCCATAAAGAAGGAGGACTGAATAAAGTCAAATTATTACTAATACGACCTTATAATAATGAATAAATATGAACATATTTACTCATATAATTTGAGGGAGATGATTGATGAAATATTTTTTAATTTTCTTTATTTATTTAGTAAAGTCTTTTTTCAGTAAAAGAGGACCATATTCATTCTTATTTAAGATTGTGCACCAAAACTCCAATAATATTTGTGGAACTATCATTTTATCCTTGTTAGAATCGATTCTCGTCAAATTTAACACCAAAATTGGACGAGAGACAAATTGACCTAAAAATGAGCAAATTAACCTATCCAGAATGAAATCGAATCCCTTAGATTACATATTCGAAGAGTTGAGGGGGGCATAAGAAATTTAGCCAAAAAAGACAAAGGGGGAATCATAAGAAATTTAGCTAAAAAAAAGACGAGTACATTTATTTATTTGCAAAAGGTGAATAATCACATTTAATATCGTTAATTCGATCCGACACTCAAGTCGTTGGTCAAGTAGTTCCAGGCTTTAATTTTAAACCTACATTGCACTATTAAAAATCTTAATATAATTTATTTTTTATACGTTGTGATACTTACACCGAAATACGCCACGGAAGATTTTAAGACATGCATAATCACACCGAATATTACCGAAAGATCCCTTAAGCAATGTGATATATTCACAAATGCTAAATTTTATAATATAATAACATGAGAATTACGAATATATAATATATATACTTTTGCAGTTTGGGATGAATATATATGTATGTACTCATGCTTGGGATTTAACCCAAGTAAAATCATGCGAGTAGACAGGTGATCATTATAACTTTGCACCAAAAACACTCTCATTATTGTTTTTGTTTCTCAATTTCCTCACATAATTATGTGCATTGCTTTCATTCAGGTTCCTGTCTGAGAACATAAAAGACCTAGCTAGATGCTCTAATAACTGGATGCTACAATTAAAACTTGCTTGGGAACATCATACTCCTATAAAACCACAACCCACACACCTCATTCTCATTTTCACATCTCAGAGCAAAAACAATTCTTGCATGGCACATACAAGAAATTAAAGAGAGTACAAATCAGCATGCAGGTACACTTGTTGAACTTGAGCATGTGTATGGCCTCGAAGACGATGGAAACGACCAAGGTATATTTTCTTTAAAAAAAAAAATTATTTACTCAGTTTTACTCAGTTTTGTGATTCAGTTGAAGTTTTTTTTTCTCCAATGTGGAGAGGAAGTATATATACATACACTTCAATTTCAGTTGCAGTTGTCTCATTCAACTCCTCATTATATATGTTACTAGTGAAAAACGGCCCGTCGTTTGACGGGTTCAAATATAATTTTGATTATGAAATCTAAATAGATTTAATAAGAATATGAATATGAATGTTCGACACCGGCAATAAGCAATCATTTAATATAATGAAACGAATACAGTCGGCCATTCCGTCACCTTAGTAAAAAACAAATCTAAAAATCCCTAAAAGTTAAGCAAAAAAATATTATAATTATAAATATTGTTTTAATTGTTATACTAGCATAACTGAAAACGATGTCACATGATAGCGGGATGGGTGGTACCCAACTCACAGATGCATTAATAAAAAATGAAGAATCTTTTTATCTTTAAGATAAATAAAAAATATAAGAGTACATTTGGAAAACAAACGTTAATATATATTGGACGGATGAATGAGCAGATTACGAGTACTAATCATATTATATATTGGACACGAACTAAAAATAAAATATGGAGTCTTAATTATCCCACTTGATTGATGGGTTTACAAATCCTAGTTACCAGAAGCCTTTCATCAAATTAATTTATCTCCAAAATTTTCTAACTTCCATCATCAAATAAATTCTTTTATAAACTTCATCCTAAAATTAAATTCCAGTTTGTGATATGAAGCGTTTGAACCAAACAATCGTCAAGCTATGGGACAAAGAAGCATTTTCCCTCTTGCGAGCCAATCCAAAACCTCTCAACTTTCCCCTGTTCAGAAAAGCTGTACTTGTTTAGTTATTGTCAACTAAACATTGGCCATAAAGCATGGTTTATAAAATGGTGCTTCCGGTGGAATTGGCTTTGAATATTATGGCATGATCTAACCATTTTTCAGATGAAGCTGTCAAAAAAGGATATTACTACCAAATAATTAATCAAGTCAAGGTAAAAGGTGGTAAAAGATATATGTAAAAATACCTCATCAAATTCCAAGACCTGAGAACTATTTCCTTTGAAAACTAACAATTCCTTCTATGCATAAGCCTTGCAACAAATCTGCCAAAATATAGATAATAATACACACAATAACGAAAAAATTTGGTTACTATTGGTGAACCAATCTTCATCATTTAAGCTACTGAAGAAAGACGATACTCACAATAATGAGGATTGTGATGACCAATTCATTTAGCCATCGTTTTTTCATCAAGAATATGGCCAAAAGGAAACTTGCAACTCTTCATTTCTTCACCCAACATCAATTATACATAAACTCAATAAAAATATCACATGAGCAACAGCTATTCCTAACAACTCAATTCGGTCCATAAATAACAACTTCTCCAATATGCATTCCTAACATCTCAATTCAGGAAATAGCATATACTGTATTATTTATTGTTCCTTAGTCTATAAGTATGCAAAGCAAACATAGAACGATAAACACATGAGCAATAAACAAACAGTCTTAAGCTTAATTAGTAGCCAAGTTCAATCCTAAAAACAAACAAACACACTAGATTCATAGATATCTATAGAAAACAAATAAAGCTTCAAAACAATACTCAAGTATGAGATAAACATACCTTCAACAAATTCTTTGTAGTTCAAAAGTGGAAGAGAAGTATGTAACATTTGGGAAAAATGCTAGAGAGAACAATATATAAGCATACATTTCCCTAACCCAACTTGTCTAGGAACATCCTCTGCAATTGTTTCATAACAGTAAAGCTAGGTGTGAGATTGCTAGCTTCAATAGTTTAGCTAGTTAGAAATTTTCATCCCAATCATACATCTAGTAGCTTGCCAATTTATGAAGCATAGTGAATAGTCTATACACTCTCTGGACAATTCCACAAACCATCACAACAATACAACTCCATCAACATACATCCCATCCATACACCTAGGTTTTGCTCATTTAATGCTAGCCAATTTGGGAAGCAATTGATGTTGGGCCACCATGTGAAACTCAATTGAATTCAGCAAAATCAGAAACATGAGAGACGCATTTTACCCATGAATCTCCAAAAAAGACCCATTTAACTGACGAAGGTACAAACAAAGGAGCAAAAGTTACAAGCTGCTGAAGCTTTGTCTGTTGACGAAAGGTGCACTTCAAGCTGCTGAAGCTTTGTCTGTTGACGAGAGGTGCACTTTATTGTATATGTAATGTGTGTATATATCCAATTCTCCACCATTGTTTTTAATGTTGGTCGTCAATGAATAATGCTTAAGTTTCAAGAAGTTGCAATGGTTCATCAAAAAACGGAAGAAGAAGGCCATTCTAGAGAGTCAATCAACTACCATGCATGTTATTAAATCTCTCTATTGTAATGAGTATGGTTTCCTTCTCCTTTCATTTCTTGCTTCGGAGCCACCCACCTTAAAATACATCAGGATTCTTTGAGCATTTTCATCACTTTTATTTGTTTCTCGATCTCTTTGTAACTTTCATCTCAATTCTTGACTGCATTAATCATTTTATAAGATTGCATAAAGTACTATTGCTTCGCAAACCAATATAGATTTGAGCTCGTCATCATGTAAATAATTTATATTAGCACACTACTCCGTGTTATCCATAAGCTAAGAAATTAAAGATAGTACTTTAATTTACATATTATGAATGAAGAAGTTATTTCTTTGATTGTTTCTGGTTCTTTTTTCTACACAGAGATGAAATAATACAGTCCTGAAGAGGAGGAGCGAGAGAGTACAATATTTGAGGCAAAGTACTAAGTGCCATTGCGAATAATAGAAAGTGTTACAAGTAGTATTTAATTAAGTAACTCATCATCACCTTAATTACAATCCAGTTAAAAAAATATAAGAATAATACTATTAACATTATTTTGAACCTGGGGAGAACATATAATATTATTGTATTGTAAAGTGTTTATTAGAAGCATTTAATAAAGTGACTCATTATCATCACCTTACTTAATTATAATATATATAAGCATAATAATATATATTAACATAATATTTTTGAACATGGTCCATACATCGTATGTAGTAAAAATATAATCTTATAACATCATCACCCATAATTAATTATGATTTTTATTATTTACAAAACCCTTGAGTTCTAGTATAATCGGTTATCGAAGTAATGCCAGCATCATGCATGCATATATATTAAATACCACCAGGCTTCAAATATCATTTCCACATATCAACTTGAGGGCTTGAATTTGTCACTGATGCCATTTCTTGAGTGTTCTTATCATTCATAAACATATCCAAATCTTCTGTTCCATTTGAATTGGCAGCCTCCATGCTAGCATTATTATTATTGTTTTCATTTGTTTGTTCGCTCAATTGAGATGCAACAAATCTGTCAAGAACCCTCCAATCAGTAACTTGATTATCATCTTGTGCAATTGATGGAGATTGCAAAATGTTTGCATTGATCCTATCAATAGTGTAGGGGGTTATTGTACTGCAGCTTGCCGCTGATTGTGGAAGTTTTGGACTCTCCAATGGAGGAAGATGGTGAAGAAATGCATTATTATCATGATGATACTGCATATTGTATTGCAAATCAATTTCTTGTTTGGAAGGATATTGATGAGCTGGATGCTGGTATGAAGAATTATAGTTCTGGGTTGTAAAACGTCTTTGCGAGTCAAAATCAGGCATGAATGAGACTTGATGATCATCATACCAACAAAGTGATTCATGCTCCACATCATTCCGAACAGTTGTTGCTATTCTCTTCTTGAATGCCCTGCACACCACCCATCCTTCTTCCTGCATGCATGTCTATCCAATTGTCAAATGTTTTTTTATAGTGATGAATTAGGAATAATAAATTTAACTTTGAATGTAGTACCATACAGAAAAATAATGACATTGAGGTGCGATAATCAAAATGGTTCCAGTAAATATTATCGAATTGCTATTTAGCAGATAATAATTAGAGGGTTGCAGTATGGCAAGCAAGAATTTAATAGCACTAGTTAGACATGCATGCATGCATAAAGACATCATGAACCTTCCTGAGAGGTTCCACTATCATTGGTTTCAAGCCTATACTCATGCATAATCCAGTCTGATTTTTGTCCATTTGGTGCTCGACCTTTATAGAAAACCAAAGTCTTTCGCATACCAACCAAGCTGTTCTTAGAGTATATAGCTTTATCTCTTCCAGTAGCTTTCCAGAATCCTGCTCTTGTTGCTCTATTAGTTCTAGTCCCAGTTGGGTATTTCTTATCTTTATGGCTGAAGAAATACCAATCACTTTGTTCATCTGATCCTATCCTGCATAGCTCTGTTCACCCAAGATTATCAATAATTTGTATGTAAGTGAGAATAAATGTGTACATGCATGAACAAGCTAAAAATAACAAGTGCAATAGACTATAGATCAAATTGGAACACCCTTTTTGATGAAAATGAGTGTATTATACCTTGAAGATCCCATGGCTCAATTTTGTAAAGATCAACATCCTTGATGACATCCAAATCAATCTGTTTTGAGGCGATTTTCTTACGTAGATAGTAATCAACCAATTCTTCATCGGTGGGATGAAATCTAAAACCAGGAGGTACATGTGAAAAGTCGTTCATTTTCTCAGTTGCTTGTAGGTAATTTACAATCAAACCTGCATAAGGCCAGGTAAACAAATTACATACTTAAAGAACATGATTTGTATAGTTATCTTTGTTTGAAGCACAAAATTGGTTTTAAGAAGTCATAACGCAAATTGAAATCAGAAAGTATAATAATGTCTGCGATGCAAAGTTATTTCTTCAGCAAGACTATTCAACTCAAACTGTATGCCCTCAAATAAACACAATCTGAAGAAAACTGGGATGCAAAGTTCAAAGAAAGAGGTTGACATAATGACATATATGAACATAAAGCTAGGGTAATCGACAATATGTAACACATATATTTTACGACTTCCCCAAAGTCAATGGTGCAATTTCCTAATGATACCCTAGCTATGTTTCACAAAGTATAGATCAACATTGAGAAGCTTGGATCATCTTATTAGACATATAATATAATATACATACATGCATAAGAGAACATGAAACAAAAGTTACTGGGTAACAAATTGCGTTTTTAATTAGACTTTTCATAAATTCCATCTTCAAAATAATTCAAAATCTTATAAAGAATCATATAAGCACCCTTGTTAATTTTGAGCAACTAATTATAATCTATCGATCTTCGAAGTAATGCTAACTATAATTTGTCTAATGCAAATTAAACTATCTTTTTATTAAGGTACATAGATACAATACTATAGAATCAAGAAATTTTGAAATATCTACATACACTAATAAGGAGCATCATCACATACTCATCATCACAATCAATTAAGACAAAGCAACCAAAAATTATGAATGGTCTGTATACCTGGACTATCAATTCATTTGGGTGATATCCCTCAATCTCTCATTATGGATTATATTTTTTATGGATGTTGGTAAAACTACTCAAGATTGCTTTTGCTTGAGGATGAAACTTGCTTGAATGAGAACAACTCAAATAAGATCTAAAAGGTGCTTACTCCACTTCTAAATGTGCACTGTAAATGGGAATGATGAAAAATCAATATTGAACAATAATGAACACTTTTACTTAGCTTCCATTTTAGAAAAGTAAATAAGAGAACAATGTATATGAGAAGCATATATGTATGATGATAAATATAAGGACTTAAAATCATAGTCAAACAAATCCGAACAGGATTTGAAATATTGGAGGAAAGAAATCATGATTTGTGAAGAATATTATATAGATCTACAAAGTATTTATGTAAAAACTGTTTATTTCAATGATGAACTTCTTAAAAATCAAAGAGGAATTGAAACAATAATATCTCACAATTAAAAGAAAGCTATCAATTCAAGAAGCTAATAAGACGTAACCTTGATGACTTATAGATTATCCAAGTTGGAGTACTTTCTTCAATAATATATCAAACCAAAGATTGGTCCATTCTAGGCATGCTCTTTCGTCAAGCTCATAAAGTTTCCTAAACCCTCACTTTGAGAAGACCAAAAAGATGGAAGAGGAATGGAATGTTTGAGAAAAGTTCTCCTCGGGAATTGAAATTAACCCTGAAAGTTTTGTCTCTTTGTACTTGACCATATCCCAGTGTAAAGAAAAAGGAAAAAAGGGAAATAAAGAATAAAGTTTATGTGAATAAATATGGAAAAACAAATAGATGAACAATGAATGAAATACACAATACATACATAAAGTTTATACGGTAGTAAATATGATTGCTATAGCTAAATTTGTTATAAGTGCATGAATTTATATATTTTACATAAGCAATTATGTTGTTATCACCTTATCTCTTGAGCATTAAGCTAGATGGTTTGGAAAAGCTTCACGAAGAAAAAGAAATTCTGGGAAACGGCCAGCTCCAATTTACTCCACCGCCTCCCACCAGCTACTTCTTGATGGAGACCAGAACTGGAGGGGAGGGGGAGAGATAGGGGATGAAGAGAGAGAGAAGGTGTAAGAAATCTGAGGGAATGTTTCTCTAGGTCTTCTTAAAGCCCTCGGAAGTCACATCAGACCAAAAGGAATGTATCATTATGTTTTACTTAATACTACCCTAGTCTTAATGTCTTAATCTTTAGATAATTGAATTGAACAGTTAGACACCTTTACAAAATAAATGAAGCCACTAACTGCTTAGAAGTTGGTGTAGTAAAGAACTAATTGATCAAATGGTTCCATAAAATAATACTTTCTTTGTTTTTTTTAATCATTCTAATTATTTGTATATAAATTAATTAAAAATACAATAAATAATCAAAAAAGTATATCAAAATGTGAAACTGATAATTATTTAAAACTATTACATCACTTATTGGTTGATATTTTCTATACGAAAACGTAGTGAAAAAATACATCAAAAACGCATTTATAATTTTATATGTTAGTTTTCATATGTACCCATCGTAAGTAATTGTTAGTTTTCATATAAAACGAAGCAAAATTTACCGAAGTAATCGTTTAAGAAAATACATTGAAAACTACCTTATATGTTAAGTTTCATATAATTTCTTTCATGATATTAATAAGTTTACTAATTGTAAAAGGAATCGAAGTACTGTAACTATTTTTTTGTAAATTAACGACGGGACATAACATGCTTTCCACAAGACCAATCCAAAACCTTCTTATGTAAGCCACTCGGTGATTAAATATACTATCGAGCCATCAACTAAGCACTACAACTATTCTTGTAGAGAATTTTATGTATCTTGGTACGGACAATTTTCACAAGTTTATGCGATATCGAGTATTATAGAGAAGAATATTACATAGTGCTTGGTTGAGTTGAGTATTATAGAGAAGAATAATATAATATAACCAAATTATCAAAAGCTAAAGATTCACAAAATAATATATATGCTTCAATATGAATCTATTTTCATGTCAACATTTACAGAATTTCGCTCGATTTTAATCAAAATAGAAGAGGGAGCCTGACTCGCGACAATTTTTTTCGTTTGTATCAAATTGTTGCATCATCTTTATGGTAACTCAAGTTCATGATACCGCTAATAGGATTGAAAATTATATACCCGGAAATATGTCGTCCCTAACAGAGGGTAGTGCCATACACATACAACTACAGTATTGACTTCATATCAGGAACTAGCAGAGGGTCTTAACTCTTAATTAAAACAATCAATTAAATTGCCTATGAAGTGGTTTCCGTATAAGTTTCTGGTTTGATATTACTAGTTACTACATTTTCTCTAATATAATGATTGAA
Source organism: Lithospermum erythrorhizon (assembly GCA_019722365.1). Classification (NCBI taxonomy): domain Eukaryota; kingdom Viridiplantae; phylum Streptophyta; class Magnoliopsida; order Boraginales; family Boraginaceae; genus Lithospermum; species Lithospermum erythrorhizon. The sequence continues at coordinate 1,009,660 of JADFUC010000852.1, read as the reverse complement.
TCTACATATTATAAGTTAGTTTTGGAGAGCATAGGCCAACTTTGTGATAATAATACTGTTTTAACATTTAAAACGGAACAGCGTGATCTCTAGAATGTAATTTGTCTCCTCAAGGTGGTCCATTTGTTCTGCCCTGCCACACCTTTACATATTTTTGCCGCTACAAGTCGGACCACAATGTACCAGTTACCATCTTAATTAGGCTATGTTCAGTTTGTAACTGCATTTTGTCGATGGTTCAATAGCCTCGTGGCATCTGACCCAACCTTTTATAAAAAATTATTGGGTTCAACTCTTATTGAGGACATAATATATATTCTAATTTCTTTATAATACAATGTAATCGATACTATGTAATCGGAATCTTCATTATTAATTTACAATAAAAAAAAAAGTTTATAACTGCATTCTAATGGCACGGACTATGATATTAAATTAATGATTGTACATTTGGATTCTTGATATTGGTATTCCGTCATTTGTTATTTACTAATATTTTTATATTACTAGTTGAAGTATCGTTATTAACAAATTGAATGAGAAAAACATTAACCTTATATTATTGTTATTACATACTAGTATACTACTACAACATAACATATTTGTTAAAGAGCTTAATTAGGTCACTTTCCTGAAGCCATAGACTTGAATGTGCCACTGGTTAACTAAAAAAAATGTGACTACTGAAATAAAAACGGTGCCTGGCGCCCTCGCAAAGAATCGTCATTTAATTAATAGTTGGTTGATTTACATAATAAATAAAATAAGACTACAGTTTCCCCTACACGAAGACTCGACCCTACCAACCGACCCAATCAACAATGACAAATACCTTTCTCCAAATACACATACTTGTACCAATTCCCTTTGAATTGATCTTCAAAATATCATAAATTAAAAAATTACTCAAGGGTAGTTAATAAAGCGATAATAGCATTCCGGAGTTGAGCAATAAAAAAATCGAGATTTAATTCCTGAATTCATATTAGTGTAAATTTGTTTTCAGCTATTATTCGACGTAAATATTTATCCTCGAAATTATATAAATATTGTATATTTATACTTTGATCTTCGTTAGAATAAAAGTTTACCAACGATTATTTATCCAACATTCACATAACTTCAACGATCAATTTCACCAGCACAACTTCGAAACTAATTCTTGAATTATGTTATTATTTATCAATAAAACTTGATAATAAAGAAAAACGGGAATGAAATCGTGAAGGTGTAATGTGGAGTGTGGGCCCTGGAGAACGGAATGATGTGTCTGGTTGGGCCTACAGTACGTGGCGACTAATGGTCCGGCGTGGGCTAACCTTCTATCATTAGCTTCATAAGCAGGACCAGGCCATTGGTGGATGGTGGGTCCCCAACTCTTACCACATGCAATTTTACTATTTGCTCACCCCTTCTCTTGTGACACGTGTGCACTCATTTTATAAGTTTTCCTTTATTTTTTGAAAGAATATTTTTTTTTTTAAAATTAGTTCATACTGTATTATTTTAACCTAAATACCAAAAAGCTTAGTGGAGGAAAATTATGTGTAAGAGACGAATTTGGAATTTTTTTTTTACATATTTCATAGAAAAAATGATGGAGGGAGTAGTTTATGAATGATAAAATTAGTCTCTTTATTTAAATCAATTTTAGTGAAAGTATTTTATATAGGGTGCTTGTGCGTGCAGATTAGTTAATCCAACCTCCACTTTTGCTCTGTAAGTTAAGGAGCCTGTTCATCGCCTAGGATAATGAAATTTAAAATTGCGAGGCAATTTGTAAGTGTTTTTGTATATACTAGTAAAGTACACGTGCGATGTACGACATGTAATCGATGACAAATATTTAATACATTTTTGCGTTTAATTCGAATCATTCTAAAATCGCGGCAAAAATTTACACTCATTCAATCTTTCTAATTGATACTTTTATTTTTAAAGCAGTATACTTTGATCACGAATAAATCTTTAAATATAATATAACAAATTAGAATAAAATACGATGTCCATAGAGATATTCTATATCAAATTGAGATGTACATAGAGAGATACACATATTACTTTACCAATTTGATGTCTTCTAGCTAAATATATTGATAAATTAATCATCAATATAATATAATCGAATGATTTGATTTCCATGTCGATTAAATTTGCATGATTTAAAAAAAGATAATTTAAATTCTTTGTGAGATCCCAATATATAAATTCATATCTACAAGGAATTAAATAACAACACAATAACAATAACAAAAGTTCTACATAATAAATAACAATAATAATAATAATAATAATAATAACAATAATAATAATAATAATAATAATTGTAATAAAATTAAACAATTTAAAACCCATGAAAGTTAATCAAGTTCCTTCTTCGAACAAATAATACGGGTCGGATCTCCGTATAATATAATCACAACTCATAGATAGTCAAGTAGTTCCCCCATATGTGCAATTATAAAATATGATGAATACTTAGTACTACCTCCATTTTAAATTAATTGACTTTCTCACTTTTCGAGACACAACTTTAATCATCAATTACTTTTTTTATGTATATTATGAAAAATATAAAAAAAAATATTATGAAAATATTTTTAAAACCAAATTCAATAAAATCAATTTTATATTTTTCGAATTAGCCGAATAAAAAGAATTTAGCCAAAAAGTTTTCGACACGCAATCCCAAACATCACTCATTAAATTCCGAGTAATAAGTAGTTAGAATTTAACTATAAAGATCAACTTGACAATGTTTTAGTGACCGAGCGAGTACTATACGTACTATATTTCATCACGAATCAAAACAATTATCTGTCAATAACTCTCAAATGAAGCATTATTATTAGATAAACATCGTACTTGTTTGATGATCATTGATTGTATTATTAGGATGGGATTATTTGAAACAAGCAACAAGAGTTATCAATTAAGGCAAAATTATTAATTGATAATGCCTAACTTAATACTCCGTAGTAGTTATTAATTCTTATTAGAATTCATGAGTTAATGCCTAACTTTAGATACAAGCTAGAGAAAAACGATAATTTAAGAATTAATAAATGCGAAAAGTTTTAAGAACGGTTAAACACAATCCTTTATTCTGATAATCGATAAAAATAGAGTAATGTGTGCAGTAATTTTGTTAGCATGATTGATGACTTTATAAGTTGCAAAGTAATTCGCGACATATTTAAGTTATTATTTCAATTATCCTCATATGTTTATAAAAAAATTAATGATAAACAAAACGTATAAAGAAATCATATTTGGATTTAGAAAAAAGATACTCCGCATACGTCTAAAGTTAATTTTTGTAATATTGACATTTGTTATCCCTAAAATTAATCTTAACTTAAACAAATTTTAGAAAGTACGGAGTAATATTGCCATTTAAAAGAATTAGATCAAAATTGTACACTCTATTTTGAAAAGAAAGTATTTAATAAAAATAAATAAGTAGGTATGTAAACTTCATCAGGGTTTCGTTCGCTTCTAAGTAGCGATTCGAAAGTTTTGTTCTGTTCAAGTTCAAATGAACCAAAAAATTATGCTCGATTCTGCTAGAAAATTTAAAGGCTGCTTTGGTTTGAAATGATCGATAAGTATTTTATCGAAAAATTCTCGAACTTTCATGTTAAAATGAAAAGAAAAATGGATAAAAATTACAAATATATATATATAATTCGAGTCGAATTGAATCCCCTGGCTTGAATTTGGTCGAATCCTAAAACTACATTGAACCGAACCTCAAATCGAACTTCTCGAATCATATCGAATTTACATTATAAGGTTATGCTAACGATCTTAATATTGATGTGATGGAGTACTAAAACAAAGTCCTCTAATCTGTGTGGAATTATTATTGATGCTCGGATCAGTTATTACTCCGTTCGATTTCATTTATATACTTGTTACTCTACGTACTTAAAAAATTAATTGTAAATTACTTGACAAGTTTTATTTTCAATACTTTTTTATTGTAATAAGTCCTTCCGTGCCCTTATTAATAATGAATGTTAACATAAATGCAATCATTTAGTTATGCTACATTCGAATATTGAATTCATTTATTAGGTGTTTATATATAAAACTCTAGAAATTCATACTACGGAGTAATAATCGTAATATAAAATTAAATGTAGTAGCAATTTGTGCTTTAATGTTTGCAATTCTCAAGGGGCAAGCCGCAAGTATAGGAGTGAAGCAAAAGTATTGTACTTGGATATATATTCTTTTGGCCCACCACAACCAACCTCATCACTTGTAATAGATCCTGTGGATATAAACATTTGACATTCTAGAAGAAATACATCATTAAATGCCGTTTGGTAAAATTAATTGTTGATGATCATGATAATTATTAAAGTAGGCTGTAAAATAATGGAACATAATTACTATAATACTCTATCCGATTTTTTTAGTTGACATTCTAATTTTTTCACATCAATTAAAAATAGAATTAAAAATGAATAATATTTTACATATATATCCATAATCAATGAATAAAAACAACAATATAATGAATGTATTACTCCCCTTTGGGTCTTTACCGCCATACAAGAAAAAAAAATATTTTAAAATACTTGTCACTTTGGAATTTCAATGCAACATTTAATTGATTTTTCTTTTAAACCCCTATTTAATGTATATGTAATAAAAACTTCTAATACCAATACATTCATTAAATTATTATTTGATTCATTAATTAGGGATATATATGTAAAATATCATTCATTATTAATTGATTCTTAATTGAAGTAAAAATCAAGTGATTTATAACTAAAAAACTATGAGTAAGATATATTAGAAGCATTAAACATGAAAGCAAAATTTGTAACTTTGAATACATTAAATAGGAGCCTAAAAGGAAAAACCAATTAAATATTGTATTGGAATTCCAAAGTGATAAGTATTTTAAAATAATTTTTTTATTAGAATGATAATTAAAAAAAAAAACCCGAATGGAGTTTAGTTTATGGTAAGTTGGTAACAAAGTCTCAACACAACACGTACATTTTCTTATAGTTCGTTGCATTACGGGAATTCGATGCATGATATAAGAAAAGCTGGGTACTCACCCTCAAGGGGAGTGATGCCGAAAGATTATGAAAGCACTATTATCATCCACTAAATAGCTACTAATAATGAACTCTTAAGACCTTCTAACACACCTAGCATTTTTTCCAGAATAATATAAGTTATATTCCATGGATAATTGGATGTACATCCCGAATGTAAAGCGACTAATTAGATGGAAATGTAGGTAAATTTGTAAAAATAAAATGTGAGGGCAAAAAGAAAAATGTCTTAAACTAAATAAAAGTATATATTAATAATAGCAAAATGAAGGAGGTAAATATAAGGATGGAACCAGGATGGGAATGTAGGAGGGACAAAATTTGTATAAATAAAATAAGGGGGGGCAAAAATGAAAGAAAAATGTCTTTAAACTAAATAAACTACATATACTATCATGAAGGAGGGGAATGTGACGAGATTAGAACTTAATAAATCTGAAAATGTTGTTTCTCCAACAAATTAAAACCATATAAAATTAGATGTTTATTTCAGCGATATATATTATATAGAAAATCTAGGGCCCGTACAATGGTTGACAAGTATGCTATGACAAGTGGAGGAATTGGGGACATGGGGAGCGCGCGCTCGTCCCTTCAAATTTTTCGAAAAAAATAATTTTATTAAGTATTTTTTTAAAAACTAAAGTTATTCTTTTAAAAATTATGCTGTTCGCCCCCCGCCCTAAATTTTATATTTTTTCTTATAAGTATGGTATCAAGTAATCCACCTCTTATATAAAAATCTCGATTTCGCCACTGATTATGACAAAACTATTTATTGTAAATAAATGTCAATGCAAGGTGTTAATGAATAGAAGAAAACATTTTAATTTGATCCAAATAAATACATATAATTAATTTATTTGAAAAAAATAATGTTCCAAATTTCAAAAATAATGTTCCAAACATTTTAATTTGATCCAACAAGGTAAACCGACAACATGGTGCCCTCGGTATAGTGGGTTCCATTTCCGTAAAGGGTCGCACTGGCCAGGGAGTGATGCCGGGAGAATATCGGTGCCTCAAGTTGAAAGCTCAACAAGCGATACTCATATAAGGGTGCAACGGAGCTCTGCCTCAAGAGGATCGTGCTGTGGGATATTAAGAAGAACATAGGTTACCTAAGTGGGCATAATTAAGATCTCGCGTTTTCTGCAAGCAAGTAGGGTCAAATTAATTGCCAGCCTAGTCACACCTTGCTCCGTCATCCCGAGGGAAGAGCATCATTACCGCCTCTACGCCCACAACCTACTCATAGCCCGGTGAGAAATTCTATGTTTGCCGAGCATTTCAGTTCTGACGAGTAAAGCTACGAGGTACCTGGATTCTGAGCTCGGGTGGCAGTAGGATTGACCTCCTCACGGTAAATCCTACTATGTCTTATCGGTTGTTTGTTTTCCTCATGTTCACAAAGGGGGAGAATTTATTATGCTATGTTTTAGGATTATCGTGGTTTGCTACGATCGATATTTCGATCATCGCCAACATTGTTTATCACAAAGGGGATCAATATTTGATCCTAATTAAATTTTTTTCGACACCTCAAAGTTGCCTGGGAATAAAAAATTAAAAAAATCAGCCATTATTGGTCAAGCTACGCTACTGCCTGCAGCTCACGCTGCGGCGCTGCCGGGTTGGTCCAATTTTTCTTCAATTTTAAAATATTTTTCAAGACAATAATTAAATCCTCAAAAAAAAAAAAATTATACCACTATTTTTATTTTTCTAAGCTCTTATAAATGTAGCCTAGGTTTGCGGCTATTGGACACCAAAAAAAAAATCAAGTTTTTACACTTTTTATTGCGTTTAATCAGACGTCAATAATTTATGTATGTTTTCTTATTATGTATATACTGCTTGTTTTAATAATATCGGTGGTGTTATTTTAAAAATTATAATTATTGTTTATCAGATTAAAATATTATAGTTTTTGAAATTCAAAAAAAAAAAAAAATATTTTGTCAAATTTAATTAATTTTCATGTCAATCGTCAGAGTAATTATAAATTTAATAGCTTATATATATAAAATAAATAAAGAGTAAAATGAAAAAATAAGATATTGAAACACGTATGAGAAAGAATTGACACTCTCGAATAAAACTTTGCCGAGGCCGTTGGGCGAAAGCAAGATTACACTCGATACCGCTGCCCGGAATGGTATGGTGTCGGCCAATTCTAGTTCTTCTGATGATCTTAGAGAGTACCTGATAGTTTTCTGACAGTTTTATATTTTTGAGGGTCCCAACTCTCAAACTAAGCGTCGAATTCGATCTTTTTCCTTTAAGAAATGTGAGTTATTTTACTTATTTACCTGCAAAGGGTATGGAGTAAAGCTTAGGCAATCTCGATAAAGTAGGCCATACATTTCATGGCATCTATTATTGTTTTAACTCATTGTCTTTCTGAAGACTAAATAATGTATACTAATACGGAGTATACAATAAATAAATAAAATTTCTGATCTTTTTCCTTGAAGAAATGTGAGTTATTTATGTATTATTTATTTATAATACTCAGTATCTGTATTTATAATTTATAATAATATATACTCTTCATCGCTAATTTACAAAAAAAAAATACACAGTAAATAAATAAAATGTGTGATATCAATTGTTATTTAACGTTAAACCTCTCAAAATATCAAATATTCATCCAATTTAGCGCTTAAAAAATGAGTATAAACTATACATATCTTCGGGTGTCCTTGGTCATGGCTAAACTAAAATATACTATAAAAATCATTTTCAAACTCAAATACTAGCTATCAGGAGAACTCTATTTGCAATATCCCGATCAAAGCCACGCGATACGATTCATAAGATTTGGATTAAGATACTAATATCAAGATACATCTTCTTTATGAAAATTCAACTCATCAGAACTTTAAAATCAACTTGATTTTGAGCAATTTTGAGACGAAGAACGCCAATGGAAGTTAATTCGCTTAATAATACATCAAATTTACTCGCCGAGGTTATAGGATGGGACGTTACATTATTATAAATGAAAGTGATGTGACATGAATTACGCATCCAAACCCCACTCCACCTCCGACCAGCATTTCGGCCAACTATCTCGATTCTGTAGACAAAGCCATGGATCATTAGAAATTACATACCTTAAAGATTTCCACGACACCAAGCATCACCCAAATCTGACAAAGTATCACGAGCATGCAGCCCCGCAAACACGGTACTCAGAGGTGCTAAAATCATCCCCAGATAACAACAAAGAGGCGGCGGCCCAACTTCATCCTCTCTCGTCCTTAACATCCGCCAATATATAAATAATATCAATCTCTTCATCCTATAAAAGGGTCTCCTTATACAAGGTATGGTGATTAATCCATAATATACTTTCGCATGTCTATCACACCTTATACTAATGTCATGTTGAATAGAATCTAGGATGCATCCCTCCTTTGTTTCAACTCTTTTGAGTAGAACCGGCTGGCCAAGATAGAGTACCTGACTTCTTCCCTTTTACTATTACCATTGATCCCTCAACCACCTTCCAGTTACCCTCTTCGAAAGTAGTTCGATAATCGCCTAAAATGATACGCTTGGAACAATACAATGGAACTAATTGTTGTAAATATACCCGATGGGGATTCATCAGCGAACTGATCATTCGCTGAATCTCTTATAAAGGTTAATAACTTGGGGGGCCAAACCAGGAACCTTTGCACTGAAGGTCCGAAAGATGCCAAGTTGGTGCTAATCGTAGAAGCGGTGTCATCTTTGAAGGAGAACTCGCAAACTCCAACTCAAAATGTAGCAAAGGCATTATGCACAATGTAGACGAATAAAGCGAAAATATTCGAACTCCCATGAACTCATCAAGAACATGTTCCCTTTTTTCAAAGGAAAAAACATTCTTGAAGGGGACAACAAGGGGGAAGACTACACAAAGAAAAACGCCAAGAAAAGGAGCGAATAAAGCAACAACAATTGATAAAGGAACAATCTCGAAAGCATCCACCGGGCCAACTCGCCTACGCTTATAGCCCCCATACCGGCAAGATTTGCCCACTTTACTCCGCCTCCTCCGATCGCCTTCAACGTTGGAAATTTATTTTAGCCCGCTTATACTCTTGGTACACTCCATCCGAATTCTCTCCATCTTCTAATAAAAGATAATTCTCTCCATCTTCTAATAAAGGATAACTCACTCGCACGCGGATTCTCTCCATCTTCTTGGAGGACCTTTGTTGCTCAGCGGCTAAAATCTCTTTGACACTCTCAAGTTCAATGCGCGCTTTTTCATAAGAGACATTCCCGAGCCTTCTCGCCTAATGAAAGCGAAACCAATGTTGAGGGCCTGGAAGTAATAACTCATCCGCCGAATCTCAATCATGGCAACTACATGCCTTATTAGCGCGATCTTGATTATATGGTGAAATGTCTTTAACACTCGATTACATCGGCTAGGCTGCGACCCTTTTACTTATAGAAGGAAAGCCTCATAAGCCCAACTCTGACGCCTCATTTCAGCAATGGCATACCACACGCCTCAAAGCATCAAACGCCTGGGAAAGCTTCTAATATACTTCTATTATTTTTAAATACTCCCTCCCAAAATCATGGAGAATGAATTTGAAATTTTAGGCAACGATGCGACATTTAATTACGCATCCAACCCCACCATTTGACCAAAGATTTCGCGGCCTAGACTTCTATTCTGCGGGCAAAGCGGCCGGATCATTAATAGGAAACTACATAATGGTAGCCTATCCATAACAATGTGATCACACAAATTGACAAGTATTGAATGAGATATTTAGCCTCCCAAACACTGGCGGCTAAAATCATCCCCAATGCTATATGGGGCGCCTAACTTCCTCCTTTGCCCCACATCATCCACAACATGTTAAGCATCACCTTTCATCCTATAAAAGCATTCTCCTCATTGGCCAGATGATGATCAATTCATAAATATACTGCATGCCTATCACACCTTATACTAATGTTTAGGCCGGGAGGCGCCTCCTTTGTTTCGCGTTCACTTCGACCGAGCCGGTACATTGGGGCGGCGATCACTAAAGTGTGTGAACATCAACAACGAGTAACTAAAAGTTTCATGCTTCATCAGAAAGTATGATTGACAACCTACCGGTTTGCCAAAAAAAACGTTATAGATTCGATTAGACAACGGATAGACTCCGAAAGGTGAATTGGCTAAAAAATTGGTCAATTTTTTAACCAATTTTTTAAATGTGATTAGACTAGACATGTCAAACGAACCGAGCTCGGGCCGGGTTCAAGAGCGAACTGAGTGGGCCTGTGATCGAGTTCCGACGGCCCCATCTTCTTAAGCAACCGGCTCTATGCCTCCTATTAACTTGATCTGGGTCCCTATTCTCCGGCCCATGGCCCTTTAAAGCGAGCGATTTAATCTGTGGGTGGCCTCGTTAAGGACCAAAGCCTCGCCCAAATGGAATTTTTAGTCTAAAAATAATACCATTAGAAGTAGGTTGAACCTCGACTCTGCTTATAAAAGTTACCAACTATCAAGAACTTACTAATTAGTCTTCCATATTATATTTATTAAAATAGTCACATGCTTAAATATATTTTATTTTCCACATTATAATTTGAATATTATAATCGATAAAGGTTTAAGTTGAACCCGGGCCGAAGACCCACCGAACACTTGGTGGGTTCGAACCGGGCTTGGGCCCAATACCACGGCCCCCGTCTAATATGCTAATAAACGGATCGGGGCTTTCATGGGCCATTGGGGGCCTGGGCCGGGCCAAGCCCACAAATAGCTTGGTAGGCCCGGTTTGTTTGCCATGTCTAGGTTAGATAATAGATGGACTCTAAGAGGGTTCTCTTTCGTGAACTGAGTTTAGTGTTCAGCCCACTTCTAAGTTCTAAGTGGACATAAAAATACCATGGCCTACCGGCCTAACCAAACATTCTATCTTCTATGGAGTATCTAAATTCTGAAACAGTCAATTAGATATTCTTTAACCAACATTGGATTATTATTTTGACATGTTATTAATTTACTAGAACTCAAGAAGATAGATATTTTGAGTCAAACTAAACTATATTTTTGATTAAGGTCGAGAGATAAAAATTCAGAACATAATTTACTTTGAATTGTTGAAAAAATGTGAACAATTGTCGGCAGATATGCTAAAGTATCATTAGTAACTTAAATTGCCTGTAATACAAGACATATTGTAGAAAAACAAGAACTTTGCACAAGAACTATAGCAACAAAATATAAAGAAGACAATGACTTAAAAGCTTCGAATATGGAAGAGAGAAAAAAATGTGATATTGAGACTCAAGGCCTCGAATAACATTAATTACAATTGGTATTTATATAGTCTCACAGAATTCACCCATCCCGAAATACCGAATTTATATAAAAAAAATAAAAAGACCTGATTTAAACGCTTTGCTTAAAGTAGAAATGGTTCCATACGCAACGCTGACATCATCGGCAAAAACCTAACCCAACATCACATATTCGAGTACATAAGAGTGACAAAAAACAAGAGTGTTCAATAATAATACATCCATAATATAAATTACCCACAACCAGAAAGTAAACACGACCAAAACCTCGACAAAGACAAAGAAATAAACGAGACCGGCTGGCGATCCCCCTACCACTACGCCCGCTCACCTTAAAAGATAACAACGAAATTTCAAGCATATCAACACCCCTACAAAGCAACTACTCAACCCGAAGTTTGTAGGGTCACCGGCTTCCGTGGAACTTAACGCCCGGAAATGTGACTCCATTACACCCGAACGGTCGTTAAGGTAACTCCACCCAGAATATATATATATATATAAACTAAAGAGTTTTGTCAATAAGAAAAACACTAAACAGCTTCACAACGCTATCTCTACTTAAGATTTTACAAATTTATATTCACAGAGGGGCACAATATAACGCAAGATCTAAATATAGCGAATACTGTGATTTTGAAAGTAACACGTAAGTCCAAACAGCCTTCATCAATACGCCAAAAGAAATCTCTTGCTATCCTTCTCATATTACACAAGCCCCACTCCACTGGCCGGCCCATAAAATCAACACAAAGAATAATACTAAAAACATCATCCGAACATCCCCAAATACGTATTAACAATGCCTACATACAACGCAATTCCGCCCGCCATACGCTATAACAACCCAAAGGGTCAAGCATATGCCCACAAACGTGTTATAACGACCCCCGCTGGGTGAGGCCACATATAAAGTATCCCAATCACCCATAACATAAAGTATCCACTAGCCCGCCAGACACACTCGATCGTCCATAATGGATCGACTGCCTCTACGCGACTGACTCAACCCCTAACACACACAATTCAAGCACTCCACTACATGACACCACACATGACTCTCCTACTAAAAGTTCAACAACGCAGCTTCACATGTCACAATTAACTACAAAGACGCCTCAACAACAATAAATCATGTGTCATATTTTACACGGTCTACATTATTATAATCAAAAACATTTTAGATTCATCATCATCAAGATCCTCAACGCTAAAGATATCGCCCCTAACATGATGTCATCTACCAACAATTTAAGAAACAATAACTACTAACATGTTACACACAAATAAAGCAATAACACATCTAGCTAAAGATTCACAATCCAGCAACATGCAAATGTAAGGAACTAACACCAAGGAGATAACTCCTCACTGCATTTCAGTACCACTACCGCAAAGTTACCCAATACGCCTACCAAAACAATTTGGCCCAAAGTTCAACTCCTAAATAATATAATAAGATTGCATTTTCCATCAATACTTTAGGAGTTATACTCTTTAATTATATTTCTCGTGATCTATTTAATCAAACTTGTTCCTACTTTTTAAATATATCTAAGAATTATTCCGTGAACTATCGTTTAGCTAATCATTTAAAAGTTTTAATCTTCAATACTTTATAAAATCAAGTAAATATCATAATAGGTCCGAAAATTCTAATATTTTTATCATAGGTCCAAAATGTACTATATAATTTAATAAAAATCAGTTTTATATTTTTATGTATAAAAATCTGATTTTTTTCAATTAACTCCCAAAACTAGCTATTTACTCATCAATAATTCAAAATAAATACCAAACAAACTCCACAAATTCTAATATTTGATTACAGTCCAACCATACCCCATATGAAAATATAAAAATTCAGTTTCTAAATTACAATCATAAAATTTTTACCCTTTTATTAAAAATCTTCATTCTAGTTAATAAATAAACAAAAAATAGTAAACATTTCCCCAAAATTCCAAGATTATATGTTGGTTTAAATCCAGTAATAAACACAATAAAAATAAGGAGTTTTATTTTAAAATCTAAAAATATAATTTATTTTATTTTCTACCAAAAATCCAAATTATAATATAAAATTAATTAAAACTGAAAATAAATTATTTTCTCATGAATATACATTGGAAAAAATTCTATTATTATATCTATAATCATAAACATCCAAATCTAAACATATCTAACATAAAATTGAATCTTTAATTAATTTGCTATATAAAATTTCGAATAAATTATTAAAATTTAACAAAATTCACCTTTTCCATTGACAACGACTCAATCTGTGAGCTAAAGATCATAATTTAACACTCAAGCTACTAAATTCGAAACCTTAAATTTTCAAATTTTCGAAATTGTCCAAAAACTCAAAAGCATTTAAAGACGCATCCTTAAAAAACGGTATCATAAGCATTTGGTATATATGGTAAGACGACATATTTTTCTCGGACCAGAGCAAAGACCAGGATCAAAGCGAGAAAAAAGAGAAAAATCTTGAGTTCTTTCTATGGGAAAAAAGAGGCGACGGTTTTTTTTTTTCAAAGTTGTGTCGCTTTTCTTTTGTTTATAGCTTGCAGGACATTTAACCCATAAAATAAAAAAGCTTATTAATAAAAAAGCTTCCTCAAGCAATTTTAATCCACATAATTCTTTAAACCCACACGAAATCGTAATCAACTTTTCCCAATTGAATTTTTACCTTATAATTTAAGTCATGGCCTGATAACAATTACGCCTTCTAATCCCGCTTTTATTATATTACGAATTACCAATTACTGGACATTTTTAATTAATTAAACCGGTCAGGTTATTTTACATCTTGTGATCTCAGGCTATAAAAAGATAATCACTAAATCAAGACGTAAGAATCTTTGGTTAAGAAATAAGAACAGATGTCTATTCATTGGATTATGGTGGTGTTAATCGCCTAACAACTTAACTACTCTAACTTACTTTCACTGATCCTCCATCGCATGTTTCTTCAGCTTGCGTATTGATCATAAATCGCTTCATTACATGCTTCTCATGTGCTTCACTTAAAACAACATAGCCGTTGTATCACGTGGTCGGCACATGTTACTACAAAAATTTAATTCAAACTTTATCCCCAATTCGATTGCCCTAAAAATGATCCAAAAACCCAGCAAATCAAACGTGAACAATTACTCGAATTCGGCTTGCATTAATACGATTTAATAACAATACTTTTACACATATATGTCTTGCTTAATTATATATATATATATAGTTTAAAACTAAAACAAATAAGACTTGCAATAAATTTTTTCGCACTTCTATTTTTAATATAACGAAAAAGTTAGAATCTCATATTAAGTTACGAAACATAAAAAACTAAATCCAGTGACATCATAAATCTGACATAAATCATCGAGTGATTACTAAAATCGCATCATAAATCATAGAACAAAAGTCCTTATGTCCATTTTGCTGGCAAATTTGTAAGAAGGATACAATTTAGCATTATTTTTCCAATTTAGGATGAAAAATTACCCCCGAGCAAAGAAGAAAAATATAAATGGATTAATATATTCAAATGATTCTATTTTATAAATATATTTGATTTAGTTTTGAAAGAAATGATTAATTCCCTATAACTTTTTATAATTTATTTCCTGATTTGTTATTTCCATACTGTTTTTAGGAGTGAATGTATTATACCATCATTTATATTTTTAAGTATAGTAATTAAAAAGCCGATTATCAAGTTAGTAGAATACGTGAGTTTCAGGACCGCAAGACCGCGAGCTCGATTCTCCTACCAATACTTTCGACGTAGTCTGCTATACCAGCTTAATGGCTGACATTTCGCACCCTATCAAGGCCAAATTGAAACTACCAATACGCACTCTCGACGACAGCGATCATGGTTCTCAGAATCTCTATTTTACCCCAATTTATGAAATTGATGATGCTTGATCCTTTGGGAGTCCGACTATATCCACACCGAAACAGTAAATTGCATGGCTTGAATTGTCGATTTTTCCATGTGATATATCGTGTAATATGGACAATATACTTAGGACATATTGTGCAAGTTACAGGTTATAACTTGCACAATATATAACATCCCCTTTTAACACGATTTTTATGCAACCATACACACCAATTTCATATTTAATTTATATTATTTTTAAACTTTGACCTTAAATATATTTATTTGTTTTGTATAATAAATGATGAATAACAATAAATACGTATTATTATTAGAATCATAATTAAATATTAAATAAATGGAAAAAATTTGAAATGTATTTTCTATCGATATAGTTTCATCAACTATTATACAATACAAACAAAAATATCTACTGGCCAAAATTTAAAAAATTACAACTAATAAAAAAGCCAAAAATCGACACCTGGATTACTGAAAGTATCATTTATTTAATATTTAATTATGATTCTAATAATAATACGTATTTATTGTTATTCATCATTTATTTAATATTTAATTATGATTTTATCTTTCAATATTTATCAGGACACCATTTGTTTTATATTTCAAAAGATTCAAAATAGAAAAATGAAAAATAAAATAAAATATTGTCAATCACAATATACCGAGGATATATCCTTTCTGCTGTATCGGGTCTGCTTACAATGACACACCATGTATTTATCATCCGCCCTTAATGATTCAATAACACACTATACACCATAGATTTATCATCCCATTCCCAAGCATAGTCTGTGGGTTCAAGCATGCATTTTATGGCAAAGAAATGAGTATATCTAAAGGGAGTTTACGAGCATTTCACAAGGGGTTCGGGGACAGCATTTATGGCAGATGATCACCCAACATCGCGCCATCAACTCCAACTTCAAACCTCCGAGATCTCCAAATTTCCCAAGTGGTCAAGGCCGAAAGAGTAGTGCTCGCAAGAGTAACTCTTAAGAAAAGTGAATAACGGTCCGCTTCAATTTCTAGGTTCTCGTGAGGTAGAACAATTTCCTCCCTTTATACGAAAAAGACTAATGCACTAATATGCTTGAGACTTTAGAAATTGCCGATCTCGTGAGATGTCGTGACTAGCAATCCATGGGGAAGTGGCGATTTAACGGGTTGTGATAAAAAGAGACATGCTAGGATGATCTAAGGCACTACAATTATATCATAATATTATAGGTGTTCTTACACCCTTCCGACCGACAAAAAAAATTCTCGCTCACGGGTCCAAATTTCACTCAAAAAATGGATTACATTATCTCAACGCAAGACGTGGTCGCAAATCTAATATGGCAATGTTATTTCTTTATGTCATTCGGTGATACCGGGGTGGACGACTCTTGTCTTCCTCGCAACCTCAATAACACACGAGGACCTCCGACTAACGAAAAAGTTGTTGTTAATAGGTTCCGAATCAGAAATGCGACATACACTCTTTAAGCAGGCATTATATGCCTATATCAAATGAGAGTAAGTTTTTTGCTTCGAGCTCCAAAGAGGATCATGTCATCAATAGATATCTTAATACTTCTCAATACGAATTCATTTATTTTTATATTCATCAATTTTATCCTTATTTATATAATTTCTAAAAACACATTAAACATAATAAAACTTACATCAAATCACTTCCACTGTGTGGGTGCCAACAACAAAATACAAACCGACCGAACCGAATCAAAAATAACAGTAAATTTGGAACCGATCGGAACTCAACCGATTTTAGGTTCGGGCGCTGAGTAGAATCAATAATTTAAGTTCGGCCTTTGAAATAACCGAACCTAACCGAACCGATTTCTAAATTTTGCGTAGATTTTCAATTTTTATTTATTATTCTTTTCAAGATCTTTGTAATATTTGTACGCTAAGTATATTTTTGTATAATTTATATTTAACTGTTTCATTATTTGTGATAACGAATAAAATATATATAAATCTTTCTAAACTAATAATATAGAAAATATAAAGATATGTAAAAATAGCGATATTTTCTCGCGTATCGAATACGTACGCATCAGAGTAATTAATCTTAAAAAGGAGTTCATTGAAATTGCTGACAAATCTAGTTTGGCCGACTTAATTTCGAGTTCAAGACGACACGCTCAAAACGCTCCCTGTATCCCGAAATTTAACCGAACTCTAACCTAACCGACATAGGATTGAACCGACGGAACCGAACCGATGGTGCTCGACCTTCGGTAACTGATGAACAGCTCGATTCTAATTTCGGCCAAAACCTAACCGAACCGAACCGAACCATATCGAACCTACCTTCCTCTTTCAAAGCGGCAACACTATACACCCCCTGCACAAGAACTTTTAAATGAAACGATAATTTCGCTTCCACCTAAACTCCCACCACACTTACAACAAGTGCAAAAATACCATTTCATACCTGCCTCAACACCAAATTCTCAAAGGAATCATTGAATCACCCAATCATACACCCTTCCTCCAAGAACCTTCCAGAACCCATTCTGCCCTAGAACTCTCTCGTCCCTTTCCCTTTCCCTTTCTCTCTTATAAATCCTATATCCAAACCCTTTCTTCCTACCTCAACTTAAACAAACCTTAATCACCCTCATATTAGTCCCCAAACTGTCCAAAAACAAAACTAAAATCATTGTCCAAAACAAAACAACCCCAAATTTGTCCCAAAACATTGTCCAGTAATGGCAGAAGAAGCAAAGGCTAAAGGAAACGCCGCCTTCGCCGCCGGAGACTTCCAAGAAGCTATCCAACACTTCACGGAGGCGATCAACCTCTCCCCCTCAAACCACGTCCTCTACTCCAACCGATCCGCTTCATACGCCTCCCTATCTCAATATTCCGAAGCCTTAACCGATGCCCAAAAAACCGTCGAGCTTAAGCCCGATTGGGCTAAAGGCTACTCTCGTCTCGGCTCGGCTTTTTTCGGCCTTAATCGAATAAACGAAGCTGTGCAAGCCTATAAAAAGGGGCTCGAAATTGACCCGAATAACGAGGCGCTGAAGTCGGGCTTGAAGGATGCTGAAGCGGCTCAGGCTCGGCCCGGAAAGGGGCAAAGCCCGTTTGGGGATATTTTCTCCGGGCCTGAGATGTGGAGTAGGCTTACGGCTGACCCGAATACGAGAGCGTATTTGAACCAGCCGGATTTTGTGAGGATAATGCAGGAGATTCAGAAGAATCCGAACAATTTGAATATGTATTTGCAGGATCAGAGAGTTATGAAGTCTTTGGGGACTTTGTTGGGTGTTAAATTGAATGCAGGTGGATAATCTAATTCGATTATAGTCATTTTTTCAAAAATTATGTTCGTTTTATTAAAAATTATGTCCTTCGACCTCTATATTTTCATATTTTCTTTATGTTTTCCCGCTTTCATTTATAAAAATCATATTTTTACATATATGTATTTCAATATAGGTGGGGTACCTTATTTTGGTGCTCATATGCCCGACATTTTGATATTTTCATAAATGTTGTATGATATTAATTTATTCCTTCTCCTATATAAAAATTGTACTTTTATTATATTTGTAATGTATTAATTTATTGTTCACTTATATAAAAATTATGGTTTGTCACTGTAGGTGGGCCTGATTTTGGTGCTGATATGCCCGAATCTTCGGGTTCACCGGAGAGGAAGAGGCCGGCTGAATCTGAGCCTGTGAAGGAGGAGAAAACGGCTGAGCCGGAGCCAGAACCGGAGGCTGAGCCGATGGATATACCCGATGAGGAGAGGGAGAAGAAGGAGAGGAAAGCTCAGGCAGTTAAGGAGAAGGAAGCTGGGAATGCTGCTTACAAGAAGAAGGATTTTGAAGCTGCCATTCAGCATTATTCTACGGCTTTTGAGCTTGATGATGAGGATATCTCGTTCCTAACGAACCGTGCTGCGGTTTATCTTGAGATGGGCAAGGTATGTTTCATTGAATCTCTTCCTAACGAACAGCATTATATGTTGTGTTAACTAGTTAGGTATTGAACTTAGATAGGATTAAATATTGAATTGTTACTAAAGATTCATTTTAATAAGGGTGTCAAATAGTTAAAGATTAAGTGTTAGTGTGCACTAAAGATTCTTTTTTTGCTAACTAGGTGCTCAAGTGTTAGTGTGCACTATATGATCTAAGAAAAAGGAAATAATTGAGTTCATATTGAGGGACATAAGATTGAAGTAGAATCTCTCTGGGTTCATAATGCTGCACTAGTGTCAATTTTGTTGACATATAATCAATAATTATTAAGGTATGGAGGTGATATTGTGTAGTACAATGAGTATTATATTCTGTTGGGAGTGATTTTGATTAAGGTAGCATTCTAAGAAAAAGGATTGTACAATTGGGGTAAGTGGTACATGGAGGTTGCTAGATGATGATGTCGGACTAATTAACAGCTCTAGATAAAGGAATTGTTGAATACACTGATTATTGCTCAGGTTTATTTTTCATTCCGTAAAAGTTATGAACATCCCTATTCGAGAAGGTATAATTGCTGTTTGGGTATCCCGTGAAAGAAGGTTTGATGAGGAAATTACAATTATTGTTTATAATAATAAGTTTTATAATTGGCTATGTAATTTCTTTTCTGAAACTATGTCGTGATCTACTCAAATGTTGTAGGCTATTTAGGTCATGTCAAACATTCCACCTTTAGGAAATTTGTTACTCGGTAAAATGTTTGCCAGTGCTTGTTGGTGGCCTACTAGTTTCCACGACGCTATATATGATCGAGAGTCTGTATATATATTGTTATTAGTTAAAATTGTTTCTGGAGAAATATCTTTTAGGGTACTATATTAACTTCAGACTTTTTAGGTCACGCCTGAAAGATTCTCTCTTTGGGAAATTTGTTACCGTCTTATATGTTTGCCTTTGGGAGGGTTTATTATTGTTTGTATGTCATTTTACCAATCACTTGTTATAGTATAAGAAGCAGTTTTAATGTAACAGTATTAATAGTATTTCATTATCAACTTCATTTGGCACATTATGGTAGAGTTGCTGATATTCAATTGTTCTTGACAGTATGAGGAGTGTATTAAAGATTGTGACAAAGCTGTTGAAAGAGGAAGAGAGCTCAGGTCTGACTATAAAATGGTGGCAAGAGCCTTAACAAGAAAAGGAACTGCTTTGGCAAAGATGGCAAAAACTTCAAAGGACTTTGAACCTGCAATCGAGACATTCCAAAAAGCTCTAACAGAACATCGTAACCCTGATACATTGAAGAGGCTGAATGATGCAGAGAAGGCCAAGAAAGAGCTAGAGCAACAAGAGTACTTCAACCCAGAAATTGCTGATGAGGAGCGTGAGAAAGGTTAATGCTTTTCTAAATGTAGTTATTGTAGGCACTACTAGAATCATTTGGCCGTTGGCTTAGTACTTGAATGTGTACATATAATTGCAGGTAACCAGTTATTCAAAGAGCAGAAGTACCCTGAGGCAATCAAGCATTACAATGAAGCAATCAAGAGGAACCCCAAAGATTATAAGGTATCACGGAACTTATGTTTGCAATACACATGTATACGGTTGCTTCAGTTTGTCTTCTCATAATTTATTTTTTCTCAGGCCTATAGCAACAGAGCCGCTTGCTATACTAAACTTGGTGCAATGCCTGAGGGACTAAAAGATGCTGAGAAGTGCATTGAGCTTGAGCCTTCCTTTTCGAAGGGCTACACTAGAAAAGCTGCTGTGCAGTTCTTCATGAAAGAGTATGAGAAAGCATTAGAGACGTACCAAGCAGGATTGAAACTCGACCCTAGCAATGCAGAACTTAAAGATGGTGTGAGAAGGTAAGAGAGTTGGATGTATTGTTATCGTGGATTTTTTCATTTTAGACGGTGCTTGACTAGCATAATAATGGTAACCTTTTGATATTGTAGGTGTGTTGAGCAAATTAACAAGGCAAGCCGTGGAGACTTAACCCCTGATGAACTGAAGGAGAGACAGGTTTGATCAATTTTTCGCATTGTTTGATTGATTTAATTACCGTCTCCGCGTTCTTCCCATATTTGAGTAATGGAAAGGCTTGTGGATTAACTCTCCTTCAAAATGGTACAGGCAAAGGGAATGCAGGATCCAGAAGTTCAGAATATACTCACAGACCCTGTCATGAGACAGGTAGATTCAACGGTTTCACCTGATTGTTTGTTCAGATAAAATATCGTTTTTTAGTTGCCTTGAGTAATCAAAATGACACTGATTTCTGTCGATGTTCTTCAGGTGTTGAGTGATTTCCAGGAGAACCCCAAAGCTGCACAAGAGCACATGAAGAATCCTCAGGTGATGACCAAGATTCAGAAACTTATCAGTGCTGGAATTGTTCAAGTTAAGTAGAAGGGGAAAATGTAGTACAGAAATGTGTAGCATTATTCGTAGGGTCCGTTTGGAAACTCACTTATTTTTGTTTTTTAATTTTGATTTCTAAGATTCAAACAAGAATACATTTCTCGTTTTATTTTGCAAAAAAAGAAAAAAATATATAAAGCATGTTTGGTTACAATTTGCTTTCCAACTAATAAATCGATGATTCTTCCCTTTGAAGAATGTAACTTCCAACTTTTCGTTTTAAGAATGGTCAATGTTTCGTTTTTTGGATATAGTATTGGAATGATAAAAATAATACTCTCTTCATCCCTTATTGTAGTCTTATTTGACTTTATACAAAGTTTTAGACATTTTTGAATTTGTGTCTAGTTAAAGATTTTTTTTTATTACAACATATTCATTGGTCAAAATGTGAACTAAAATTGGGATGTACTAAATTGGAAAAAGTCCCCAACAAAAGGGATGGAGGAAGTAACAATAAAAATTACTAAATTGAAAAAAGTCCCAACAAAAAGGAATAGAAGGGAATAAAGGTTTAGAAATATTATAGAAATATTTAATAAAAGTACTAAAAGATATTATTCCCTCCATTCCTTATTGTTGTTCTCATTTATTTTTGTATCAATTTTGATAAATTTCAATTTATCATAAATTCAAATTTTTTCTTTTTTCTATTCTCATAATAAATTAAAGTGAAATTTATATTGATTTTTAAATTGGATAAAAAGTCCCTAATATTTTGGGATAGAATTGAATGACAAATTATAAAATATTCAGTATGTAATTAAAACTCAATAAATATTTTGAAATTAATGTTATATAATTTAAAATATTTGAAATAAAGTTTTGATGAAATTTTAGACTTTTAAATAAAATACTAGTATAGATTGGGTATAGTTTACGTACTCAAGTGTCTGGAGCTAGTTAATTATTCCCTCAACTTTTTTAGTATGTTATTTTTATTGCAAAAATTTAAAAAAAAGTGAGTTCATACAAATATAATTTTACTTCCAATTTTAGCACTAATTAGGTAAAATGATATCCTAAAAAGGAATTGCTATTTTAAAAAAATACTTTTTAGATTAAGGGATGAAGAAATATTCATTATATATTCTTTAAGAAAATTGTTTGGCCAGATGTAAATGATTTGGGAGAAAATGATTTTAGGTTATTACTCATTACGCTGTAGAAATTCTTAATTAACACAGTTTCTTAAATCCATAATTCTCAACATCTTTTCATGACAAAATTATACAGTAGCATGTATGCACCTCTTTTTTCCTAGATACATTAACTCATCAAACAAATTCACTGCCAACGGTAAATATGAGTATAAGAAAAATAAAAAATTACTACAATTCTCATCATGGTTCTTGTGAAGAAGCCAAAATTTATCCAAACAATGTGTCAAACTGGGATCAATCAGCAATATCCGCTGGTTGCTTATTTTGTTATGTATTTCACCATAACCCCACGTATCTTTTCCATATAGTTTGCTGCTTCAATCTGCTCAACCACATTGTTAATTAGTTCATGATGATCATATTTCAAACTCCGAATAGTACTCATCAGTAATAATGTTAATATAATTGTAGAAATATGCTAAAGAATACGACATGATTATTTCTATGACTTTAGCTACTACCTTGATAACCAATTGATTATATTTAGAAACTTGTGGTTTCTTGATATGGTAGTCGAGCCCCCCTGCTGGTTAGACTTAGTATATATGTAACACTACGCCTCGTGGCTTATGGATAGATATTTATAAATAAAAAGAGTTAATTGTCGAAATGGTCCTAGTAATCATGGCCAATTTGTGGTTTAGTCCTAATTAGTCGTACGGTCCAGGATAATGAGCACAATAGTTTCTTGGTTACGAGTAGTATATTTTATTTGATGACTCGAATCACACTATTTATCTGCTTTCGAGTTCCATTACCTGATTGCTTTGATGTGCACTTGCAATATTCTCATCTAGAAGCGTTAACAAAGATCTGTTAAGCTCATTTTTCCCGACCATTTCCAGAACCTGCAAAATTATTCACCAACAATTTCGGGTTAAGAAAATTGCGATTCAAAAGTTTATTTAATCTACTTAAAAAGGCTTTAGTTATTGCATCAATACATACAGTAGTTTTGATGTCCTTTGATGTTAGGATCGTCATTAAATTCGTCTTGGCTGAGACTAGTTCCGCTTGTAGTTTGTCATAAGCTTCTGAAAAGAAAAATATATCAACAATGATACGAATCTTTTGATAAAAATTAAGTTAATTTGGGTAAATAATTGTTTTAAAAGTAAGTCGACTTGTAAAATTGATATGGAGGGAGTAATAGTAGTCTGTGTTAGTAAAGGCTCAACCTGTTCCTTCCTTTAGAGCTTTTTCCAGAGCTTCCAACTCAATCAGCCTATCTTCCATATCCTATGGAGCACCCATAATCAGTACTTCTAGATTAAGCTCTGTGTGTGATAGATGATACAAAATCATCCATTTTAATGAACCAACCTGAGTTCTTGAAACAGCAAACCTCAGCTTTCCTAGTTCAACTTTCAGGTGTTGGAAAAATTCCTCATTTATTCTGCAATGTACAATACAACATGAACACAATGATTGCAAACTTCACTAAAATAAGTACAATAAATAAGTACAATGATTGCAAAATTCACTACAAACCTAGGCCTTAATCTTGCTATCTCCACTTCGATTTCCTGAGCCTCTGTATCAAGAAAATACTCCACCAATCCTTCTTTAGTATCCGGTATGACCCTAGACTAAAAATTCCAAAAAATGTTTAGTTAGCATAAGACATAAAACTAACTTAGTTCATATCTAGGACAACAACTCAGTTGAAGGGAAATTACATCTCTTTGAGATCGACGCCTCTGTTTCTCTTCACGAACTTGACGTTCAAATGCTTCTTTAGCTGAAGAATCTTTCTCTATCAGTTTCTTGAACTCCAGTTTGGCTATATGCCCTCCTTGTGGCGGTCCCAATACGCCCTCAGGGTCCTTCCTTCACATATATATGTAACACTCAGATTAGCATAACAGTATTATCATTCAAAAACAAGAATATATATAAATGTACAAACACAACATATATGTCTTTATGTACCCATCCTATGCATCGAATTGTGGAGGTTCTGAATTTGGTGGGTGGTTTTGAACATTTAATACTGGGTAGGCTGAATAAGTGGAGTTTAGAATAATTGAAGAAGCCATTGATTTAGTGATGTTGGATGAACAATGAAATGATGAATGGTGGTTATTGGATTTGAGTTTTATCTCTTTGGAAATGATTGGCTGGAAATTTGAAATCTATACCATATATAATATCTAACCTATTTTTATTCGCGATTAGTGAAATCTAGTTAATGTATTTTTAAATTTCATATGTTTTCTTTTTTTTAATTTTCGTAATGGCTTTATCTTGTGAGTGTAAGCACAACGTGATAAGCTTACCAATAGCTACTTATTACAAATGTATCTACTATAATAGGTGCTCATGAAAATAAAGGGTTGTTTTATTTGGTCACTGTTTATTTTCTATACTAGCTTTTTCATCTTTTATTCTTTTAGTTTTATTTTTAAAATTTATTTTCTTTCATTATAGTTCAATTATAAAAATAATAGAAAATTTACTTGTGAGATAATATTGTGCTTAGCATATAACTAGTGTTATTAATTAACTATATGTACTTATTTTCCTCTAAAATATCTCATGTTGGAGATAGTTTAGTAGAGACCCAATATTAAGGCTGTAAATGAACAAGCAGGTTCGATTCGATTCGAAGTATTCGGCTCGAAATAGTTCGATTAGAGCCTCGGTTCGTAACATCAAACGTGGAGCCGAACGTTTAAAATGGAGGTTCGGCGAACCAAGCCGAACGTTCGGAAAGGTTCGGGTGGGTTAATGGTTAGTGACCCAAACATAATAACACAATGACCCTTTAGTCTTTAGTCCATTAGGCTATGTGATATTCTTTAGAATTTTGTGAGTTCCTTTAGTATACCTTTCCCTGATGGTAAGGATTTGAGCTTTCCAAGATTGGTTAGCGAATTACGTGGGGCCAAGTTACAGTTTCGTGACAAATATAATGGGATACAGGCTTCTCCAGTTTCTATGAAAGAGGAAGTCATGAATGCCTTTGAAACAGATCCAGAGCTTCTCCAGTTTTCATGTTTTGGTGAAAGTTCAGAAGATTATGGAAATTAGAGTGTCTAGGAGTGTATTGCAATTTGCAAAAAAAAAGACCCTTAAAAATATCATTGCATATTGTATTATAATTTCATTAATATGATCAATGTGCTTCTATTTGCTAGACAACCCAATGATCTCCTTTTATTAATGACATATAACCATAGATTCAACAGAATCAGTTTGTTCTAGGTTTCGGTGTATACATAACTGATAAAGGAAACCTGAAGCAAAGTCTTGAATACAACTGAAGGTTTACCATCAAGCTGAAGCAGTAGCTCTGCAATTTGGTAAATCCTTCTCCATGTTAGGTGGGGTTCTAAGAATAGGATTGCTTTCAAAGAAATTAACCGGCTTTATGTCGAAGCTCGATGAAACGGTTGGCATGATGGGGAAGTCCTCTTGGCAAGGAATGTGGTGGAAGCCTAATGTATACCAGAGAACAATGTCTTTGTTCTCGATCGGCCGATCTCTGCAATTGAAGGTAACTCTATTATTTGAGAGCTATAATAAACAGCATATAAAAAATATTTGTCGCTTATCATAATATGATTGTGTTACCTGTCTGACCACACCGCAAGCGTGTCATCTCCATGACTCTGATACACAAACAAACCACCAGCCCATTGCTCGCTCTGGTTATACGGAGTCACCCAAATTTGGTTATTTGAAAACGCGCCTCGCCTTTGAGGTGGATCATCATGATCGAGCAAACTCGCTGCTGTCCCAGCAGGAACCACTTTATATCCCACAGGATTGCCTACCCTAGACTTCTTGGAAGGGTTGATTACATGGAATTCGGATGGATCATAAAGTTTGATCTTGATTTGGGCATCCTTTTCAGTCTTGGCCACATTCCTTACTGCCTTCAAGTAACTCCTCCTTGGTGATTCTCCAGGGGAAGGATGTTCTTTTTGCAGATTTACTTTAACGAAAGAATTTTCTGAGCCATCAACATCCATGTCTAGATAAAATGTAACAAAATGGTCATGGATGACACCAATCACATTTTCGGATAAAAGAGTGCCGTAGAGACTTTGTTCCTGATTTACTTGGTTCATATTGACATATGAAGTGCCTTTCACCATCAATATGCCACTTAATCCAACCTGTATTAGTCGTTCATGAACGCAACCAGAGAATATATTTATCTTCAATATGCCACAAGATAAAACCAAATTGCCGATTGCAAAGATTATTTTTTGGCTAGTTGGTAAAGAAAACATAACAAGGCGAACGATAGCACGCTATATATAAGATTCCTAAGACAGAGAATTGAGGTTGCCTTTGACTAGGCAATTACAAGGAGCAAATGATAAACATTCACTGAAAAAGTAAAGCATCTGTTGATGTACTCATGTTGTTGGATAATCAAGGTAGCATATATGATTCCTTGAATCTTACGTCAAGAGTTTCATTGTTAAAATAAGAAAGAATTGATGACAAATCAGATCTAAAAACCCCCATCATAAGTTAGAATAATCTGAATGTATTAGAAATTACTTTAAAAAAAATTATTCAATATATGAGAAATCATGCATTTACTTGTTAGGAGGGCACAGACGCACTGTGTGAAAAGGATAAAAGACGTACTTTATAAGATAACTTAGTGGACTAACTTTTCTATTCATCAGTCAGCCAATTCTTTAGTCTCTCCTTTTTTTTTTCTTTATAAATAACTCTAGTGGGAGATTATTGGGCATTGAAAGTGATTTGATGAAAATATCTTTTGATATGTGAAGGAAACTTAAGATTGATTCCAGAATCAGGTTTAAAGATTCATCAGCTAGTGTACAAAAGATTTGATACTAACCTTAATTCTGATAAGCCCGTCGGTTTGGAATACCCAATCAACAATGTAATCATAGTTGGCTACTGATGCTGCCATCCTAACCACTAGGGTCACCTTCGGCCTCACCTCTCGAATCTGTCACAATTACCACAAAAACCATCAGGTAGCTACATGTCAATAAAGTCCACCTCTGCTCTGATGTAAACATATGGAAAATTATTCAAGAAAGTGAAAAGTAATTAAAAATCGTTCTTGACTTCATGAATGGGAACTTCCTGCAATGAATGGCATTTAGTACCTATGTTTTTTTCTAAGTTTAGTTAAGAAATGATTTTCAGCAATAAAATTACAAGATGGCCTTACCCCCATGCCAGTGATTGGACTCTCAGAATGTCTCCAACCAATATCACCAGCATAGCTTTCAAACACACAAATCATATTTGATCTCACAAAAGGAGTTCCATCTGCAGCAGTAAATACACCATCCATATAGTAAGCATTCCGGGGACAATCATTAAGTGGAACCAACGACATCGCTTGGAGCCCAAACCCGTATTCACCCGCATCCATATATGTCTTGAAGTACCATGCATCCGTGGGGTCCATATAAGGCACAAACAACTCAGACGAGAACCCTTTATACATAACATTCCTCAATTTCCCTGTATCCGGGTCCCGAACCATGGCTCGAGAAATTATCACTCCGGCTCTAGGGTCCGGCTTTAAGTGGAATTCCCAATTTGCCCATTTAACTAGATGTTCATCTTCAACCGTAAAACTTGGACCTTGTGGTTGCTCAAGTGAAATAGGATTTACTAACTTGAGTTGATCTCCATTTTGAGCTGAGAAAGTGTAGTCTGTATTTTTAGCCTTTGGAATTGGTATGTTTTTTCCTTTGTCTGAAATTTCTATAACCTCTTTTGTGTCAATATCAAGAACCACTGTTAGGCCTTCAATTGGCCTCATGTAAAAATTGGCAGTATCCTTCATACTGTAACATTGTACTTTAACTAACCTCCTGTTATCTTCCTTCTTACCTGAACATCATTGAACAAAAACATTTGTACTACATCAACAACCAAACTGCACTCTCAATCAAATCACTTAATGTTTACAAAAAGTCGAAATATATCATTTAGAAAAAGTGTAATAAGCTGAGATTAGAATTGTAGTCAGTTGAACTAAGCGGCATTATTACACAAACAATCCTTGTAGTTTAGCAAAAATCGAGATCTAGTCTCATCCGGAACTTGTGTAGGACAGTTACATAAATGTTGCATCCCTGGTCTAATATTGAATATTTTTTTTTTTACATACCAAAATACAATTTGTTTTAATATTGAATATTTTGTTACATATTAACGGGATTATATTATATAATTGTAATGACTATATCTTCAACATATATGCAACTTCCATAAGTAATTTACATGAACACAAACTCCGGGACTAAGTCTAGAAAGTAATTAGAGACTCATTACCAAACCAGCCAGTTGAAATAGGCAAACAAGCAAGATCAGCTAAATCAACCCCACGTTCAACAATACTCCGATTAAACTCAGCATTAGCAAGTGGGGCCCAAGTAGACGATGTCATATCCTCAATAGTCATCTCCGGATAACCAGAAACCCGACCCATATCATGCTCCACCACTTCACTTGTCTCAATATCCACTGTAAGCACGTGCGACACATCTTTGGCACGTGCGATAACCGAAGCTTTCCTACGTGGCAATTCATCACCTTTGTTCCATGCTAACACTAGGGACTTCTCAGGCTCTTCAAGAACCAATGAATGAATTGCATAAACTTGGTTCTTGAAGAGTTCATGAGATTTCAAGATTGCTTGAACTTTGTTTATCTCTTTGATGGTAAGGGGGTCAAGAGGGTGGTGAGGGGTGGAGGAGGAGTGGAGGTGGCGCGTGGGGCTCCTGGGGCCACGACGAAGGTGGTTGGAGGTGGTGCACCATGGCGAATAGGCAGCGCAGTTGAGTAGCTCAGCTTTGTCTGGTGGTGGGTATGGTGAGGTGAACAAAGTGAAGTATATGAGGAAGACTATGCTTAAGGCAAAGAACAAAGAACCAAAGAGGTTTTTTCCTTGCATGTTTTTTCTAGTGTAAGGTTTTTTGTTCCTGAGTTTGTATGTGGCTGTGGAGGTGTTTTATTTTGATGAAAACTAGTTGTGGGAAAAAATGTCACGTGTGTCGAGAAAAAATGAAATGAACTAAAACAGTTAAATACTACCCGAAGAGTAGATAACTATGCAATTGGATGTCACATGCGTTATAAAGACAACTTAGACTTTGGGTGAAATCGTGTCCATTTGTCAACTTTTTCCAAAATAGCTCTGTCAAAACTTTGTATGATATCTATTACACTGAACTTTAGTCGAGTTTATAATAATCAAAATTTAGATATCATCCCACACCTATCATGATATTCACAATAAAAAATGAATTAAATGATCGTTTTCCTTCTTTCGTGTGAAATGGTAATCACCTTGCACTTACGTTGGCTCGTTGCACCTCAAGCTTTAGCTCGATCAACATCATTTTTCTCATCCCAACTCGTTATTAACTGCTCGATTGAGGCAAGGTATTGGCGCTCGTTTGGTTTTCCACATCGATCAATCGTAGTTTCTCCACTAAGATGATTAAAGTCTGATGTTAATTGGTTAGATAGAGCAACTAGGCAAGTGAGTGCTCCATGGAGCATGGTTTTACTATTAGAAGATGGACACTAGGAAGGTGAAAAGAACCAAACATTATACTTAAGTTAAACTATAAAAGTACTAAATATCAGTGGGTACTTCATTTTATTTAAACCCCATTATTGAAGAAGAAGACAAGGAGGTTGAGTGTACAATTAGTAGAATATGTCCTAGGTTGATGTTGAGATTCCAATGGGCCAAGAATCAAGAACAGCCAGCTTTGTTTTCAATTGTATTTAAATATACCTCCTATGTATTTTGAGATCCAAGAAAGAAAGACAAAACTATTTCATTGCTTAAATATTACTGGAGTACTAATATATTTAACACAACAATCACGACACATCTCAGCGGATATCGAGTCGCCCTTTGTGGTGCGCCCTGCGCATCGGCGTGGGTTCGATCCCTGACAGCAGCAAGTAATTGTTGCTGAATCCAGGGTCGTGCCTTGGTGTTGCGGGGTTACCTGGCTATGCCGGGCGCTGTGTATGGGGTGGCTACGGACCTGTCTGAGGCACATCTCGAATAACCTCCCCACATTGGTGATGGACTAACCGTGCGGGGGCGCCCTACGTTGAGCGTATCAACGTAACAATAAGGACTTGAAAGTTTCTCAAAGATTTACTCCTGCTTCCTCTTTCAACCAGAAAAAAACATAAAGAAAAATTACTTACTTCCACTCCTTCAGAAGAAAAAACTTCCTCTTTTTCATAGATTTTTTTTGCATATTTTCCCAAACCAGCAAAAACACTTTGGCATCTAAAACATAATAAAAAGGAATAATTGAATGATCATATAACAGTCTCTTTATGACAACGACAACAAAAGTTTTATAAACCTCAAAATATACAACTCCATCTCAACCACCTCATATAAAGAATCACTAACATAGCAATTTCTTAAATATTGTTCTAATATGTGTACTAAGTGATTCAAGGCTAGTACTATGAGATGGCAGATCAGTGCTCATTTCATCTTTGTTGATGTATATCCATTACACAATGGCTGTTGGGTGATCAGTATTGTTAAATTTGCCTATTCCTTTCATACAAGAGTTGACTGCCTGTAAATAAAATTTGAAGAAAAAAGCGAAATTAAAAAAAAAAAAAAACAAAGAGTCAAGGATCACCTAAAATAAGCTTGAGAAGAAAGAAGACGTGTCGATGGTGACAACATGCATGTCTCACAGTAAAAAACTAAACAGTAATACAACAAGTGCAATCAGATGCCTGAATTCCCAGTTATATGATGCTCAGATAAGGTTTAAATGACTTTAGTATAGTACAAAGTGCCGAACTCTTACCAGTCTACACAAAAGAGGTTTCAAAGTAGTATGAAGATTGTTATATCAGTCCCAACTGTCCCGGCTCCTCCTCATAGCCTTCTTCTGCGAATTTTCTTTCTTCTTTTCTAGCCGTTTCCTTTCACCAATTGCAGCCCTTAATAGGAGAGGGGAAGAAATATATCAAATATAGTGTGAAGTCAGATAAGTCTAGATTTTTTTTAGAAAAATAATAAAGCTATCAATTGAAAGGAAAACTCCAGACATAGGCATGAAACAAAAAGAAGACTAGTGTTATCTAGTAATAAGATCTTACAACTTCTGAATTTTCTTTATTTGCCCTTCTGATGGAGGTGGAGGGACGTATGAAGCAGCATCAATAATAGCCTGCACAATTCATTTAAAGACATAATTCTGTGCACTCAATAGCAAAAGCATTTCCCAATCTATTTTACCATTTTGACATGGCAACAATATCGCTTACACCATGTGGGGTGCTTAGATAGGGTTGGAGCACTCAAATGCAAGGATCAGTATAACTGTACCAACAAATCCGGTTATGCCTAGTACCTGCAATTTTTCGAGTGCGTCCTCTATATTTCCCCTGTACAAGGTTAAACATCATATAAGAACAGCCTGGCTATCAGAATTGAAGATAATGAATCTAAAAGTTGTGAAAGGGAGTTTACTTCTGTGTCCTTGTCCTGGTAGAAGATATTACAAGCTCGCCATCTTTGTTGATCCGGTTTTTCTCCTTTCGATGATGAAGAAGGAAATAATGTTAATTATACGAACATCGACCGATTTCTATTATCTATTCAACACTGAAGAAGTTAAAAGTAGCAAATGAACGAGGACAAGGGATTGGCTTACAGTTTGCAAAATCTTTTCTCTTACTCTCTCACTCAACCAATAAGCATTCTCGACATTGAATCGCATATCGACCTTGGTATTAACTAGAAGAAAAAAACAAGTCGCTTATAAAGGAAATGTCAACAAACATAATAAGCGAAGCATCTCCACACCTTTGTTAACATTTTGACCACCAGGCCCGCCACTTCTTGCAAAGTTCACGGTAACATGCTCTGCGTAATGGACAATATACCAACTTAATTAAACACAACAATATATTCTCATCAAATTCAAATCAAAGTACCTAGGGATATTTTAGGGATAGGTTGATTGGCCCCATCTTTAGCACGTTCCTGAGCCGCGAATAAAAGGTCCTGAACTTGAGCGAGGCGGGCCGGGGCCTTTTTCTTGTCCCCCTCGGCTGCTGCTTTGGCTCTGAATGGTGTATGGCTTATGGCCCGTTTAAAAGGCCCGATTAAGGTAAACGACGTTGGTCGGAGGGATGTTAAGTTCCAAGGAGAATAAAGGGAAAAAAGGGGACGGAATAATTGAGTTGTGAATCGTATTGATGCCATTTATTAGGGAATTATTGAAGCTTTTTTGTTGCAGGTTTTCTTCCGATCGACTTTTCTGATTTTTTTACTTCTGCTTTCCGCCTCCCTTTATAAATCTAATCGACCCTAAAATTTTAGTTACTGTTTTAAAATGTTGTTTATTTGTCCAAGTAAAGATTAAATATAAATAAAAGCATATTTTAATTACATTACACCAAATTTGGAAATTAACAAAATTGGGGAACTTATTTAAATATAAAAAATAGGACCTCAAACTAGTTGGATTTAAAATTTAACATACATATTGACATATTGTCATACACCCCAATCCAAAAGAACGTGAATGAGTCAGGTTTGATTTGGTTTATGTATTGAGTAATTAGATTGGTAAGTTAGTAATTATAAGATTTATTTGTATATTAAATAAAATATTTTTCTTCAACCTGATTCGAATAACAGTCGAGTGATAGATGGGTATTTTAACTAATTATAGAACAAATAAAAGACTATCAATTACGGAATAATTTTTACATCAAAATGTATTTATAATCACAAATGAAATGGTTTTAACATGTACTCTTTGAAACTGATTTTAGAAAGATAAATATATAATATTCCGTAGTATATATTAATACTAATAGAGAATAAAAAACAAAAGCAATACTAATAGAGAATTAAAAAGAAAAAGAAATAAGGAAAAAAGGAAAATTTTATTATTTCATGATTTCATCGTATACATTACAAGGCAGTAGAACAACTATACTCCTACACTATTGAACTTCGGAGATCGACAACCAAGTAAACCTATAGATAACATTAAAAACTATAACTCAAGTCATCATAAAATATATTCCTCTATTTTTAATCTCTTCACACCATCCAATCATTTTCAAATATATTCAATTCTGGAAAACATATTACTTTTAATGAGATTATAAAATGTATAGTACTGGCCTATATGCCAGTATGAATGAAGGATGTAACAAAATTCCATCCTGATCGTTTCTATTCAATTTCCAGGGGTAGTAACCATGCAGTAAATGAGATAACCACCAGGGACAATTTCATCATTTAGATGTTGTTTGATGTTTAATGAGATGGCCACCAGGGACGTAGCTCCGCCGTCTTAGGGTGTTTGCCGACGGAAATGCCATAACATAGTATCATTATCAATCGTTGAAGTATAAAAATAGTAAACTAAAAGATGTGAGCTATTTAGAGAATTAGCTGAGGGTCGGGTCGACCCCCTCAGTCCCCTATCTGCCTTCTCACCCCTGGTGTTAAGGACAACTGAAACAATGTAGTTTATTTATAGTGTTAGGCTGAGGATTGAGACGCAATCTATTCAGATCCGAAGGTTCTGGGACATGTGTGTAGCCTAATGGTGCCAATATTTTGGATAATTTGCATGTAATTGCATTGGATTCTCTTGTCTAAAACTGCCATTTTCATAGTTGATAACACATGACAAGGTACGCAAAAGACAGGATTTATTAGTAAAATAAATCGATAGGAATCATGTATGGATGCCAGATTCTGGATTTAGTAGTCTTTGATTTCTGTAATCATGGACTCATAGAAAAGCAAAAAGAATATTACATACAAGTTAACAATATAGGAAATGCTACTTAGTGTCTGAAGGGATGGATCCATAAAAAATAACATTTTAACTCTATGCTTTGTTGACTACTTGTTCAATCTTTTAAGTCATTACTTAAATAGGATATCACAAAAGATTTTGCAGGAATGTTTCAATGACAGATAGGAACTTATGCTTCGATTTATTAAGTGTGGGACGATAAGTCTTCCCTCAATTTCTTGAAGCCTCCAGATAAAATAGTATGAACTTCCCCTGGCTGAGATGTAGCAGAACCTTTCATGAATGCATATTTTCATTTCCCTACATACGTACAGACCGTATCGCCTAGTTCCATACTTCCATAGACAATGCAGGCTTGATTCATCAATGAGTTGACTGTCGATCACTAAATTTAGATGTTCACAAATTCTATAGTGAGACATTTGCAAAATAAGTTCCATTTGACTATAATCCTGTGTGAAGACCCTTTCTCACTAATAGATAGTAGTTTGTTCAAAAAGCACTATAGTGTGAGAGTATTTGACATACAACTTTGACAACATACCAAACTGATTTCACACCACAAGCTATTAAACTGATGTACACATTTTAGTCATAGTCGTTTGGACCTACTGGCCAAATAAATAACAATACAGACAACAAACTCCAGGGCTAAAACGCAGTTACCCTACTGATCACATCGAATCACAATTCTAACCGATGAGAACACCCAACGCTCTGACCCAACATTGAAGACCAGCAGAAAAAGTCAACTCAGATCCAAAGGATTTCTGTGAGAGATCATCTATGACAAGGACGGAACTAGTCAGCTTTAAGACCCTCAGCAGAGATGTCATGCGATATGCCATTTTGTTCACCATTGCTTTTTAGCCCCTCTCGCAACTGAATCAGAAACATCATAGTTAGCGAATGCTGAGATCTTTCTTCTGCTTTTCACATATGAGAGTACATTAACACAATAATGTTGATAAATAGTTCACTTCAAGGCTTCAATGAGGTATAAGTAGTGGGGGGAGGAAGAGGGGGGTTGTATGTCAATACATGCAGATGAGTAGACCGATCAAGGACCAATAAAACTCAATGGTCAAGATAAGTATGTACCTGTTGGAGAACTTTCTTTTGATAGCGGTAGCCCTGTCCAAGAGTCCAATTTCAGAGAGGTTAGTGGAAAAGGCTAACAGTAGTTCATACAAGAAAAAAATAGAATAAACACTTACCTTATCAGTACCATAAATGTAATCACAATAGGTAAACACTGAAGCAAAATTGCTGTGGCTTTGTCCTCCAACATAATGATGGTAGTCATGGTAATCTGAACCTCCATAGAAAGGAATGAATTTTGTGGGAGTCCAAGGGAGGTCATACCTGAATTGGAAATATTATAGAACTTATTGTTAAGAAACATATCCAGGTGATGTTGTGTGCGTATATATAAGATAAAGATAATACTTCTGGTGCTCCATCTAGTCGAGCATTAGCAGCATCAGTAAATCAGCATAATTAAAGAGAATGCATAACCTGAGTGAACTCACACAAGGTAAAAATGCCAACAAGAGTATAGATTTATCTAGCTTTACATGTGGATGGATATGTGCATGGTTACCACACTTGAGTAGTAGACTCTTTGATCCTAGTATTCAGAGAGTCTAATCTGATTTAACTTGTAGTGGTCAAGTAAAATTGTCAATATATTCAAATTTGCAGCGTTCCAAAAATAAAGTAGCACTTGGGTACTTTTAGATGGGGAACAAAGGAAAAAATAACTACTTCAATGAGAACTTATTCTTCATCATAGGCTGTGCATAATAAGCATAGCATACTTCAGTTTGTCAGTTCAAACTTCAAAGATAAAATACAAACAGCATCAAGAATATAAAATCATTTTGCCATCCATCTGAGCAAGGAAAAGTAATAATATAAGCTAATAAAAACATAAGAAAGTCACCCTTAGATCATCTTTCCATTCTTAGAAAATAAATACTACTGTTCATGATCCCACCATTCTTTCCACTTTATACAAATAAAACAAACACTTAAGAGCAAACAGTAAAAAGGGAGTTGCATAATCACTGTTAATTCATCATTTGGTCAAATTTAGCTAAACAAAAGACAATCACACTTGGATCAACAAAGATATCAATAGGGGAAAAGTCAAATAACCCTCTCAGTAATTAAAAGCAACAATTTGATAATCAATTATCAATAATATGAATCAGCATGTGAGCATACCCACTGTGAGTCTCAATAGCCTCAATCTGCCTCAATGCAATCCACAACCAGAATGTAATCATATGACCTGGGACCATGGCGGGCCCCAGAAACGAAGGGATCCCAAGAATCAAGATCTCAGCCCAGTGAGCATACGGCGCCGCAAATGCAATTGGCGCTGTGTACTCATGATGAACCTTGTGAATTTTCTCATAGCCCCATTTACCGTGCAAGAATCTATGTACCCAATAATTTGTATAATCCTCCACAAGGAAATACACACTCAATTGAACTATAATTTCCCACAAAGAAGGCAATGGCAAGCTTGTTCTGATCCCAATGAACTACATTACCAAAACAAACACATAAACAAGTTTAAAAACATCTTCTATTATTGACTAATTAGACAACTAATCATGAATCTAATGCAACCCCTTGATCAAATCAATCTCAATTTTCCTTATAATCAAATCCCAGATTGAAATTCATCTAAAAATCCAATCTTTATGCATGCAAATTGAAAACAAATACACAACTTCAGCAGCATCTTATATATTGACTAACTACAACTAATCATGAATATAATGCAACCCCATGATCAAATCAATCTCAATTCACTTAATAATCACACCCCATATTGCTATTTTATCTAAAAATCAAATTTTTATGCATGCACATTGTAACAAAAATACTCCACTCAATTCTTTTAATTGATGTTTTCGTTTTTTCATGTCAACCTTCCACCATCAATTACTTTTTATTCATTATTCTAATAAATATAAATTTGATATATTTTTATAATATAATCTAAAAGAATGGCCAGAAAAGTTGGAATAAAAATAAAAATAAACAAAGATGGATTGATACATACTTGAACAGAAGGATATGAAACAAGTTGAAGAGGTCCAACAATGAAAATGAACATCTTCATAACAGATTTATAGCAATTGAAAGTATCAGATAGTGAAAGGTTGACTTTTGGTTGAAGCTTAAAGGGTTGAATTTTATTTTTAAAGAAAAGCTCAAGAAAGATGTAGTAAAGAGGTACACATGAAAATATGAGGAATAAAAAGAGAATATTGTGGCAATAAAGGAAGTAATCTGATTTGGTAGCTGAGTATTTTAGCCATATGGTTTCTGCCATTGTTAAGGCTCTGCCTAAGGTGGCTTCAGCCTCTTCTATGGTGGTGTATGGCAACATTTTGGGGGGTGGGTTGGGGGGGAGTTGTCTTGTTGTGTGTTTGGTGTTGAAATGTGATGGGAGGGTTGGGGGAGGATCTTGAGTTTTTTGGGGGGGCTTATGCCTTTTATGGAATATTCATGAAATGGTGTTGTGATTTGTGTGAGTGGGGTTAAGGTGGGTTAAGCAAAGTGGTTTAGTGAGTCAAAGTAATTATGTTAATGGAAGCAATTTTTAGCCTTCCAAAATTATGATTTTCATCCCATCAAAGGCTCAAATATGGGTGTTTTGGTTAAATGATTAATTTTTTGGATTGTTGATTGCAATTTAGGAAGAAAATATTATTTCAGTAATGTAATATTGATTTGGTTTTTATGTATCGATTAATTTATATGTTCGAATTGATATAAAGACAAGTAACAACGGATTTATATTTTAAATATGTTAAAAATCATTCTATTTTATTTTCGATCCTCAAAATTCTAGCAAGTATATTTTGCTTCCTAAATCAATTTTTAATCCCCTCCCTAAATGTTATCCTAGTTTGGTCCCTAGTGATTCGGTAGGTGCATACCTAAAAGAAGTTTATAATGCATGATATAAAATTGACTTAAGAATATAATCTCAATTTTGGACGAATCGATCGCTTGTTCTTTAAAATCGATCATTTCGCTCGCATCTAAACCGGTCATTTTAGAGATTCCGTCATTTTGTGTTAAAATTCGACGCCAATCTGGGGCTTTTGATGAAGTAAACCAAATTGTACATATATTAAACTTGTGGGTCAATTTTTCAAATACAAGAAAGTAATTGGGTCAATTTAATATTTGTACATTATCATTTTTACTCTTCATTAAAATTACGGCTGCGTAATACGACCGATCAAGTAGCTAATAGCGTAGAATTTGACCTATTATAGTTAGTCTATGGACAATCTCGATCGTTTTAACCTGAAAGTGAGCAATATGACCGGATGCAAATGGGTTTAAAGGACAACCTCGATTGACGCAGCTAGCTTTGTTAAACCTAATCCGCTCGACAAGTTTTCAGAGTGCAGTGAATAAATTAAGTCTATAAAATTGTATTAGTTGCATAATGCACAAGAAATTATGTAAACAAGTTAAGCATAGAAGAAATGAGTCGATGGGCACGTGATAGGGACTACTATTAAGAGGGTTCCAACGGTTCTGCTTCGGTTCCTGGTTGGAAATTAAAATTAACCGAACTCTATTTCATCGGGTTCTTCAAAGGCCGAATCCTAAATCTGTCGTGCCCGATCGGTTCCAATCCTATCCGTTCTTATCGGAATTCCAAGTTCGTTTCGTTAAATTTCGGTTTTGAGACATTTTTGAGCATATCGTATTGAACTCAAAATTAAGTCCTTAAACTAGATTTAATCCTTGTAATTTCAATGAACTCTTTTTAAGATTAATTATTATACAATCTACATACATATTCAATATACAATATCACTATTTTTACATATCTTTGTATTTCCTATATTATTAGTTTAGAAAGATTTATATATATTTTATTTCATTATACCAATAATGAACAAAGTTAAATCTAAATTTTCCTTCTTAAATGCATAATACGCAAATACTACAAAATCTTGAAAAGGATAATAAATAAAAATTGAAAAATCTACACAAAATTTAGAAATCGGTTCGGTTCGGTTCGTTCGGTTATTTCAAAGGCCGAACCTAAATTAGTTCGGTTCTTTTCTGACGCCGAACCTAAATTCCGGGCTTCTAGCTCGACGTTCCAAAATTTACGTTATTTCTGCCTCTGGGCTCTCTGCCTTGGCTTGCCCGTCGGTTTTGTATTTTGGTTGGCACCCCTACTATTAAGTAGTAACGATTCGTTAAGACCCCAAGATGCAGTGGTACTACATGTGACATTTTGAGTTTCGACTAGCTTAGCTTGCTACTTGTACACTTGTACTTGTGCAACACATAGAACGTCCATCACATCTGAGACATGTGGTCCATTTCCTAATCTCCTTCACTTTGATACTACTCCGACGAAACTATTTTCAAGTCATATACAAGGTCTTCAAATTTTCTTTTATACTAAATTATTAAACTCTAACCAACGGATGCAGTATAAAGTATACGTTCACGTTGTTTTAGTAAAGGCAAAATAAGCGCGTTGATATGTCTTGTACGATCGTACTTGAATATAACCTCACACATTTTCTCACTAATTTGTTGGATTTTATTTCGAAACAATAAAGTATTTTCTATTATAATTGTTGTATTAAATGAGTATAATAGTAAAATTATACTATGTAGTTCCTATACATTCCAATTTAATTGAGAGGTTTTATTTTAATAAATAAAAAGATGTATTTAATTCATACATTATTTATTCAGTAGATAATAGTCAACACTTTTGATATTATAATTTATTTATATTTAATTTTAAATTTATATCAAAAAATTAATAAAAGAATCGGAAAAGGTATGAAACTGTAGTAATTGGCGATTGCCTCAGAGTTCTAAATGATGCTATAAATAAATGTTCCATTATTGACAAGAAACTATA
This sequence comes from Lithospermum erythrorhizon, assembly GCA_019722365.1. Lineage (NCBI taxonomy): Eukaryota > Viridiplantae > Streptophyta > Magnoliopsida > Boraginales > Boraginaceae > Lithospermum > Lithospermum erythrorhizon. Next base: position 969,069 of record JADFUC010000852.1, on the reverse strand, counting down.
ATTAGACGCCGCATTAAAGAAGGAATATTATGATGTTAAACTCATCATGCATGCTTTAACTCGAAATGACTGAAACGAAAATTAACATTATTCATTGTGATGGACTAAGCCAGAACATTCTTGCATGATTGTTTATTATTCTCTCCAATCCACTTCAATTATCATTTGATTTTTTTGAAATTAAACTTTAACCATCAACTATTAATTATTCATCATGATATTCCATCAGAAGATAAATCTACCTAAACGTAGGTGCTGGGAGTGGTTCCACCCTCTGTGAAAGTAAATCCACTATAGTAGATATTACAGATAAAAATTACACTTCATCGGCTCTCCCCCGAACGCTCTATCCTACTGCTACCTATGAACTTCTACACATACTCCCCCTGAATACGAGATCCCTCACCTTCACTCAACACAAAATCCCCTTGGTTAATTTACAAATGTACTACAACTTGTTTGTAAAATCATATTCACGCTACAAATTATACAAACTACATCACTAATATTTTATGTATGACACTCAGATATAGTTTCACACATTTAGAGAAACTATAAAATACAAATAATAAAATTCCCAACTTATCACACTTTACGGATGATGCTCGCATACATATATATCTTGAATAGATGACAAAGGTCTCTTTATATATAATGGTAACTCGTTTTCAAGACAAATCTTTTAATTATAATATATAGCGAAAGATCTTTCAATTTTTACGCCGAATATTCCAAGTTTCACATTAAGGCTTCATGCTTGAGAAATACACCAAGTCATTACCATATATTATAGAACGAAAATATATCTTTCAAATATTACCAAAATCAAAGAAATCCCAAAAAATATATTTTCAGATCCGATATGTCCATAATTTTAGTTGTCAATCCAATTGTCAACATCTGTGATGACACTTCGTCACATTTTTGCCAAAATTCAAAAATAGCCAGCCAATTAAACACTAACATTCATTATTCCAAAAAATATAAAATTTATATAATTGGATTAGTATTTTAAAATACTTTCATAATATTAATTTTTTTTAATAATATAATTAAAGATTAAATATTTGTCTCGACATATGAGAAAGTCAATTGGGTGGATTGGAGGGAGTAATTATTATTAGAAGCAGATTCAGATTGAATTGATGCTTTGATGATAGCATATTCATCCGTTGTAAGTATGATTAAAGATTCTTAATTGAATCGGATTAGACTTAAGGTGTACAGGGAATGAACCAGCCAGCAATCTTGAAGAGATCGATGTTGATTAGAAGTAGTAGTACAAGTCATACATACATGCCCTTTAATATGAAAACTTTTATGATTAGAATGCAATAAAGCCCCTTTAATACTCCGTATTTTATAACAGAACATCTCATATCAAAGAAGTCTATTGGAAAATATAAATAGAGAAACCCATAAACAAATAAATATATTACTATCATATAAATAGATTACATGATTGTAAGAAACCCAATTTTATCCATTGCATGATAAATTTGTGATTACTACACTAGATATGTGACTTCAAGGACTCAGTATTATATCATTATGGCTTTTTGTGCTGAGTATAGCACATTATTAGTGCACTTCGCTCGAAATATGAATTTTGGGATTCAGATAAGCTGTAGTACACCAAACATACCATAAAAGAGTTGAGTGAGTAAAAGAAAATGTATAATTTCATGAGCAGCTTTGCTTGACTGGAGGTGAAAAACATAATAATGAGAATTTGAATGGGAAATGTTGTGTTGTCAAGGCAAGGTGCAGTGTGCAATGAATTATACATCTCATTTGATGAATGACCATCCTCTTTATTACTAAAAGTGTAAGTGGTTTTCTCAGAAGGGTCATACTCCAAAATCATATATAGATCGGTTCTAGCAAATTGATTTTAGCACACCCTTTATTAGTGTCGATCAAACCAGGATGGAGGCATGCAATTTGTTTTCTACCACAAATATGTTCAATTGGTCAAGCTTTTAAGGATCGGAATTATAAATATAGCAAATTTTAATCTAAACATTATTGGAAAAGGGAATAACTATTTCAGCTTTCCACGCGAAATTGACGTCTTATGCGTTTCGTTAATTTTAGTTAAAAGTCGTGCCGCACAATATGTGCGTTCGCCTGACCGAGTGTTCCTTTGACTGTATTGTCCTAGATTTAGTTTCCACATGGAGACTAAATCGTGGAGACTAAATTATGATTGACAATTTATCTGATTCTGACACAGATCAAACATCTTTGGCTGACAAGACTAAATTATGTAATTATTGAAACTCAATAAATGGGGCAGGAAATATTACATAGTAGATGCATGAAACTTGCACCTCTTAAATAGAAGTTTTGATAAAATATTACTAGACTATTAAATCATTGGTCAAAGTTTTAAGTTCACAATTTCTAATAGATTATTCAGTTTGGACATTTATGCGAAATCTTTACATATCAATAAATTATTACTAATTTGACTATAATAAAAAATAAAATAGAATATGTACTCCATTTTAACCATTTTGCTTCGAACAACAATTGAAATAAAAAATGATGAAAAATAAATTGAATCAAAATATGGCACAGAGTGATGATCACATGACTCATTGTATCTAATATGATAAAATATTATATTTATGTTTTATATAGCACTTGAATAGCATCTATCCATGTGCGCATGCTTCATAATCTTTAGGAAAGCCAGGTAAAGATCGAAAGATTAATCAAACTATATATCATTTGCCAAACTGAGGGGAAGATGAAATGATGTATACTGTGGTCCAATCAATATAAAAGTTACTAAATCATATTGGAAAATAAAGGCTACAGTTCAACTTTGAGAAAAGCATTATTATCTTCAGTTCTTCACTTAGTCATCTCTCAATATTTTGCACTTGGACTAGAGTTTTCTTTTGTCATTTTCTTTGTTTCTTCTAATAGTTAAAGGGTGAGATGGGATACGAATCAAAGATCCCAAAATGATTGTCTAGCTAGATAGTGAGCTTCAGAGAAGTGAAAGCGATACTTCATATGAAATCTCAATGTCTTGCTAGTGATGATGATTTATATTTTTCAATCATTCAAAGGATAGACTTTGAGGAGGAATTGATCATGCCCTTTTTATCCCTATGTTTTGACTTAGACGTTACTTTGGAGCGTGAATAATATAGTGTGTAATTTCCAGTGTCAGTAGGATGCTAATCAATGCAGTTTTCTGATCGCATCACATTTTTCGCTTTTGATCAGTTTGGTGGGAATCGGTTTTCGATTTTTTCGGTTAGGTGGAAGTCGGTTTATCGGTGCGGTTCGGTGTGATTCGGTGTTTTTAAGTGAAAAGATATTAAATATCAAAATTGGACATTCAATTTGTTAAAATATATATTCATTAATCGTTCAATAAATAAGTATTCAATTTGTAAAAATATATTATTACGACCATCCAAAACCAAAGTAAAGTGATAGCAATAATAGATATATTATCAAGCAAGCAAATCTACTCAAGTTGTTACAAGCTATCTATGACAAAATACTTATGGTGAGACCATATAGTAGAATATGTCAAATTATTAATGCGCTTGATACTAAATTGTTAAATAAAATCGTAAATCCCAATTTAATTATATAAAAAATATATAATATATTAAAAATTATATTATCGGTGCAATTCGGTACGGTTTTGAGTAAAACCGCAAAAAAGTTTCAGTTTTAAAATTATTTGAACCATATTGATACGGTTGAAAAAAATCCAACCAAATTGATACGATGGGGGATGATGTTTTATTAGCAACCAACTAAGTCGATTAAATTCGATGCGATTCGATTTGATGCGACATGATATTTTATTAGCATTGACAATTTGTCACATAATGCCGTATACTTCATCATCATATGCATCACTTCCTTTTATAAGCTAATAACTTGTTAACACTTCCTTATAAACTTTAAAATATTACTTTATACCAACTTGAAGTTGATTTTTTAGTTAAATATTAATTCCTTGATTTCAGGAGATCATTCAGTTTCTAATTTGACACTTTGACATTTTAAATTTTAAAATCAAAAAATATTATTATTTTTAACATAATTAATTATTAAATTGATAATTTTGGTTCATATTAAAATTATATATGTCAAATAAGTTTTTAATATTTGTTTGTTTTAATAATTGAAACTCAAAGTAGACGATCTTTTCAAATGGAGGTATTGCTACTGATGTTCGACAATGAATAGCCTTAATTTGCACCTAAAAATCACTCTCCATCACAATGTTATTGTGATGTCAAAATTGAATCAACATGTACTGATCACTGATGTAAGTTGTAAGCTGTAACCTCCTCTTCCATATAGGCCCAATAACCCACAATAGAACCTAAGAATTGAACCCCTACTAGTAATGAGCCCATATAACTTAAAAAATAAAATAAAATTAGTGATGTATTATAATTACATAGTATTACATATTAACAATATAAATATCGAGTATTACATTACAAATAATTAATATAGAAATTAATAACTAAATACAGTTAATTAGAGTAACTGTTACAAAAAAGTAAATAATATATTATCAATAAAGAGCTTAAACTGAATACTTTTCAGAAAAGCTTTGTAAGATGCCACATTTAACCTCGACTAGACATGACATTAAGAAGTGGATCAATTCCATGATTCTAAACTGATTTTAATAAGGGGAGATCCAAATGCACAATCCAGTTAAATATATCTCGCAATTTATGGGGCCCACATGTCTAAAAATCTTGGTGCACTATGAAATTCAATAATTAATTAAGGAAAATTCAAAATAAATATGGGTGAGGTTTGGGCATGGCTAACCTTCTTCTTCGCTCTTATTGGTCTCCTCATTGTCATTGTTTACCAGGTAATTTTAATTGATCTTTTTTTGCCTATTTATTTATGTATTTCATAGCTTTGAATTTGGTTAAATTAAATTGGTGATATCAATATATTATCCTAAAGAATTCTTCACTTTTATGGAGTATATGGTGTTATTTTTACAATTGATGTGTGCCCTTAAATTAATTATTTAGATTGAGTGATTAGCTGGACTTATTCTTGAAGCATGAAGATCAAATTTTTATGGAGTTTTAGATTTTGATTAATTTCAAAGTTTTGTACCAAGATTAGCATTTTTAGTTTATGTAGTAGGACATTTTGTTTGAAAGTTGGGATTTTTATGGAATGCATTATGGGGTTCATACTAATTATTTGTCAAGTTTGGAAGAATTTGAGCTGTTTCGTTTTCGAAATGACATAAAGATTTGAGCTTTCCATTTTGGTGTGATTTTGGGAAGTATATGGTTAAATATTGGAGCTTTTACCTACATTGAATTTTGTTTTCTCAGTTAATGTGCTTGGCTGATCTAGAGTTTGATTATATCAACCCATATGATACTGCTTCACGGATAAATAAAACAGTGTTACCGGAGTATGTTGTCCAAGCGGCTCTGTGCATCCTCTATCTTTTAACGGGGCATTGGTTTATGGCGCTTCTCAGCATTCCTTATCTGTACTTCAACGTGAGATTGTAAGTCCTCGCAAACATATCTGGGTGTTTGGCCAATGTTGGAAGTCCGAAAGATCGTAGGGAACTTGCATGGTTGGTCAAACTCCCCTAAATCAATGCCACTGTTTATCAGATTGTAGATTTTTTTGCACACCATGCCCAGAAGCTTTACTTCCAAGTTTCATAAACAAAGATGCTTCACCAGCCATATGTATCCAGCATCCACTATCCACCATCCATACGTTTTTGGGCATGCTAGTCTTCATTTGTTATCTAGGATTTTTATGTTGTTGGCTTCATTGCATTTGTTTCATATAGGCAATGTAGCATGAAATGATATGTTGCACATATTATCCTGTCATGAGTCTGACATGATGGATCATTACAGATCCGTTTAGTCCTCGGAACTTCTGAGATCCTCTGTATAATGGTGTAATTGCTTTGGATTGCCTTGTGATATTCCTTAAAATGATGGACTATATAATGATTTCCCATGTTGAAGTGTTGAACATTGTGATGATGGTTTTCTTTCTTTCAAATAGGGGCTTTTAAACAATTGTGTGATATAGTCCGTACACTGGAATCTCGTGTTAAATGTTCATGTGTTGTCAAGAAACTTCATGCGATGGCTGATGATGCTACTGGTTTCTATCAGTTAATGGTTTATATTGCTTTCTTAAATGAATGTGGCATGGCTTTAGGTACATGCGGAAGCAGCACCTTGTAGATGTAACCGAGATTTTCAACTTGCTGAATTGGGAGAAAAAGCATAGACTATTCAAACTAGGCCATATTTTGCTGCTTTTGTGCATATCCTTGTTCTGGTAAGCCATTGGTGAGATCTCCTGATTACTAAGCTTATCTATTCAAGTCGGTCTATAAATGTTCTTACACTGTAGCTCCTTTATAATCTGAAGGATGATCTATACTACATTGGAAGACGAAGAACGTGCAATGTATAACTAGATTCTGGGTGTTGGATCCTTCTCCACTCGCCTTCTGACAACTGTGCGAAGCTACTTGAGCAATGTCATAAAAGTGATTCAAGGATGCTATTATGTTTAAATCCTTTGTAAGGATGATCCATAGCAATTTGAAAATGGTGAGAATCACTGTCGGCTCCTGCTTTAGTTGATAGGTTGACTGATAATATCGGAATTCCTATTTTTTGCCTGCAATTCGATGTAATTTGAAGAGATGTTATTATTAGCACTTAGTAGTGTTTTTCTAATCTGAAGACATTGTTTGTCCACGCATGAACTCTCCCATAAATTGTTTGTTTGGGAGTTGCGGTATGGCACTTTCGACACTATATTAATCTTCTTTGTCGTGTTAACTGTGGTCTGTGGACTATCCAAATTGAAGAGCCTGTTTCCACTATTAGTTTATGACACCATATCATCTATCTGATTCCACTTGAGTGATGGATTACATTAGTATCATGGTCTTCCATCCATTTGATAACCATAAGCTCAAGGGTAATTTATATTGTACATTTGTCTATTGTTGCCTAAGGTAAGTTGCCTTGGTGGTGGTGTAAGAATTACAACCTATTTAAAATTGAAAACATAATTAAAAAATTACACGTCTTGCCCTATTTTTTTCAGGTCATGGTTCCTAACATTTAGTATATCGATAACGTAACATCAAGTCCAAATGTATAGCATTAACACTCACTTATAATCCTTATTATTATTATTGTTCATATATTCATATATTTACATAGCAAGTAACAAGGTAATGTGCATATACTATGCTACAAGTACAATACAATAATACATGCTATCCATAAAACTGGACATGCAAGTACTGTACAATGTTATTTACAATGAAATTCCTCCCAGAAGTATACATAAAGGTTGCACAAATTACACACAAACACAAGGACTAATTGCCAAGAATAAAATTGCAAAATGAACCATATTGTTCACTGTCCAGGGTTGTAGAGATATTCTGCCAACTTCTCTTCTCTCCATAATCCTGTGACTTTAGCTATGAAATCTTCAATTCTGCTATCCAGAGTCTCATCATATGCTTTGTCTTCGTCGTCATCATCCCAACCAATCTCACCACCACCACTACTACCATCAGAATCTTCGAAATAACCATCTGAATCATATTGTCCGGTATCATCATCATCATCGCTACTATTACTAAGATTACATTCATTATCAACATTTGAATTCCCCAAAGACTCGTTTTGGTCTTCACATGATGAGTTGCATGGAGCCTCAGGTTGATGATACTCTTCTTCTTCTTCTTCTTCTTCTTCTTCTTCTTGTTGTTCTTCTTCTTCTTGTTTACATGTGTAACAAAATGAAGGAAAAAGCTCATTGAAGTCATCATCAGTGTAGGATGATTTAATATTTTTATACATAATGGTATATACAATAATGTTGAAGATTGTAACCAGAAATATTTTGTTGGAAGTGAATTGAAGGAAATAATATACATGGGATTTTTGTATTGAATAAGAGAAAATTACCAAAACTTTAAACAAAATAATTGATATTGCTAGTATGGAGGCGACTTTGAAGAAAAATTTCATATGTATGGTAATATTGGGGAGATAATGCTGGAGATGTTGAGTTAACGTGAATGCATAAGGTAAGGTGATCCTTTTATTGAACAAGAAACTTAGGCCAAAGACTAAACTTAGTCCAAATGATTTATTTATTTATTTATTGTTAACTAGGTAGTTAAAACTCTTTTTACATTAGAAATCGGTTCAAAACTATGTTTTGATGTCATATGATGCTCATCATATTTATGTCCTATATGCTCGATAAAATCTTCTTATTCCTCTTCTCAATGAAAGGCAAAAAAGAACATGAAATTATTCCTCTTAATGAAAGGCGAAAAAGAACCTTCTTATCTCATTTAAGGTAATTTCCAATTTATACTATATACTTACTATCTCCTTTGTTTAAAATATGTCAATCTTTTGTCATAACTATAAAAATACTTCTTCTCACTTTCAATAATACAATACTACGTATAACTTAAATTAAGCAAGAAACTAAACTTATATTGTCAATTTCAATATAATACAACTTGAGCAATAAACTTATTATTAAGCCATATAGTCTTATCTTGCATCATAATAGAATGTATGGCACCTTCCTTGCAAAAAACAAGAAAATTCATGGTTTATTCTGTTTTGTCCATATTTACAAGAAATGAAGTCATTTATAATGTAGGAACTCCACGTAAGTAACTTGTAAACTGTTGTGCTTAGTTAGTAGTTGAAGGCTGGCAATAATAAAACATTATTAAACGCAGAAAACAAATAGTAGAAGAATTCAAAAAGTTGATATGTGGAATTTGAGTAAAATTGCCGGGTTTGTTATCTAATAATGTTCCGGCACAATCTTGGTCTCATCTATTCATTAAGAAGCAATCACAAGCAACTATTGTCAATTGCTATGAAACTTCAGAGCAGTATATGGAGTACTGTGAGTAAAGCTGTTATCAAACTGATTAATTCATTAATGGCTCGATAATCGGTTTGTTAAAACCGGATCCGAAACTCGTTTGGATCGTAATTCGAACTTGTTACGATTCATTAGTATGATTGATAATCTGGGGCTTATGCTCACAGTATCGTCAGTTAAATTCGTTTTTGTTATCCTTAACTAATAAAGTAAGTGTTCAATCTAATTAAGGCGAATGACACAAATTAATTACTTACGAGTCGTATCCAATCGATTAACCAACGGTTATATGAGATTCTTTTTGGAGCCTATTAGAATTACACATCGAATCCGATTTTGGAACGAAACTATTTTCGAATCAATTCGATTTGATTAGCCGAATTGACCCAACCACCCCCTCTTCTTTTCCTCTTCCTCCTATCCAAAACCTTTCAACTCTTTGTCCAACAACCAAAATGGCTTCTCTAACGCTCTCTATATCCACCTCAAACCCGACCCGAATCCCCCATTTGGAGCACGACCCATTAACCCTCACCCGAAACGCTCCATGGCTTGGCTCAATAGTCAAACTCTCAATTCATAATTTAAATATGAGAGCCGTTGACTTTACTAAATTACCCATTAAAGCTACTGTTTCTTTTAGCCTACCTACTGCGTAAGATAACTCTTTTTTTAATGTTTTTATTACCCCTGTCCCAAAAAGATTGTCAAGTTTCATATGTTAAAATGCAATCAAACTTGACAATTTTTTGGGATGGGTGTAGCTATTTAATCTGAATTGCACTTGTCTAATACAACCTCCATTACTTCCTAAAAGATTGTTTCGACTTTTAATAGCTTGAGCTCACTAGTATATATATTTTGCTTTGTATCAGATAATATTTAATAAAAAATATATAAATTCCAAAGAATTGAATGTACTCCCTCCGTTACTAAAAAGATTGTCCATTTGGCTCGATTGCGGCCATACAGTACTACGAAAACAAAATGAACGCAGAAAAATACATTTCAAATTCTTTCCATTGATATATTTTTTTTATCAAATATTATACACCACAAATAATTATATTTAAAGTCAAAAGTTGAAAAGGTACAAGTATCAACAATTATATTTAAAGTCAAAAGTTGAAAAGTTACAAGTATCAAAAAGTCGGACAATCTTTTAGGAATGGAGGAGTATTTTTTATTAATATAGTTTTCATAAAATCTTATAAAACACAAATAAAAATATTTATGGTCAAATTTAACTATTAAAAAGTCAAAAAATTAAAATGTAACAATCTTTTAGATGGAGGGAGTACTCATTATAAAGTAAAAAGTTAATCTTTTTATTTGGTATATGTATAATGTATTGAATCAGAGAGGATAAGTGATTCTGAATTCTAGGAAAATAAAATTAGTCTTTTTGACACATTGTTATGCAATATTGTTTCTTTTGCATAAATGGTTTTATTATAGAACATATCTGCTTAAAGTATTAGATAAAATGTGAGTTAGATTTTGCATTATCTAATTGAGCAAGGTTAGCTTGTACGGTCAAAAACATATAGTTAAGCCTCCAAGCGATTGTAAAATCGATGAACGGTGTATGAATAAGCAACATATCCTTATTATAGAGCTGTTTTTGTAGTAAGTATTGTGTATTTTATTTTGAGTGAGATCAGTGCGGGTTCTGAAAGAAGACTGGTTTCTTCTTTATATGTTTTTTGGAGACTTTGATGATCGACATGAAGATGTAACGATCAGAGGCGTGAAGTTCGATTTTTAGGGTGCGAGAGATTAAGTTACTTATTGGGGGTAACATCGGGAGGTGGGTGGGGTGTCTGTGTGTTTGTAATTGATGGTACACTCGCACTTCAATCTTCGGTTCATAGTTTTCCTTAAATGGTACCCTAGTTTCTCAGTTTTCGGCTACTATGGCAGATACTTGCATCAAATTATTGTTTTCTACGAATGGACTTTATGTTTTATTCATTGTCCCTTGTAGAAAGCCGGAGAGAATTGGTTCTGAGGAGAAAGTACCCAAGTGAGTATGGTTTTCTCTTAATGTAGTTTCCTTATATTTTTTTTCCCATTGAGTTGTTTTGTTTAAACTGTACTGTTGTTGTGTTGAAATTGAGGTGTTTTAAAATGGACGACTGAAAAATTTTAGATGGTCTGAAAAGGCAATTAAGTCTTTTGCAATGAGTGAATTGGAAGCAAGGAAGCTTAGGTACCCGAGTACTGGCACAGAAGCGCTTATCATGGGTATCTTCATTGAGGGTCAGTGACTTATTTAGTTAAATGCACGTTTGGTTGATGAAGTAGTCATATCATGTTTAGTTATATGAAATTTAACACACTGTGAATGTGAACGTATTGGCGCTGTCTCATGAATTATTAATGTATACATTTGCCTTTCCTCTTATAAAGCTGTAGTTTAAGACTGTTGGTTAAGGAGGAAATGATGGTATCACCTTTCACTTCAATATGAAACTCTAAATCTAAAGCATGTTTCCATTTTCATATAAATGTCATAAACCAGGTGCACTTTCCAATATGTTCTCATTTGAACTAATCATAACCTTAATGTAAAAACAATATTTTCATCTTCAGCTTGCTGCAAATGTTTCTTTTGCATCAGTTGTTTCTCATAGAGGCATGATTTATGGTCTTTATTTGCAGGAACGAATTTTGCTTCAAAGTTTTTGCGTGCAAATGGAATTACTTTTTCAAAAGTCCGTGAAGAAATTATCAAGCTATCGGGTATAGGTGACAGGTACTTTTTTAGTCCTGAACATCCTCCTCTAACTGAAGATGCTCAAAGAGCCCTGGACTGGGCTTTCGATGAAAAGCTTAAATCCGGTAAGCTTCTACTTGCTTAATTCAGTATTTCTTTGATTGAATATCTGTTAACATTTATCTTGCTGTAGCAGAAGTTCTCTATTAATCGGTTATGGCCAGTTAACACATTTGAGGGTCTTAAATAGTTAAAGAATAACTGCATAAGGTATCAATGTCTCTAATCACTAATTTAAGTATTAGGCTATTAGTACTAGATTTTTAGTTTACTTTTCTTTCACCTTTTCCTTTTTTCTGGATTGAATTCACATATCCAAAAGGGAGATGTAGCTGGAGGCACACTGATGGTTTATTAGCTTGTTGAAATTCCATTTTTGGTAGCATGAATAATTTGGAGCTGACAAGTTTATTCTTGGTTACATTGCTAGAGTTGCTGCTGAAAAATAATTGAACACCCTTATAGCCCCCAATCATAGTAGCAAATAGGACTCATGTCACGCTTGCTGGGATAGTGCACCTATAGTTTTATTAATATGGCATAGCATAGCATGGTAAGGATATTGCAAATTAGCCCATAGAAAATACCAGACTGCTTCTCTTTCTATTTATCATATTGAATGTAATTTTTATATTTAGTTGGAAAATTGAAAAAGAAGATGATATGTCTATCAAATCTACAAAATCAGTAATAACGGATGGAAGAGTTGATCTATAATGAATCATAAGTGAAAGAGAGAATTGTTGCAGTTCGATATATTTTGATGTTTTCAAGAATGTGATGATGAAATCCTTGATATAAGTATGATGTCCTTGACTGAATGACAAACAACATTTTTTTTTCACTTTTTTTAACATTTTATATTTTCGTGCCTATCCTACTGTCTATTGCTAAAGGAAAATGCAAGATTACCTTGTTTCATATTGTTTTTTAAGCTACTTGTCTCTTGTCAAGTATGTCAGACATTCAGATTCTTTCATGTCATTAACCAACAATATATGCGAAATGCAGGTGACAATGGAGAAATCACAACTAGTCATTTGTTGCTTGGAGTGTGGTACCAAGAAGAATCTCCCGGTCACAAGGTATTGGCTGCCCTAGGTTTGAACAGTGAGAAAGTTAAAGAACTTGAATCTTCAGTTTCTGAACCTGGCTTTGTGGAGAATTAGTAACCTTTTTCATCAAATATTCCATTGATGTAATTCTCAGATAGCCCACATTGGGTTTACATTTTGCATAATCTTCAATAGGAATATGATGATGTTTCCCAGCTATTGTATCAATATAATGAGGTCTGATTTGAGTGTTTTAGTTCTTACATTTACCCCTGTAATTCTTTTGAACTCGATTGTTCAGCATGTCTATGAAATGTCAGAATATTACTGCCAGACTATGAAAGTGAAAGATGTGTTCTGTTAGAGTATAAAATAGGTACTTCGAAACCTCTTATATGTAGTTATGTGAAAACGAGAAGAGGGCCAGAACAATTAAATCTGAAGTTGTTCACCCTTCTCTTGATCTTATGTTTGCATTATGTGCATAACAGGAGGTTTGGTTCAATGGCTAGTACTTTTTTTTTTCCATACAATGCGTAGTTTACGCTTGCTAACTACTATGCTGGAAAAATCAATAATGAATTATGAAAATTGATCTCAAATGAACAAAGAAGATGGTTATATAATTTCAATTTCTTGGAATCTGTTCTAGTACATCAGTCTTCTTGTTGGGTGCAGAATTGTTGGAACAATCAATTTCAGCAGCCGTGTCAAGATGGCTGGTGAGTAGTTGTGCCTTGGCGGCTTCTTTGTCCCAACCAATCCTGGAGATGAAAACGAGCAACACAAGAAAACAAGCCGCTGCTCCTACCACAACCCCTGTTAGAAGCCCCCCAAGACCGAGATCGAACCTGAAAGCTAGAAGAATACCAATGGGCAAAGTTAGGATGTAGAAACCAAAAAAGTTGGCACCAGTGCTTAGCCATGGTCTTGCTGTTCCCCTCACTATTCCTCCACAAGCAGCTAAGGGAAAATTGACCACTTCCAATAAGGCCATGATCAACATCATCTTCTTCACACCTCTTATGATCCCACTGTTGTGGCTAAACAGCTTGCCCCAGACGCCCCTAACTGATATCATCGTCAAGGCCCCAAGAAAGCCGGAAACCATGCTCACACCAAGCAATACATATGCTGCTTGAGAGGCAGGGCCTCCATGGTTTGCACCAAGCTCGTTGGATACCCTGATGGAAGCACAGGTGCTTAGCGAAAGCATTACAGAGAATAGCAAGTAATCGAAGTTGAGAACAATTGCCAACACCCCTACTGTTTGCTTAGCGTTAGGCAATCGTCCTGTTAGCAAAACTAAGACCTCATAGCACCACCATTCAAGACAGGTAGAGAGGCAACAGGGACCGCTAAGTTTGAGCAAGTTCACCCAGTCGCCAAGACCTAGGTCACACCATCCTCCTTCCGACCAAATGGCTGGCTTTCTTCTCTCTGAAATCAGTACATAGAGGGCAAGAAAAAGGACAACAACAAAATCTGAGATCCACACAGCCATGGAAATTCCCTCCAGTCCTCTGGCTTTGGAAAGTAGAACGTTTAACGGAAAATGAAAAGCCATAGCAAGAGCTGAGCTCAACATGATGGGAATCGTGATGTTTTGAGTGCTCAAATAGGCTTTCAAGGGACATAACAGTGAAGTTATCACCAAATTAGGTAGGAGATAGAAAAGGTATGTTTTCGCTACAATTGCTATATCTTCTTGCTGACCCAATCCAATCAAAATTTTGTCAACATTCAGCCACAAGAGAGCAATAGGTACTGATATGACAAGCAGCAAACAAGTAGCCATTACAAGTGTCTTATGGAGGAGCCTAAAGTTCTTAGACCCAAAAGCCTGGCCACAAATGGGTTCCATTGCACCACAAAGGCCGTTCAAGATTGAGAAGCCAGTCACATTGCCAAACGTCAAACCAAGAGTGCCACCGGCTAAAGAAAGCTCGCCTAGCCTGCCTAGAAACGCTGTCGTGATGGCTAACTTAGCAAACCAGGTAAAATTAATTGCTATCAACGGTATTATTATACCTCGCTGCACTTTCAGCTCCGTTAGGATCATTTGTAAGACCCCAGTAGGACCCTTCTCTGTAATATTTTGAGGTGCTAACGATGAAGACATTATATTATATAGGACAGTATTTAATGACAAAACAAATGAATCTTGATTATAGAGTAGACAATCTTAGAAACATAACTATATAATCTATAAAATGGTATTTAATCTGTAGATGGAATTCATGTATAAAAGAAAGATTGTCAAGTGTAGTGAGTGCAAGATTTCGTGAAGTCCATGATTTGTATCCAATTACGAAAGCAAACGTCTTGGTGGTGGTCTTATAATGCGTGATGACAACATATTTTGTTGCAAAAATACAGTTGAAAAAAGGTGCCTTTTGCAAAGGCTATCTAATCATAAGTTTTTACTTTGCTTTTTTATTTTCATACTACTTCCAAGTCAAAATCTTTATTTTTTATAGTAAAAGAAGAAGGAACAAGCAAGCAAAACATTTAGTCAGTCGTTTTAATCATCATAGAGGGGTAAGTGGTAAAACTATTGATCCCATCTTTTTTAAGAAGGAAGATCAATTAACAACAATCATTCGAGGATGTGACTATAGAGTTACTCTAGATTGTTTGGTTAAAGTTAATATTTTCTCGGTATTAGTCACATTATTGTAATGTTCGGTTTAAGTCATATTTTAACTACTTGAATAAAACGAGTCTGATCTGAACGTCTCTGTAACACAGTTCACATTATCACAATCTAAAACCCCCCACAAGATGTTAGACATTTTTGTGTAGACTACACTTAATAAGAGGAATTCAAGCTATGGGTATCCTACAATTACAACTGTTCTTTCATCATACAAAGGAGTAATATGTCAAACTTAGTCGCATTTATTATATCACTAGTTTGGCTCTCTTCAATTATGCTCAGAACATCTACACTGTAATAATAATGTAGTACTCCGTATATATATTGAAATTCCTCAATCATTTTGCATAGTGCATTCCTATCATTCCCTTGGTTTCATCATTTTATTGTTATTGTTTATATGTCCCTTTCACAATAATTGGTGTGGCAATAGCATTACCCTATATATGTACTCGTCGGTCATGTTAAAAATCTCCTATAAGATATGAGATATAAAAGCAAGTGTATGTTTAGCCAAGAATGGTGTGATAGTTGAGGTCCGAGGCATCAAAATGCTATGGACCTGTAACTGCTTTTCAAAAATAAGTTCAAGATATGTCCTCCCTACCTTTCGATCATTCGAATGGCCATCTACTTTGACACTCACAAATTTATGAGAAATAATGGTTTTCATAAACGTTTGTTATATGAGTAAAATGATGTAGTGCAGGGAAATGAATTGATTAGCATCCGTTGAATCGAGAATACGGTCGAGCCAACATGTATTTCTATTTTTTCTTATCTGCTGTTTTTATCCGCAATATTTGAATATTTAAATTCACAGGTAGTCGATGTCGTAGAAGCGTCATTCTTCGTTGGATAAGGATTCGCGTGGCTTCGGCAGGTTAAGTAATGAGCTTTGCTCGGTACATATTATCTTTTCTACTCGAGTTGAAGGGAACAACCACATTCAACTTGGACGCTTCGAACTTAGGAGTAGAAAGACCATAGTGAGGAGATCCATAAGTTGATCAATGTAGACACATACTTGCTGAATATTTGACCATTTGTGACCTTTTCTCTAATGTAACACATGTCAATTTCAACATGTTTAATACGAGAATGTAACACCGGATTAACTGATAGATATGTAGCATCAAGATTGTCACAATACAAATTTGGGCCTGAAGGTAGAAACACGCAAATCTTTTTGAGATTTTGGATCCAACTGAGTTCAGTAGTGCATAGTGCACTTGGCTACATGCCAGCCTCAGTGCTGGAAGCGAGTAACAACCCTTTTGTTTCTTAGAACTCCAACTGATAAGTGAATACCCCATAAAAATGCAATAACCACTCGTTGATCTACGTGTACCAAGGCAGCCAGTCCAATCAGAATCAGCATATGTAGTTAGATCAAAGCTTGATGATGGTTTGAGGGTAACCCTGAGAAATTGTACCCATAAAGATATCGCAAGATTCGTTTAGCTGCCTGCCAGTGAATATCAGTGGGACCATGCATAAATTGAGTAAAGCTCGATTAACTACTAAGAAATAAATTTCAGGACGTGTAATGGTGAGTATTGCAATGCTCAGCAATACTCCCTATACAAAGTAGAGGCTCAGAGAAAGTCTCCAGCTGAAAGAGACAATGTTCAGTTGGAAGAAACATATTAAGTAAAGAGAGCTTAGATCCATCCATTTGTGCTTTAGTAAGAGCTCAAGCCTGTACTTGGATTGATTCAAGGCAGCCCTGAAGAAGATCTATTGACCTCAATACGTAGGAAGTAATGAAGAGAGAACCCATATCTTTGAGGAAGGCAAAAATCAATTGTGCAACTGGTCAATAACCGATTGGATAGCTGTAATAAGTATGTCATCAACCTATATACCAAGAGAAACAAGACAGAGGCCAGACCTTTTTAATAAACAATGATGTATCAGCGGCAGTGAATCCCAACTCCAGCAGTCTAGTGGACAACCTATGAAACCAGGCCCTTGGAGCTTGTTTAAGACCATAGATAGCCTTGTTGAGTTTACACACATGAGATGGATACGTTTTGTCCTTGAAACCTGGAGATTGCTTCATGAATACTTGCTCAGTTAAAATGCCATGTAGGAAGGCATTGTTGACATCAATTTGCCGTATATCCCAGCCTAATGACACAGCAACATTCAAGACAATTCTGATGGTAGTTGATTTGATGACTGGGCTAAAAGTTTCAAAGTAATCAATGCCACATTATTGTGTTACTCCTGTAGCAACCAGCTTAGCTTTGCATCTTTGAAATGAACCATCAAAGTTCTTTTTCACCTTTAAATCCATTTGCAATTTGTCATATTATGACCTGAAGGAGGTGACACTAAAGACCATGTGTGATTAGATTGTAAAGAATCATACTCAGCCTGCATAGCTACTTTCCAGAGATGATTATCCTTGGCCTGTGAATAACTGGTAGGTTTCACCATTTCAGTAAGAAGAGGATGTTTAGTGGCTTGAAGATTCTTAGGCTTAAGAGGTCAATCTTAGTCCACGGTGATCTACACTTAGGATGGGGGGGGGCAATGAGATAGGTTTCTGTGTAGGTATTGATATGTTAGAATGGGGCACTAAAGGTGAATGCAAGGTAGAAGGTTCATTGCCAGGTCTAGTAGGAGACTGAGGTGAATCTTCATTATTAAAAGAAGGAGAAGAGAGGTTGTATGGCTGAGATGGACTTGAATCTGCAGTAGGTTGATTTGGGACATATGGAGCTTGAGGACCAGGAGAAAGTGCAGATGTAGAAGGATGGGAAGAAGGAATGTGAGAGAGCACAGATGAGGAAGAATCAGATAATGTAGCTAATAAAGTCAAGCCAGTTTCTACAATTTGTCTGTGTCTTCTTTCCAGCAAAAGCCATTTTGTTCAGGAGTATGAGGGCAAGAGAGTTGAGTGTTTGATGCCTAACTAAGGACAAGTTTCTATATTATTTGAATCAAAGAGTACAGATATTTATACACAATTGATCTCACAATTTGGATCAGTATACAAACCTAAATCGGGGAATTAAGCATGTAACAATTTCTATCTTTATTATCACAAATTGCTCAAAGAAATATTTGAATATTTAAATTCACAGTGGTAATCTGTCAGCGTCATTCTTTTTATTGGATAAAGGTTAGCGTAGGCAAGCAGGTTAAAAATAATGAAGCACATTCATTACATATTATCTTTCAATGAGAAATACTCATTTTGAGAAGTAATGATTATGAAGATATAAAGAGTTATTAACATAAATTGATCACTTTCTGTTAATTTTGGGTTTTACTGTATAATAATCGTGTGTGGTTTTAACAGTCGGAATTTTCAGTTAGGTAGTATATATTTATAATTTTGAAAATCAAATTCAAATATAAACTCAAAGCTGTGAATTATGATAGGTTTCGATGGCAATGAGGCTTGTCTGTCTTAATCTAAATTGGGGACCAAGTGATAATATGTTTAACTTCCACCATAAAGTGTATGTGGAATTCATCAATTCAACTTGAAAAGGAAAAATAAGTAATTTTGATAAGTGAAGTTTTTGTCGATACGTAAAATGTTTAGTTAACGTAACGAAACACTAAAGTTATTGCTGCCTTTTGCCAATATTGAAAATCAATTATGAATTCATGAGCAACTTAACTAACTTAGATGAGCTCAACAAGATATCTCTACGTACTATAATAAAAGAAAGAAAGAAATTAAAGTTCTTAACAAAATTCTCCTTTTAATTTACTTTAGTTCATTAAACACCAATCAAATTTAGAAGAAACTTTTTTTTTAAAATCAAGATTAAATATGGTAACAAATAGCTTACACATTAATATTGTGCTAATGTATGAGTACGTTTTGTTTATGACATATTAGAAAATGTGTATGCCTCACCTAAAAAGTACAATAATGTAATACTAATTGCATCCCAACCCTTGAACACTATTGCTATATATGTTTCAAAATGTAGTGCGTATCTAATAAATAGACATGGAGAGTTATATAATCCTATTAGGGTTCTACTATCAAAATAATAGATATATTTTCCTTTGAGAAAGAGACAATCATATCATACTACTTTCTTCCATTATAGTCACTTTGCATTCCACTTGTAATCCATTATTTGTTTTGATATCTCTATTAGCTGTCTCTTGGTGGTAGTTCGATGTTGATTAATTTTATAGGAGTATGTGGTATTGTGTTCGAGGGAAAGGGAAGGAAGATATATATATGTTACAGAATTATAAGATAACTTTAACACTACAGAATTCAAGCATATCTATACTTAATTTCTAAAAGTGTGAATTAAATAAGGTGTTTCTTCCATTTTTTGTGAAGACTAAAATACCCTTACAAATAAAGTTACATAATTTCAAGGCATGCAATGATGATGAATTAAATAGAATTAATAAGGTATGATGTGAGTTACTTGAATTTTATCAATTTTTATGTAAATGATTAAATAGAATTAAGAAGAAAGTATCGTGGAAGTTACACATAATTTTAACATTTCTTTAATTTTATGTAAAAATAAATAGAATTAAGAAGGTATAATCGAGATTACATAAATTTGATCATTTATCGATTTTTTGCATAATAACTTCTTATTGCGATGTTAGTTCGAGGTAATGACCAATTAAAATGATTCTTTGTTATATCATTATTGTAATGTGATGTAGTATGAATGGTTGTAGCAGTGAAAACATATTCTTGGACCTTTTTGCTTAACCGTGTCTTTATATATTTGTTTGATCTTCATTGCAGTTTCCAGACCAAGCAGTTGATATGTGGTTGAGTTCTTTTCTTTTGTATAAATATGCTGATGGGGAATATCATCCTGATAACGATCATACGTCTATAAATTTTCTATGACTACAACTTTTGATGATCTAACAATTTAGTGATTATTCTTGATCAACTTTGTTGAATTCAATATATTGTCTGATGGAAGCTCCTAATCGAAGCTAAACTCTTTAGTCTTTATCTTCAATTATAGTTAACTTGTTTCAATTTGCCCGAAAAGGATGTCCATCCATGGCATTCTTCTTTTACTCTTTGATAATTGTCTCTTTGCATCTCTTATTTGTAATAATTAAGTTAAATGATTTATTTAACATCAACATTTACGTCAACATGCTCCAATGCACTCTTGCCCAAACAATGTAATACTTCGGTGCATGTGTAGTGATAGACCTCATGATTGGAGCAAATGGATTGCCTTAGTTGAGTACTGGTATAACACAAATTTCCACTCTAGTTTGAAAATGACCCCTTTTGAGGCACTCTATGGATACAAACCTACAATTCTGGCCACTACTCACTAGTTGAAAGACATTCATACTGAGGCAGGGGAGATAATAGAACAGAGAGAAGCCGAGATGCATATTGACTTAAGCAAAATTTCTGGCGTGCCGAGCAAGGATAAAAAAATTTACAAACAAGGGTGATAGAATTTGTGGAAGGAGACTTGGTTTTATTTGAAACTCCGCCTTATAGAGCAAAATTCCCTCTCTCCCCAATGAAGCATCTCAAATTGGGCTGCCAAGTTACATGGGCACTTTAAGGTCCCTGCAGAGATAGGTTACGTGGCCTACAAATTCTGCGGCTTTCGAGGCTTAGAGATAAATCCAGTGTTCCATGTCTCCCTCACCGAGAAGCATGCTCCGAAAGGATAGTGGAGATTCAAAAGCTTTCGAAGCTGCTTCGATGGCTCACCGATTTATCCCATTGCCATTTTGAAGCAGAGAACAATAATGAGGGATAAAATCTATGTCCTATCGAGTCCCTCGTACAATGCATGATTAACGCTACCAAGGAGGCAGGAGGATTATCACTTCATTTGGAAGAAATTTCCTCAATTCCTTGGGGTCAAGGAAGCTGTAAGGGAGGGGGAGTGTCAAGTGAATGTTAAACAGAAAAAGTAGCAGCAAAAGGAATGTGAAGAAAGAGAGATGACAGCAGAGGCAGTTAGAATAAATATTATATTTCTGTTTTAGAATATGCATTTCATTTTACATTTGAGGAAATACATTATGATTACAATTTACAAACTCTATATATAGATAGAGATATCACAATGTAAAGGGCATGAAATGAATTATCTATAGTTACTATTTTCTTGTTCTGTCTTCTTCTCCTTCGTTTACTGTATTTCCTTTCTTGCAATTCTCTTTATCTCTTCTGTTGCCATTATCAAAGTAGGGTCTTGTGCTAACATTGATACAGTCTGTTCAATTCTCCAGTTCCTAAAAATAAGGACACATTATGTAATTATGTATATGTGTTTTAACTTTCCTTCTTTGTGTACATACCGTTTCTGCGTGTCGCCGCGCATAAACAATTGAATTAGGAATAAATAAGTCCTTCCAAATTCATGCATCTAGGGAGGTTTAATATGCGGTTTCATTTTGGAGCGCAAGCGATATAGTTACGCGATAGTTTTAAATCATATGAGACTTTAGTGTTCAAAAAATATATAGTTATATTTATATTTTATATAGAGATGAGCTATTGGGTACTCCAAAAATAGCCTTCCTATAATCATATGGGTAAGCTTGCATATTATTTGACCTCCCCTCCCCTTTACATTGTTTGGGCAAGAGTGCATTGGAGCATGTTGACGTAAATGTTGATGTTAGTTGTACAAATAAATCATTTAACTTAATTATTACAAATAAGAGATGCAAAGAGACAATTATCAAAGAGTAAAAGAAGAATGCCACGGATGGACATCCTTTTCGCTCAAATTGAAACAAGTTAACTATAATTGAAGATAAAGACTAAAGAGTTTAGCTTCGATTAGGAGCTTCCATCAGACAATATATTGAATTCAACAAAGTTGATCAAGAATAATCACTAAATTGTTAGATCATCAAAAGTTGTAGTAATAGAAAATTTATAGACGTATGATCGTTATCAGGATGATATTCCCCATCAGCATATTTATACAAAAGAAAAGAACTCAACCACATATCAAGCTGCTTTGAGTACGGAAGCTTGACGATGAAAGATCAAAACAGTGTTATAGCGCTTTATGGTTACAAAAGGTCCGATTAATAATAATAAGTGTTTCACTCTGGTACAACCTTACATACTACATCACATTTACACATGATATAACAAAGAATCATTTTAATTGGTCGCCATTACCTCAAACTAACATTCTGATAAGAGTTATTATTATGCCACGATCTTAGTATCTCGCTTGGTTTGGTAACAAAGAAGCGATGAAGCATTTCAGTGTGAACCCCGCTTTTAGTCATTTTTTATAAATAGATCGTAGCGTCGGGTTTGAACCATGCTTCAAACAGCAATTTAGATATTATAAGTAACATGGTTAGAAGCGGACAACCACTTTGCTCCATCTTTTTCCTGACAAATCTTTTGTTTCACGAATTAAACGCTACAAACTGATCCTGCTTATCAAAATAGTATATGTTTGTTTTACTTGTCTAGGCATGAATCACTTTTGGGGAAGGCTACTAAAGATGCTAAGAGCAAAATCAAGATTCTTGTGATTACATAAACCACGAATGAAGATATTGTAGAAACGATATAGCGTCTGATCCACTTACTTATCCCACCTCGCTTGATAGAATAATGTAGCATCATCAATTCTCCCATTCTTAAGAAGCCCATCTAAAACAATGCAATAAGTGTAAACATTAGCAACAAGACAGCCGGAGTTTTCATATCGCAAAAAGTTTTAATAAATGTGGCTCCTCCCAAACCACCAAAGAATCCTTGTATCGCTAATCTTTGTACCACAAAACATGAGGTTTAGGTACTTGGCCAATTCCGCTTACAAATATCCCAAATGCGATCTACCTTCTTATGCTTGCAATAACCATTAATAGTGACACCGCTAACTAACGGATAAATGCTTGATCATTACCGCTTTGCCATGAGGTCGAAAGTTCATTTCTTTGCTCGGGTTGTACTTACTTGAGCAATAGCCATCCGTTAATCACGGTATAAGTATAAACATTTGGGTGCATACGTTGTGCTCTCATAATTTTAATCACACCCTCTGCATTTTTTACTAACCCTTCCTTACCTGACGCGTCTACTTATATACTTGAGATATGCGAATATTTGGCTAGATTTTATAATTTAAATCATACTTCGAGGAAATTCCTCTACACTTATCAGCGGCTAACGATGCGTAATGAGTGAATGAATGAAGTATAGGTGACCACACATTTGGGGAAAAGCCCCTCTTGTCATTTTAGATAATAGGAAATGGCATTATGCCAGTACGACTTTGAGCCGAAGTGATAACGAGTTATGCTTAAAGCTGACATTGAGTTCCTGATTTTCTTGCTCGAAACCTCGAGTCAATGATATAAATTTTATATTTATTAAAATAATGAATAACTAGTAATTAATGGTCAAAGTTTCACCTCGATATACAAAAAAGTCAAATAAAGAAGACGTAGGTAGTATTTTCTATGTTTTGAGGGGGAAATCGAGGTGAATAATGGTAAATCATATTCACATTGACTCATTTCAGGGACGGACGAATATTTTAACATGGGCATTCATTTTATCATTCAAAATATAAAATTTTACATGATGAAGAGAATAGAAGAGAACAAAAGCAGAAAAAAAAGGTTTGGGGCAAATTTATTTCTATCGTGATTAAATTATAATATGACTCGATATTTTCTCAATTATTAACTTTCGATAATATTTTTATATTGTTTTATAACTAAAAATACATATAAATTTTCAACTTTTTAATTGATAAAAATATATAAAATTCTAATTTAATTCTAATGTGACGAGAATTGTCGTAGTGCATACTAATTAGTTTATTCTATGTTGATATGAATTTTATTTATGTAATTATAACAATAATATTAAAAAGCCTTCATGATTAGCCCTTACGAGAACCTATGTAAGGGTGATTTCTATTTCAATAAAGATGAAGTTTATTTAAAATTAACAATAATTATTATCTATGTTATATTACTTTATAATAATCGATTGAGTATATATTATATAAAGGGGGTAATTTAGTCTTTATTCTAACATTCAACTGCGTTTAGAAATTTTTACATTTGTATATAACAACGTCCTTAATAAAAGCGGCGGGAATTATTTATAATTTAAAATTGAACCCACATAGTGTAATAAATGTAAAATCTAAAGTTTGTCCTCAGTTTACCTCTAAAGTGAGTTTAAGTGCAAAGGACATTTTTCTAGTTAAGGTGCCAAAAGCGGAATATCTAGGTGTCATTTGAAATGTCAAGCGAGAGAGAGTAAATCAATATCTTGAGACATCACGGTGTATGTGTAGTGATAGACCTCGTGATTGGAGCAAATGGATTGCCTTAGTTAATCTTGGTATAACCGCAATTTTCACTCTAGTTTTGAAAATGACCCCTTTTGAGGCACTCTATGGATCTGAGCCTGAATTATGGCCTCTTCGCTCTTGAAAAACATTAAATGCGAGGCGGGGAGATAATAGAGGAGAGAGCAGGAGAAGCAGAATCACCCAGTGGCTTAAGCAAAATTCCTGACAGAGGCTGAGAGCAGGGATGAAAAAATTTGCAAACACAAAGAGGACTGATAGGGAATTTGTGGAAGGAGACTTGGTTTATTTGAAACTCTTGCCTTATGAAATGAAATTCACTCTCTACAGGAAGCGTCTCAAATTGTTTGCCAAGTTCTATGGGCCTTTTAAATCACAGAAGATAGGTTACGTGACCTACAATTGCGGCTTTTACGAGGCGAGGATAAATCCGATGTTCATTATCTCCTCCTCGAAGCATGCTCCGAAAAGGGCAGTGGAGATTCACAAAAACTTTCCAGAAACACTGCCTGATGGCTCCTTTCCAATTTATCCCATTGCCATTTTGAACAAGAGAACAATATTAAGGGATAAAATCTATGTCTATCAGGTCCTCATACGATGGAACCACTCTTCACCAAAGGAGGCCACTTGGGAGGATTATCACTTCATTTGGAAGAAATTTCCTCGATTCCTTGGGGAGATTGAGGAAGGCATGGGGAGGGAGTGTCAGTGGGCCAAGCGAGAGAAAAAGTAGCGACAAAGGAATGTGAAGAAAGAGGAATGGCAAGCGGAGTGACTTGAATTTTATTATTTGTTCAATTTTTTATGTAAATGATTAAATAGAATTAGAAGCTATCATGAAAGTTACATAAATTTTGTAACATTTTTTTTTTAATAATTTATATGTAAAAATAAATAGAATTAAGAAGATATCGTGATAGAATTAGAAGGTAATAAATTGAATTACATAAATTTGATCATTTCATCAATTTTTATGTAAATGATTAAATAGAATTAAGAAGTTATCATTGGAGTTACATGTATTTGATCATTTCTTCAATTTTTATGTAAATGCTTAAATATAATTAAGATGTTATTATGGAAGTTACATGAATTTTAATACTTCTTCAATTTTATGAAGAATTAAATAGAGATGTAGTATCCCATGAGAATTGCCCAGATTTTATCATTTATTCAATTTTATGTAAATGATTAAGTAGGATTAATAAGCTATCATGGAAGTTACATGAATTTTTAACATTTCTTCAATTTTTATGTAAAAAAATAAATAGAATTAAGAAGTTGTCATGGGAGTTACATGAATTTTATATAATAATTAAATAATATTAAGAATGTATCAACTAAGTAACATGAATTTGATAATTTCTTCAATTTTTATATAAATGATTAAATAGAATTAAGAAGGTATCATGGAAGTTACATGAATTTTAATATTTCTTCAATTTTTATGTAAAGAATTAAATATAATTAAGAAAGTATCATGGGAGTTACATGGATTTTTATGTAAATGATTAAATAGAATTAAGAAGGTATTATGGGAGTTACATGAATTTTTATGTAAATAATTAAAAAAAACAAGAATTTATTATGAGAGTTTCATGAATTTTATAATTTCTTCAATATTTATGTAAAAAAATAAATGGGAATTAAGAGCGTATCGTGGTAGAATTAGAAGGTATGTGTGAGTTACATAGAATTTTTATATAATAATTAAATAAAATTAAGGAGGAAGTTAAATTGAGGTTACATGAATTTGGTCGTTTAACTGAATTATTATGTAAATGATTAAATAAATTAAGTTATCATAGAAGTTACATAATTTTAATATTTTCCAATTTTTATGTAAATAACTAAACGAGAATTAGAAGGTATCGTGAGAGTAAAATGAATTTTTTTTTATAAATGATTAAATATAATTAAAGAAAGTATCATGGGAGTTACATGAATTTTATCATTTCTTCAATTTTGTGTAAAATGATTAAATCAAATTAATGTTAGAATATAGTATGAATTTTACTCGTACGATAAAGCGCCAAATTAAAGTACATCCGGATCCTCAAAATAATGTATATTAATCTAAAACACATCAATTGCTGATATGAATGAAAGTGGGCTGTACGTTGCGTGAGAAGGCGAAATGAAACCAACTCCTGAGCCAAAAAGCTGAGCCTCACGTGAATGCCCGCGAAAGACTCTCGATTTTGTCCAAACACCCAATGATGTCTTAGATTGTACACCGGGAGGGAATCGAATCCGGCTTGAACTTTGCTAGAGTTGAGAAGCTAAATTGGAAGAGAAAAATGCTTCCAAATTCTAGGGAGAGCGGCTTTTCAAGAAGGGGAATGATGGGTTTTGATTTCATGAAAATGAAAAAAACTCTTGTCTGCTTTCTTTAAATACGAAATTAATACAATGTTGGAAATCGATGAAATTGATTGCCTTTTATTATGTCCGTTCGCACGACAATTGTGTGTATCCAATTTCATTACCAAGTTGGTTAAATGTGATTCACTGTAGCTTAGTGTTCACCTTAGTAATTGTATATTACTAGTGTGGAGTTACCATGATAATTTAAGGGGTTATGAGCGATTGCTAGATCTTACCTATTAATCGTTATAATAATAGTAATTGGCGATTATTTATTGTTATACAACTTACTAATATATCGAGCCTGAAGGTCACGCCCACGTAGAGTGATATTAATTATATTTCATGCGCGGGCGATTCATGAGACTTGTAAATTGAGAGATGTATCTCTTAACATATATATATTTGTCAAAACTATATATTGATGAGCATCAATTAGTTAAACTTGCAAGTTTAATCAATTGAAAGCAGTGAAATTGATGAATAACTTGATAAGTTGACCGATAGTGACTTCGTTAGTATTTTATTTGACTTTTCAAGTGAATTAAAATGGAATAACTCACTTAGTGACTCATTATTTGATTGAGATAATGGCGTAATTAAGTTAGCAGTCAGCTTATTTATTTAACGAGAGTTTGCTTAGCAGATTTGGAATTGAACATTTGGTATTTAAAGAGACAAGGGTTTTCATTTCATGAAATCAAAATCCGTTGCCTCCACTCCTCTTGAAAAGCCGCCACTCACCAGAATTTGGAAGAGATTTTTACTGCTTCGATTTTATTACTCACCCAACTCTAGAAAGTTCAAGCATTCGGATTCGATTCCCTCACGGGTGTGGTACAATCTAGAGAGCGTCGTTTTGGTGTTGGAAAAACAATTGAAGAGTTTTCAAGGGGCATTCACGTGAGGCTTGGCGGCTTGAGGAGTTGGTTTTCGTTTAGATGTTCGGCTGCTGATGTAAGAACCTCTTACGTCGTACAATTTATGTGTTTTTAGATTAATACATTATTTTGAGGATCAGGATGTATGAATTTGGTGTTTTATCAAAGAGTAAAATTCATACTAGATTTTCTTATTATTTGATTTGTCGTTTACACAAAATTGAAGAAATGACAAAGTGGTTTCATCGACCCGATTACTATTATTATAACAATTAATGAGTAAGATCTAGCAATGGATTTCATAACCTCTTAAATTATCATGAGAACCATACTAATGTATACAATTACTAAGGTGAACACTAAGTTCCGGTAATCACATTTAACCAACGTGGTAAATGAATTGATACCTGATTGTCATGACGGGCATAATAAAGGAATCCATTTTCATTGATTTCCGACAATTGAAAGTACCATGGGAGGTATATTGCAACTTTTGGTGGTTAGACAGTACATGTTTTGATTATATATACATTAGAACAAAAGTATATGACTAAATATATTTTATAATGTAATACATCCATACAAGTTCGATTTGAATCGTCTGCAGTGAAATATAATAATATATGACTTTTATTTATTCGCTTTGAAATTTAATTACAAAAAATTAATGATAATTAAAATTAATAATTATATTTATGTATTTACATCATTGTTATTATAACTCATTAAAATATTTGAAAGTTACATTAGTCTCATTATTTCACCATTTGAGAGTTACATATTATTTGTTCCTATAAATAACAAATTATTTAATTTGAACACCCGTACACTCAATGAGAATGATATTTTTATTCGTTTCTTGGGGCGTTTACATATTGTTGGACTATTTATGGCTTCGTAATATTGTTATGTTGAGTAAGAAACACCAAAAGCCACAGTTATATTTCTTCTAATTTAACTCTTGATATATTTTCAACCAGTAATAATTTTTTTAAGTAATTTTCTCAAACCCTCATGTCTATTTTGGGATCGGTTTCTTTATTTTTTGGATTAGTTATTGATCAAATTACATTATCAATCAGTTATCGTTCTATTAGACATTTTAGAGTAAACAAAAATATTAGAGAAATTTCAAAAGCGGCTAGCAATCCAACTGACTTTCACTCGGGTTTCCGTTCATCCTTTCGATTTTTAACGTGTTCGTTCGAAGTAGCGGACAATGGAAAATTTGGTCCCGGCGATCAAAATGGCCGTTAAAACACTAACTCCGTATGGAGTATTTTTAGTCAAAATAGTAACTTTTTTTAGGGTCTCACGAGAGCTTGGGGGCAAAATAGTCCCATTTCACACATGTGTGTATAACGGAGAAGGGGGTTATTTGAGGCTAAAAATGCCCTGCGAGGTTAGTGTTTTTAACGACCAAAGACTAAACGTTGGCTCGAGACAGGTGATGGAATGTTCAGTGATGAGAGTGGGTCGATTATCAATTAGTGCTGCTCAAAATAATTATAGTTTGATGTTTATATTTGATTAATTTGTTATACTAACAAAGTTTAACATTTATGTTATTATACGTAATTGTTATATATGTAAATATTTTAGATTCAATTGTTTAGAAGTATTACCAGCGCACATAATATTTACTAATTTTATATCAAATATGAATATATAGTTACCAAATTGACCAGATCGCTTAATTGGTAGAGCTAGCAGGGATAATACCTTGTGTTCTGGCTAATGTTTCTTGGATCATATCCCTCTTTAATTTCTTCTTCCTTAAAACTTTGGATTTAAACTAGAAGAATATAGATCAAGATAGATCTTTTGAAGAATTTAGGTTGGCCGGCGAACATATAACTAACTATAGTATGATATGATACAATAAACTTGAAAGATAGTGCTCTGGACTATTTAACATCTTCGTTGTTGTTTGAAGAGTATCTATCTTTTCATGTATTCTTATTCAATGACTTCCAAGTGTCCTTTATACCCGTCGGTCTCTATGAAACACTTTCCATCACTATGTAAATTAATCTTTGGAAGTGTTCATTGGCTATTCAATTGGTTCACCTTAATAGGTTTTAACAAAGTTCATCAATAATGTCGCCAATTTGAATCATTGTAAGGAATAAATTGGGACAAATTAAAATATAGAATTAAATCAAATCATACTTTTTCAATTTTGCAAAATTACAGAAACATAAGATAACTCAGGAAAAAATATACAAACTAAATTAATCCAAAGTTCAAATCCTAGTTTCCATCTTATTACCCTTGACAACAGGATTAGCTTTCTCAATTGCCTCCTTCCCTTGACTTTTAAAGTCAAACGTACAACCATGTTTTTCAGGGTACCTATGACTCCCACAAAAGGTACTACCACATTTGCACTTGAATCCCATGACCCCCACCTTCTTCTTGCAACACAAACACCTATTAGGGTACTTTGTCTCCTCTTCCACAACCTTATTACATGCATCAGATCTAGATGATTCACCAAAAAGAACATCAGTTTCTTGTTGACTTTTTCTTTGATTTGGGTAATTCATGAATTTTTCAACAGCAACTTTGACTGAAGCCACTTGTTGTTCTTCAATAGATAAGTCCCTGAAACACTTTGAGCAAAGATTCATGGTCCCTGAAGAGCCAAAAAAGCCACAATTGTTAGCACATAAAGTTGGCTCAGATGGTTGGAAGCTGCTTGTTCCATCGTTTATGTTGTTGCTTTCAGAACCCATATTGTAAAAACTCCTTAAAATAAAGAACAAAGTAATCAAATCAAATCTATAAAATAAAAAACCAAGAAATTTAGAGAGTTGTTAATCAGGAAGAAGGGGAGAGGGGGGAATTAAATATAGGAAGGGTACGATAGTTCTGGAAGAATCTAGCTAGAGCTGACTCATTATGAATCAGATTCATTCAGACACGTACTAATATGTAAGAAAATTAGGAAACAGTACGATGTTGTCATAAATGTATAAGATGCGGAGTATCAAATAAGGAAATAAATTTGATAGAACAAGAATTATTGAAATTATATACGTATGTATTTATGTCTTATTGACTAATATTTTATTATCAAATTAATTTGTTATCATGTATTTTAATTAAGGAACATGATAGAAAACAATAGTTTTACAGTATAATATTGCCAAATATTACATTATTATTTTAAATTTGTCTTAATATACTCTCTATTCCGAAAAGATTGTCATATTTTAAATTTTGATTATTAATTTCTAAAATGTGAAATTAAATATTTTATGAAAAAGTTATATGATATTCAGTGAAAATATTTGAAATGTACGCATTTTGTTTCAAATATCCTATTAACAAAATAGTTTGAATTCAAGTATGTATTATTTACAATTTATAGATTTTAATTTAAAAACACATTAACAGTCTTAAGTATGGATAGAGTATTATTTTAAAAAAATTAATATTGTCATGTTAATTCGGTGAGTTAATAACTTGGGCTATTCTAGTAATCACGTTATATTACATGTAAATGAGGTCTAGGTTCGAGTGTTAACAATAACAATGATCGATTTTTCTAATTTTTCTTTCTCTCTCTTGCTCTTTCACTTTTAGCTCAGTTCATATAATGCCTTGTCATTGCAGGGTTGTAGAACTTTTTCATATGATCTTACAATTGAAGATCACCAATTGCAGAGAGTTGCATCAAGAGAGAATCAAACTTCCGATATAGTAATCCGACTTCTTTCATCTTTTTATGGAAGGTTTAAGGATTCATCGCTCTCTAGTGTCAAAAAGAAACTAGTGTATATGTTTGTACACTGGTAGGTACATGAATAATTTGTTAATTTTTTGAAGTGTTAGTTGTATAAGATGTGTAATAAGAAATCCAATAATCATTTGTAGTTACGCTAATTAAGTATTTGGGTTGCTCCAGAATCTAATTCGATAATTCGGATCCCAAATTGGTCAATAAGTAATTGATTATTGGTTGTTAATTCGGGACTCGAAACGTGATCAATTTGACCTCATTACATTGTAATAACCTAAATCAATTTTTCTGTTAATATTTTATACCAAACAACCCCAACATATCATTATATTTTTATTCAAATTTATTATTTTTTATCTATTCGGCTCTATTTTTTTTTTCCTTCTATTTTGAGTTTATTGAGTCCATGGGATTTTGTCTAGTTTCAAGTCGAATAATGGTTCGAATGGCTTAACTCGGTTCGAATTAGTTCAATAACAACTCTTTTTTTTATAGATAAGATTATATTACGTAATAGTTGCCAACCCTCTTTAAAATGCGATGAAATCTGAACGCTTTAAGCTTGAAATTAAGAAATCTTTAAGCGCTTAATAGCTGAGGCGAATTTGATTTATCACCGTTTAATAACAACTCTATAATTGGGTGGACCCCTTTCAATGATTGATGAGTGGAAGTGGGACAACCATGTCGAAATATTCTCTTCCAAATTGTCGTATCAATATTATATTCCCACAAATTAATTTTTTAATTACGGTTCCTAAGTCGGCATCCAAATAATGAGTTACTCCTACGTTAATCAAACGCCTGAAAAACTTCATCAAACCTAATAGAATTCATATCTTTTTTCCTTCTACGGAATATAATTCGATTGATAAAAAGCCCAAAAATCTTAAAATAAAATATATAACACCTTACATTTACTTAATATTTCAGTGTAGAAAATTTATTAGTGTCACGATTTCACAATTTTATATTCTTTTCATCCACCGCATAATATATAACCCCAATATTCATTCAACCAATTACTACAAAAACATAACCCCTCCAATTTGTATTTCTATTCATAATCTTAATATATATATATGGGAGTTTACATTGAACAATTGTAAATTTCCATAAAGGATTTTATTTTTTTATTTTGAAAAAACAGTAAAGATTGAGTTTTTATTGTTAGTTTATTCAGGGTTTTGATGAAGTTGGGTATTATATTGGACATTGGGTTTTGGGGTTTTTGAAATTTTGTAATTTCAGAAGAATAAGCAGTAATAATCGAGTTTTTAAGGTTAGTCTGTTGAGGATTTTGATTACGGTGGTGAAATTTTGGATTTCTGAATTTGGGGTCTCTTAAAGTTTGTAAAGATTGAGGTTTTAACCTTAATCTATTGAGGGTTTTGATTAAGTTGGGTATAATTTTTTATTTATGGATTTTAGGGTCTCTGAAAGTTTGTAAAGATCGAGTTTTTAACCATAATGTATTGAGGGTTTTGACTACATTCGGTACAATATTGGGGTTTCTGAGATTTTGGGATTGTTAGTTTGTGATGACTTATGATGGTGGTGATGTAGGGAGATTGGAGGTAGTTGTGGACCCAAGTGGGGATTATTTGAAATTGAGTGGTCAGGCGGAGGAGCATGGCGGTGATGGGTTGCAGAAGCGGGAGGAGGAAGGGGATATTGATTCAGAATCGGCTTGTTCGTCTTCGTCTGAAGAGGGCTGGTGGGGAGTGGGGTGTTGGAATGGTAGTTATTGTTGTGATACTAGTGGTGGTGGTAGTTTTTGGTGGTCGCTATGGTGGTGGGCTAAGCTGGTTCTTTTGTTTATCTTTTTGGGGGTGTTGGCGGCGGTTTTTCTGAAATGGATTTGCCCCCTTTTCATGGACAAGGTATATCTATTGAGCTAAATGTCCAATTCATCTCGTCCTATCATGATTCTAGTTGGAGGTCTATACATGTTGATAGTTCGTTTTGCGTGATTCAGTGTTTACAACTTCTTATTCAATGCATTAGAGGCTTTTTGCATCATGTTTTTTAGAGTTAGTCCAAGTATACTGCCGGTTTTTAATTTGTCGAAGGCATTAAAGCAGTCTTGTTAGTTTTTGTTTGTTTTTGGGCTGATAGAACAACATCTACTTGCAATGTCTTATAAATGTGAGTTAATTATACTAAGGCCAGCAATGTTGAAGACATGATCGTTTATTGATGGATCGTGTTCTTTTATTCTGTAGAAAGGATGACACTCCTTCAATTAACAGTTTAAAATCAAATTGATCGAATAGGATCATAAAAAAATTCTGGAAATTATTTCTCATTGTCTGTGTTATTACATGTCAAAGTGCAGATTATAGCAATTTTTTTCTTCTTCCTTGTTTTCGTTGGTACAATAATTTCTTGTGCTCGTGACATTTTAAGGTCTATAATGTAGTATAAGCCAATATTGATGTAACTTCAGTTTTGTGTTTGTGATTCTGTACCTATCGTTTAAACACAGGCTTTATTGGTCAGCTAAATAACTTCATGAAAATTTAATATTGTTCTTGTTGTTGTGGCAATTGTTGGAATGAAATGATCCAAGTACTACTTTGACCTGAACTCTTCTTCGTATTATACAATTATGGTATAAAATTTCTTGTCTTCATATTTTCTTGTAATTGATCCTGCAGTGGTTAATTAAACTTGATGTGGCTTGCATGACTAGTTAGCTAAACTTGAGTCTGGTTTCATGAGAAGGGTTGTGAACTAGAACTTCCTGATAGACTGGATACTTGTGTATAATTTGTTACGATTATGATAGCATTCGATGGTGACCAGTTATATATTGTTTTACTTCTTGGCAAAAATAATTGTTGTATATTTTATTACAATTCCCATGCTGAAGTGAAGGAGATCGTAAGTCTTAAATACATTTATAGTATTGGGGTAGTTCATGATGTCTTTATTTATAAGTTGGAGTTTAATATACATAATGAAATTAAGTAATTACATTTCCATGTTCTAGCAAATTCCGAGAGGGTACATATATTCTACGGCTCGTGGATATAATGAAATAAATCGCCTTTACTACTATTCTTTATATTGTGAAGTAGTAGATAGTCTCGACACTTAAATGTCAGTCAATTTAGGAAGCAGTAGCTTTTACATTGTGGGGGAGTAAGGCGCATCTTATCAAACCCCCACTTACCGTAGCTATGTAGGATCTTTCTTTTAGAGCGTTGGAGCGTATTATTATGTCAATTAGTAATTCTGCTCTTGAGAGTTTTTCAGTATATCAATTGTATGCTGGTGTATTTATCTTATAAGTTTTCCCGATTCCAGGAGATCATCCCTCTATTAAACTGGGAAATGAGAACATTTAGCAATCCAGTGCTAGCAATCATAGTTGTAACTTCTCTGGCAATATTTCCCATGCTAATTTTACCTTCAACACCTTCCATGTGGGTGGCTGCGATAACTTTTGGCTATGGTTATGGTTTTTTATTGACCATTGGTGGAGTTGCTATTGGCATGTCACTTCCATACTTTATAGGGTCTCTTCTCTACCGTAAAATTCAAGTAAGAATCTTACATCTGATTGCTCGTCTCTTATATTCTTTACACTCTTTATATCTTAGTTATCAATATCCATCATATAGCTTTCAGCCTTTCACTTGTTTCTCTCAGGGGTGGTTGCAGAGACATCCAAAAAGAGCATCGATAATTAAATTAGCAGGTGAAGGCAATTCATTCAATCAGTTCCAAGCTGTTGCACTGATAAGAATCTCCCCGTTTCCTTATTGCATATACAATTATTGTGCTGTGGCAACGGATGTTAAATATGTTCCATACTTGCTGGGTTCACTGCTTGGAATGGTTCCAGAAATATTTGTCGCCCTGTACACGTAAACATCTCTCTCTGTATTTCTTTACCATTATGACCAGCATGAAACATGACTGCATGAAACATGCTCCTTTACTTACCCTTAATTTCAACCCACTTTTGACTCGTGCATCTTTATTTAAGATTTCTCATTTTCTTAGCAAGACAAAGTGATTGACACCTTTTTGTTTGTGGAAGACTGCTCTTATGTAGTCTTGATCACCTTTTTTTTCCATGCGCGTATCTGTGTACTGGTTTTCTTCTGCAATTGGTTTATCCATTGAGTTTCAATGTTCTTTCGTTAATCCTATGCAATTTCCACTAATCCCTTGGCTAACTGACCCATGGTTTATGAGCTTTATTTGGTTTTCAGTGGCATTTTGATAAAAACCTTGGCTGATGCTTCACATGACCAGCGTTCCATGTCTACCGAGCAAATTATCTTCAACGTTGCAGGATTTTGTCTCACTATTGCCACTACAGTTGTCATCACGATATATGCAAAAAGACGGTTAAAGAAGCTGCAGCATGAGGAAGAGCTATTACTTCAATGATCTCCTATAATTTTTATCTGTACAGCCGAAAAACAAACCATCTAGATCATTTCTCCAACAGGCTATCAATACTCCATTATGTGGGCCGTTGGTTTATTCGGAGATGGCGGCTTCAACAGGTGGGGAAGTGCCAGATGTTGATAATTGGACATAATTTCTGCAGAACATTTTTCTCTGTTCAATTTATGCTGAACCTTTTGGGTTGACTTGCATGCTTCTTGATCTTCAAAAGACCAGTGCATGCCAATATACCGAATGTTTGTATATACTCCGTATAAAATTGGAGTTTTTTTTTTCCTTTATGTGCGGTATCAATTTGATTAATTCTTTTGATAGCATTTCTAACCGATCTTCAACTCTTTGGACACTAATGAGATGAATTTGTTTGGTATATTAGGTGGGGTTGATGCTATTTTTGTTGGTATAATATTGAATAGTTTTTGGGACCAAAGAAACTTACCACTTATAGCTTGGACACTCCACTCCAACTCTTCAAGTTTAATGAAGCGTTTTTTGGTAGGTAAGCAACTGAATGCATTTGTCATAGGATTAATGATATTCCTTCCGTTCCTTTTTTCACTTATCTTTCTAACCTTCATTTATTATTTTAAAATATTTGTCCTTCTATCATCAAAAATTGTATTTATATATTTTTAATGTATTTTTTGATTACTTTTTCTTTTTAAATTATCAATCAATTAATTATATAGTTTCAATTAATTAATATTTTATATTTTTTATATTACTTTTTTATTTTTCTAACCTTCAAATTTATTTTTTTCTTAAATTGTCAATAGAAGTGTGGGACTTTTATTTTGAACAAATTTAGGTTTTGGTTTTAGTTAAAATTGTCATACACTTTTTATTTCAAAATTTTCTGTAAGTTTTGTGTTTGTTTTTCTTTTGGTGGTTGAGTGTTGAGCGTTGGTGGTGGTGAATTGAAAGGGAAAATTGGGGGAGAAGGTATGAAGGGATGTGGTTGGCAGGTTGAGTATGGCATGTTCGATACAAAAGCTTATAAAATTGGTTAAACAAAACAAATTTAGAAAAATAAATAATTACTGAAATCTCACGATTTTTAGGAACGAATGGAGTAAATATTTTTCACGTTGAACAAATATTCGTTTAACATAAAGTTTTTAACTATAGGAGTAATAGAATTTAATAATGATTATGATCAAATATTGGTTAACTAACTAAATATGATGATCTAAAAACATAAATATTCGATTAACATTTAAAATAAAATTTGAAACTTCGATGTGATTCACCCAAATGAGAAGCCTTTGCTGAATTTGGGAACGATCACTATTGCTTCTCTATACTCTAAACAAGACAAATCATTTGTCCTCTTTCTACAAGTGACAATTCAATCCCTCATATTCAAATTTATACAACATGACAAGTAATCCTCCAATTCTAAGAATCGATATATTGAAATAGTATTTGCCAAATATCTTGCCATTTCGGAATTTAATTAAGAAGACTGAATTAAACAAAACCTATGGAAAACATTGAAATTTGATGACTTCATTTTGAATACGGAGTAATAAATATATACATTTAATTTATCAAAAAATTGGATTTTATCTATCATTGGATGTTTACGAGTTAGATTTACAAGAGAACCACAAATCCACAATTAGGATTTTGATTCGGTCCATATTCAAAATATTATGCAATTATTTTTCTCTTTAGTGTATCATACTTTCTTAGCTTGAATTCAACTTAAATCAGAAAGAGTTAGACAATTGGAGATGTTGCAATAAGAGGAAAACGATAGGCAATTTGAGACAATGTAAGGAGAGACCAGTTAGACTATCATGTCTAGCGCTGTTACCGAATCGATAATGGTTAGATTTAAAAATTCGATTAAGATTCATTTCGTTGAGTTTATAATTAGGCTGGTTATGATTAAATGTCGTATTTTAAGTAATTCGTTTTGTCTTCCATTTCGTTAAAATCGGTTATAAAGATCCTTTTATATTCATTTTGTACTCACTTTCGTTCATCCGATTATAATCGCTAGATTAATATCTAAAACTAATTAAATATTGGATATCAAACATGTCCTTAGCCTTAACACTAGATAGTTTAAGAGTGAATTACGAGGCGATTCAAGCTGATTTGATTAGCGAGTCAATTTGTCTGATTTTTTGTGGGTCGATTAACGAACTTTTACGATTTTATTTGAACCAATTCTGAATCGAGCGATCGGTCGGTTGATTAACAGATCGACCCGATTTGTTCGAACCGGATCGATCCGGCTCATATAACAATCCTAACTTAATGTCCACCATAGTGCAGCGTCCATTAAATCAAAATGGACCTAGTATTAAGGGTGGAGGAGAATATATGGAAGTGTAGAGTGATTCGAAACTTATTATTTAAATTTTTGGTGGTGAGAGTTTAATTTATATGGGAGTTGATATTTTGATTGCGAATATTTATTTTTGGATATTGAATTGTAAGTAGAATTTTAATAAATAAGTCGTGACTTGTTGGAATTGTGATTTAGAACATGAGGTATCATGACCTGGTATTCCGTTTCATTGGTTACGAACATCACTATTTTAAGATTGTAACAGTTAGTTCGATTTGCTTAAATTTGTTGTATCTTACTATCGTTGAAAAAAAAATTAAGAGAATATGCTAACTTCAATTATACAGATTTCGTGCTTGCATCACATTTATGATATCCTCAATTTTAGTTAGTCATTGGTGGAGTAATTAATTTTGTACCTAAAACCACTCCATAGTAATTTTAATTTTCTGCCCGACAAATTAATTTTACATAGGATGCCATGAGTCTGAGCAGTGTGGCCTCAATGCCACATACATTGATATCGGTGAAACGGTAGAGGTTTAGGGATCAAATTTCGAAAAAAGAAAAATTATGTCTTTTTAGTTTTTGGGTACGAGGTTTTCTTATGGTGGTCAGTCGTTATAATAAATCTTGTCTCACGTCATGCAAACTTTAATTGGTAAGAAGCCCAGAGTGTTAAATACCCAAGCCTTTTATTTAACTATGCAGTCTTATATTATTTCTACTTGAAATAATCTTTATGTTAATATGGTTAAAAAGAAATGTGATCGATGATAAATTGAGGCAGCATGTCACGATTAATTACTCGAGTGATATCGAAAATATAATGTGACGGTTTCACCATTGGATGCCATGACCAAATTGTAAGGGCATTTTGGTACACAACCCTAAGTCGAAATCTGAAAGGACGCATTGGTCCAAGAGAAATTAACTGCTACTATACTATGTAACGTTCATCTATCTCTCTCTCTCCCCCCTTTTCCATATTTTTCAAAATTCCACAAATTTTCCCTAAATTTTCTCTTCATAAAAAATGGAAGAAGAAATGGAGGATAAATATGAATATACATTCACAGCTATTGAAGTTGACTTTGACTATGAGTTTGACTCGCCGACTTATTTTGACTTTTGTCGTCAAGAGACTCTCCTCGAGGCACGTGAAGCTGAACGCTGGTTTGACTCCGCCGGAACTTATCCTCCTTCTCGTAATCATTTTCCAACTCTTTATTTTTTATAATTTTTTTTATAATTTTTTATATATATATATTTTTAATTTTGTAAAGTTTTATAAATTTTTAAATTTTTTTAATTTTGTTGTTGTGTTGGAAGTTTGGATGAATTTTGTTGATTTAATGTTTATTTTTCAAAATTTTGCGAGTTAATGGATTCCAGAAATGTTGTCGGGTTATGAATTTTGGTGGTTGATTTTTGAACGGATTTTTTTTTTGAATTTGTTTAGTGTTTGATTAAAATGTAGCAAAATGTAAGTTGTAAAGTTAGTTTGTGATTAAGATGATAAGTTTGATTTGAATCGAAGTTATCTGTGTTGATTAAGAATATAAAGTTTGTTAATTTTGACAATTGGAAAAGAAGTTGGAGTTTTTTGGAATGGTTGAAGTAATTGCATTACTTAATTGGCTAACAAGGATGAAATGGTGGAATTATCGCTAAGTCGAGGGTTATTTGAGAAATTGAATTAATGTGAAAAAATTAGGTTTTATGTGGCAGAAATTTTAATATATCAGAAAATATAAATTTGTGGAAGTTGATGTTGATTTTAATTTAATTTTTTTGTACTTGATTAGTTATTCTCGATTTGTTTTAGTTAAATATGCTGATTTCTAGAATTGTTTATCATGTCACAATTCCAGCATTCGCGGCAAGGTTGGTTCCGAGATTGGACCTGTTACTGGGGAGTCATGTGAATACCTCTCCAAAATCCAAGAATGGCGATGAAATGGATTTATCGGAGAGTGATTCGGATGAGGTTGTAGAAGAAGGTGTTCCTGCCATGGATGCAACAATTAATGGTATTTATTTGGCATCGTTCTCTGATTAAACTGTGGTTAACTCTTGTTATTGATGACAAAAATGATATAAATTGGTGCACATGAAAGTTGCGTCGGACACAAATGCAATTGAGTAGTATCTACATGTTATGTATGGAACCTTAACCCTAACTATGGCGAGGGCATTGGATAACAATAGAGGGTATATGATTCCCTGTTCAATCAGAAAAGTAGTATTTAGTGTCATTAGCAATGTGCTAGTTGATCATATGACTAAGCACGAGCTTGGATACTGTGAGTAGACACAATTATAGTCTATAGTTTATTGATTACCTATCGAGTTGAAACTTTAAGTATGAGCTCCCGATCTTCAGATTTATGTTTGCTACAGGAGTATTGAATGATTGTATTTATTTGTGAGCTGACGTCTTGCACATATAGTTTATAGCATATATTTTTAATTTTACTGGGCATATAAGGTATTAGAGGGTGCTTTCTGCTTCTGTGTAACCCTAGACGTTACTGAAAAATAGCTCAGGCGAATACTATTTGTCTTTTAATTCGGTGGATGTTATGTATTATTGGATCTTGCAGATAACGATGATAGGGATAAGAAACCTTGTCTCAATATTCTGGACAAAAGCATGGAGACATTTCACAACCAAATGCAGAAAATACAGTCTGGTATTATAAGTTTTTTCTTCTTATTATTTAATTTCATCCTAACTGGGACATCGATATTGTTTTACTATTTATTGTTCCCACTATACTCTACTCAAGGAGCCCCCCTAGTAACTAGTTATACCAACACCTCTACATTCTAGAAGCTAGTAAATGTATGTATGGTCTCTTATTTATCTTTTTGTTTCCGATATTCTCAGGTTTATCATTTTGCAATGACATGATCAAAGATAACTTCAAAGCTAAAACAAAGTTGTCAGTGAAGCCATCTTTTCCAAGGAGCTCGACTTTAATGAAACCTACTGCTAGTCAATTGGCTAAGCAGAATAAGACTCAACATATGGGTCGCTCGAGGTGAGTCTTGAAGGAACTCTTTCTTATGAAATTATGTTTAGGTATTTGAACTACAGTGAACTGACTCTATGGATTTTTACAATCCCCTTTCTTTCTTTTAGGGTTATTGTTGGCTTCAAGTAATATAAAGCTATCGTTGGATATAAATCAATCACAGTAATAATATTTCATTTTATGTTCTCATATTTCTAATTTGATTAACCTACTATAACTGCCTGATCAAACAAAGTTTATGAGTGTTCTATTAAAACTACTTGTTCCAAGAAAGTTTAACATTTCAGATGATATCAGTTTAATTTAGAGAGAATGTACCTTTTTTATGATATAACATACTTTATATTCAAATTATTGCATCATTCACTTGAATCATTACTACTAATATTGGGTGGATTTTTATTTTCCCCCTTTTGGTTCTGTTTCGGCCTTAGGTTTCTGAAGTCATTGACAGACAAGAATCAGAAAAACTGTGGGAATCACAGTGTCATGGAGGTTCAAGCTCCCAAGAGACAAAAGCTTGAGGGTGGTCACCTGCGCAAGGTATATGTTTGCTCTCTTGCAATTTTCGTTTCAAAATGTTCTATAGACTAGCTCTGTTGGAGGTTGTTCTGCGAAATTCACCTTTTAACTCAGTTCAGCACTAACACAATTAGAAACTGGGCCAATGAAGTGTAGGGTTACCATACTTGTTACCAAAATTATCAATTCTATCAATAGTATCTTTTGCATAAGGCACTTTATTTATTTATTTATTTTAATGTTCCCATGGTTGAATTGTTCATCGTTTTGAGTTCTACATCTGAGCGTGAACGTTCATATGAGCACTGTTGTTTATAGATTATTTGTTGTTCATCGAACATTTCTGTTGCACATTTTGATCAACTATAGTCCTGAGGTTTAATATAACTTCAGATAAATCCTGACGTTTCTGTTCATTATTGCAGGTAGGTGACACAACACAGCCAAGTAACTTTGTCCACAAGGACCCCAAAAAGGTAGTTCACATCCTCTTGAATGGAATAACTGTATTTGGGTTCATAAATTTGACCTTCTTGTTAGGCTTTTGTATGATAGTTGATCTTTGATTTTGTGGACTCACATATATAAAAAGGAATTGCTGTTAACTTACTTTTTTTCTTTTACGTGTTATACAGGATGGAACTGGGATTGGTAAAAGTATGCATACAAAGATGCGAATTACTGTACCAAGGGAACCTGATCTTGAAACAGCTCATAGGGCACAGCGACTGAGGCTAGTTCTACTCACATTTCTTCTTAAAATTTCCCAATTTTTACGACATTTATCTGATTAAGCTTGTTTCACAATGTAGGCCAAAAGCTGGTAAGGAAACTAATGACTTTACCACACCTGGTTCTACTTTTAAGGCTCACCCATTAAATAGAAAGGTCAGAACACATATACTACTCCTTTGATTCCAGTCACTATGTGTGCTAAATTTTATCGGTTTGCAGATTCTTGAATCTCCTTCTTTATTACTTCCAAAAAGGAGCACCCCTCAAGTACCACAATTCCGAGAATGTGTTGTCCTTTTTTTTTTCTCTTTTCCGACTTTAAAATCAAGAGTATTTTTTAAGCATAGTTCATTGTTACAATATTATACTCCGTATTTTTAATTACCTATTTTTTTTGCATATTGCTTCTCAAGCTTAGGTAGTAATTCTGGATTCTTAACACATTGTGGATGATTTCAGTGCTCTTGTTGATTTGCAGGAATTTCATTTTAAGACGTCAGAGAGAGCTTTGCACCATTCGTCCGCAACATCAAGCACAATCCCAAATAGTAATTCCACCAAGGTCAGTTTTTATGTTTATGTGCATATTGTCGATTACATATCAGTTGTGAGAGGCCATGGTGTGAAACTGCTTTTAGTGCTCTGGTTAGAAGAGATAGGGTAGATTTTTCAAGGTTAAGCCTTAAGGATACAGAAGTGTGACATTAATTTTTTTTTACCTTGATATAAAATTTATATAATTACTAGTTACGCTTGTTGTAGGTGTATAAATTTAGCAGTACCTTGACTGCTGAGAGTGGAAACAGAGATCCCAGAAGGTAAATTATGAATTATCTTAAGAGGCTTGGTGTAATTTAAATGATACGATGAATATAAAGATATTCTTTCTGCTTCAGAATACACCTTAGAGGCTTAACACTTTACTTTTCATACACAGTTCTTCTAGACAAAATCCTGTGGATCATCCAAGCCAAGAAACATCTCATACCTTCAAAGCTCTCCCTCTTAACAAGAAGGTAACAGCCAGGCACAATTTATCTCGTGTTAGTTCATTCTATAAATTTGACATAACATTGACTCTTGTTGAATACAGATCTTTACCAGCAAAGGAGATATTGGAGTATTTCGAAACAATAAGAGAGAAACCACAGTGCCACTGGTTGTCACCAATAAATTATTTTTTATGTCTTGATTATTATTAATATAGTTGTTACATATTAAATGACTGTTTTACCTGCTTCACAGGAATTCAATTTTCACACCGGGAAGCGAGCCCACAATAACCTGCCTATTGAACTGTTCAACAACGTATGCATTAGGGTGTTTTTTTATGTCAACCGCTACACTAACAAATTTACTTCCTCTCTTTGTAGTTTGGTTTGCTTAATTTTTAACTTGACTAATTTGTTACTTCTTTGTTTAAATCATTATTGTAGCTCTCACTGGCTTCTGATCCTCATGCAAGTAGTGGATCTCAGTTAAAGACACTATGCCCTAACTTCTTACTTTCGAAGGTTTTAATGGCTCCTTGCTTTTGTTGAGTCATTGCAATTTTATTTATTGATTATCAAGATTTAGTTTGTTAATAGACTTACTGAGGTTGGTCGTTTTTATATAAGGGGT
Organism: Lithospermum erythrorhizon; assembly: GCA_019722365.1. Taxonomy (NCBI): domain Eukaryota; kingdom Viridiplantae; phylum Streptophyta; class Magnoliopsida; order Boraginales; family Boraginaceae; genus Lithospermum; species Lithospermum erythrorhizon. The sequence goes on along the minus strand of JADFUC010000852.1, from coordinate 924,666 downwards.
CAAAAGAGAACAGATGTGATAATTTAAGGCACGAGTCGTGAGGAAGCTGCTTCAGTTATTGAAGGAGGAAGGATCAAAGATTCAGTTAGCAGTAGTTGAGTTTAACAGCTTAGAAATTGTATCTTTGATTAATTCTTGATATAGAGTTAGAATTGTGATGTATTTTTTCCAGAGCTATATATATATATAGAGCTCAAGCATTTATTTGTAATACACAGTTTTTCAATTGTTTCAATCTTTTTTTCTTTTTTTGGATATCAAACGGTCCTCTACATGTACAGAAAATCAATCCGCAATACATTTTAATATATGAGACTTGACAATCTTTTTAGTCTGATTGCATTACCCTTTCTATTTTGTTGTAAATGAAAGTAAAAAAATCCTACCTTAGCTTGTCTTCATCCAATTAGTAGTGGTAGAAAACTAGGTGATGAAGCTGGCAAAGCTCGATTCGGTTGAAATAACTTCGAGTCTATTCGAGGAAAATCAAATGGAGACTCAAACATTAAAAATGGGTATTTGCCGAACCGAGCCGAACCGTTCTAAATTATTCGGCTCGGTTCGGCTATTAAATATAAGTGGACGAGTCCACTAAATTCTCCCACTCCGAGATCCATTAACACTCCACGGCCGTAGCACCAATGGCTCGTTCGTTTTATTCATTTCTCTTTCTTGGTTTGAATCCTTATCGCTTTCTTAAAATTTCTTTTTTCTCTCGGTTTCTAACCCCATGGTTATGTATGATATGCGTACTTGGGAACCTTGTTGTAGTTGGTGGCAATATGCATTGTTCATTTTGATCTAGGTTGACTTTTAGGTTGACTATTATGATTTTAGTTTGCATGTTTGATGTTTAGTTGTAATAGCTTAGATTAAGTGTTTTTCCTATCATTTGTGGGTGCTATTTGTCTATTTTTTGTTTCGATTTGAGTTTAGATCTATGTTGACTTTTCGGTTGACTTTGACTAATTTAATAATTATTTCGACTTTGACTAATTGTTTATGGTTTTGATATGTGAATATACGATTTATTACATTTTGTGGTTTGATTTTCGTTTGACTTTGGTTTGAGGCTTTTAATAAAATAAATAAATTTAATTACACAGCTATGTTATAAGTTTAATGAACTTCATTAATAAGGGGTTTGGGTTTGTGAAGATTTACAATGATTAGGGTTTGATTTGGGGAAAAATTGATAATTAGGGTTTTGATTTGGGAAAATTATTAACTAGAATTTCAATTTAGTAATTGTGGTTTCAATTTTGTAATTAAAGGTTTCAATTTTTTTAATTCAATTAGGCGTAATTTTATAATTAAGGGGTTTCAATTAAATATTTTTGTAATTAGGGTTTCAATTTTGTAATTCAATTAAACAATTATAAAATTATGGTTTTAATTAAATAATTTTACAATTAAGGTTTCAATTAGGGTTTCAACTTTGTAATTCAATTAAATAATTTTGTAATTACAGTTTTATTTAAACTGTTTAATTTCGTATTGTTGTTGTCTAATATGGGTCTTTTCGTTTTGTTGAATCTTGAGACATATCGGCTGGTCGGATAACCCTCCCTACGGATAATGATAAAGAAATTGGGATACGAATAGAGTACGATCAGGAATGATGGTTCGGGTGGGGATGGCTGAGCTGGAGGTGGATTCGGTTGAGGGTAATGAGAGGGAGTTCTGATTCAAGTAAGGAGATACCCGTGGTAGCGAGGCAATGGGGAATTCGATCTGTGCTTGAACCGAGCTTCTTTAGTAGCAACATGGTTTGGGATCATTTTAAACCTATTGTGTTGGCTACGGTAGGAAAAAATGTAATCCTTGTTGTAGAATTACGTTTTGATCAAGCTAAAGGGTACAACGTCTTGCGTTTTGATTAGACATTTGAAAGCTGGCGTACTGACTAGACACAAAATCTTTCCAAAGAGGATTCACAATTGTGAAATATGATGGTTATAAATCTACTTACAATCTCGAACTGCATTTCGAAGGGAGAGGTTCTATTCCTAAATTTACATTTAATTTTTTCAAAGGTAAAACAACATGATTGTGATATCATGCCATAATAGTTGAGCACAAGGTGTTTAATGAGTTTTCGAAAGCACTCGCTTCGTTATAGGAAAATCAGTAGGTATTTGGATTTTTGAAAGAATGCTTTACATTTGTTTGATAATGAAAGGATTAAAATTAAAGGGCTTTTTGAGTAAGGTTAGAGGGTTGGGTTAACAACTAATTGTTGAGTGATGCAGGGTTCAAAGGATAGGATATAATTTAGGGTGCCAACAAAATACAAAACCGACCGAACCGAACCGAAAATAACAAGAATTTTTTGGAACCGATCGGAACGAACCGATTTAAGTTGGCGTCCCGGAAAGAAGGAAGCCAGAACTAATTTAGGTTCGGCCTTTGAAACTAACGGGCGAACGAACCGAGACAGATTTCTAAAATTTTGTGTAGATTTTTCAATTTTTATTTATTATCCTTTTCAAGATCTTGTAGTATTTGCATGTGTACATTTTAAGAAGGGAAATTTAGATTTAACTGTTCGTTATTGGTATATAAAATATATATAAATCTTTCTAAAACTAATAATATAGGAAATCTGAAAGATATGTAAAAAATAGTGATATTGTGTATTGAATGTGTATGTAAATTTGTATAATTAATCTTAAAGGGTTCATTGAGTACAAGGATTAAATACAGTTTAAGGACTTAATTTTGAGTTCAAGGCGATATGCTCAAAATGTCAAAGGCGAAATTTAACGAGCAGAACCGATGGGAACCCGATAGGATTGGAACCGTCGAGAGCCGAACCGATTTAGAGTTCGACCTTTGAAGAACGATAAAACGGTTCGGGTTCTAATTTTAACGAAGCGAACGAACCGTTGGAACCCTAGGATATATGGTTATTACTTGTCATATGTTGATAGGAGCTGGAATACGCATGTAAAAAGGTTTCTATCTTTGTTAATGTCCACTTGCCCACATAATGAGTTGCACTAGCTAAAGAAGTACATAGAGTTGTCAAATTCTATGAAATTAGCTGACCAGAAGCTAGCTTACATTACGATTTGATAATGCTAGTGCTAATGATGTTTGTATTGATATTTTAAGGAAAGATTATAACTCTATTTCAAATCTGGTTTTTGAATGGTGAAGCTACATTTTCACATGTAGTGTTATTGCCCATATAATGAATTCTTTGGTTAGAGATGGATTAAAATAGATTAAGAAAAGTATGATATTTGTTAGAGAAGGTGTTAAGCTCTTATTTGGTTGTAAGCTTGATTGAATTCATTTAATGAACACTTGGTCTATTTGCAATTGCCATCTAATAAGTTAGTGTTAGATAATAACACTAGATGAATTCAAACATGTGATGTTAATACATTATATGAGAGTATGAGCGTGCTTTACTAAGTTTGGAGAGGATGATGAAGCTTTTTTGAGGTTCTGTCCTAGTGATTTTGAATGGGCACAAGTACATGAGGTTTGTGAATTCCTTGAGGTGTTCCTTGATGTTACAAATTTGATTAGTGGGAGCAATTATCCAACTATTAATCTATTTTTGATTGAGTTAAGTAGGATTAAGGAATTGATAAATATTCAGTTGGATAATGTTACTACGAGCATGAATGCGAGTATATACGCTAAAGGAATACTCACTTAAGTATGATGATGACAAATAGTGGGAAGAATGTGATTTGTTGCCTTCTTTTGGCTCAATTACGGATCCTAGGTATAAGAAGGTTATGATCAAGTTTGTTTATGAATCAATGTATCCCGTAGATGATGAGGCTAGATTAAAGAAAGCGTGTTTAGGTGTTTCGATGATCTATAGTCAGTATCTTTGTAATATATGGTGATTATAAAGGCAAAGACCATGAACTTGGCAATGCGGATACTTGAAAGAGCAACTACCTTGTCCCAAGTTAGCAAAGAATGTATCTGCTGAATACAAATTGAAGCGCAAGCGATGGGAATGACAAAGCGGACACAGGAATCCTCTTTGTGAGGAAAAATGTTTTCCTAATGTGGACAACTTTGATGTTCTTGCTTGGTGGAAAGGGAATGAGGGGAAGTATAAAATATTGCCCAAGATGGCAATGGACGTCCTGTTGTTGCATGAGAATCCACCCTTAGTCTTTGAGTGGTAGGGTGATTGATAGAAAAGAGTCTCAATGAGAAGAGACCACCGGTTGAAGTTCTTAACTTTGTGGCGGAGGTGAATCGAGGCTTATGGCATTAGATATTCTAGAAAGGTATGACCGTTTTCTTTTTACTATTTAGGTTTTGCTCGTTTTACATTTGTTTAAGTGTTCAACAATTTTTTTTTGATAGCCAAATGATGATCCAATTGAATTGGAAAATGAAAAAGAGTTTCAAATGGAAGATCATAAGTCCAATGCCAATATCACTGGTTAGAATCCATCTGTTTTTTAATATGTTTTCGTTTTGTGTATTTTAATCTGTTTTTAATATTTTTTTATTTTTTATTTTTGTTTTTGTTATTTGTAGTTGTTGCCCCTACGCCCTTCCTACTCAATCGGTGAGGTCTGGTGCCCACTCCTATTCCGACGACCCGTAAACCACGCTGGCTAGCAACGGTGGCAAGCCGCCCCGGAAGAAAGCAAAACAAGAATAAGAAGAACTGATTCATTCCACGTGTCCTTGGTGGCTCTTTTTACGTTCCATTTACATTTTGTACTTTTGTTGACATTTGGACTTGTAGGGGTATTGGTTTTTTATCCGGGCGATGATGCAATTTATTGTCACGCTTATTGTGATAATTGATCAGAGCGTATTTATTGACGTAAGCGGCTCCATGTTGTTTGTAGCCATGACTTGTCGAGACGATTTTGATCGCGCGTATCTTGGCATGGCAGCCATGAAATAACTTGCAACCATAACGTGTCGGACTTTTGATTGTTGAAAATAGCTATATTATGAGCCTAATTTAGGACTTTTTTTAACATTGGATGTTGGAATTGTAATGACTATTTCATCATTATCTTATTATGCATTTTTAATTGCAATGTAGTATTATTTTTTTTAAGTTGTATTTCGAGACCGAGGAAGGCTTTTTCAAGCGGTTGGCGAGCCGGGTACATCGAAAAGTGACTTGAATGGAACCCGAATATCGAAGTTGTTATTCGATCCGTCGAGCCGAGGCGAATATAAGGTTCGGACCGAGCTTTTCGAGGAAACGATTCGGCGAGCCAAATTCGAGCCGAATTTTATCCGAAAAAGTGACTTGATCTGGTAGAATATCAAAATTGATATTCGGTCAAATCAGCGCCGAGCGAATATAAAGGTTCGAACCTAGGCGAGCCAATTCAAATCTTCATTCGGTCTTGTTCCATTTCGTTTACACCCCTAGTAAAAAACCAGAAGTAACAACATGCCATGTGAGGACCAGACACAAATGAAAGCATTCAGACTTTGATATAAACTGAGAGAAATGGAAATAGTACATATGCTTAAATACTTGAGATTTAGGATTTGTTTGTTAAATTTGAAAACTGAAAACTGAAGTTTGAAAACTAAATGACTGAAACTGAACTATAGTAACTAAATTTGAATACCGAAAATATTTAGTTGTTTGATAAGAGTTCAAAGAAAAAGACTTAAATTGAGTTATATTGACAACTTTACCCCTATTTATTTTCATTTATTTATATGCATCACATATTAAATAAAGAATCCTACAATAGATAAATAAATTAGAAAATATTATTAATCTGAATTGAATAAATATGATTACTAAAATATATTATTAATCATTATTATTATTACTTTTATTATTAATATTATTATAATTTTATTATTATTATTATTATTATTATTCTTATTATTATTTTCATTATTATTTGTTATTGTTATTATCGTTATTATTATTATTATATTTATAATAGTTATTATTTTCTTATTATTATTATTTTATTATTAATATTGTTATTATTTTATTATTCTTATTTGTACTCTTATTATTATTAATTTTATTATTATTATATTTATTATTATTAATTTATTATTATTCTTATTATTATTTTATTTTTATTATTCTTATTATTAATATTCTTATTATTTTATCATATTATTATTACTATTATTATTTACAACACCCAATTTAGCTGTTTTAAGTCTAAGTCGAGATTAGGTGTCCAAGTAATATAATGAATAGATATAGATACCACTTAGGGGTCCAATATACTAATTCTTAGGTCTTTTTCTTAATCCTTAATTAACTAATAATCAAAGAGTAAATTTTTTATCCCTGAACTACTTAAGCTAAATTGACTAAACAATTAAATTATAGCTAATACTAAGCGAATGCAAAAGTAATTAGTTGTACTTAATATTCAGTATGAGTCGGAATAGCGTGATTTAAATTCGGATAAATCGAGATTCAATTTACACAATAGTTACTTATTAATTCACTTAACAAAAGTATTACTTATCTGATTGATATTAGTTACCGATTAACACCGGTGAAGTCTCACCAAGCCCAATTATATACCATGATAGAGCAAAATAGGAGATCTTTTAATAAATATACTTATTAAATTATAGCGTAAATTACTGTCTGTAGTAATTGAAACATGTGTTACGATTATTAATTAAGTAAGTGACAGCACATTTTTAGCGATTAATCGCTTATATGAATGACTTAATATTGATATCCAAGATATTTAAATACTAATTATGCGCCCAATGTCGAGGAATTATGAAGCCCAGAAATAAATTAAGCTCGATAAAATCAAATCGTCCGATCGGCTTCGCCGTAGTCTGACTAATAATAAAATTAGTTCATAATAAAAGATATAAATAAATACATGAAATTAATGGCATTCATCATACTTATTAAAAATATTTGAATTAAAATTATTCGAACCAATTAAAGCTAATCCTTTAACTTAGCCTTGGTGCCTGATATGTAATTGATTTCTCAATTTCTTCTTACCCGGCTTCGATAGTGCGCCAAAAGCTCAAAGTTGATGACTTCTTTAAAATTCGGAGATATCGGCTTTTTTTACTCTGCTTCGTCCTCTCTTTTATAGGTTATGCATGCTTTTTACAATATTAATGAAAATAGAATCACTTGTGCTTGGATCATGACTCGTATAACTTCATGAGTGAATTTCTTCATCTTGATTAAGTAGATTCGCTATTTGCTTAGATAATTGCCTAAACTCAAATAAAAGCAACAGTCACCGAGTATATCGATTAAGGTAAAAATAACTTGTCAGTAATAAATAATTAGAGACCTCAAAACACTATATAATAAACACTTTATCAATTATAACTATTATAATAATAATAATAATGATAATAATAATATAGTGTTAAGTGAAATGTAATGAAGAAAATTATGGGAGGAGAAATATATAAATTTGGATTTTTTATTTCTTTGATTTTTTAAGAGGAAAAAAATAAGTAGAGAATTTTAACTTAAAATTTTGTTAAGGATTTTGAAAAGTACTTAATTTATTAAGTAATTAAAATAATTCATTAACAAGCAAACTTAATAAATTAAGTACTGAATTAATTAAGTTTAAGTGGTTAATAACATTGACACTAACTTGGAATCTTTTTGTTCATCATATTCTGTGTTGTTGCGACGTTGCATTGAGAGATAATGGAGAAGGTTGGCGCTTTTGAATTGTCCCTCTAAATTTAAGTTGCTATTTTGACAAGACTTTTGAGGATGGAGAAATAGACGCTGGATCAATACAATTAACTTAACATGATGACTTTTACAAGTTCATTAAACGCCTCCAAGTTTAGATTCTATCACATTTAATTTCAATCATTTGGAGAAATAAACTCTGATGTTCGAGTCTGTTTGATCGAACATTTAGAAGCTTTCGTAGTTGGGGAGTTCAACAGTCTTTTTTTTAGAGTAATAGTCGATTGAAACCATTGTAATAAGCGGTCATCAACTCCTTCTAAGATAGTCTAATTGCAATATTGCTGTTTCCAACTTCTCATTGGTCTATTAGGATAAATTGATAATTTATTTGGACCCATACAATTCTCCAACTGAAATATTTGTGGAGGTTATTGATGTGTTCACAAGGAAAATGTCAAAAATTTCTTTTTATGTATATTGAGTATAAAGGTCAACTATTGACCCAATTTTTTGTTGATGGATTTTTCAATATAAATATCACAAGAAATGTACAAAAAATATCAGTTAATTAGTAAGAATGCCAATATAAATATCTAATCTCAAGTCTAATAAAACATTCTCTTTTGTACAAAGCAAACATTCTACATTCTTATCTTAAAGATTTTTTTCTTACATTCTTGAATTATGTCCCATAAATCCGTTCTTGCTTTGTTTTGCATAGTTAGTGTTCATTCACTTTATGCATTTGCTTTTGATTCCCCTGATGAAACTGGATTTCAGACATACATTGTTCATATTGAACCTCCTGTATCTCAAATCCTTGCAAGTTTCGATGATTTGGACAATTATTACAGCTCCTTTTTGCCGTCAACATTCAATTCAGATGAAGCTCTGCGGATAATTCATTCCTATCATAATGTAATGAAAGGCTTTTCTGCAAAATTATCAGCTGAAGAAGTAAAAGAAATGGAAAAAATCGAAGGTTTCTTGAGTGCTCGCCCTGAAAAGGTACTGCCTATGCACACCACCCATACTCCTGATTTTCTTGGGCTGCATCAGGATTTCGGCTTTTGGAGGGATTCAAATTTTGGTGAAGGTGTGATTATTGGGGTGATAGATTCTGGAGTCATCCCAGATCACCCCTCATTCAGTGATGTTGGAATGCCTCCTCCTCCTGCAAAGTGGAAGGGGAAGTGCGATTTCAATTTGACGACGTGTAACAATAAGATCATTGGAGCCAGAACTTTCATGAGTAGTATTGATACTCCGTTGGATAGTGTTGGACATGGCACACATACGGCAAGTACAGCTGCTGGAAATTTCGTTCGAGGGGCTAATTTCTTTGGCCTTGCAAATGGCACAGCGGTTGGAATAGCCCCTCGTGCCCATTTGGCAATTTATAAAGTCTGTTCTATTTCATGTTCAGAAAGTGCAATCATTGCTGCAATGGACGCGGCCATTGATGATGGTGTGGATGTGCTTTCCATCTCCCTAGGTGGATCTTCTGATGGTTTCTATGATGACAGCATTGCTCTCGGAGCTTATAGTGCAATGGAGAGGGGTATTTTTGTAAGCTGCTCTGCTGGGAACAGCGGTCCATTCAATCGGACTCTATCCAACGAAGCCCCCTGGATTTTAACTGTTGGCGCAAGCACCATTGACAGGAAGTTGGCGGCAAGTGTCACACTAGGAAATAATGAGATAATTAATGGGCAATCGGGTTTCCAGCCTTTCGATGTGAGCTTGTTGCCATTGGTATATCCAGGGAATAATGCAACTGATTCAGATGCTCCGTTTTGCTTTCCTAGTTCATTGAACAATACTAACATTACAGGGAAGATAGTATTGTGTGAGGTAGGTGGAGGCCTCGGCAGAGTCGCGAAAGGACAAGCAGTGAAGGATGCAGGGGGCCTCGCCATGATTCTCATGAACACTCCGTCCAGAGGGTATACAGTTGCACCAGACGCTCATGTTCTTCCTGCTATTCATGTCGCATTCGAATTCGGGCAAAAGATTAAAGCATATCTAAATTCATCATTCTCACCATCTGCTTCAATCACATACAACGGAACAATAATTGGAGATCGACAAGCTCCAGCGGTTGCTTCATTTTCTTCCAGAGGTCCCAGTTTCATAAGTCCTGGAATTCTGAAACCTGATATTATTGGTCCTGGAGTGAATATTCTTGCAGCCTGGTCAGAATCAGTAGAAAACAACACAAACACAAATGCAAATTTCAATATCATTTCCGGGACTTCAATGTCTTGTCCACACCTAAGTGGTGTGGCAGCACTAATCAAGAGTGTACATCCTGATTGGTCACCAGCTGCTATCAAGTCCGCAATGATCACCACTGCCTACCAACTAAACCTCGGCAACCTACCTATTGAGGACGAATGGCAACTCCAACAAGCGAATATATTCGCCATTGGAGCCGGACATGTCAATCCATCGAAAGCGAGCAATCCAGGCCTGGTTTACGACATCGAGCCTAAAGAGTATATCCCTTATCTATGCGGTCTAAACTACACGAATCGACAAGTTGGTGTCATTGTTCAAAGGAGGGTGAATTGTTCTGAAGAATCAAGCATACCAGAAGCACAACTGAATTATCCTTCGTTTTCGATTCGAAACAGGACAATTCCTCAAACGTACACAAGAACAGTTACTAACGTTGGTGATCCTGTTTCTACATACATAGTTGAAATTGTTCCACCAGCTGGAATTGATGTGAAAGTTGAGCCAACAACATTGATCTTTTCAGAATTGAATCAGAAGTTGACTTATCAGGTGACTTTTACTTCATCAGGAGGTGTCGTGAGCACCATATTTTCTGAAGGGTATATACAATGGACTTCAATAAATTATTCTGTTAGAAGTCCAATTGCTGTTAGATTCTTTGATTTTTCTTCTTTGAGGTTCTGACCAAATTTGTGTGACACCTTATTTTGTTATCTATACTCAATTATATTGTCAAGTTGGTTTGTAGGTGCATTGTATAAGTTTGTAAATGCCAACTTTGATGTTGTCTACGTTCTTTGGGAGATTAATAATAAGATGCTTAATTTTTTGTTGCCCATCTAATTTAGTCGGATTTCAAATTACTTTCTAAAACTTTTATTTTGTGAGGTTGACTTCTGAGTTTTTGACGCTTAAATAGGCGGGGCCATTTTTTAACACGAGGGAAAAGTCAGAATAACACTTAGAATTTTTTAGGATATATTTTAAAATAAATTAACATATGTATTATTTCGACTTTGCCCTTTGTGTTGACTACGTCGACGACTCACGACCATCCAAACCCCAAATGTTATAATCTTTTCCTCCCTCAAATCTTTGATGGCACATCTTATTACAAGACTATTAAGCTATTAACCCTCACTTCTAGAGTGAAATATTACTCAGTATATCTTATACGGAGTATGATTTGAAATAATTGATAAAAATATAATTGGTATTCCATAACATAGACGCGTCATTGGATAAGTTCATGAGCTTCTTCACAAATCAATATATGAAATATGTAGATTGCACACCTAAATAATAAAAAATTTAAGCCAATAACTCAAAATACTCTCAACCATTTCATTTTTGATTGACAAACGGTTATGATCTTTCTTAATGTGCAATACGACTTTTGATTACTTTGAAGATGGAGAGATAATACTGTTATAACTTATTTGTTTTTTCGGACAAGTACGATTCGACTTTTGAGTTTTGATTATATTTTAGTTAGATAATATTATTGTTAAAATTTATTATTATTTTATTACAATGAACTCCTAGTTGTTGAATTCTATAGGCAAACTATTAGAAGAAGCCAAAGATAAAATATTAAATCAAAACTTATAGTTATATGATGAGTAAAAAATGTTATACTCCGTAAATCATTGAATAACCTATTATTTTAAACCAAACCTTCAAGATAGTGATATAATGCTGTTATTAATAAATCGAGAAATGTAAACGAATTAGTGTGAATCAATCGATAATTGATCGATTGATTAATTAGGGTTCATATGTGAAAATTGGGGAGAATGAAGAGAGAGGAAAAAATTTGAATGTTTCATTATTGTTGAAATTACACAATAAGTTATGTATTTATACAAAGGCCCTATCCAACTAACTCCACCAACTTACTTGAAAGATCTCAACCATTCATCACATTTAATCTCAGTCGTTAGATCACACACCCGCTGATCAACCCATTTGGCGCGGATTAAGTCTCCTAGGTTCGAATCCTCCAACTAGCACATTTCTGCTTCTTCCTTCTTCAATAACAAACACAAAACATCAACTAACAAGCTATACTTCATCAGTTATTAGGCCAACATTAGGTTTAGCCTTGTGGTCAATTGCATTACTCGCAACAACGAAAATCGTATTTGAGTTTTTGCAATGAAAATGACTAGTTTTTAAAGAAAAAACATAATATTTTTATTAGGAAAACCTAAGATTAACTCCTAGCAATATCAACCACAAATATTTTAGAAATATTTTTTTTTTTTTTGGATATTTTTATTAGGAAAATCTAAGATCAAATCCTAACAAGATCAACTACATATGTTATGTAAGGTAAAAAAATTATTGATGAAAAATTAACTAAAAATAAAAGTATGACATACAAATTAATTGAAAAATAATAATAATAACAATAACAATACATCATGGGGAATATTCAATCTAAGGTAACCAAAATAATTTGTTTAATTACTAAAATTAATTCTATAATATTATTTGTTCAAAATAGTCTTAACACTTTAAAGGAATGGAACCTTGATTAAACTATTGTTTGTCACGTTAGATTGCTATTGTAGCAATAAAATGAGTCACTCTCTTTCGTGAAGAAAAGTATATCTAAACAAAATAGATAAAGTAGAACAACAAATTACTGGATGTGTTAATAAATGTCCAAAGTTTGTACTATATACTAATGGACTAATGGAGTGAAAGTGTGATGTATTAGGTAATATTGAGCTAAATGGTGTATTATACGAAGTTGATGAAATGGAGCGTTACGACATTCTATAGCATAATTCCGGAGATATCAAAGCCACAACATTTTTCCAAAAGCATAATGGTTTTATCAAAGTCTCAAAAAGAACAAGACATTAATCATCATTGTTGATAACTCAGTCCACATTTTTGAACGTTTTCGTTCATTTTCTTCATCAGGGCATCATGCTATGACTATATAACGAGCAATTGCATCTTAATTCCATACAGAAATAAAAAACAACAATAAACATGGAAAGCAAAATTGTGTTGATTTTGTTACAAATTTCATTATTTCTATGTTTCTTTGCTCAATTTTTAGCATTCGCCCAGGTTTAGGAATTTTTGCAGCATGGCCTATATCTTTGGAAAACAACACAAACACAAAAGCCACATTCAATGTTATTTCTGGAACCTCAATGTCTTGTCCTCACCTTACTGGAATTGCAGCTTTACTTAGAAAATCACATCCCGATTGGTCATCGTCTGCCATTAAATCCTCCATAATGACCAGTGCTGACACTTTGAACCTCAAAATATGCAGAGAGCGAGTCTTTTTCACCGCTATTCTCGCCATGTGAATCCATCCAAAGCAAATGATCCAGGCCTTGTTTATGACATCCAACCAGAGGATTATATCCCATATCTGTGTGGTCTAGGCTATACAGATGAACAAGTTGTGACCATTGTCCAAAAAACCGTCAAATGTTCTCAAATAAAAAGCATCAAGGACTCACAACTAAATTATCCATCATTTTCCCTTGAGCTTATCAGTGGCCACAAGACCTTATCAAGGACAGTAACAAACGTTGGAGACGCCGAATCAACTTATGATGTTAAAATTGAAGCTCCTCCAGGAGTTGCAGTTGGAATAACTCCCAAACAACTTATCTTCACAAGCTCGAACCAGAAATTAACATACCAGATAGATTTCGGACGAGTATCAGGCAGTCCTAGTGAAGCTACATACGTTGAAGGTGCCATTTCATGGGTTAGTAATAAACATGTTGTCAGGAGTCCAATATCCATCAAATGGACAGCAATATAGGGCGAGGTGATACTTCATACTTAGTTGATGATATATGTATGCTCAATAAATTTGTTTAATCCTATGGGTTATTCTCCATATTTGCATTAATACCATGAATTTCTTACAAAGCAACAACATGTTATTTCATTGTTTCAACTTTCAAGTACAAGTTGGTCTCAAGACTATCTTCTATATCTCATTGTAATTCTATATTATTTACTCTGTAAAAATATAATATTTGAAAAAATATTTAATAAAATTTTATTTTTCTAAAAATTAGGGGAACTTCTCCCCATGCCCCTGAGGTTAGTTAAACTAAAATAAGAAATTATGTTTTAACTATTGTAGGAGATGACCACATGTAAATAACCAATCGTACAATTAGATATAAGGAGGGTTAAATTTTATATATTTTCAAATAATTAATATATAACTATTTAATACGTAGTATTTTTTAGTTTTAATATATCATTATATATTTATTTATATATAATATATACATTGTCAAGCTTTAGTAGCTTTCATTAGCTGATTGCATTTTAATCCCACTTTAAAGCGCCTTCACTTTTTAAAAAATTCAAATTTTTTTATGCAAATCAAAGCATACGAACAACCAAAAAGATTGTCAAGTTTTGTGGTATTCATACGAATGCAAAGATACGAAAGCAATCAAAATTATTTGTCGCTTTTAAATTATCACCCCTCTTATTAATTATTGGTAAACTTTTTAATCTTTATGCTGACATTATTGCTTTTTGAATAATGGATTGCTTGCCTAATGCACGATTTCTTATGTAATATCAGTTGACTATTCATATCAGACCGTAATCCACAAAGTTTTTCAAAATCGGTTGCGAAAAGCCCTACCTGCTTCTTCAACGCCCCAGCATTTGACGCCGACGAAGGAGCAAGAATGGCAGTCAGCTTAAAAATTAAATACGAAGAAATTTTGCTTCAAAGAATGGAGGAGAATTTCAATTTTGAAATGAATTGTTTTACTTTTGCTAACAAAACTTTCAATGAATAGTCTATATAACTGATTTTTATATTTTATTTGATTGCTTACTTTTTATTATTATTAAAAGGGAGCCTCATTTTATATTTAGCACACGGCTCCTATTATTTGTGAGACTATCCCCTGAATATATATTCAAATTATTAGAGAGGTTTAATTCGATTTTTGATGTTTTATTAATTATCAAACCAAAATCAAATCATTAATGTAATTTTAAAATCGTTAGAATGAAAATCGAATAAAGAACTTCTAAAATTGCTCTAGCTGTTCGGTTGGAGCGGCTTCTGGACGGTTTTTCTAGATTCGCTAGACAACATGTATAAATTACATTACTGGAGAAAACCTTAAAATGATGGCAAAATATCAATATATCAATGCTCATTATCGATCATTAATTCAATTACTGGTTGACTCAAAGAGTTTAGAAAACGAATATGATGAATCTTTTTTATTGTTATATACATACATGGCCGATTTTTGTTATAATTATGTTAAATTTGTTTTTGAAATGCTTTCTTTGGGTTTCAAATTTCTGTTTTAGTTCTGTTTTTAAGAAGTAGTCAACGCAAATTTGTTGAAAATATTATGGAATAGATTTTGTTAAATTATGGAGATGATATGACTGGAAGATTGTCCGGATGTTTTGCCTATTATGGTGCCAAGTGCCAACCTTGTTTTAACATGTATGTCCTGGATTAAAATAAATAAATTTGAGCTCCCAAAATGTCATTTATCTCGATTTCAAAAAATATGGTCATTTCTTCACTAGAATTGGAGGTGCACAGAGGCATTTACTATAAGAGCAATGGTGTTACATCATGGTTCAAGATTTTTCCAAATTTCATTCTATGTTTCCTTGCTCAATATTTAGTTATTGGACAGGAAGTTAAAAATGGAGATGCTGAAAGCACTCTAGAGACATACATTGTCCATGTAAGTAGGCCATTACAAGAAATTTCTACTTTGACAAATGATGAGTTAGAAAGTTGGTATTCATCTTTCTTGCCAAAAACCCAATACAAGAACCAGTACACAATCACGCTTATTGCACTTGTATCGCCATGTAATTAGTGGATTTGCAGCCAAATTAACGGCTCGTGAAGTTAGAGAAATGGAGAGCAAGGATGGATTTATATCTGCAATGAAACAAACAGTGTATTCTTTACACACAACACATACTCCATCTTTCTTGGGGCTTTACCAAAACCGTGGATTTTGGAAAGACTCCAATTATGGTGAGGGTATAATTATTGGAGTTTTAGACTCTGGAATAGCTTTTGACCACCCATCATTCAATGACAATGGCATGCCTCCTCCTCCTAGTAAATGGAAAGGGAAATGTGAAGGCGACATAGTTTGTAACAACAAGCCTATTAGCCAGGAACTTTTTAAATAAATCTGAATCAGCTATTGATGGAACAGGACATGGTAATTTCACACATCTAGCACTGCAGCTGGAAACTTTGTGAGCAATGCTAATGTATTCGACAAGCCAATGGCACTGCATCCGGTATAGCTCCTCGCGCCATGTGGCTATATATAAAGTTTGCTTGGGCAATTGTGCGCTTGATGTCATATTGGCTGAATGGATGCGGCCATCAATGATGGAGTAGATGTATATCTTTATTCTCTAGGGTGCAGGATCCCTTCCTTTTATGAAGACTCACTCACTATTGGAGCTATAGTGCTATCCAAAAGGGTATCATTGTTAGTGCATCTGCTGGGAATGAAGGACCAGTCAATGAAGCTTGTCGAATGAATCACCATGGGTTCTCACTGTTGGTGCTAGTACGGTAGATAGAAATTATAGGGCAACAATCCCTTTGGGGAATCTACAAAACCTTTGATGGGCAGTCCGTTTTTTCAACCAGATTTTCCTCAACATTGTTGCCCTTGGTTTATTCTGTAAGAAATGGTGAAAATAATTGCAAAATTCTTGAACTCTTCTAATGTGAAGGGGAAGATTGTAGTTTGCGTTGTGGCAGGAAATAGTGCAAATGTGATGGGAAAACAGTGAAGGATGCTGGTGGAACTGCAGTGATTCTCCTCAATACAGATGTTCATGGATATAGCGTCAGACCTGATATTTATACACTTCCAGTTGTACGTATGAGCTATAATGCATCCCAAAATATTTTAGCCTACCTAAACTCAACCTCCGATCCGAAAGCAACAATATCATCATTCAAGGGAACGATTATCGGAGATAAAGATGCTCCTAGCGTGACACATTTCTCCTCAAGGGGGCCTAGTATCGAAAGTCCGGGTATATTGAAGCCTGATATTGTAGCCCCTGGTGTTGGTATTTTGGCTGCGTGGCCTAGATCCGTGGAAGGAAACAATAACACGAAAAGCGACCTTTAATGCCTCGCTGTACAGCAATGTCATGCCTCATCTTAGTGGCATTGCTGCCATACTCAAAAAAGTCACATCCTGATTGGTCACCCGCCGCTATCAAATCCGCAATCATGACCACCGCTGGCAATTTCAACCTGAATAATCAGCCCATCATGGATGAAAAGATGCAACCTGCTAACGCTTTCGCCTTGGCGCTGGTCACGTAACCATCAAAAGCAAATGATCCGGGCCTTGTTTATGACATCCAACCAGAAGACTACATTATCTATCTATGTAGTCTAGGATACAGGGATCAACAAATTAAAAATGATTGTGAGGAATACAATCAGTTGTGCTAAACTAAAAGCATAGAGGAAGCACAATTGAATTATCCTTCATTTGCTATCAATATGACCTCCTCCGGCAACAAGACTTATACAAGGACAATTAACTAACGTTGGTGAGGCTAACGAAACTATGACTTGAAAATCAATAAAGTTCCTGGACATTAACATTGACGTTAATCCTGTTAAACTTAACTTCACAAGTGTTGATCAGAAACAACATACCAAATAAGTTTCACCAGAAATGCAAGTAACCTGCCAGTGCTCCTTATGTTGAAGGTGCCATTGTGTGGTCTAGCGAAATGTAGTCACCAGCAAAATATCAATCAAGTTACAATGATTAGGATGTAAACTCATGATTGTTGATTAGAAGTACGCTCTCAAATTAATGGTTTGGTCTAGTGAAGTAAGCCTAATGAAGTAGGCCTTTGATTCAAGCACTGTATGTTTTTATGATGAATTGTCAATCTCTTGTTAGTTTCAATATTTGTCACTGTTCTAAACATACGTACATACACACCAATATGTTCTCATGCGGCTCCTTTGTATGTAGTGACATATATTGGGATCCGAGAGACCTACAATATTGTGAAACAATTTGAAAACTTACGCGATAATATAGAAATAATAATAAATTAAATCTATCGTTTATCTATATTAAATTATCAATAATATTAGATGCCTCTATTATTTATCTTCCGATATTTTTTAATTATCATTCACCCATGAACAACAATTAAAAAATTATGTATTTTTATTCGTGATACCCCCATTTATTGTATAAATGAAAGTCTTGAAAATATCATGTACCACACGATATCAAATTCTACACACTTTTCTAAGGAAAGAAGAAGTGAAAGATGATGGATGAAAATAAACTCTATTTCATGATGCCATAACTACTAAACCAATATTTAAAAGTGATTCATTAGTCATTTAGTGTGAGAAGATATAATAGGAAAAATAAACACATGCAATAGTTTCATTGAATGATAAGTAAATAAATCTAAGAAAGTATTAGGATGACAATTACTAAAATTGGATGGAATATTACAAACTTATAGAATATTATAAAATTATTAGGATGACAATTACTAAAATTCACGGAGTATTACAAACAATATCTACTTGGTAATACAATCTAATTCATACTCTTCAACTAATTTAAAAAATTATTCTGGAATATGAATACATGTAGTGGTCGACTCTCAAAGAGTGTCCTAATGCATTTTGTAATTTGTACAATAAGCTATGGTATCCTTCGATCCATTGACCTCCATCCAATAATTAACGTAATTCATATTGGATATATCGGCATTAAGTTGAAATGATTTTATACCTGTTTTATTTACCATTTAAGAATTAATTTAATTAGGTGGGAGCTAGACCTTGTTGTTTATGTAGATTTTTAAGTGTAAATTAAATGAGCGTTTTGGCATAATGGTTTATTCATTTATTTATTATTTTGTTTTACTTTTCTTCAGTAGTACAGCATAACATTAATTTTTTAAAGTTTGAACCACAGAAAATATTTTTGATAGTCACCCCATATAATTTTTGTTATAACCATGTTAGTTATGTAATTTATATTTTACAAATATTTTACTTTTCACATTTGTGTTTTAATTATGGTTTAAAATTAGACGTGTATCTTCTCTAAATGATAATTAAGAGTCATGAAATTTATTCCTATAAATGTAAATTATATTATATTTTAAGTAACTTATAAGTATGATTGGTATATATAATTATTAGAAGTTGTCCAGGCTGTTGTCTTAATGGTGTCTCCTTAAAAAATTGGAATACATAATTATTACATAATCACAATAATATCAAATATTAATCATATTTATGATAGTACGTACTATTATCTCTAACAGATCCTATTAATAGATAATCAGATATGGTAGATTATTAAATAATTGAAATTTTACCTCAAACAATATTTGCAAATTCAGTTCCCGTTGGCTTATCAGAGCAGCAGGCTTTTATTATATATAAGTAATGGTCTTGCATGACGTTTTGGAGCAAGCCTGAATCAGGAAAAAACATGGCAATGGAAACTTCAAGAGTTCTCCAAATTCTCATTTTGTGTTTCCTTGCTCAATATTTAGTTAATTCACAGGAAGTTGAAAATGGAGATGTTGAGAGCACTCTAGAGACATATATTGTCCATGTAAGCAAGCCATTAGAACAAATTACTACTTTGTCAAATGATGACTTAGAAAGTTGGTATTCATCTTTCTTGCCAAAATCCACTGCAAGCACCAGTGCACAATCACGCTTATTGCACTCATATCGCCATGTAATTAGTGGATTTGCTGCCAAATTAACCGCTAATGAAGTTAAGGAAATGGAGAGCAAGGATGGATTTATATCTGCAATGAAACAAACAGTGTATTCTTTACACACAACACACATACCCATCCTTCCTTAGTTTTACCAAAATCTTGGATTTTGGCAGGGTTCCAATTATGGGGAGGGTATACAATAGGTGTTCTGGATACTGGAATCGCTTGACCACCCCTCATTCAATGACGATGGCATGCCTCCTCCTCCTAGTAAATGGAAAGGGAAATGTGAAGGCGACATAGTTTGTAACAACAAGCTCATTGGGGCCAGGAACTTTTTAAATAAATCTGAACCAGCTATTGATGTAGAAGGACATGGTACTCACACATCTAGCACTGCAGCTGGAAACTTCGTGAGCAATGCTAATGTATTCGGACAAGCCAATGGCACTGCATCTGGTATGGCTCCTCGAGCTCATCTGGCTATGTATAAAGTTTGTATGGACAATTGTGCACTTGATGCCATATTGGCTGGAATGGATGCAGCCATCGAGGATGGAGTAGATGTGATATCATATTCTATAGGTGGAGGATCTGCAAGTTTTCATGCAGATCCACTCAGTATTGCAGCTTATAGTGCTATCCAAAAGGGTATTATTGTTAGTGCATCTGCTGGTAATGATGGACCATTCAAAGGAACCTTGTCGAATGAATCACCATGGCTTCTCACTGTTGGTGCTAGTACGGTAGATAGAAATTATAGGGCGACAATTACTTTGGGGAATTCAGTAACGTTTGATGGGCAATCTGTTTTTCAACCACATTTTCCCTCAAAGCTGTTGCCATTAGTTTATCCTGGAGCAAAGGGTGATGATTTTGCCTATTGTGACCCTGGATCTTTGAATTTATCTAATGTGAAGGGGAAGATAGTTGTCTGCCTTATGGGAGGTAAAGTAGGAAGAGTTCACAAAGGGAATATAGTCAAGGATGCTGGTGGAGCTGCCATGATTCTCCTCAATACAGATGTTCAAGGATATAGTGTCATTGCTGATACTCATGTATTGCCAGCTTCACATGTAAATTTTGAAGAGTCTAAAAAGATTTTGGCCTATCTAAATTCAACCTCCAATCCAAAAGCAGCAATATCATTCAAGGGAACAATTATAGGAGATAACGATGCTCCTAGCGTGACACATTTCTCCTCAAGGGGGCCTAATCTTGAAAGTCCGGGTATATTGAAGCCTGATATTGTAGGTCCTGGTTTGGGTATTATGGCTGCATGGCCAATATCTATAGAAGGAAACAATAACACAAAATCAACATTTAATGTCCTTGCTGGTACCTCAATGTCATGTCCTCACCTCAGTGGCATTGCTGCCATACTCAAAAAGTCACATCCTGATTGGTCACCCGCTGCTATCAAATCTGCAATCATGACCACGGCAAACAGTTTCAACCTGAACAAGAAGCCGATCATGGATGAAAGAATGCAACATGCTAACATTTTCGCCCTTGGAGCGGGTCATGTAAATCCACCAAAAGCGAATGATCCGGGCCTAGTCTATGACATCCAACCAGAAGACTACATTCCTTATCTATGTGGTCTAGGATACAAACAAGCAAATTGAAATGATTGTGAAGCATAAAATCAATTGTGCTAAAATAAAAAGCGTAGAGCAAGCACAATTGAATTATCCTTCATTTGCAATCAATATCACTTCCTCTGGCAACAAGACGTATACAAGGACAGTAACGAACGTCGGCGAGGCTAATGAAACTTATGACCTAAAAGTCAATCAAGTTCCAGAAGTTATCATTAATGTGAATCCAGCAAAACTTGTCTTCACAAGTGTTAACCAGAAAATAACATACCAAGTAACTTTCGCTAGAAACGCTAGTATTCCTGCAAGTGCTCGTTATGTTGAAAGCGCCATTGTATGGTCTAGTTTGAAGCATGTAGTCACCACCAAAATATCGATCCTGCTTGAATAATTAGGAGGTAAACTCCCAAATTAATTGTTTGATCAGGTAAAGTAAGTTTAATGAAGTAGACCTTGATTCAACTTCACTGGAGGATGAAGAAATATTAGCGGCAAAAATCAGGAAAGTTCGGGGGTAGATCGGGGACTTGGTGGTCCCGATCGGGGACTTGGTGGTCCCGATCCAAGTCACCAAGTCCCGATCTCGAGGTCTTTTCGAGTCGGAATTTTTTGGGAGTACGGTCGAGACTTGTCTGGTCCCGACCCTGCTCCAGACGCGGGTTCAAGAATACATATTTTGAGGCGGTTCTGACGCTTTTTGGCCTGTTAAAAAGAGTAGAGCAAGCACAATTGAATTATCTACATTTGCTAAAATAAAAAGAGTAGAGCAAGCACAATTAAATTATCCTACATTTGCTATCAATATCACCTCCTCCGGCTACAAGACTTATACAAGGACAGCAACGAACGTTGGCGAGGCTAAAGAAACTTATGAACTAAAAGTCAATCAAGTTCCCGAGGTTATTATTGGTGTGAATCCAGCAAAACTTGTCTTCACAAGTGTTAATCAGAAAATAACATATCAAGTAACTTTCACCAGAAATGCTAGTATTCATGCAAGTGCTCGTTATATTGAAGGCGCCATCATATGGTCTAGTTTGAAGCATGTCGTCACCTCCAAAATATCAATCCAGCTTTAATTGTTTCTTCCGGTCAAGCAATCTAAATAAATGTAGAAGGATTTGAAGTAACGTCACTGTCATATCACATATGAGTAGTCCATGACTCAATGTATTGTTAGTTTCAATATATTTTTTATCATTGATTATTATTGTGGTATACTTTCATTTTTAATTTATGCTTTTATTTTTTGATCATTAACTTTATTATAAATTATTATTTTTTATTAGAAATAAATATAAAATTAATATCAGTAAGTAAATATAAAATTAATATCATTAAATATCAAATTGATAAAATTGAGAATCACCATTTTTTTTTGAAATTATTATGGGATTGAAGTTATTAGAATATGGAGATGATATTGATTTAATGAATTGAAGATTCTATTCCTATTATGGTTGGAAAAATTATCCGGATATTTTATATATTTTGGTAACAAATATTTTTATCATGTCTTGATTGAAAATAAAATGTGCATTTACTTTTTTTGCCAACTTGCCATCATTAAAACTATTCTTGAAAAAATTCTTAATAATTGAAACTCATTTATCACAATTAAAAAAATGTATATATTATCATTATCTCTAAATAATTTAATTTAATTGAGGTAACTAATAAATATGACTAGTACAATTGCAATACTAAACATCTTTTGTATTTATAATACACTAATATCTGTAACTATAATCATACATAACTAATAATCAGATATTGTAAATACAGTATAGTAGTTGATAATTTACCAAAAAAATATATTGCAACAAATTCAATCCCCCTTAACTTGTCTCAGAAGGAGAATTTCACTATATAAGCAATGATCTTGGATGATGTTTGGAACAAGCCTAACTCAGAAAAAAAAAACATGGAAATCTTAATTTCAACATTTTTCCAAATTCTCAGTCTGTGTTTAGTTGCTCAACATTTAGTTGTTGCCCAGGAAGTTAAAACTGGAGATGCTAAAAGCAATCAAGATATCTATATTGTCCATGTAAGTAAGCCATTAGAAGATACTTCTACTTTGTCAAATGATGACTTAGAAAGTTGGTATTCATCTTTCTTGCCAAAATCCACTATAAGCACCAGGGCACAATCACGTTTATTGCACTCGTATCGCCATGTAATTAGTGGATTTGCAGCCAAATTAACAGCTGATGAGGTTAAGGAAATGGAGAACAGGGATGGATTTATATCTGCAATGAAAGAAAATGTGTATTCTTTACACACAACACATACTCCATCTTTCTTGGGGCTTCAACAAAATCTTGGATTATGGCAAGATTCCAATTATGGTGAGGGTATAATTATTGGATTTTTGGACGGTGGAATTACTCCTGATCATCCATCGTTCAATGATGATGGAATGCATCCTCCTCCTACCAAATGGAAAGGGAAATGTGAAGGCGGTATAGTTTGCAACAACAAGCTCATTGGGGCCAGGAACTTTGCAAATGCATCTGAACCAGCTATTGATGTAGAAGGACATGGTACTCACACATCTAGCACTGCAGCTGGAAACTTTGTGAGTAATGCTAATGTATTCGGACAAGCGAATGGCACTGCATCCGGCATGGCTCCTCGAGCTCATGTGGCTATATATAAAGTTTGTTCAGGCGATTGTCCATTCAGTGCCATATTGGCTGGAATGGATGCAGCCATCGAGGATGGGGTGGATGTGATTTCTTATTCTCTAGGTGCAGGATCCCTTCCTTTTCATGCAGATCCACTCACTATTGCAGCTTATAGTGCTATCCAAAAGGGTATTATTGTTAGTGCCTCTGCTGGTAATGGTGGACCATCTAGCGGAAGGTTGTCAAATGAATCACCATGGCTTCTCACTGTTGGTGCTAGCACAATTGATCGAAACTTCAGGGCAACAATTACTTTAGGGAATTCTGAAACATTTGATGGGCAATCTATTTTTCAACCGGACTTTCCCTCAACATTGTTGCCCTTGGTTTATCCTATAGCAAAGGGTGACAATAGTAGTTATTGTGACCCTGGATCCTTGGACTTTTCTGATGTGAAGGGGAAGATAGTAGTTTGCCTTTTGGCTGGTAAAACAGGAGGAGTTGTGAAAGGACAAACAGTGAAGGATGCTGGTGGAGCTGCCATGATTATCATCAATACAGAAGTTCAAGGATATTGTATCGTACCTGATATTCATGTACTTCCAACTGCACATGTGAGTTATTACGCATCACAAAAGATTTTAGCCTATCTAAATTCAACCTCCAATGCGACAGGAGCGTTATCATTCAAGGGAACGATTATCGGAGATAAAGATGCTCCTAGCGTGACACATTTCTCCTCAAGGGGGCCTAGTATCGAAAGTCCGGGTATATTGAAGCCTGATATTGTAGCCCCTGGTGTTGGTATTTTGGCTGCGTGGCCTAGATCCGTGGAAGGAAACAATAACACAAAATCAACCTTTAATATCATCGCCGGTACGTCAATGTCAACTCCTCACCTCAGTGGCATTGCTGCCATACTCAAAAAGTCGCATCCTGATTGGTCATCCGCGGCTATCAAATCCGCAATCATGACCACGGCAGACAGTTTCGACCTGAACAATCAGCCCATAATGGATGAAAGGATGCAACCTGCTAACGTTTTCGCCCTTGGAGCGGGTCATGTGAATCCACCAAAAGCGAATAATCCGAGCCTGGTCTGCGGGCATCCCGGCAGGGCTGCATTTCCTTGTCTGTAATGGTCTAGGATACCAAACAAACAAATTGAAATGATTGGCCAAACATAAAATCCAATTGTGCCCAAAATAAAAAAGTAGAAACAAGCACAATTAATTATCCTTCATTTGTCAGCTAATAAAAGCTGCATGCAGCAGCAAGACTTGTACAGGACAGTAACGAACGTCGGCGAGGCCCAGTAGAGCTTGTGACAAAAAGTCAGTCAAGTTCAGAGTTATCATTGTGAATCCGGCAAGAGCGTATTTAGGTGTTAACCGGAAAATGACTTGTACCAGAGTATTTCGCTGAAACGCTGGTATTCGCAGGTGCTCGTTGTGTTGAAGCATAGGTGTGTGGTCTGGTTTGAGGCATTGTAGTCTGCAGGAGTGTCGATGGTGGCCGAGATGATTTGGGAGGTAGGCTCCCAGGAATGGTGTTTGATCAGGTGAAATAAGTTTAATGAAATGAGCCTTATTCAAAAGCTTCTAGAGGATGAAGAAATATTAGCGGCAAAAATCCCGGGAAAGTTCTGGGGTAGATCGGCTTGTGGTCGATCCAATCCTGAATCCCGATCTCGAGGGCTTTTAGTCGAGTACAGGAGTAAGGTTGAGACTTGGTCGACCGCGCTCGGCGGTGAGACCGAAATATTTTGGTTAAATAGTAGAGCAAGCGCAATTGAATTTATCCTACATTTGTATCAATATCACCTCATACGGCTACCAAGACTTATACAAAGGACAACAACGAACGTTGGCAGGGCTAAAGAAACTTATGAACTAAAAAGTCCAATCAAGTTCGAGGTTATCATTGATGTGAATCCAGCAAACTTGTCTTCACAAGTGTTAATCGAAAAATAACATATCAAATAACTTTCACCAAGGTACGGTGTCGTACAGGTTAACAGATTTATGTTGGAGGCCTTGTCATGTGGTCTGGTTTGAACGTGTCGTCATCGAAATGTCAGTCGGCTGTGCAAGGCTAGACTTTTGCTGCTTCAAATGCAGTCAGGGAAGCTGAAGTAAGGTGAACAAGGATTTGAATTAACTTCATTGAAGAAGGATTTTAATTTATTTAAAATTATAGTGAAATAACATATTAAAATTCATTTCATTTAATATTTTTTCCAAAATGACTGTACTGTAATATTGATAGGTATTTAAACCAATTGAATCATATTAATCCTTACTTTGTCTTTAACCCCGTTCTACAGTTCTACTCCCTCTACTCTTTACTTTCGTCATAAGTCGTGGAATTCGACCAACAAAAAATATAAATACTTGACTCAACTAGATTTGTCTTTCTCCTCATCATATATATTATCAATATACATAATTAGTTGATATTCACTATTCTCTCACGATTTTTTAGGGAGATTATATTATCAATATACATAATTAGTTGATATTCACTATGCTCTCGAAAGATTTTTTAGAGAGACACAGTTTCATTGGAGTTGATAAGAATGAGACCTCTATTAACATATGTTACTCATTAAACCATTAGACCATTAAGACAAATGCCTTCGACCAAGTAGTACATTATTATCAAGACTATTACTCAAGTGGTATATTAAAGTGTTTTTTTTTTGTTTTATATTTAATGTTTTTATATATCGAGATAGATTTTTGACCCTTAATTACTCTTAAATATATGTTCAAAAATCATATATAATAATATAATATTATGAAACCATTTTAAAAGGTAAATTTATTGGTATAAATTTTATAATTATTAAAATAATATGTATTAATAATTAACGATCAAAATTTCAACTGATATCCTAAAACATTAAAAAGCCGGCGGAAATATACACGTGCATGGAATCTAAGATACTTTAAAGTTCTGATGTTGCGATCTTAGAGGCGTAAATTTTAGATTCAGAGTTTTGAGTTATGGCCTTTCTGATTGATGAGTTGTAGGCAGGGGTGTGTTGGGTGCAGAGTTATGGTGATAAATGAGGAGAACGAAATCTATTTCCGCGTTTATACTAACTTAGTGATGTTTTTGTGGCAGTGAAGCGCGATGAGATGCTTTGAGAGTTACATTAACATTTCTACCACCAAACATGACCACACCCACCGCCGCTGCCGACCACCACCACCACTACCCCTCAGAAGCCACCACCCACCACCTACCTCTAGTCCTCCTCCACAATACCAAAAACTTCACAGTCCCCTTTCAGTCCCACCTCCAAGCCCGTTTCCATCTCATAGACCCAAATACCCAGCCCGACCCATCACTCCAACCCATATCAACTTCCATACGTGTTATTCTCTGCGTAGGTCCTAGCCCCCTCCCTTCAACTACCCTCAACCTCTACCCCTCCCTTGAACTCGTAGTCGGAGCCGGAGTTGGAGTCGACCATATTGATCTGCATGAGTGTCGCCGCCGCAATATTCGAGTTGCTAACGCCGGAGATGCGTTTTCCGATGACACTGCTGACTATGCTGTCGGGCTTTTGATTGATGTGTTACGAGGTGTTTCGTTAGCTGATCGGTTTGTTCGGGCCGGGTCTTGGGCTTCGGACAAGGAATTTCCACTTGGTCGTACGGTGGAATTAATCTGGGCCACGAGCTAGTTAATGTTTGTGATTTGGACGTTGACTTTGTTGGCTTGGTAGAGTTCATTGATTTGGAATCGAGGTTGCCTCTGTCGGCATGAGGTCGGTTCGTATGGTGGCAGACTTTGTTCATAGACCCATGTATAATAATAGTTTTTTCTTCACATTTCAACGAGTCAGATCTCGAGACCTCGTTTTTGCGAGTATTATATGGTTCATTAGACTATCTACCGTTACATGTATAATATTGATTTGAATCAAAACTATCATATTGTTTGCAAATCAAGTTAAAAATACTATCTTTTCATATATTTTTATGTAAATATTTATTATACTCACATACACAAAAATAATCGAGGTCAACCATCAACTTAACAGTTGCTTTTGAAATCGAGGGAGTGATCATATATTAAAACAAATTGACAAGTTTTACTACATCCATAAAATATTTGAATGAACTAGATAATTGATTTTTTTTTGGATCATCAAACTCTGTAATAACTTGGAAGAAGGTTGGAAGGATTTCGAGGTGTAGAATAGCATAATTCGAGGAGGATGAAACCAGAGTTTCCTTATCAGTTCTATGGAAATGTTCATGATCTTGCAGCTAATAGCGACGTGCTTATTCTTTCATGTGCATTAACAGATGAGCTTGTCGTATTTGTTAACAGGATGTATTGACAACATTGAGAAAGGGAGGAGTGATCGTCAGCATTTAGGCGAGGGGGCACTTGTTGATGAAAGTTGGTTGAGTGTTTGATAGAAGGGATTATTGGCGGTGCAGGTTGGGTGTTTGTAAAAATAGGCTCAAAATATTACCAGAAAGAACTATTCAGCTGGATAATGTTGTCCTGTCTCCACATAAAGCTGTTGTATGCAAATGCGTTCCAAGGCCACAGCAGGATGTTGTTGTTGGAAACTTAGAAGCATTCTTTTCGAACAAGCCCTTGGTGTCAGAAATATGGTTGAATGTTGATTGATCTGATGATTCTGTTTCAGAATTTTGGGAACTGTTGAGGTAGTATGTGATAATTGTGGAGAAACAGAGTTGGTTGATTTGAACCATAAGTCCTCTTAGTTGGAGCTATTGAGTAATATGTGTTGATAATTGTGGTTGCTGTAAATTGTACTCATAAATAAATATTGGAAGATCTTAAAGGTCATAAGGGTTGGTATTAGCTACTGGGTGATATATATAGCGTTTTCAGAGCCGAGCTCCAACCGCTTTTAAACCCAATGATGAATAAAAGCTGCAGAGTAAAAGCAATCGAAATATTAGACACGTATTCTGCGATCGGGAGAAAGAGTGTCACCAGGTGAGCTTTTTTTATAATTGATACATAAATCTTTGCTGATCGTTTATTCTACAATATTAATTTGTTGCTGCTGAGTATATTCTTAAATCTGGCATCTTAAACGATCGTCAGATGCGTGATCATTCAGCGATGCGTCTTAGGTCTTCTTGATTGGATCGAGCTTTGGACTCGCGGAACTGAGGTGTGCTTAGCCGTTAAAGCTGGCCGGATCTAGAGAAATGATTCTGCCGAATGATGCAGAAGGCCAATCTTTGTAATGATCGTGTAATAGAGAGTTTTGTTGTAATTGAGGATCTTATCTATTGAGGATCATGATTATTAAGTGGCGGCAGGTGCGAGCAGGGTTGAAAGCGCAAATCCCCGAATCATACATTGTGAATGACGCGCACAAATAATAAACCACAATTTCCTCGCTGAAATAACATGCCGAATGAACAAAATAGACTGATATGGCGGATGTGGAAGGCAGAATCGAAGAAGAGGGTTAATGAGGTGAGTGCGAGGAAAGGAACTGAGCCAGTCTTCCATGCTCGTTTCTCCGAGGGAGGCGGCGAATATGAGAATGCTTGGTGCCGAATAATCACTTGGCGCGCTTGGCTCCCATGATATCCATTCACAGTACACAACGGCTTCAGAAGCGATGGCAGCCTTAACTCCAAAAACTAGAGATATAAAGAAAAGATAATCAAAATACTAATACCCTTGACCGCCTCAATCATAAAGCAATGTGTTTCACGGATAAGTGAATGGTGCCGTTACCGAGGGGTTTGTTTTTCGGTTGCACCGGTGGAAGGCGGGAGATCACATTAAACATTCTGAGGAGTTAAGAGTAGTAAGTGACAATGCGTCAAATAATCACATATATGCAAAGGCGTTACTGCAATAGCACGAGTGGTAAAGCTAAGCAGTATAGCGATACAGCTGATATCAGCATGCAACCAATTGCGAATGCTTTCATCGCTAAATTTGAATCGCTTGTCCTGGCCTTGTCAAAATGAAAAAGTACTAATAGACATTGAATAAAGGCAAATGAATCCCCTAAAAAGAGGCTTATCAAGCAATCTGATATATTGTTGAAACATTCTAGTCAATAATAAAGTAACTATATGGCAGCGCCTGCGGAGGGCAAAGTAGCGGAATGTTGAGGCGCTTAACTAAATATGATGCTCAAGGCCGATTAGCCAATGAGAAATCAGCAAATATATTGCTTCGAAAAATTAAAATCAAAAAAGCAACGTAAAGACACAAGAGGCGATCTGACACCAAGCGAGCAGTCACTGCGGCTTTGTTGTGTCGCGATTTGCCTCGAGATGAAGTTCCCGGCTCCGGAGGCATGGGGAAAGCGTGTGGTGATCGAGAGGCGGTTTGTTGCCGAGCATTTGAATTCACCATTAGAGAGGAAACGATAAAAACGGCTTGAAGTGAAAAAAATAGGTAGAAATCCATTGGAGGTGAACAGATGAAGTGAGGAGAGAGGACAGTTTTCGAAGAAAGATATAGCGGAAAGGAGAGTCGTGGGGAGAGTGAAGTCTCGCCCCAGGACAGGAGGGAGGACCTTATGGGAACAAAGAGATTGGGGAAAGGCGTGATTTGGAGTGATGGCGTTGATAAGAAGAATATATGGATGTTTCGGCAGGGACCCCATTTTGTGTCAGAATAGATCTCGTGTAGTTGTGCAGGCTATATGTAGATCCCTTTCGGCCGTTAAGCTTGGGGAAAGAGCGGTTGTTTGTGATGAAAGGGAATAGAAGGCCGATTGGGGAAAGTCGGAGGCGTTCTTAAGGCAGTCTTGTCCCTTAGTTAGAGATTTCAAATTGGTTGTGTTGTGGTGTTGGTCGAAGCAGACATCATGATGGGCGTGTCTTGACTTGTGCGCCTTGGCAGCGTGTCCCAGATTTACGTTAATCGTGCACAAAGCGATTGGTGGATGGCAATGTAGGCCATGAAGTTTTTGACTTTATGGATGCCTCTCGAGGATACCACCAGATCAAAATGCTCCCAAAGGATGAGAAAAAAGTCGCTTTCGTCGTTGAATATGACCTATATTCTTTAAAGTCGTGCCATTTGGACTTCCAGAATCTTGGCGTCGCGTATCAGCCGGATGATGAACTATCTTTGCGTCACCAGTTGGGCGAAAGGAGATATATGTGGATGATATATTGAGTGAAAAATAAAGCTAGGGCGAATTAGATTTAAAGAATCTTGAAACTTTTAATAGAGCTAAGAAAGGAAATCGGTTAAAAAGAAATCGATAAAGTGTTCATTCGGTCAATGATGTCTGGAAGATTCTTAGGAGTATGATTAGCGAGAGGCGTTAGACAACTGAACAAAAGTCAGCGTTAGCGGCGGTAGACATGCAAAGCTATGAAAGTGCAGCGGCCGGGATGTGCGGCGTGGCAAGTATCGAGTCGGTGAGGGAATTTTCTTTCAAAAAGTCGTGGTGAATGTCGAGAAAAATTTACATGGGATAGAGAGAAAGTAGCGAGGAAGATTCGCGGGCAAAAGAAATGCCGGCTGCCACGTTGCTTCGGCGTCAGGAAGTCGAGGCCGAGCGTTCTGATTATCTTGTGATATTAGATGTGGCGACTTAGCGGCGTCTTGATAAGAAGATGAGCCTATTTTTATCATTATCTTGTAATGTGTTGAGAGGAGGCGAAGAGTGCCACGTGATTGATAAATCGGCACCTTACAGTTATATCCGCAAAGAAAAATTAGCTTGCCAGTCGCATCTATCTGGTGGTGATCGTCGTAGAGAGTACTAACCGGGTCTGGATTTTGTCAGGCAGATTGACGTGGGTGGTTGAGTTGAAGGTTAGGGTATCACATTCGAGGACCAGGTGTCGAGGCTCGATCGCTCAGAGGCATCACTTAGCCCACGTGCGTGAGGCCAGGAGATCGTAGTCGAGTTTGGGGAGTTAGCATAACTGCGTGTGGATGAACTGCGGCGACAGTGGGCAGTCTTGTGCCAGCAGGTCCTGCAGCGGGGTCGCGATGGGTATGCACTTGCGGTTTGGGTTCAGCATTGAGGCGGGGCCGTGGTGGGATGGGGTTGGTTCGTCGCGGATGGCAGTGTTGGTCGAGGGATTGAAAACATGATAGATCGGATGCAAAGGTAAATGTGGAGTCGAATGAAGTGTTGAGAAAAAGATGCCGTTCCCAGTATATCACTTGCCCAGATTCGCGGAATAGGATTGACGTATTAGCGAAAAATAATAGCCGGATCGGTTGTCTAGATTGGCCATACTGTCTGATAATTTCTTGAAGGAATTAATGTAGAAATCTTGATCGGCCTGTATGAAGAAGGTAAGCGTCTTGACATTACCCATTTGTCGAGGTCAGAAGATTGGAAGTAATGCCCGTTATCGATATCGAAATCAGTTGCAATGGATAGGCTTCGAAGCCAGGAAAATCTGGTCGAGATTTGAGTTTCAAATATACCAAGAAAGGATTATATAGGAATCATGGGATGGGCCAGTTGCTCACATGTGTATCAGGCGATGTATCGAAATGCCGCCATCACAGCGAAGATAGTGCGAGAGCCATATTAAGAGGTGAATCATCCATTAAGATCACCGGGCTTGAGTGTTATTGGCCAATGACACATCGAATGCTACATCGTATGGCGAGAAGATTGTGATCTTTTATTTGAAATGCTCACCAACTGACAGTTTGCGATTTGACCCGATAATAAGCCCGATCCGCTTTGCCGTGTAGAGTTGATTTGTAGTAAAAGGAAAAGGCAAGGAGAGTGGAGTTACAACGTTATTCTTAGTAAATTATTCAACAAATGGAGTAGAAGCGGTGCCTGAAAGACTAGAGAGTGAAGAAGTAGCTTACGTTTCTTGTGGAAGAACATTTATAGCAGCGGTTGGGATACCGAAATGTGGTTTATTTCTGATGGGCGACAATTTTGAAGGAGTAGGTTATGTGATTTCTGAAAATTTAAGATTTGAACATAGATTCTCGATCTGTTATCGCCGATCGCGGACAAATTGAACAAAAACGCTTCTCAGCGAGGAAAATCGGAGGAATTTGGATGGAGGAGATTTTTCTGATCTTGTAGTCGGCTCCCATTTCGCCGAATCGGAGACAGCTGAAGCATACTTGACGTTAATGCATGGAACAGAAGCAGTGTGCCGCGAGTAGGGTGCATATGCGAGGCAGTGAGATTTGATGAAGAAAGGAAATGACGATAGTTGTTGGAAGCCTCGATTTCACAGAAGCCAGGCTTGGGGCCGAGCTTTGTATAAAATATTTGAGAGAAAGCCTAAGCAACTTCTGCTTCAAATACTTATAATCGACGGTAATAGTCGTCAGGTTAGAGATGAAGATCTCGGTTGGCCAGTTTGTTTTACAGTCGTCCCAAGCAAGCAAACTTCATTGAAAATGGGGAAAAGAACCTTGTCGGTTTTGAGCCGGGGGACTTTGTGATTGCAGAGGTTTGGTGATAAACACATGGTCTGCGGGCAGCACGCTTTTCCCAAGCTATCTGAAGTGTCATTATGTGACCGTATGTAAGGATTATGGCTTAGAAGTTCTTTTTAAGAGGTCGAATGTCAGTAAAATGATTTTTCCTTTTTGTTGCATTTTTGTGGTATGAGGAAGCGGTGCGTCGTAAAAGTAGGCAGCCGGTGGGCACAGCGGGCGTCATTCGTTGGTGTAGAAAGGCTCCTCATCTCCGTCATACTAAGCGATATAATAAAGCGCACTTTCAAATAAGCAAGAGTAAAGCGAATAATTACTAAATACCACTCACATGTCGCGAGATATAATCGCTTACTGGCAAAAAGCAAAGTAAACGAAATAATATATATTAATAAACTGCGGTAAATTAAGCCAATCCTTATTATGAGGGGAGCAAGTAAAGAATGTATTTTGCGAAGTGTGCTTGACGGCGTACGTGAAATGAAAATGGCAGTAATGAAGCATCGAGTTTTCAGTTACGATAGCGGTGTTGAAGATGCGAGCCAAGAGAAAGCGAGGATTCGAGGTTAGGGGTGGATCTTGAGTTTGGGGACACAGATCTTGAAAACACTTCCGTTCCCTCGCCTGCGGGGAAGAGATAAGGCGTTTATGTCCATGGAGGAAATCGGTAGGTAACGGCAGTGAACTGCGATAGTGTGACTGCCAAGATAGGATTGAGTATCATTAAAGTCTTGGCTCAGCAGATAGTCGATCGCGATTTCCTCCCTTATTCATTATAGAAAGCCTTTAGCGATACTAGATCCCATTTGCACTTGTTAACAGGTCATCAATGACTTTACCGCGTTCACGGCAACTCTTGATTTGCTTTTAGTGAGGCCGACTCCAGGAGAGGCTTGAGGACATGTCAGAATTTTCCTTCAGGTTGGACATTGCTTGTACTCAGTCCTTGCGTTTTGGAAATTCACACTGGCTTGCACCATGTGACGCCTTCTTGCCCATAGCATTCTCACGGTTATGATGATCTCGCTGCAACCCCAATTCTGTACCTTGGGTAAGGCCTTTCGGCTACCGCGGTTAAACCCGAAATCGCGTCTGGCGATCAGCTGCGAGCAGACTGCTGGCATTGCATGAGAAAATATATAGAAAAATATTATAAATAAAACAAAAAAAAATAAAAAGCAAAAAAAAAAAAGTAATTAATACGCAACAAAATAATTCTGATACGCTTGAAGATCAGAGAGGATCGTTGTATTCCTCGTGAGGATTTCCAATCTCTTCTAACGATAGGGGAGGGTTGCCCAGAAAGGCATCAAGCCTTTGGCGGTATTGAACAGGCCGTAACCCGGCCCAGGAAAGTATATGGTAAGTTTAGGTAAGTTGCGGAGTAGCCGCCGTAACAGAGGCCCAGGAATAGCTCTCTTGTCACTTGGAAGAAGCCTTTTTTTGTGCCGTAGGAGTATCCTTGACTGGAGTTCGTGTCATTGAGGCGTTAATATGAGGTTCGTGGTTAAATCTAATGCAATCGCTACTTGGCGATTTGAAACAAATGTTTAATCCTATATAGCTTAGTTGGGGGAGAGCGGCGTGATAAAGTCTTATCAGCGGTCAGCTAAACCCCGGTAAGAAGAAAGCGTTGTTCTTGGGGCGTTTTTGGTAACTCGCATGACCTGTGAAAAGAAGAATCGTTTCCATTTCATGAATACTGAGGCTGTCGTACACCATAGAAGAAAAGAGCAGTAGATTGCCCATTAAGTAAAGGTCGGCGGAAAGAGGTAAAGGGCCTTGAGAGTAACCGGCGGTTCACGGGTCAGGTGAAACTCCTTGCAGAGCGGATGCTCACCTGCGGACAGGACACGCCTTCCATATACACCTATCCAACGAATCTTGAAATACTTCATGATAAGGCTATTGTTGCACTTCTTGCGGATCTAAGCGTTGGGGCGTTCGGCACCGGATAGGGGTCGTATCAGGTGACTGCATTAGTCTTCCGCAGGTAGCCTGACTGCTATGCGACCTGCATTAGCCTTATCAGGTTTATCACCAATAAATATGTTATGTCGGAAAGAGGCCCAAGAAGGTAGTGCGTGGCAGTGAAATGCATGTTTAAAGTGGGCAAGTCAGGCTACCGCGACCGCCCGTTCTGACTACTACCAAATATGGTGATAGTTAGCCATGCTGCCGGCACGGTCTTTGTTAACCGGCATAAATAAATCATTTACAAAGGATAAAGAACAGCGCCCCAATTCAGCTGACTTCAATGTCTTGTCGCAATCCGTCCAGGCATAGAAACGCCGTTATGCATTGGATGCATCACGGAGTTAACAACGTAGTCCGCTTCGAGGAAAACCTTGTCTTATGAAAAAGTGTGGAAAAATATCTTGGAAATCTCTGAGACTCTTTGAAAGGGCGTAGCGAGTCTGTAGCGGTAGGCAGTACGAGATAGTGGGATGCGCGATGCGAGACCACCGTGGGAAGGAGGTGCATTGGGAGGCGCGTTGGGGTTGGTTTGAGGTTTGAGGGTGGAAGGATAGAAGTAGGATGGGATCATAAAACATTCGTTAGAGCCGCCGGCCGAGAATGGCGGTTAGCTTAGAGAATTGCCGTGAATGGGTCGTGATCTTGAAAGTCAAATTCAATATTTTAATTCGTTCAGTGGACATCCGATTATCTAAAAGCGAGGTCTCGGGATCGGTGCGATTAGAACTTGCCAGTTGGAGTTATTGAGGCGGGGTTGGATTCGAGGTTAGAGCGAAGAAGGGTTAAAGGTATCTCGAAGATTCTTGAGTATTCTCATTGGGCAATGTCTACAAATATCAATGAATGCTCGGGTTAAGCCAATTGAGGAAAGTCAAAAGAATTTAAAATAATATAATTTTTGTGGCAAAAGGAAAAAGGGCTCCCGAAACGTTTATCTTGAATGAAAGGGCTGAAGCAGACCTTTAAAGCCGCGTGCTTGAAGTGTTAAACAACGTTTTTTATCTGACCCCTTGACTAATCGAACAATCCGTAAGTCACACAGAAATTTATCATCTTCATCATTAATTAACCTTTCACGAACTTGAGACAAAGAACCACATGATAGATTTGAGAAACCGGGGATAGTAGTCCGGGATGAAATCTTGCTTGTGTCACAGTGTTTATGACACAGTTTCGAAGCATTCTGACTGCAAGCTGGAGAATCGCAATTTTATTTTGTGAAGAGGAAGGCAGATTGAGTGTGGAGGAGTTGATGATGAAGCAAGGTAAATGGAAAGGAAGAGTTAAGGCCAAGCGTTTGAAAGCCCGAAAGTATTCAAAGGAAAATATAAAAACAAAGCCGATAAGTAGTCAGCATTCTTGGAGAGTAAGAACCACGATGTAATAAGAAGGCCTAATATGTCATGGGATGGGAATCAGTTGTGAAAATGAGGGCTCGGGGCGGGGTCTTTTGTCATCTTTGTCGAAATGCTGCGGTTCTCTTTCCAGCGGCATTGGCGGTTGAGATAGAATCTAAATCCCGATGAGCGGTTCTCGTCCAGCAGTGCTACAGACATTTCCGGTGCAGCAGGCCATAGTAGAGGTAGAAATAAGCTCTCTCGCGTTTTAAACGAGCCAGGCCGGCGGCAGGTTGATGAATGAGGCCGAGTAAGGCGATCGCGTGTGGACACGTATGTGATCGGGAGAAGAGTCTGTGGCTCAAACTTTGTCTTTGCTGTAAAATGCCTACTTGGCGTTCGTTTGTTCTCGTCTACGATTTCTTTGCTTGTGCATTTTGCACAAACTCTATCTGCTTTTGATCGTCGGAGTATACGTAATCATTCCATGAGTAAATCTTTCGAATACTCTGTGAATCAGGCTTTGGACTCGGCGGGACTTGCCGAGATTGTGTGGCGTTAAAGCTGGTAGAAGGCATTTGGTGGGTTGACGTATCGTGAAATCACAATCTTGTAAAAGTCTTGTAATAAAAGAAATGTGTTATAATTGAAATTCTTCATGCATCAGTAATTGTCACTGGGGACGTGCCGGAACTGCACAATTTACAGTACAAGATTTTAATTCGTTTTAGGAATTTCGTGTTGTAAATTGTTATGCATGTGTAATCGTGAGTTGATTCACCTTCTGAATCTAATAGATTTTGTTAAGAAAATGTAAGTACATTTTACTGTACAAATGTCTCTAGTCTCTACATTGTGAGTTGTTTTATGTAAGACGGAACAGTAGCACATGTAATTAACTTCTGGAGGTTGTGCTTTTGAATGTGATTTGTTGAGTTAATGTTGGAGTTCAGTTTACCAGATGGAAAATACTAGGGAGTGAGCGATTGCTATGCCAGGCAAATTTGCAGGTAGTTGAGATAGTGTCAGTAATTGAAACTCTCGTGATCACTGATGCTCTGCCTGAGAGATGGTCATGATCCCAGCAGGTAGGAGAAGGTGATAAACAATTATTTAAAAACCCAAATTGTCAATTATCCACATTAAAAATTGTCGTATTTTCTTGCATTACTTTCCTATTAGTGCGTTTTTTTTTGCAAATAAATGCAACATTAACGATTAAATAGATCGTCTTCTTTCATATTATCGGATTGCAATTGTTGACTTTTAGACTTGGTCACTTGTTGCTTGTTTTAGACGTTTTTGTAAAGAAAGTTGAATAATTTTTAAAATATTTCGGCTGCATGAAGTACATTTTTGTCGATATATGCCGTACTGATGAACTAAAAAAAATTAAAGATCGAACGATCGGGCACGAAACAATTCGGTGAAGCCTTGCATGAAATTGTTACATATAAACCTGCAGGCACGTTTAATTTCATTGACATTCTTTCACCAACCTTTAATTAAACTAGCCGTACGTTTTGGGGTGTACAAGGGATGCAGGGTGGTATAATTTAAGATTCTCAATCTAATCATTTTACGACTGATGAAGAAATGGAGATTGTTTCGTGATGATCCTTTAAACTATGTATGCTTCATTTCTGGTTCTTTGTAAAGAAACCAAGCCTATATAAACTCTCAATGAGCCAAGTGATCAACATAACTTTTGAAGTTGTTACATCACATTATTTCAGGAAGGAGTTTAATATTTAGAAGTTGTAGTTTCAGCCATGGCTTCTTCATCCCTATCATGGGGTTTGTTAGGCATTTTTCTAGTCGGAATCTTATCGGCGATAGCAAGAACAAACGGTGGATACGTGAGAACACCAGTCTATAGGACTGGTCCAGTGAGATATGCTTATGCCACATTTTATGGAGATGAATCTGCTTCTGAAACAATGGGTATATTTATTTCTCTCTAAGTTGTCAATTGTAGTGTACTGACTAGTAAAATGGGCTTGGATCATCTATAACATTTTGTAAGTTTGTGTGACATGTGATGACATGAGTAAGTATAACATAAAGTGTCACACAAAGTATAACATGTATATTTGAATTAAAATATACAGGTTTTGGTTAAACATGTAAGCTAACCAAGGCCGAACATAATTTTCCAAATATAAATTATCAATGCTTACAAAAAGATTATAATATTTGCAGGAGGAGCATGTGGATATGGGAATTTATTCAGCAATGGATATGGAACTGCAACTGCTGCATTGAGTACAGTTCTATTCAGGAATGGATATGCATGTGGACAGTGTTTTCAAATTCGTTGTGTAAATTCAAAATGGTGTTACAGAGGATCACCTGCAATTACAATCACTGCTACAAACCTTTGCCCTCCAAATTGGGCTCAAGCTTCAAACAATGGAGGGTGGTGCAACCCACCTCGTGAACATTTCGATATGGCTAAGCCTGCTTTCATGAGAATTGCCCAATGGAAAGCCGGAATCGTCCCTGTTTCATACCGCAGGTAATCTTAAAAATTTACGATATGCATTACATGTAGTAGTATAATAACGACTGTAACATAGTTTAATTTGAATAAGACATGACCATCAAAATTGAAAGTGAAGCGATGTCGGTGCCGAGAGGCATGGCGTGAAGTAGTCTTAGCGATTTCATGCGGTACCGATCGAAGGCAGCAACGTTGGCGAGGATAATTTGTCATAGGCAGGTGGGGCAGTTGGAGGTTGGACATGCTGTATTGTTGCTGTTTGAGAGCAAATGTAGAGGCAGGCCTCGTCACGTGCTTAGTGTTGTTTTCCGGCCTTGTTTCATTTGGATTGTGTCATTTGTGTTCCATGTGGGCTTTGGGGTTTTCTTTGAACGGCTGTATACTCCATATTTTGGTTAGCCTCTGCCAGATATTTTTGGCTGGTTGCTAACATTTTTCTTGTGATGTTTATTGAAGGGTACCATGTGCAAGAAGGGGAGGACTAAGATTCCAATTCCAAGGAAATGGGTATTGGTTGCTTGTTTATGTGATGAATGTAGCAGGAGGGGGTGATATTGAATCAATGATGGTAAAAGGAAGCAAAACTGGATGGATTCGTATGAGCCACAATTGGGGTGCTTCATACCAAGCCTTTTCAGCTTTGGGTGGACAATCCCTTTCTTTTAAGCTAACTTCATACTCAAACCATGAGGCCATCATAGCTTGGAATGTTGCTCCTTCTAATTGGCATTTGGGGTTGACTTACCAATCCAAAGTCAACTTTCACTAATTCACATTTATAATTACACTACTTTTCGATATTCTCCTCTCTAAGACCACGTCAAGATGCTAAGTACGTGAGGAGAGCTTATGTGATAAGATTATCGTATTATCCATAATAATGTTTT
The DNA here is from genome assembly GCA_019722365.1 of Lithospermum erythrorhizon. NCBI lineage: Eukaryota > Viridiplantae > Streptophyta > Magnoliopsida > Boraginales > Boraginaceae > Lithospermum > Lithospermum erythrorhizon. The sequence continues at coordinate 884,666 of JADFUC010000852.1, read as the reverse complement.
CTTGTTATCCATAAGTACAGTCCGGTTTTATTGTATCAGGAATGTACTTGCGTAATATATATTTTTTATTTTCCTCCATCTATTTTTGTAATATATTCTCCCTTTGTTCCAATTTGACTGATCCACTTTGGCATAGATGCATTCGCTAATTTATTTATAGTATGATATTGTTAGTAATGATAGTGTACATGAACTGACCATGGACACCTTAGGAGTTAGTGGTCTTGCTCTAGATTAAGTTGATTGTTCGATGGCACAATACATTAAGTTGATGCTTCCTCCATGCATTCCATAAAAACTGTCTGATTTTCTTTGTTTTCTATTCTCAAAATTATTCTATTGCAATAAGTTTCGAAATGGGTTTTAGAAAATACATGACTTTAATTAATATTGATATTATCATTTAAATTGCATAAAATTGAAATTTCAATATGATAAATAATGTCACCTTCTAAACTAATATCGAGTCGGTTTAAGTGTCGAATGTAAATCGGGTAAAACGAACTTTAGGCGTCGAGTAATTGCATGATTGTTTCTTATATGGAACAGCTTGCTTTACCTAGCCGACTTCGTCAATCAATCAGCGAGTAATCCAATCGGATTTTTAGGGGCAATCTCTTAAAGTAAATTAGCGAAGTTATCGAATCCGTTAAGCCGTAGACTGAATAAGGAACATGATATTGAGCTATAGGCCCTCGGCCACTCATACCCATTTTGTAAGAACAAATGCAGGGAAAACACTTAAGCCACAAAAGAGCACCGCAAGAGCTCCTCATAATTCCCGGGAAACTCTAACCACAAATCAACATCATCGTCATCAACAAGACAACCTTATTATTTCTTGAAAATGTCGAATCAATTTCCCAAAATGTTGTCCTATTTCCCTTCTTAAAATTATCGTATGATTAAAGCAAAATTGTTGTCCTATTCTCGACCACACCATGGACACCACCACCCCTCCTCCTCCACCCCCACCACCACCACCACATCAACATCATCTCTACTCAATCCCAAGATGAACCCCAACACCCCATCAAGAACAATCTACAGTGACCGTTTCATACCCAGTAGATCATCTTCAAATTTCGCCCTCTTCGATCTAACTCCACCCTCAACTTCATCATCTTCAAACCCTTCTTCTGATGATTCAAATAGTGCTTATAAAACCCTTTTGCGTGCTGCTTTGTTTGGGCCTGGAGTGCACAGGCCCCGGCAGGTTTTCCGAGTCTTTGCGGTTTGGTCATAGCGATTCTGTGTGTTTGAGTTCAGGTCGAGCTGGGAGGTCTTTGTGTTCTTTTCCTTTTGTGTTTGATGGTGAGTTCAGGGGATTGGTCACTCCCCTGTTGAGGCTCACCAGGAAGGTCCCCAGATCGCCTTGCAGAGATTGAGTTGTTATTGTTATTATTTATTTGATATTATTATTATCGAGTTTATGAATTTGATTAATTGATCAAGATTTAATTTTTATTGGATTCTTGGTGTTTTATTGTCATATAATGAACTGAAATATATTGGGATATTTGGTTATAAGATTTTGATTTTATTTTCTTAATTTAAAGAAGTGAAAATTAATTTCGGAGATTGGGTTTAATTTGTGATATATGAACATGTTTATTGTTTTTTTTGTATGTTTGGTTAGGTACTGGATGCACCTGCATTGCAAGATGATTTCTATCTGAATCTTGTCGACTGGTCATCGCAGAATGTATTGGCGGTAGGATTAGGAAATTGTGTTTATTTATGGCATGCTTCGAGTAGCAAGGTGCGTGTATGTTTTTAATTCTGTTATTTCGCCAAGTTCAAGTTCCGCTTAGTGTCGATATCAGATAAATTGATCATTTTTGAACAGTTTTCTAAATAGTTTGTTCTGTCTGGTTTTGCAGGTAGTGAAATTGTGTGATTTGGGTTTAGATGATAGTGTTTGTTCAGTGGGTTGGGCGCAACGAGGTACACATCTGGCTATTGGAACAAGCAATGGGAAACTCCAGGTAGGTTATCTTATGTTTGGTTACTATACACAACTTGCGTTTATGGTTCATAAATTTACTATATTAAAGCTATCATTATCTTGGCATACTCTTTGTTATTGGTAATTTGCAAACATTTACCAGTTATGTGGTAGTTTGCAAGGGAGGTATATTCATGTTGCCATATTAGGGTTAAAATATCGTTTATGTTGATGGTTATATCTAGAAAGGAATTAGTTGGTTGATGTTCGTTGCAACCAGAAACTATACATTAAATTGAAGCAAACTTCTTTATAATTTATATGAGGTCACTGAAAATGTTAAAATGATACATACATTCTAAAATAACTTTAGGATTTGGACTATTCTTAGATGCAAAAGTTCTTTTTTGTTCACCAATGAAGCAATGGGGGCACATTACATAATAATAGGTTCAATTTGTAGGCTGTTGGTTTTGTGTTGAAGAATAAATATGTATATATTTGACGCTACATATACTAGTATCTATAATCAATTGTCTCCTTAATAGGAACCTGTGAGTCTATTCTCAATTTTCCCTAGTAGTTGTGTGGAGTCAAATCCTAGACTAAACCCCTTGACATCCCGACTGATGATGATTTACTTAAATTTTCTATTGTAGATATGGGATGCTTCTCGCTGTAAGAAGGTAAGAACTATGGAGGGACATCGATTACGAGTTGGGGCCCTTGCCTGGAGTTCATCTATTCTGTCTACAGGAAGCCGTGATAAGAGTATCCTTCATCGTGATATACGTTCGCAGGAAGATTTTGTCAGTAAGCTAAGTGGACATAAATCTGAGGTGAGTTCCCTTTTCTTCTATTTATTAAAACTTAAAAAGAAATTATATTGAAGCGTCCCCCCTCTTTTAACTGTTATTTATGAGGAAACTATCTCGTGTACTTGATTTCACTAGTCTTTGAGAATCTAACATTTTCAGGTTTGTGGGCTAAAGTGGTCTTACGATAATCGCGAACTAGCATCTGGTGGAAATGATAATAGACTATGAACCATGGACCCTTGCATTAATTTATTCTTAGTGTACATTTACATCAAATTCTCATAGTTGATACTCTCCTTCATTCAGCTATTTGTGTGGAATCAACACTCAACACAGCCAGTGTTGAAATACTGCGAACACACTGCTGCTGTTAAAGCAATTGCCTGGTCCCCCCATCTCCATGGACTTCTTGCTTCTGGTGGTGGAACAGCTGACAGATGCATTCGTTTTTGGAACACAACCACAAATTCACACGTGAGCTGCATGGACACTGGCAGTCAGGTACAGTTCGTAACTTTTAATACATTGAATCTATGTATGACTATTAGCTGGTATTTATTGTTTAAATCGAGATTTTTTATACATGGTATCTGTGCTTCATGTATCTTTTGTTCTCAAAGATATTACTCTTTTGACTCCGTCTCTTGTAGACTTTTAGTGTTTTATGCTCACTAGGATTGCGTATTGTTGGGGGAAAGGATGTTGCATAAATTGACATATTCACTGTTCGTACAACATCCAATATTCATGTTTTCGAATCTTGAAGAGTTGATATTTATATTGTCTTATAGTGGGCACAAAGCCAACAGTGGAATTAAAGTTTTTGTAATACTATTACAGCAAAACAAGCAAACTAATTATTTCTAGTTACTATTATTTGTTCATGTTATAACATGGGAAGGAGAAGGACGTCACATTTTTGTATGACATGCTTTCCACATCAGGTTTGCCAGGAACTTCCAACATTATTAAGAGCATTTGGGGGGCGGGGGGATGCTGACCTAGTATTGTGAACCTATCAATCCACAAATGTTTCTGCCTTTGGAGTGTGATTATGTTTATGCTTGCCTATTTTCAGTTAGCTGCATCTCTAATCAATATGTGGTGACACTTTGCAAGTTATTTCTTGCATCTCTTCTTTGATTATGAGAAATGCAGGTTATTTGCCTTTATGGATGTCTATATCACTTGGAATATTACCTCTAAATCCACACTGAATTTGTTATGCCTACACAGGTGTGCAATCTTGTGTGGTCTAAAAATGTGAATGAAATTGTCAGCACTCATGGGTACTCACAAAACCAAATAATTGTCTGGAAGTATCCAACAATGTCAAAGGTACATTGTTTTAGGCATCAATTATAAAATATATTCATTTCGGATTAATTTTTTCATTGAGTTCTGAGAAGATATATTTTTGTTAATATTTTTTTATTACAGTTGGCAACTCTAACCGGCCACACATATAGAGTACTTTACCTTGCCATTTCACCAGATGGACAGGTACTTTTGTTGAATTGCTTACATCGACAAGGATTGCATTTCATTTTTTTTTTTAAAGAGTTGCATTTCATTTATGGTATTCACTCACTGCTAACTTGCTCTTCCTAATCCTTCTCTAATTTATGCAAAATTTCTAATCACATTATGTGCATGTTTTTACTGCAGACCATTGTCACTGGAGCAGGAGATGAAACACTAAGATTCTGGAATGTGTTCCCTTCACCGAAGTCCCAGGTAAATACATTGTGAAGATCATTAAGTGCGTTTTCAGATTAATTTTGAATGATTAGTCCATCATTTATGGATATGTCTGGTAGTGTTTGAGTGTGAATTAATTCATTTTGGACCCACATTTTATTCTATAACTTACTGAAACATATAGAAACATTTCATCTTGCAATTAGGAATCAGGATCTGTCAAGTAACAATCATACTTTTTAAGTCATGCTACAGTCTGGTCTATTAGGAAATCTAACCTTCCTCGATCTGCTCTTAAACGTAATTTATAAGGCCATAAGTATATAACGTACATACTATTTTTTTCACTGCAGAATTCCGGGAGTAAAATTGGAGCATCATCTCTTGGAAGAACTCAGATACGCTAATGATCGTTCTTTATCTTACAACCATGCTCAGGAGATTCTTTTTTCTCCCACGGAAGGCAACTGTTAAGGATAGACGTTTACGCCCTCGCCAGAGTGATAAACTCCTTTGGATATTGAATGAAGGGGTTGGTGATGCTTATCCTTTTGCTTCTTGCAAGTTGACATAGTTGAAACTATCCTGTCTCGTAGATGTTTGTAGTGTACAGTGGGAACTGAGAAGATGTTACGTAATGCTCAATAACGTCCTCCCTTTCGTTCTGTGATATATTTTCACATGAGAAGAACCCGAGGTTGAGATGAAATTGAACTAATCCATTTTCTTCTGTAAATAATTATGCCTTGTTAATCTCTGGTAATTATTCTTAGACATGTAGTGTTTTATACATTACCCTTCTATGCTAACTTAAATACTTAATGTTTCAATTATTATGCTTGTAGGTATGCCACAACTCCTTGAGTCGAGCTCGCCTTGTGGATTGGCGAGTTATAAAAATAGCGATAATTCTTTTAATATTGAATGCATCAGTTATTATTATTGAAAAAATCATTATCTTGCAACATCTTACATTAGATGATGAATTACGATGGCACGTCTAAGAGGTCATGATTACATATTTACATTAATCTTAATTCCCCAAAATGAAATGTATAGCCTATAATTTAATGTAAAAATAGCAATTCATAAGAAGTTTATTCGATAAATACATGACTTTTCTATTATCTGTACGTTGAAATAGTTATGCCTTGAGTGTGTTGTAAGAGCTTGTGCTCTGGTTAGATACAGTAGCAGATGCAAAGTTTATTACTCTAGTGAATATCCCACATGAAGGCACATATGAGTATAGAACCCATGTTTTATTACATGTAGTAAGTCATCAACAAATGTGGCACAAGAGTAATTGAGGAATCAGTAAATAATCAGTCTCTACTTCTGCAACTAATGACTTTCAGTGATAATTTGTTGAGCATTCGTTGACAGTTTCATGAAGTCATACAGTCTGTATTTCACTTTAGTTCATCAGGAATTGCAACGGTGTATGACATCGGCCAATTTGGTTTGTCTGATTTCGATTCAATTAGCTTAAGCACCGATATAGGAAGTAATAGTAGTCAGCATGTATTTGGGTTAGGGTGCTGGCTTGGCTTGACCCAAGAGTATACCGATATATTGCATCTCTGCCTTTTTCATGATTTCATCGTTCTGTCGCATTAAAATTTTCTCTGATCAGCGAGAGTATAAGTATTAGCCATTAGCGGCATTTGATAATTTTAGATAATAAACATTGTCCATATTTTTCATAATTTCATCTTTATTTTATTTTAAAATAATAAACGTTAATAGTACAATTCATTCTCAATCTTCAGTCAAATGTTCCTTTTTGTTTTTTATATCTTGCCATTCATTGAATTTTTTTGTGTTTACTCTCAAAATTGGAAATTTTGTAAGTATTGTTTATGGAAAATATGTTTGGTTTTCATTGGTGGAATATGTTTGTCATCTCATCCTCAGAGTCAAGCGATAAATAATTTGAATAAAATAAAAGAATGAATTAAGTGTCATGATTAAGGGGTGGAGGTGGCAAGACTTAAGCGCCTTAGCAAAGAGACCAAGGTACCTCTTGCTTCCAGCACGTCAATTTGCTCTCTAAACATCTTGCTCTGAGGGCAAGTAAAAAATCCACAATCAACAAGTTGTTGATTTAATAAGTTCAATAATATAGTTTGATGGAAAAAATAAAGTTGATTACCTTCTTGCTCTGTGTTGAAACAAACTTCTTTCAACTATTTTTCTAGTTGTTAAGCTCATCAACCAGAACAAGAAATCAAACAATCTCTAAGAAACTTCCTGTTTTTAAGTCAAAATTGATCATCGTGTCCATGTAAAGTACTGCATGAAGGTGAACATACATGACTTCACAACCGTTTTGCAGAGATGTTCGGCAAAATGGTTATTCCTCAATTTATCCGCTTCCTCTTTTTGACGCTGCATTGATAAAGAATTATATCATCGGTGTCAAATTGATAGATGCTGCCATTTGTCATAGTTCATAAATATGTTTTAGAAGATCGGACTTAAAAGGTACGGCTTTGAGAATTTCACGTACAAAACTAAGCCATAACACTTGCATCTCAATTTAAGTGGGAGGTTTGCATTATTTGTCAATTATCGAAATTCTCATTTAAGTTATTTCTCACATGATGGGGATATGCGAAATATGATGTATGTGCAAGCTATATAGAGGTAATGTAATGCATTGGTACGTGTTAATAACAAGTTTTAGCAAAATGATCAGTAGTCAATGAATGGTTAATCAATTAATGGAAGAGATTGAATGCATGCATGACAATTGGAGTACAATATTTAAAACCCCTTCAACGATGACTTGCAACTACAATTAATATTTTTCAACAAAGGTTATATATCAAGATATGAGATCGACCATATTATTAACTACCAACCTGTATGTTTTCTTCTGTTTTATTTCCAATTCCAGGATTCTTGGTACTTTTCTCGTATCGGTCTAGTATCTTGCTGACATACATAGACAAAAGAAAACCAAGATATAATGAAGTCAATAATTCGTTAAAGTGCAAGTTTGTAATTGTTCCTGAAATGTGACGTACGTATGTAAATAATTTTGTTGTTAGAGTAGTTCACAATTTTGTTGTATAAATACACAATGTTGATGTATGTAAATAATCATTTGAGAATCTGAAATCAAGAGAATTGCACTCAACTAAGTATGCTATACTCCAATTTAAATTTGTTATACAAAATATTGTAATTGATCTTCTCAATAGTGACAAATTTTTCATTTAAATTGGTTTAGTCATTTTGGTACCATCATTAACATGGTTTAAGATATGTCATTGTTCTTCATCACAATGAAAATTGTTTCATAAATAACTTCTATTTTCACCATTTATACATGTATGGGTTGAAACCATTTAGAAAACTCCTTCTAAGGGCCATAGAGTAAGTGTAACTTGAGGCATATAAATTTTGTGGGATCAAATCTTACCACCATGTCATTATTAAGGATCGTTCATTATTCACATCTCTCGAAATATTTGTTAAAAATAAATAAATCACTATTTTTATCCGAAGTGTTTCATACTCCCTATTTTTTCTTTCTGTTAAAATGTGTTGTGCATTAAGTATTTATATTTTTAAACGTTAAGTGAGATAATAAATAAAATAATTAGCATTGCTTTAATTTATAATTATCTTGATTTATTATAATTACGTTTTATTAAAGCGGATTATATGATAAGCATAATTTTTTAATAATAGATTTAAAAATTTCTTCTTAGTATTGATATCTTCGTTTTGAGGTTTAATAAAGAATATACGTTAATTTTTATTTATTGTTAGAAAATATTACTTTTGTCTTTTTAATAAAAAATGCCTTATGTTATTTTATTTATTGTTAGAAAAGCATCGACTTTATTAATTGAGTTATTAATTACTTAAAATTATTCATGATTTCTACTATTTAATTTTATTTTATGTATTTATTTAACATATTGTAATTCTTGATTATTTCGATAATATTTACACGAATAATATCAAAGATTTTTTTATGAAATTACCGATTTAGCGCGGAAAATAGCTAAAGAATAATCATTAGGCACGTCCTTACGTTAGATGTAAATCTTCAAAGAATGAATTATGTTAGAAAATCGATGGGCAAGGAATGGCGTACATAACTTTAAAAAACTATATCTTGTCTGACCATTTTTTTAATAAAGTTCGCGCCGATAGTATATATGTGATTAATATTCTTGATATGAAAACTTTAAATTTTGACGTAAACTTACCAAGCTTTTTAATATAAAAAGCTGAATTCGAATAGAAGATGGCGAGAATGCGGGTCGTGCATCGAATGTTAAGTATTGATAAAGCGGATTATATACTTATAATATACGTATTAATGTATTTTTGGAAGTAATGTCTATGATTAAATTATATTGTATAGGTGAAAATAATATAAATATTATTATTGATGCTTATCTTTCTTGTCCCAGTTTTATTATCATACATTTTTTTTAGTACAGCTAGTTTTGGTAAAAAAAAATTATTTGAAAATATTTACTATTTTAGCATAATAAATACTCACAACGTTTTTCACGTTTCGATGTCTTTTTCTTCTTTCTCTTTAAATTATGACTTGACCAATGATAATATTGTTTGATTGATTGCATTTCACATTTCAATCAGCTTTTAATTTATTTTTTCGCTTAATTTAATGTGCTTGAATGGGTAAAATGACAGTAAAAAAGCGGAGGGAATAATTTACTGTCAGTATTAAAAAAAGTGAAGGTGGGTTTTTTTTTTTGTTTTCTTTCATATATTGAATTGACTATAATTAATTATTACGTATGGTTATAGATAAAGATATTTTATTTAAAAGCATAAAAACTAACATGTTATATATATTTTCAGGAAACCACTTGTTCGTGCGAGGGATTTCACATTAAATTTAGGGCTCGTCGAGGAAGCACTGTAGCGTCGTCTTTTTGGTGGCTCGGTTTAATTTGATTAAGTCATGTGCATCGTTTTAATTATTTTTTAATAAATTTTTCTTGTTTATAGATTACTCCTCGGGCCGGGTACATACGTAGTAGGTGTCGGGGTTCGATCAACAATGTTTCATTTCTGACATGAATGTGTACGTAATGTTGTGCCTCAGTTACTTCATGTGTTTCATCCTTCGGCAATCCGGTCTCTTTGTTTGAGCTTTATTGGATGTATGTCGGATGAACATGATAAAATTTTGTGCTGCATGCTGATCAATTGTCCAATGCTCCCTGAGGTCAGGAAGTGATGGTTAACCCAATTCAATTTGTTGCGAGGATGTATTTAAGGTAGCTGCGGTCTGAGTAAATAAATCCGCTCGTTTTAGGACTTTAAGGATGATACCTATTTAGGATCGTTATGATGTCTTTGATGCGTCCAATTCGATTCGACACATAGGCGGGTTTGACTAATTTTCGGGATTTGTTGTGACATAGCTGCGTAATGGCCACTGTAGAATCTCAGATTTTGACTTAATGAGAGCAATTAAATGAGTTGTATCGATTAGGTGTTGGAGTTGGTTTAAGTTCTCGATTAATTGAAGGGTAAAATTATCACGGGTTGATGTTAACATGATGTATATGTTAAGAGCGGGTTCAATCTTCGTTCACTTCAGAAATTTAATGGGTTGTTGATTTATTTTGGTTTAAATGATTTGTTACATTGTCGGGAAAGTACTGATTAATTCTGATTTGTTGAGAGAGTCTGAGGCTATCAGAGTTGATGTTAAGGCAGGTGTATTGTGTTAAAACCCGTTTTTAACTCTCGATTTATTAGAAAATTAGAGATTATTTTTAAAGGTGTGATACTCTAATTTCTATATTGATCAGGCTCCATGTGTTTGATGGAGTCTTTGATATCTTACGACATGAATTTATTACGTATACAGTACTTTAAAATGATTATCCTTAATCCTACTTAGAATTTTGGGGTAAATAAATCTTAATTTTAATCCATTTTTGAGAATTTTGGAACCAATTTCGAGATTACATCAAAATATTTGGATGTATTTTTAAATGTCAAAAAATTCATCAAATCCACTTTCATCTTGAGAATTTTCAAACAAAGCCTTTAACAGAGCTGAGTTAATTTTATTCGTCTTATGACTCATAACAGCATATAAACTTCTTTGTTTTAAAGCAATTTGGTGACTTTTTACATGTTAATCCCATATAAGGATAAAGGACCAGACAAAAAAAATGGAATTCCATTAAATGCTTGCACCCATAAATGCTTATTTCAGGAGTTCCCGAGTGATTTCTCACTTTTTTATTTTTTACGGCCTGTGCCTCTTTGCCAATGATATGATCATATATCATTATTAATATCTTTCTTTATGTTTTGCAAAAGCATTTTGAGTTGAGTAAAGGCATGGAATAAATCTTTTTTGGGATTTTTGCTTAAGCAAGGTATTACACTTTTGATTCGCATACATCTTTTTATGCTTAACGTGAATCTTTTGATGATTAACATGTTCTTAACTAGATGCTTAAATATTCTTTAATCAAGCGTGATTTTTTCTTGAATTACGTGATTTTTTGATTGCGTCAAAATTTCGACTTGGTAAGCGTCGCCTTTTGGTTGTAAATGCATTTTTAGATACACTTGCTCGTTAAATCTTGAAAAGCAGTTCTGGCTTTCATCTGTTGACTTCATGTTCAACCATGCCTTCGATTTATGGCCCCATGCAAAATGTTTGGTCCCTATCTTTCAGCTTTTTTGCTAATGCTTTTCCGATTTTATTGCTCCCGATTGAATGTCGAATGGGATGGGCTGTTCTGTGGTTGCATCGTGGTCTAAGTTTATGGGTAAATGTTTCTTGATTTTTTGGGCGATTAAGGTTGGTGATCGACCCAGCAAAGCATGAATTATGCCCAGCGTTTTTGTTGAATTGTGCATTCGTAGGATAAGATGGAAATATAAGCACTTGGACCTTTAGGACTTTGATGTATTTCCTTGAACTGATTGAACCATGCCTGAGGTTCGGTTCTTGGATAGGCTTGAGCATATCTTGTGAACTGTAGGACTTTTGATGTATTTCCATGAACATGATTGAACCAGTATGAGAACAGTTGTTCTTTTTCTTTTCTTTTTCTTGTTTTTTGTAGGCTTCAGTGAGTAGAGTGGTTGTGAACATAGTTCTATTACATCACTTAGGTTTGTTTTAGTCATGGTTTGGGATGGGTTAATTTAACATTTTATATTATCTATGTAAATGAACTTGGCGTCGTTGAATTCTGGACTGATATGAGTATTGATGAGTATTTAGTCGGGCGGAGGATGTCCTCTTCATTTCTATCGATCGCGTACTCGTGAATGGTCTTGTCTCAATCATTCCCAGTGCGGACGTTGAAAAGACGTCTCTTATTCTGCGACACATACGCGCGCGGTTGTCTTTGACTACATGCACTTACGAACTTTGATAATTGTGAGTAATGCATGAGTTGAAGATGGACATACGTCTCCTCTTTCTTTCTTTCTAACTTTGATGTTGATCAACTTGAAGGAGGATAAGCCGCTTTTGGATGACATGATCTTGAGTCGGGTGCTCGTTTCGCTGCGAAGGATGATATGTATCTCATCTTGGTTTTTGATTTGTTTTGTAGGATTTGATCGCTTTTATGGCTCTTTGGCCCTGCTTTCTTTGCACTTACAATCGCTTGTGAATACTGAGAACAAAAATGTTTGAAAAGCTATATGGCTGAGCCAGGGCGTCAGGCATACATGCACTGACGTCCTCGAGGATCGAAGTCAACGTTATTCCTTTGGGTGAATATTTTTTATGTAAAAGTGAATGTATTTAGATATTTTATCTTCTTATGCGTGAAATTTGTTAGTCTTTATGCTCTTTTAAGGGGGAGGCATACAGGAGCCTTTGCCATGTGAGTTGTTATGCGCCATCATTTAAGGATAGTATTGTTGTTTTTAAGGTGATAGTTTATGGATTTAACTTTTCACGATATGCTTGGTATGTTCGGTTGTGATTACAACGAGAATGAAGGCGCTAAATGTGTATTGAGGAGGGTATTGTTTTCTCAATTACAACGTCTTTTTAGATCCCATGCATGTGGAGATGTGAAGGCTTGCGATATCTTTGGCACATTTTGTGGTATAGGGAGACACTTTCCAGGTACCGATCATAGATATTTATTAACATGAATTGTATGGATAAATAGGTGAAATTTTCATCCTTAATTATCTGATGGCATGATGTCATCGCCCAGTATATGTTTAGTGCGCCCACAGAGGCTATCGCGTCTTTAACTGTCTTCTTTTGGCTTTTATCGCTGCTTTCTTAGTATATTAACATGCTTTCCCTGTTGCTTCATTTTTGTCTCATTGTCTTTGGCTGCGCATTCTGGGATCGAGGTTTTAGTGATATTCCGGCAGCATATCCAATTCGGAGGTCTTGTCCCCAGGCACTTGGGTGTAGTCAATGCAGAAGTTGCGGTTCGCTTTCAGGCTTTAGCGAGCAACTCTGAGGGTTCTTTGTTAGTGTGGCTTAATGCAATGCAGGCTGGCCATAGTCAATCTTCTTTGAGAGGCATGACTTGATCTTTAAGATGATTAGCCCTAATTTGCCCTAATTTGGTGGGTTGTGTATCCTATGCATTCTTGGCCAGACGGTCTCTGTCATGGATATTAAATGCGTTAAATCTCTAGAGGCATGGGGATTTATGAGGTGGAAGGGATCTTCAAAATTTCACTTAAAGGAGGATATATTTCTTCTTGAACACCAGACTTCTAGGTATTACTAGAGGAAATCGCGCTGTATTGAGCATAATTTCTTTGGGACACTTGGTCATGGAGTTTTAGAGATGATATTTGGAATAGAAAGATTAATTTCTTACTCACCCAGTCTTTGCCCAAATCTCTTGGGGTGGTAGATTCGTTCTTTCGCTTTCTTCCGTGGAGCCACGTCGATCATCTACTTAATCTAACAAATTATATCGATGTAGTAGGGTTGGCCAATGTGTTTTTTTTATCCTTATCTTGTCATCGGTTATTGTCTCAGGGTTGAAGTTTTAAGCGTCGTGTTCTTGAACACAGTCGAAAATTCACAATCACCAGGAGTTTGTGCTTGTAACCGCTTTTCTAACGTGATTGCGGTTTTACTTTCGAGAACCTCGGCATATCTGAGGAGTTCTTTGTGTGCAAACACATGCCCGTATCCCAGCGCCCGAGACTGGTTGAGCGTGTTTATTCATCTTTTTCTTGTTGTCAGCTTGTATCTTTTTTTAAACAAAAACTTTTTATTGAGACAACATGGATGTTGTTTAAGAGTTATGGTTATCTTGTCGTATCAGCTGCACAAAGTACACAATTCGTCCGCCGAGATCGAAGCAAAGCGTGATTCGGGGAGTTTCGACAACTTTGTCCTTATATCGAGGGTTGGACATTTATCCTCGTACTCAGAGAATTTGGATGATTCGTCCTACCATCAGGAAGTGTTGGAGATTATACTACTTTTTGAGAGTAGAAATAGAAGATTTTAGCTTCATATATCGAGATGAAATTGCGGTTATCTTGTTTAGAAGGGGTTGGGCGGTTTATCCTGTCTTGGGGCGTGTGAATTTATTTAGAAATGTTGTTCCTTGGGTTTCGACACGGCGTGTGCGTGTTCGATGATAAACATCGGCAACCCGTATTGTGCACCATGAAGATGATAGAGAGTGTTGTTGGTACTTAATATTTAGGCATTTGTCTTTGGGGGCGTTCGTTTCATAACGTCTTTCGTAGACGTATTTATATCTTGTGAGGGCCATCACACTTGACTTGAAGAACAAATGCAGAATACTACTTGGTTTGTCAGGGTAGAGTAATAAAAGTGAGGGTTTAATGCATATAAATGTAGCGTTATTTCTTTGGTTAGGTATCACGGAGCTTGATCAGCGTCTGAGACTTGCATGTCTCGGGACTCATATGTAGTGCCGAATCTTGTGCCCGTCCGTGGATGAGGCGCTTTCGTCTTTGATGAGCTAGGAATGTGGCCATTATGGTATACGCCTTGTTTGTTCTTTGGAGTCTAGGCCCTTCGAGGTGTTGATCTTGCATCTTCCCGGGCGTTCTACATGGGCGGGCGTTCGTTCAGCATCGTCACACTGGGTGGATACGTTTTGTACCTTTGAATTAAATGCCCCACTTGTTTTGAAAGACATCGAATACCATTTGGTGGCATGCTTTGAGTATTCACGAGAGGGTTTGTTCGTGGATATAGCGTTGAACTTCCCCGGATTCTACCTCGCCAGGAATCTTATTTTCGGGGTGCGCGTCTTTAGAGATTCGGCAGCAGCTTAGCTACCATGTTTCTTTGTTTTTTCTTTTTCGATATGCATGGGAGAGTAGTGAATCTTTCGCCGTTGCGCTTTCGAGGATGAAGATGCTAAATGGCTACTGCGGGGTACGGGAGGTACCCGCACTTGGTGTGTCTTCGTTTCTGCATGTTGAAGCGGAAAGTTCTTCTTGCTTGCCGTTAACTCGCGTTCTGGGAGGTGTCCTGAGTGCAGCCGAGCCGATTTCTTCACGAGTTGGGTTTGTGGCTGCTTTACGTTGCTTTACGACTGCTGGGAGAAATCATTTCTTCTTCGCTTTTCTTTTTGGGAGTTGAGATTGCCCCAAGCACGAGGAATCTTGAGGCGTCGTTCCCGAAAAAATTTTTGTATTTATTAAAAAGGGATCTAATCGCAAAAACCAGTACATAGGAAAGAATTAACTTTGAGCCGTATAGGTTTATCGGAATCGAAGAGGATCAAATTGTCAGCTATAGATTCTAGAGCTTGTTGCCGGTTGTGGGAATAGCAGTTTGACTTGATCTTGATAAGACTTGGTATGAGTTGAGGGGCGACTTGAGTTTGGCTAGAGCAGTTGACATTTGAGTTGGATTTGGGATGACGTTATGAAATTTTGGATATGTCTTAACGCTTGATGGACTTGAGGCTGATGCAGACTGGATATAGTCAGGAGTCGAGGGAGGCATAGCGGCGTATTAAAGTGTTGTTGTGTTGAAACGTCTTGGAGTGCTTTGAGCGATATGGAGTGCATGTGGAAACGATAAAATACTATAAATGCTCTTTGCGGTGTGGGATTTGAGTTTTTGCTTGGCTTCTTTGGTGGAACACCTTCGCGGTGGGGGAGCAGTAGTTGTGTTCACTGTCTTTGGTGGAGCTTGGTTGGATCTGGCTTCAGAGCCCCGAGTTGTGTGGAATAAATATGAGAGTGTGGAAACTGATATGCGACATTTTGTTCTAACGTAGAGTGGGGCTGGTGAGATTTGGCGCCGCTTGGGTTTTTGATCGAGCTAGCGATATGCGTTCCCCAAGCTGATACGGCGGTGCTTGCTTGGGGGAACTTGTTTGTTCTTTGTAGAGATGATAAAATTATGAAGGTTGAAATGCTCCGACACTTTATTAATGTATTGTCGATCAGACGGGGGCGTGCTTGTGTTTACTGCTTGCCGACTCAGGTTACTAAGGGCTGGAATATTCGAGTGTATTTCACATATCTGCCTGGCTTGATGAATCAGGCAGCCAGAATTTTTTAGAGGTGTCAAATGCAGATTTATGAATAATGAGGTGTTTTTAGGCTGCGTGCTTGAATATTCGGCGTTGAGAATCGGGTATCGGTCTGTTGATTTTCTTAGCGAAGAATTATTGCCGTTTGTGCATGATAATTTAGCGATTTAAAGCTTTTGTTTACTCGTGGAGAGAGATGTTTTTAGGCGCTTCAGTGGTGTTCTTGGTGGTTTAAAGATTTAGCTTAGAATTCGGGAGGTAGGTCGTCTGTATTTTCTCGGATATTTTTTTGTATATTTTGTGATGTGAATGTTGATGATATTATCGAAAATAAAGGGTGACATGAGGCAATCTTAAAGTTGAATTTTAGTGAGATTTGACAATGCAAATTGCTGGCGAAGAAAAAGAGAGGGAGGTTTTATTTTTTGAGGTGGGAAGAAGTTTTAGGATCTTACAGGTCGAAGCAACGTTTCATATTGATCTGAACTTTTGGGCCTTTGACACGATCACTTCAGCAAAGATGCTTAATTTGAGCTTTCGAAACCTCGATTTGAGGCCAATTAATTTAATGTGATAAATTAAAGGAATTTTAGCGCCAATCCTGCAATTTAATAAAGCTATTAATTAGGGGCTATTTTTTTTAGAAGCCGCATTCTACGAGGGTTTTAAGCATTAAATTACAGCAATATAAATGCTTGGTAGAAACAGAGTTTTTGAAATGAATTTGATTAAGTCATCTTAATTATTTTAATTATTTAATAAATTTTTCCCTTGCTCATGAGTACTTTTTAAAAATTTTTGGAAGCATTTTTCAAATGAAATATTATAATAAAAATAATATAATAATTAATAATATGAAAAGGAAGAAACATAATTTCGATAAGCCAAGGAATTTGGGATACTCGGCAGCTGACGTTTAAATAAATGCTTTTTAGACCACGAAATTTAGAATCTGATACTAATATGTATTACTATTAACACATCGTTATCTTTACAAATTTGATTACTGCGTACAACAAAAAAAATATGAGCTTCAAAAATGGACTAGCACACAAAATGATGGTTTCTTGCAGTATTTTTAAAATAAAAGTGTTATAGGACTAGTAGAGTGCAAAACAAAATACAAAACCGATCGGAATCGTCGAGCAGGCAATCGCAATTTTGGAAGCCAGGTCAGGGCAAGGCAGGATTTAGGTTGGCGTCGGAGAGGAGCCGAACTAATTTAAGGTTCGGCACTTTGGAAATAATCGAACCGAACCCGATTTCTAAATTTTGTGTAGATTTTTGATTTTTATTTATTATCTTTCGAAGATCTTTGCATGGTATTTGCGTAGATGCGTTTTTTAAGAAGGGGAATTTAGATTTAGCTTTGTTAGGTATTGGTATAATGAAATAAAATATATATAAATCTTTACAAGCCAATAATATAGGGAATACAAAGATAATAACCAAATAATAGTATTGTGTAGGGCTTAATCAGATCGGTTGAGTTCGGTTTGAAATTGTTCGAGGCAAAGGCAAGCATAGTAAGGTTGAGATGGAATCAGCTTGGGATTCCGATTCCGATCGGTTCGATCGGTTCGGTCGGTTCTCGGTTATTTCGGTTTTGTTCGGTTTTTTCCGGTTATTTTCGGTTATTTTTCGGTTCGGTTATTTTCGGTTATATATATATAATATTTTTAATTTTTTTTTTTAAATTAAAAAGTCCAATACAGACCGATTCGGTTCGGAATCGGTTCTCGGGAAACCGAGCAGAACAGTATTTTGGTTTATATTTTTCGAACTAAATCGGTTCGGGTTCAATCGATTCCTCGATTTCGGATTATTTTCGGTTCGGTTCAGAGTCGATTCGGTTGGGATTTGTATTTTGTTGGCACCACAGTATTGTGTATTGAATGTTTATGTAGATTGTATAATTAATCTTAAAGAAGTTAGATTTGAAATTATAAGGGTTAAATCTGGACTAGGGCTTAATTTGAGTTGAGCGATATGCTAAAATGTCTCAAGCCGAAATTTAAGCGAAACCGAACCGGAGCAGGTAAGAACCGATAGGATTGGAACCACGTCGAACGAGCGATTAAATTCGACGCTTTGAGAGAACCGATGAAATAAATTTGATTAATTTTTGGTACTGTGAATCGAGCCGGCTGTTGAGCCTCCCCCAACGGCTACTTCCAGTCGTTATTGGCTTATCGATCGATGAGGGAGGATTTGATACCTGATTAGGTTACATATGAAAGCAATATTCAAGTGAATGTTAATCACAAAACAATTACATTTAATTGTGAGCACTAAAAATATAATAACTTTCTCAACTAAATTAGAAATCCAAATGGAGCAGAATAGTGACATATTGAAATATAAATCAATTTGGTCATTGACGTGTCTTCTTCAATCTTTTCGGGGTTTTTTTTTGGGATATGGAAATTTATCTTTGCGGTGGGGCCGTCAGCTATAAATTTTTACCTATCTTAGTTTGCTCTAGGAGCATAGCTACGGTAGAATTTAAAATTTTCATCACTTAGGAGTTTAGTGTCAAATAAAGGCAGCAATTTAAATACGGAAATAAAGCAAAACATAAAATATTTATACGGGTTCACCGATGTGAAAATGCGTCGTATTTCTTCTTTAAGCAATCCACTAATAACTTGAGAAGATAGATTCTATTTTCATTGAAACATAATACATGTTGTGTATTTTCTTTATCACCAGCAGAAAATCACCAGCTCTGGCGCATCGAAGCCCAAAATAAAGCTACCACAAGTTGGGGAACAAAAACTATAGTGTTGCTTGAAGCAAAAACTATGTTCTTGATAATATTAAAGACCTAATATTGATACAGGATGATTATCTTTGATAGTATTTGTGTGATAAATCAGCTTCATAGAAACGTCACATGTTATGAAGCCGAACAAAAGCTTCACCAGAAATTTAAAGAGATATATCTTGAAAGTTAGGCTGAGTGTCACGATAATTAAAGCGGCAGATGCCAGTGGAGTCTTTGATTCAAACCCAATCTTGCGGCTTGAAGACAAATTTACGTGCTCGCGCGTCTTGTACCGTTACGTAGCGACCGGTTAAATGCGTCCAGAACTTCATGAAGGCGTCAGTATCTTCTTTTCGTCAGGAAACGTCGCGGAATGACATAGAAGCATTGCAGAGAATGCAGAATAAGCGAATTCTTACTGGGTTGAACTTCCGCCAGATTGAGACGATCGCATCTTCTTTCGCACTGCGTTAACGTCTTACGTGATCATTCGACCCAGACGCTTAGAGAAAACCTCAGCTCGATTGATGCATCAATGAATTCTTTTCTTACGCCGCATTCACGTCAATAAACTTACGGCTTTGATCTGATGCATTTGACCGTGATGTTTGAGAGTGAAGCATATGACTGATTAACAAATAATCGGGAGGTTGGAATACCTGCATAAATTTGAAGCTTCCTTCTTCGAATGATTAAATGCAACCTGTAGGTTCATCGGCACCACTATTCGCCCCAGGACTTCCGAACTTCATGCTTAAGCAAGTAGTCACGTGTCGGTTAGAATGCGCTTTCGACGCCCGATGCGAACCATTTACATAGTTCGCCATAATCTCACAGGCTTTCTGTGCTTGTCAAGGAATTTACATAGCGAAAATTCTTTACATGTTCGTAGAAACTTCGTATCGAATCGCGCTTTTACATGCTTGAATCCTACTGCTTGGCTTGTCAGCCAAAGTATAAAGTACGACTTACGCCCACTTTTCTTTATTACATTTGCTCCCAAGCAACACTTCCGATTACTCGTCTTGAAAATAGTTGCGATAACCCATCATGCATCCAATTATTCCTTTGAAATTACTTCTTACTTTGTTCGAACCTATTCACTGTCGATTTCGAAGAACATTTGTGATTTCGGTCGCATGTCTGCATCACTCTTCATTCGGCATTCGCAGCCAATAAAGATAAACGATCCCATAATCAAAAATATAATTATCGCGTAAATGCGTAGTATGAAAGAAACCGTAATATATCCGAGGGAATCGGCGGGCGTTCATAGATAAAAACAAAGCGTCCAGAACAATTGCTCGGCCAATGACGTGAGCATCGTTAGGCTTTCTTGGAGTCTTTAAAGTGTGACGAGTATTGCGCTGACCAGTAGCGGATGCAGTGCATGCACCACGCTGCGTGATGCCACATTTGTTTCCAAAGAAATCTGCATGCCATGATTCTTACCGCCAACCGCCGCGGCAATGCGGGGGCCGCTGGCGCTGACTGCGTAGGAGGCACCCGTGCGTACCGAGACGAGATGCATTCTCTGACCGCTTTAAGTTCAACGCGTTGGTACTTTATGCAAAATTCTTAACGGTAGCGCCGTTGAACCGACTTTGAGATACTTGAAGCCAATAAAATCGGGCACTTACTGTCACAAAATCGCCAGCTTATTAACACCTATCGTCGGCAGGTTGATATTAATGCGTAAGAAATCATTAAAGGTATGCCGGTATGGATGTCTTTTCGACATCTTAAGGTGAAATAATTTTCATGAGAATTACGCTTATTATTATTTACTTGAGAGAGAAGGTTTAAATACAGTCATCAACGCCATCGGCCCACTTTGTGGTGAGTAAACATGGCATTACTTGGCTACGTTCGCCCAGCCAAGCAAAGGAATGCGTCGTACCAGCAGCCTCTGTCCGATTATTAATTCATGCTTACGTAATGTACCGAGAGCACCCACGGTGATTTGTTCGAGAACCTTGCCCAAAGTATAGATAATCCCATAAAATGCAATAACTTACGTGTGGAAAATCGATTAAGTGGCGAACTGCCTACGGCGTAAATGTGTCATAATTCACTTCCTTTCAAGCCGTTGATTAACTTGGCTTCCTTGGCCATTCTGTGAAACTCGTCTGGGTGTTAGGATTTAAGGCCAGCCCAAATTCGCCCAGGAGTTCGGCTTGATAAATAAGAGCAACCAGAAATTTAAATGCGAGAAATAAACTTAGACACAAAAGATTTATCACGGGTTACTCGCCGATGTGAAAGTCACGTCACTGTTCTTTGCTGCCGAATCCAGCTAATAACGGAAAGATCGTTCTGAGAAACACCTCTGGCCATTTATAATCATGTTGAGTATTTCACAGAGAACTAGATAATACTATAAGTTAGCAGGCAAAAAACTATATTAACCCCGATAATATTAAAGCACAATATTGATACAGGATGATTATGCTTTTGATACAGTATTTGTGTGATAAATAAAAGCTCATGAGAAAGCGTCCCGCAATATTTATAGACAAAGCAAAGCACTCTGAGGTTAAGAAATATGTCGTAGTTGAAACTTAAATTGAAGCGATAATTAGATAAAAGAAATGCGATGCCAGGTGGGTTTTTGATTGGCATGCTATTTGGTAAGCTGAGTGTTGAAATCTGGAAATGCACGCCTCTTGCATGCGGTATGAGTTCGGAGTCGTATAAGTGGCGAGGAATGTCGTGAAGTGGTTTACATGGAAACCTCACAGTATACAGCCAGGTTAAATCGCATCTGCGTGATTGTCTACTGCAATGAAGTCGGGACATAAACTTTAGGGGGATCTTATGATGGCAGAATTCATGGTTTTCATTATGCTTCCCTATATGATGAGTTCTATCTCTATAAAGTACCTTTAGATTTGAACTCATAGTACAAAACGTATCTGTACCAAGATCTTTTCCAAATATTAATTGATCAATGAGGCTTGAGATGTCATTATTACAAATCCACAGGTCAGATTTGATTCCGTACGATCAGCAAATTGTGTGCTTACGTGCCTTGAACTCTTAGCTAGGTAATCTATACATTTTAAGTATTAAATTATTTTGTTGACTAAATCAAGGAATAAAATTATAAACCTAACATAAAATATCATATTTTAGCTCAAAAAAATTAAGATTTCAAAACTTTAGCTAGGTAATGGTTTCATGATGAAATGTAAAAAATAAAATATATGTGTACCTGCTACTTACGAACTCGTAAATCTTGCCTTTGGAAGAGAAAATGATGAGTGCAACTTCAGCATCACAAAGAACTGAGAGCTCAAAGGCCTTCTTGAGAAGTCCACTCCTACGCTTTGAGAAGGTCACTTGCCTCCTTGTTGCATTTTCTATTCTCTTCACTTGGGTTTTTCCTCTCACCATTTTCTACAAATTAAATTTGAGAAGAAAATTAAAGAATATACAATGGAAAATGATTTCAATAAAGATCTAAAAGAGGAAACAAAGAAAATGAAGTGGTTTTATTGAAGAAAAGACTAACCAAATCCAGAAAACTTATAAAGATAAATTTCTAAAAATGGGAAAGATCCAGAAGACCATAAGGGGTGTTTTCAATTGACTAAAAATAGCAAAAAATGACAAAAAAAACTTTTCAGGGGGTTTCCAGATCTGTAAGATAATTGGAGGGAGGTCAAGAAAAGGAGGGAAATATTGGGTAGGTGATGAAGTAATAGAAACCCTAGATAGAGAAATTTGTTCCTCCAAAGATGGTAATCTAACAATGATTTTAGAGCTTTAATTTCCCCCTTTTCTCCCTTCAAGAGAATATTTGTAGGAGTAGTATTAAGAAAGCATTGAATGATTAAGGAAAGACCAATGAGGACTAAAAGTCTAAAACCTCATCTGTTTCTTTTTTTGGTAATAATCTCACTTGAACACAAAAATAGAGAGGACAACCTAAAAATTAAATCCAGGGGAATCATTCATTATCGAGCAAGTGGAACCATCACGTTCACTAGTATTTTATTGATGATAAAAGATGACTTTTGGGACCATTCACATGCATTATGATGCACCGAATCCTTGATGATGTTCCTCATTTAACTCAAGGGGGAATTTCTCGAAGACTTGCTAGCTAGTCTTCAAATTAAATATATTGGACCGACGATTCATGCAAGTGACACAGTTCTACCTCTAAAAAGACTGAGTTATACACACACCTAAATAGTGTTTGTTTGAGATGAAATGATTATTTTATCACTTTGTTTTTTAAGTGTAGTAGTTCTGAAATTATGTCAGGAGATAAAATAGTTGTTTCGATCTTAAAAAGTATTGTTGAGTGTGTGTATATTGGTTTCACTTGAAAGAGTAAATTTCTAAAAGCACGCTGAAACAGTAAATTTAATCTTAAAATAACATTTTTGTTGCGATGAATTTTTAATAAACTCACAGCTTACAAATAGGAGAAATTTAAAATAATATTTAAACCATTTTACACTGTTTGAGTGTGTGGCTTATCGATTCTTTCTAAAAAGCTAGAACGTGTCGATTAAAATAAATTGATGGTGCGTCAATTAAAATAAATCAATTGCAGCGATACTACAAGGCGACATGGTAAACATACATTTCACTACTTACATCACTGGTTAATTAGGTGTGTAGAGAGTGAAATTTTAATTAATAAACTTCATATATGGATTTATTAATTTAATGAATCTCAACCGTGACCACTACGATTACACTGGGCTGACAGAGTTCACCCGCTTCCAAATTAAATTCAAGCTGCATTTAAAAACAATATTGTTACCGTGATTCAAAGACTGATATTAATTTGCTAAAATAAGTATTTACATTAAATAAAACCCAATTTTAAATCTGTATCAGTGGTTTCCTAAGATAATTTAAATTAACGTACAGCGAACGCCGTGGTCAATAAATAAATCAAGTGCCTAAAAACCTTAAAAAAAAAAAAATGGTGCCGCCCAACTCTTTTCGAGAATAAGTCACGCAAAAATATCCACATTCGCATCACGCCTCAAAATCATGCCAAGATACGATCCACTGAACGAACCGAAAATCGGAATTAGGCCGTCTTAAAGCTATAACAATTTGTTATATTTCGAAATGAAGCAAGAAAGATTTTAAAAAACTAAGAAAAGGCAGAAAGCTCTCAAGAAAAAAATAAAGTTACAGGAAATACCTAAAGCATCTCCAGCATTTAAATAAAAATTGCTCGGGGACACTTGCACTGCAGTAGCGCCTCAAAACCATCGTAGCGGATAACCCTGAACTCGGGACAAAGGCTTGTTTTCTATCCCTCCAAATGTTTCCATGTAGAAATACCAACAAGCCCACTACTACATCAAACTAAGAGCCTAAGATCAAGTCAGTTTAAGCCTCTACCTAATATTAATCAAATAGCCTCTAACATACCGTGAGAAGAGATGACCATCCCACAAGTCGACGGTAAGCCGAAATTACTCACCAATCCCTCAAGCCAAATCAAAGAGTGACGTGTTCGGCTCTCGCCTACATCCCGCACTGTACAAGGAAGTCATATGCCCCCTAATGCTAAAGGAACCCAACCCCTGCTTATACGGTTCATCAAGTCTAGTACCACGCCGGCTTTCAAGCCTCAACTACCCAAATGCACACGTAAGAGAAGTTCGGCTAAGCATCCCTGTAGACACATTCAAAGTTTCATCACATCAAGTCCCACCAAGGACATATCCAATAAAGAGGGGTCATCCAATTGGGGTCTACATATCCAAAGATACAGCTTTCACAACAAATTTACATATCCAAAGAGTGGGTCCAAGTCTTACCATCCAACTCACAAGGATCAAAGTCCAAGAGCAACGATCAAGTCCAGAATCAATAATGTGATCAAGTGCTGAATAATGGAATTCGATTCAAACCTTTTTCAAGATAACAAATCGCTTAAAACGAATCCACTCCGCTTCAAGTGAACTTATGATTAGGCTCCCCTTTAAAAGAGTTCAAGCTAAAGCGGTTGATTCAGATGCTCAAGACTCACATCCCTAACGTCAAGTTAAAACGGTGAGCTCAGTGGTCTTTATCATATAAAGCGCTTAGCGAAACTCTACACTTTAGTATATGTTGTTTTAAGTACGGTATAATGACTTTTATGGGGTTTTAATCTCGACTAGTTTTAAAATAGATATCCATAGGTTCTAAATCCTAAGTATCGACGATTCATTGTTAAGTGCCTGCCACCATCTGCCCTGGCCTCAAGCTTCGAGAATCGGGCTTGCAAACGATCCTTATTTCGGGAGCAACCAGAGACCATCGAGACCCATCGGCAGGTCCTGGTCCCCGGCGTCCCGATGATCGAGACCCATCGAGTATCTCCGTCTCGACGACGAGACCGACCTCTCAACGGGTCCATCCAGGCGATTTATAGTCGTTGTTCGCTCATCGAGACCCTCGGGTCTCTGCAAGTGGTGCCCGTGGCGTGGACATTTTCAAATTGCTTATTTTTGGAAAGACTATATGTGCCTTCTTTCTATTTTAAAATCCTAATCTCTTTTGACAATTATTTTCACATTTAATCTTCTCTCAATTCAAAAAAGGTAAAAAGTAAAAGCTCTCATATTTAATCTTCATCATCTTTAGTAGAGCGTTTTTCATAGTCAGTTGATTATTGTAATCTTCATTTATAATTGTGGACTGGGTTGGGAAATCCTTGTACGCGAAAGATAGTGGTCGCTATTCTTAGTCAGAGTAGAGTCAGCAATCCCAGGATGAAGTCTCGGGTTCCTAGTCTCGGCTGACAGGATTTAAATCCCAAACAGCCGGGGCCACGGCCAGAAGCAAAGCGCTTGATAATAGTCTCGGTAAGTCAAGCTGCCAGAATCAAACAATTTCAAGAGCTAGCTTATCTTACTAAACCGAAGGCTGAAAGTTCGGCCGCCGAAAGATTGTAGACCGTAAACTCAGAAAAAATCTTGTATTATCTTTCTACCTGTACTTTCTTTATCAAGAATTTTCTTTTATTTTAGTTAATTATATTTTAGTTGTTTGCCTCGACTCAATCGCTCTCGAGTTCGCAGTTGATTTATCGAATCAATTTATATTCACATAGTTTGTTATTTTTGCTATATTAAATTAAAACTTGAAAAAGCTAGAAGTTTAATTTAAAATCTTATTCACCCCACCCCTCTAAGGTTATATTTAGGCTAACACAAGGCTGCTCAAGCATCCCGGTTCGGACCATATCTCACGTGAAAGACCAAATTGCCCCGTAATTATTCAGACACATCCAGCCTCAAGCCGCCTCGAAGTCCATCAAGCGCAGTTCCATATCGTAGACGCCATCATACGTAGTGAGACACAGATCGATAATTTAACCCCAAATCGTTGATAAATTCCTTTGTACTCAAAGATTTCAAATGATTTTTGTATTATTCAAGGCATTATAAATAATAAAATCTTTCTTTGCAATACAAGGTTATTAACTAATTAATGAATAAATAATCAGTACACTCTACATCCCATTTTCTAAGGGACATTTTGATCTACACGTATTTTTATTTAAATTTAAAATTATCTCACAATTTATTTTTTTCCTCCGTTGCATAACTCACAAATTAATCACAATAAGAACCATTTTTAAGATTTTTATTTTGAAAAAAACTCTCTTAAAAAATGGAATGGAGAGAATACTAAAATATCCCTAAACTTGTCATTTGATATAAGAAATTAGGATAACCCAACTTAAAACCGTGATTTAAGATCCGCCATAAAATTCATAGTATATATACAACCATAAACCCCTCAACCAGAATAAATTTGTCTATATTAGTGTCTTTATTTGACGGATAAATGAAATATATGTATATGGCTGGAGAGTAGACTTAAAGATTTTACCAGTAATTTCAGTGTAATATTTATTACAACATCAATTATCTAGTTTAGCCCATAATTAATCACAAAAATGCCTTAGACAACCCATCGAAAGCCTAGTAACTTTCACAGCTCAATAATCACATACATATAAATGAGGAAAACGTTTGTTTTATCTCATAAATTGTAATTACATTGCCATTTAATTTGGACCTAGATCAACGTGGACTTGCACATTAGTCTACACTCTACAATATTATCCATATAGTCAAAGCAATATTCCTCCACTTATAAAAGTATGAGTTATAGTTCTTCACTTTTTACATTATTAATTACTGTATCGCTTTTATTATAATATTTTCCATTTCAAGAAAAATACGATTCTAAAAATTTTAAAAATGACTCTTTATAACAATTCAATACCACAAGCCCTAAATTTTTTCATAAAAAATTTTATAAATAAACATAAGTTAGAGTTATCTACTATTATAATACGCGCAATGGGCTTTTACCACTTTCATAATGTGATGAAATTACCATATGTTCATTATCAAGATCTTGATCCAATTATATAAAAAATATTCAATATCTTTACCAACAGATATCTAAATTATATCTAAATTACTACTCCGTATTAAAGAATATATATCTAAATTATTATGTGATATTTCAGATACATTTCAAATAATCAAATAAAAAAGTGTGGCTTTCATCAAGCTGCGCGCTTAAAATCGGGAGACTTCATATAAAAAGATCTTTGATATTATTCAGCTTTGTGCAAATATTATTAAGTCAATCATCAATTAAAATATGTTAAAATAAATACATAAAATAAAATTGAAATAGTAGAACTACGTAATAAAGATATACTACTAATCAATCGGTCGATGCTTTCTAACAACAAATAAAATAACATAAAAGTATTTTTATTTAAAGCGAAAAGTGATATTTTCTAACAATAAATAAAATTACATAACGCCAGATTCTTCTTATTAAACCTCGAAAATGAAGAGTATTATGGTAACAAAAACTTTAAATCTATTATTAAAATTATATTATTAAAAATTATAAGGATCATATAAATATGAACAAAAATGAATTATAATATAAATCAAAAGTAGAATTTATAAATTTAAGAAAATTATTAATTATTTTATTTATTATCTCTTCAATTTAAATATTTCTCTAAAAACATAAATAATTATACGCAACGCACGGTATTTTGGCCAAGCATTTAAACGAGGAAAGTTATATGAAATGATCATCATGCTATGTGTTACGGAGTATATGTTATGCGAGTCTCGTTAATGACCCTGGTACTTTAAGAGTTATAAGTTGCATTTTAATCCCCATATTGACAAAAGATACAAAATTTGTATATTAATTACCACGTATTTATATATGCATCATCTAATCATTTAGCATGTACCCTAAAATTGAAGAGGGTCCCTGTCCCAGAAAACATCTAGTTAAAGAAACTGCATAAGAAGTACCAGACAGTATTATATCAAAGCCTTTTATTCCAATATAAGTGAATCAACAAACTATTTACCTTAAGAATGATTTTGCATACACATTCTTAAATCCGAGAACAATAGGGCAAAATAATATATTGGGAATCATAGTCAAATAAGATAAATAGAAGGATGCAATAGCAAACGACATGGAGAACGCGTGCCTCAGTACAAAGAGTTATAGGTACAGCAAGTGGCAATGATTGATGCTAGGCAGATTACTAGAGAAGGAAGAAGTGTAACATTTAGGAGTCTACCCTCCCCCAGAAATCCAGCAAGGGTGATTGTTCCATCTGCAATGACTCGTGCAATAGTCCCGGCTTCAGTTGACAGTAGTCCACCGTTGTAGGTGCCCCGGGAAAGTCTTGATGACATTACCCGAGAAAGGAGTGACAAATTCACACCTGGTACAACCATCATATAATAGCTTCATGTTAATAATAGTAACACAACAAGAATTAAACAAATGGTATCCATGTTTAATGAAAGAAAATCAATTGAACCTATTCTGCAACTGTAATATTGGACACAACATAAACAGTGCGACTACGGTAACATGTACTGGAGTGCACGGTGACAAGCAACAGATACTTGTTGCAGAAAAAGCAGATCACTTTCCACAGGGGAATGAAGGTCCATGCAACCAGGAGAGAGTTGCCGAAAAAGCAATGGTAAATAATTATAGAAGTTATACAATCATTCAACTATTTTATACACTCCTCTCTGTATCACTATCTGAAGATGACCATTTACTTCATAATCAAAAGACATTCCTGATATGCTTGCTTTTTCCCATTCTACAATGTCGCCAATACATATACTGTATGCTTGTTTTTTACATGGATAGATCAAGGAATCTCACCTTCTAATACCTCAGCAGATACAAACATGACGAGCCCAGAGATAACATACTGTGGTACCGTGTACTGGAATACTATTTGAAAGCTAAACAGTATCCCCATGAAGACCATAATTTCTGATGCCAGTAATATTTGTCTGCAAAGAGAGATGCATAACACCACCAAAGAGTTACTAAATGCAAAATTAAGAGCCAGGAATAAACCATGAGCATAAAAAATTAAGGAAGTAACTAAACATTTTTGTTGTAGTCTGATTATTGTGAACTCTATTCTAAAAAAATTCTGCAGCAGAGGCAATGTTTAGTTCTATTTTGTTTGGCCTAGAGCCCTTAAAATATACACTTTTAAAGTAGATATTACCAAGGTTTTCTCTGATGTATAATATTTAAAAAATTATTGGAAGAGGTTAAGTCTTGAAAATATAAACACTGAGTACCTGTCTTCAAACATGTTGCTAATGTAGCTTCCAACAAGTATATTTACTGGAAGGACTGTTAGACCAAGGGATGCAAGAAAAATTGCGACTGAGCTTGTAGACCATTGAAAATAGTACGTCGTGATAACACTAGATTCTGACAGTAAAATCTCCATGGCATATTTTAGCATGAAGTAAATCAACAATTGTACCTGGCCATACATAATAATTTTTCAGTATCCCATACATCTATGAGCATGTCATGGCTAACAAAGGTGCATATAGTGTCTCCATCTAGGGATCTGACTCCACTTAAAATGCAATTTTTTTAGGAAGTAAGAATGCAATAGGAGTGAGCATCTTCAGAAGTTGGTGATGGTTATTAATCTCATAGAAATCAACAGTTCATTGCAATTTTCTTGTTTCGCAAAGCTCGATACTAGTTTAAGGAAATCAAGTTTCACAACTAACTCAGTAATTCCATTGCCTAAAAATAGTCTCTTATAGTATGACCTCCTAACGGTCCCACCATCTAATGAAACCCCGACAAACCAAGTGTTTAGAACTGTTCAAACACCAGTTTAGAATTGTGACACATTTGATTTCAAGTTTACTGCATAGATGAGTTAATTGGATCCAATCTTTGAGAAGGTTTACTAAATGAAAAGTACAAAGATATCACCTTAATTGATATACATTACACAAATACAGTGTGTAATAAATGAACTATTGCTTCATGTGAGTATACTAGTTAACGAATAGTGATCTGAAAGAATTCTGGATACAGAGTAGTCACATATAGCAACTAAATTGGCAGGGAGAGTTACATTGTAAAGGATAAACTGATTGCTTATCTGTTTGTAAATCAAATATTCCAACCAGTATGGAGATTTCATTTGTTGATCTTAGCTAACTGCAATTAATCTGGATGAGGCTTCCAAAAATCGAAGAACTTTAATTTTATTTTATTGCATTGGGAAGCAAGTTTCAATGATCTTATCTCATCTTACAAAAGACTAACAAATATGGTTGACATTGAAGACCAAATCAAGCAACAGGACTCTTTACATGCTCATACCTTTACTGATGGTGTAAGTAGTCTGTATGCTGACCCAAATGAATTGGCTGGCCCGCGTGATTCCTCGGAAGCTTCCTCGCTTATATCACAATCTTGATCACCATCGTCGTCGCTTTGATTCTCCTGCGGTGGTAAAAGCAACGGTTGTGCAAGACCCTTTTCGAGCTTGTCTTTTTCATCTATTACCCAATAGTTTAAATTTCAGTAAATTATGAATAAATGAATGGGCCAGTCTTAACAGATCCATACAAGCATAAATACAGATAAAAGCAGAAAATGCAGAGTAGAGAAGACAAATTAGAAAACATATTTATTAAATAAAAGCAGAGTCGGTCGTTCTTACATGCTTGGGAAATTACCATTTTAAAGTTTTAAGTTAACTAGATAGGAGAACAATTCTGGCAAAGACATAAAAGGACCACCAACGCAACACAGGAAGAAAATCATTTGGGTGATATTAAAACAACTCCCCCAATCCAAGATTTATCTATATTGTCCACAGAAAATGAATTTATCAACATAATCTCTTGTGCTATGCTATCATAGTTCATGTTCAAAATTCATCACCCTAAGGCTACCACTAATATTATTATTAGTATGCTAGCACAGATGATAAATATATTGTGTGATATAAAATATTTGAAGTCATGCTTTGTGGAGCATACACTATATAACGAAAGAGAAAGTGATAAGAGAACTAGAAACAACTGATATGATATAGGCACGAAGCCTTGGTTTCACCTTCTATACTGTTGGCGTATCTGACTGAAAATCAACAAGTGGGAACTTTTAGGTACAAAACTAGTTATTTTGACCACCAAAAGTTGTCAGTGGGCACTTGAATTAGATGACTATTAACTGATAATGCAAGTTAGAACTGACACCATGCTTTATCAATTTATTAATGGGAAGACGAGAAAATGAGTCTTAGTCCAATCATAATAACAGTAACAATCACTCAATCAGTTAACTTATGTTCCTTGATCTTTGAAAACTATAAACAACTTTGAATGGCATACCAGTCTTAGATTCCTGCTGGTCAGCATGTGCCTCAGGTTCAAAAGCAGGTTCTCGGAAGGATATCCACAACCAGGCGAGATATGCTAACCATGCAAAAGCCATGACCCAACCAGGCAAAGTATTTTGATTAAAAGTGACTTTATAAATTTTAAAGTTGGTCTGAAGTAACCCAGCTAGTGCAGGTCCACATGCCATTCCAAGAGCACTGGCACTGACGAAACCTGCTGATGCTTGCATGCGTATTTTCAATGGCACACAGTCACTGATATATCGTCGATTGACTGCTCTAGCAGAACCCAACCTGAACCCATTAAGAATGGATAAGTAAACTCACAAAAAAGGAAATAACACCAACGAGTGGAACATGGATCTCAAAAGAAAGAACAGAGCAGGCATCAATGAAAATGTTGTATGCTACACGGTGATAGAATTACATGTACTATTTTCTATCAGTGTACTTTTACATGTAATTTAGAAAATCACAAGTACTACCATATAACATGTGATGCACATCGAAAGCAAGAAAATAGTACATGTGATGCACAGATGAACGCCAGCAAGGTACATAACATCAACATAGATACTCACCCACAAAACACCCGACCAAGAAGAAGTACTGGTAATGAATTGAGATCATAAGCCAAAGCGTACAAACCATTTCCAAAACATAGTACTATACTGCTGAATACTAGAGGTTTGAAATATGATTTATTGGACCAAGCACTGAAATAAACTGAAGAGAAAATCTGTGCAACTGCCATTGCTCCAATCACGACACCACAAACTGTTGCAGCAGCACCAAGACTCGTTGAATAATCATCAGCTGTTGGGACAATAATGTATGTATTCACCATATAGAGGAATGTATTCACCAAGTTTAGAAGAAGTGACATAAAATGGTATCTCTGGTCATCAACTTGTTCCTCAATAGGAGAAGGCAACTCATCTTGCATAATAAGTGCATGTTGCGCCAAAAAGTTCAGAAAGTTTGTAGAGTGCGATAATCGGTCAACTGCTGCTTTTATTGATTCAACAACAGGATCCTGCAGTTGCACATCAGAACAAATTAGAAACCTTCTTAGAATATAGAATTATTTCTACAAGCTATCCTGCTGATCAAACAGGATAAATAGGAAACCTGTAATGGAAGTGAAGGCTCGTCATATATTGACAAGTAGCTTCTTCTGTGGAAGTCTTGAAGCTCAGTAAGATTCCGGGAAATTGCCCCAACAACTGCCCCTAATCCCTGCAAGAATGCATATCATTACATAACAACTTTGTTCACTAAGGTGGCATTCAGACTAGAAACAAAATAGCAAAGATTTTTTTAAGAACAAACTAGCTAAGTAGAACTCAGGAAAGATGTTTATGTCTCTAGTGAAAAAAAAAATAATCACCACATACTAAAAAACAACTCCACCTGAGAATATCTAAGAGTCAATAATTCAAAACAATAATTGCAAACCAAAATAAAGAACCAGGAAAGCAACAGAAAGGGAAGACCAAATTTTTAAGTGAGGCTTCTTACCACATGCTTGAACACTTGTTGAAGCTGAGAATAAGGATGATTTGCACGAGTTTTAACATAATAATCAGTAAATCTGTAGCCAAGACGTTTATCAAACTTCTTAAGGATCTTCCGTAGACCAATGGCATTTATTTCAACGAAATAAAAGAGCTTCAGAAGATCTCGTCCAACTTCTCTATAATCTTCTCGGAGATCAGCTATTTTATTGACTTCAGGCTCCTCGTGGAGTGCATCTTGCTGCTCATTTAGTTCGGCTATCTTGCTTGCAAGTTGTCCTTGTTGTTCCAGCAGAAAGAGAACAATCTTCTCAATCTGACATGAAATGCGAAACTTTTAAGCATCTAGAACTAAGATTATTATAGTCGACCTTACTTGTCCTTCTTAACAAGACCCATAGTTCCATGCAGACATTTTGAGTTTGACAGTTGGAAAACAGGGATCTCAAGAAGCTTTACATTCAAACAGAAGGGTGTAAACACAAATCATTTACCAAATTTTGTTAGAATGGAAGTGTAAGCAACCCATCTATATGGAAAAAGTACATCTAATTCTTGAAGCTTTGACTCTTCACTTCGAATTCTAAAAGATTTCTACATTTCTGAGGATTTAAAATTTAACTCACCTACTCTTCCAATGAAGAGACAGACATAAGGTGGGTTATAAGAACTGATTATCCTTATTAATATAAAGTCCCTAGAAAGCTGATGCCATAGAAAGATTGTCAAATTTGATGAACGCCCTCTCACTAATATCTTTGATTGTGGAGGTAAAGAAAATCGAAAGAATTCCAACCAGAATAAAAGAGTAGTTAAAGTATATATTTAACACTGCAATGTACATGATAAGCTGGAAAGTGGTCAAAGAAAGTACATGCACCATTTTTTAGATGGTACCCTAACAAACCTGGTTATCAAGCATTCTAGAGAAATCCTTGAGAACATGTCGACGATCCAAGGATCCATTCTCCATTTGATTAGCATACTGTTTCACTTTCTTCTTCATCAACTTGTAGTTGATATAATATCTGAAAATTATCAAATACAATTTGCATCATGCACTGAAACCATTTGTTTAATAACGTATTATTAGGTAAGCTGCAATAACACATCTAGAGTTCTTAATCCTTTCTTTCAGAACTAGTTTATTTCAGATCTATCATGTTTTATTCTCCTTTAATCTCTAACCAAATGATCGCCCGATACCTAAAACAACAATTCCACTGTTTAAGCTGATTGGCAAGAAAGGAAGCACAACCCCAGAGTAAATACATTTTAGAGGCCGGAGCAAATATCAATTCAAGAAGTCAAACAATGATTTCTTTATGAATGAATTCTCTGTAAAAGTGAACTTATATAATGTAAAATATTCTTATTCATTCAAACATTTGTTATAACGGAATATTACTAAAAGATAAAACAATTTTCAAGGGGGAAAACCATGTTCCATTAATTTCCATTGTACAAAAAAACGGAAAATAAAATGTAATCAAGAAAACTCACGCTTGCCATTCCTGAATTTGCCTGTCCTTCAACTTTTTCCCAAAGGCAACCATCTCTTATGCATATAAGTCGAAACCCTACACACACAAAATAGAGGGGTTAAATAGTCATTGTGATTAAATGTACACCCTGTCATGACATCTATTGAATACCAGAAGAATGATGTAAAGAAAACTCCAGGTTTAGCTTGCCACATCTACAGAATAGGTGCAAATGCAATTTTGGCGTATTAAGGAGCTCCCAATTGAGAATTTGGAATTAGCAAGAGATAGACATGCATCACACAACCATAATTGACAGCATTTAAAGGTTTCAGCTGCTGACATGGCAAACCATTTATAATATAAAATAAAATTTGAGAGGGCAAAATGCTTTCTTTCACCTAGAAACAAGAGGAGAACTGTGATACGAATTCCAAATTTATTAGTAATTAATAGCCACAGTAGGCACCTCAGCCATCAACAAAATTTAAAATGTCTCAAGAAGCCACGGATACATGTGTGGAGACCATGTAATGCCCTTTCAAGTTAGGGAAGAACAAATGGCCATTTCCTTAATAAGGAGTACATTAAAAGCAGTAGTCATTTTCTTAAAGCTTACATGTGTAAAATTCCAAGACTAAGTTTTTGTATGACAATTGGAACATTTCACCAATATTCGACATTCTAGATTAGCCAAACGAATCATATCCCTCTTTGCCATGTAACTAACTATGGCATAACCAAATTGCTTGATTATACTCACTATTTAATTTAAACATGCAATCCCTATCCATACACAATTTCTCAGATGACCACTTCCAGCTAAAAGGTATTCTTGAAGAAAAACGACCAGATCATAGTCATCCGTAGTGTACACCAGCAAAACACACAAAACAAAAACAAAAAAAAAGAAATTTGTCAACAAATAGACCAAGTTAAAAACAAGATCTGCTCACCCAAATACACACTTCTTTAAAAGAAACCCAATGACCTCAGTTTACCACAAATCTTCGATCTTTGAAACCACAAACAGTAATACTTCCCTGTTTTCATAACAGCCACTTCTCAATCTTTTACCAAAAATCAATAAAAAATACAATCTTTTAGAAAAAATCAATAAAAATGCAATCTTTATTCCCCTACAAATAAAAATTGATATGCTAAATACTAAACCAGACCTTCAAATATCCACAAACACTATAGCTTCAATTGAACCTCAACAACAAATACATACCACACAAATTTACATACATATCCATCAATCAATTTACAAACACCAAAAACCACATAAATATATACCTCCAATGACAAACAACACATATTCATACCTCCAAATTATTTTTCTGCCAAGAAAATTGTACTCAAAGCTTATTAGACGAGCATCAACAAACCCAATATAGCGTATAAACCCCTTACTCAAAAAATGAAGTAAGTGCTTATTAAGAGTTGCTAAATCTTGGTATATATAGAATATATGAATATATATTAATAAGTACTAAATTATAAATATGTATATATTGTTGGATGCATTAGATTTGGATTCAGACAAGAAATAAAAACATATCATTCCAGCTAGTCAGATCTTTCAAGTTTCAATAAGAACATAAGGGCCATTACTATCAGTCAAATGACCATTTTTCAACAACACCACTAATGCGTATTATTAAAGTTTTCAAATTTCAGTTATTTATTTTTTCCTAATTTAAAAAAAAATCATAATATTTTAATACAATTAATGGAAGCGATATCAAAATTTAAATTTTTTCGTGTTCAAAAATTACAAATCTAATATTTATAGATCTCTCGAAAATAAAATATATATATATTTTTTTACTTAATTATTATAAAAAACATGAAAAGTAAGAGAAAAAAAATAAGTCAACTAATGGCTGGCCAAATCTTTTTTATTCCATGTGACTTCACAATTTTAGGTTAAAATAAGTTAATATCTAATCATCTTTTAATCCCTGCTCATCAAATATTAAATTTAATATTAATTTAATTTTCTATTATGTGAAATAATTCCTATTCATATCCTATTTGATCCCTCTGCATATGGAATAAAGAATTCAAATCATAACATGTGATGTGTGACAGATTTATTATTCTGCATGTATGTATGGTCAATTGTGTCCGTGGGAATTGATAAATATACAAAGATGGCTACTCACTATTTTAGTATTTTGTGTGGAGATGTCTCCAAATCTTACTAGGACTCGTTAATCATTAATTTATTTATTAGGAGTATTATTTTGGTTTGATGATTTCATTTATTTTGTTTGATGAAATATTTTTTATCATTTATTTATGGGGATTGTATTTTATTGTTATCTATTCCATATATAATATGGAAAGGGATCAATTACAAGTTAAATAGTGAAGTTTCATGTTTTCAAATTTCCTTAATTATAGGAAAAGGTAGTAATCATTTAGTTTTTATAGTAACTACCCACCGGACCACTAATATCATCAAGAAAATCCCAAAGCATTAAACCATCAGGTGTTGCTCGCTCCTCATATAACGCCAACACCGACGTAAAAGTTTTAAAAAGTAAAAGAATTAATGTCTAATACTACATAATTCACACCAAGAGCAATAACATTTTATAAGTTTTGCATACGTATTTCACCCGCCAAATAATATTTGTTATAATAAGTCCATGTAAAAAAATAATCAAAAAATCGTATACTATATAAAAGAATGAACGTAATTCACATAAAGGCTTATTGTGCATTGAAACAAATAGTCAAAATAGTCAACTAAAATTGGGTGTACATGATTTGGTCAGAGAGAATCGACAGAAAGAATTTTTTTTAAACTACGAAACCAAGCCACACTAACGCCGGTGCTCCCCCTGGCCCTCGGCCCGTAATATCATTTAAAAAGCAGCTTAATAACAGACGCTGCCTCAATCGATTGTATATGACTGTAGTCATTTTAAATCACCTTAATACAAGAATCGATTTTACGAGAGTCGAACCTACACTCCATGAAATGCGGTAGTAATGACGCCAGTTTCCAATTATTTACCAATTAAAGATATAAATTCTAAAAACCATATGTAAAAGATTCGAAGAAATAAAGGTGTTGAACAATGATTTTTAAAGGTTAATGTATATTAACTAAACAAATAAATTTATACAAATGATTCGTGCCACAAACCATTGGGTCCTAACGAATTCGTTAAGACTGTTAGGAAATATTTCTCCGTCCAGAAAATTTGTCTAAGTTGGTTATTTTTCTTAAAATTTAACCTAGTTATATTTATACGGAGTATAATATTAGATAAAAATATAATATTTTCACTACCACATTGCTATAAAGTAAGGATTTTCAAGGCAATTCAATCCCGATATATGGTGTTATATATAATAGGATATCCTCATACTATAATATTATTTGTATTATATCATTAGAATTTTCAACAGAAGAAATCATGATGTCTTTTCTAAGGAATTGGGGAACTTAAAAGGAGTTTCAATTTAAATTGTACTCGTATTATTATTTCCCTTCTGATTATGATTTATGATTAGATTATTACTTCGATCACCACCACAAAAAGTGTTTGATTGGATAAATAATTAAGTATTTTGAAATATTTAATTTTGTGGTCCCTTTAATTGAAATATGTATCCGTGGAAAAAAATTCTATAATTAAAATTTGTCACCATTATGCTCTCATGGTTATCACATTACCAGTGCATATATAAATTTGTCCAAATAAGTAGCTGTCAAAGACTTTATTGAGAGTAGAAACTGATCCAATTAATTCATTATGGAGGTGTAAAAATTAATCATAACAATTGATACTCATGAGATTAACCTATGAGAGTATTTTATATAAATCACATATATCCTTGTATGTTGGTATACTAAATTTTCGATTTTGTATATATATTTATTTCATTCATTTACATTTAAAGAGTATCAATATCATAAATTTGCATCCTAATAGGCTAGTATTATACTCCGTATTCAACTAGCTTAGTAACAATTTTTTGTTATCCAAACTGAGCTTTCGACAATATGTTTCAAACATTAATGATGGATCGTTTCCAATGAGACTGAACAACAAAAGTAAAAAATGACGTGTATACCTATCGATATTGACACTTTCAATTATATAATCTCACTATAATTATCGATTGATATGACTATATGTTTCACTAATTTATGTATTGTAGTATTACAA
This sequence comes from Lithospermum erythrorhizon, assembly GCA_019722365.1. Taxonomy (NCBI): domain Eukaryota; kingdom Viridiplantae; phylum Streptophyta; class Magnoliopsida; order Boraginales; family Boraginaceae; genus Lithospermum; species Lithospermum erythrorhizon. Next base: position 846,007 of record JADFUC010000852.1, on the reverse strand, counting down.
AAACTACAATTTATGTTTCACTAATTTATGTTTCAATTATATAATTTCACTATAATTATCGATTCATATGACTATATGTTTCACTAATTTATGTATTGTAGTATTACAAAAACTATAACTCAAGGAGAATTTGATTGCATGTGGTACTACTCTATTCAGGTAGCGGGAGAATACTCCTTAATGGCTGCATCCAATTTATCCCGGTCCTCCTCGGTTCTAGTCCTTATCAAGAAAGTTCGTGCCACAACACTACTACTATCATCGCCATCCCCCTGCATTACAATTGCATTAATAATCTTTGACCATGCAAAAAACAAATGTGACAATCTTTTAAGGATGAAGGTAGTAATAAGTAATTGAATCAGGAGTGCACTAAATCGGGAAATGTCTCAATACTAAGCCCCACAATCTTTGTTCTCTATAATTATAATCTTCAACCTCTACTATTGAGATTCAAACCACAACACATATCATGATGTCCAAACAATAGTGTGGTAAGATAGTATTAAAATCTGATGATCTTCACAGAGACGTGAAATACCTCCACTCCTCCAGTAATGGATGGTTAAAACAAAGAAGAAATAGGCTCACAATAATATTACCGAAGAATGGAATATAGCAACAACAGCATTCTTCTGCAGGTTTGTCTTCATGCCAGAATACAATAACGCATTAAGCAACAACTTTCCCACCTGCAATCAGAGAATGCAGATAGTGAATATTGAGTACTCATGCTTGATGTGGATAGAAGCTCAAACAGAAATGAAATAGTGAATACATCGTGACAAATCGTTTAGATCTACTTATGAGGTTCATCGCACGAAAGAACCAACAACTTCAAATCATTTTATCATAAAACAACAAAAATTACCATATGGGCATATGAGAGAAGAGAACATACATCATTTCGAACCATAATTGTCGGCTTAGATTCCTTTGTACCCTTGGGAACACCCTCCTTGCATTTGATAGAAAGCTGACCAGTCCCTTTATCCTTCCATCCATCGGCAGGATCAGTTGACTGTCAGAGTTGCAATGAAACAAATGGATCAGAATATACATTAACATGCCCCAATGATTTGGAGGTCCCCGCCTAAGCGGCGTAAGTGGGGGTTGGATGAGCATCTTAAAACTCCTCATTGATTTTATGTTTTCATATGAAACTTACCTTCACATAGAGTTTGCACTTTACTTCATGCATCACCATTATACCCTTCTCCTCTGTCCTTTTTACAGATGGACTATCTGGCTGTGGCTCAGCAGCATCCTCTGTATTCCAAAAAAGTTTCAGATTGTAACAGAATAGTTTATTCTTTTACAAGGGTCTGGAGGAACTTTAAGAGATTTGAGGTGCTGAAATTTTCAGATTGTAAAAGAATAATTCTACAAGGGTCTGGAGAAACTTTAAACAGATTTGAGATGCTCAACTTTTGATGCGTTAGATAATCATAATACACACAAAATAAGATAATTGTTCTGACAGTATAAGAAAGAGACTTAAAAGATAAAACTGAGAAAAGCCTCAAAATGTAGCCAGTAACGAAATGCCACAGATCTCTCTCCCAAGACATCACAGAAACTGACTCGACCCAAATAATAAAAAGTAATATGAACAAAAGAAAATTCGTTATGTGCTCTAGACGAGTAATATTCTTAAATTGTTACTGATATTCTTAATAACTATTAATTTTACTTCCAAGCAAAGACAGGAACTGCATTTATATAAGGTGCTTCTAAAAAGCATAGCACACTTAATGTTTGAGTACTTTGAAAACCAACTCTGCCAGAAGAGTATGACATTGTATATGTGTTCACTGAAATTTTGGGTAACTTTACTAAATCATGCAGAAACCACCAACAAACTAATTGCCAGAAGTAAGATATTGGATCCTCACCTCCATCTTCATCTTCATTAGTAAGACTATTAGTTGATGGTATTGAATTTTGACTGTTTGCAACGGAAGTCTGGATCCCTAGACAGGTCAGAGAACTAAACATCAGAATATCCATTTATTCCATTCAGTTTCAACAACATATGCGAATGTGACGTTCCTTTTTCTAATTCATGGAACTCACGTTATTGGCTACAAAAGCTTTCATTTACCCCAGAGAAAAGAGAAAAATATGAAAATAATTCAAGAATTCGCTGTAGGATAAATTCACTTCACCAATCATGCTTGTAGATAAGTTGCTTATATTTGAATTTTTATTTTTTCACTAAAATTTAATTTGATTTTTCCTTTAGCTCAAGAAAATAGTGTTAAAGCAACTAAGACAATCTTGGTGAAATAACTATCCCAGGAATAGAATAATTTTGGCTTAGAATAATTGTGTAACCCTGCCATACTCAGCATAGGTTATGAACCAAATGAGAATGGGGCGTTGTTATTAAAAGATGTTCCTGAGCTTTGTGAACTTCCAAAGCTTGGAGTTGTACCTCCAAAGCTTGCAGCTGTACCCCCAAATCTTGGAGTTGTAAACTGAAAGCTTGCAGCCGTCCCCCCAAAGCTTGGAGTTGTGACCCCAAAGCTTGCAGATGTACTGGCAGGATAATTGTTAGCTTTTTCAGAAGATAAAGTGCTACCACTTTGTTTACTTTCAGAACTCTTTTGACCTCCAGAACCCCATGAACCTCCAAAGATTCCAGCAGTACTTTGCAAAACACCTCCAGATTTCTCATCAATCGAAGTTTCACTACCAACAGAGGCCTCCGGAGTATTCGAAAATGGATTATCCACTCCCTTCCTATCACTTAGCACGTTATTGTGATTTCCAAAACCCCACAAACTTCCAATGGTTCCAGTTGAACTGGTTACAGCAGTTTCAGATTTCTTACTCTCCCTACTATCAGTCTCAATATTCTTTTGCTCTGAACCGGATACTAGAACAGACTCACCATTTACAACATTTGTTTTCAGCCAATTGACAACATCAGCAAATGTCTCCTGAAACAAAAAAAAAATACAACAGGAGTACAGAACATCTCATGAATACAGCAGATATAGTTAAATTAGAAATGTTATGCCCATCTCCAATCAAAGAAAAATTGCCAACTTTACAGGCCAAAATGTATAATAACTAGAAAGATTAAGTTCATGTTTATCAAAAAAAAGAAAGATTAAGTTCCTTTTTCTCTGTACTTTCTAAGGAGTCCTTCCACAAGATGGATTCAACAGAAGACCCAGACGACTAGCTCTTACTGATAACAGATTGGTGGAATCAGTCACGAGAAGGCTGGTGACACTTGTAGTAACAAAAGTATATATTCTGTATAAAAACGTGGTGTTTGCTGATGCCTTCGAGAGGGCCAGTAAAATTTTATCAAGTTCAGACATAGTAGATGGGCAATGAACAATAAGGACTACAAATTTGTAACATAGACAGCACTGGAACTTATGCATGATTGGAGAAAAATAGGTCATGGCATCGCTATGCAGAAGAACTCACAGAAAGGAGATGCATGGAAAAAAACTGAGTTAGAACTTCTCAACCAAGTCAGACATGCGTACAATCATAAAATCAAGCGCTAATGACATATTAAAACCATCACAGAATTGACTAAGAAATATAGTGAGAAGGTAGACCACAAATATAGTGACATGTTAGATCACAATAAAGACATTTTTGTGATTACCATGATATTGAAAGCATGATTTATGTAGTCTTGCGGTCCATCTTGCCAGAGTTCATCTGGGTGGTTCTGTAATTGCGATTGGACCCAACTGTTGATTGCAATATCCAAAAATAATAAACACATTTTAAACAAAATTAAAATTTGGAAGTAGAAGTACTAAGTTTTATCACATATAGCAGCAAAAACTTATCTTTGATGGAAAACACATCGATCAAGTAAGGATTAACAGATGAAATTATTTTGGTTCAGGTGCTTGCTCGTTTCCTTGTACTTATCACATATATTAGAAAGTACAATCCATATGAAATAGAATTGACCTTGCAAACTGAGTATTGAGAGCTCTGACATGCTGTCTTGACAGTTCGGCTCGCTGCACATCTAAAGGTAGAAGTGACACCTGTTGTTGCCGTGTATGAGACGATTCTGGCCTACTAAAATCAGTTTGCCTTCCTGCAAATATTCTTTTCCCCTGGAACTATTATCAATATAAGGGATGTTTTAAATGTTTATCCATATACAAAACTCCCCATTACATCAATTTTCAACAATAGTAACCAAATCACACAGAGAATCCCGAGCCTTTATCTTTCACTTCATTCAATCGTCATAGCTTAAATCCAAACAAATCGTTAGCTCATCTTTGCTAGGTAAAAACATGAACAAAAACTGCTCCCTCCATTTAAAAAAGATTTCATTTTTGAACGATTAAGTCAAATATCTTTGTATATGTTGAATTTTTTTAGTTTAAAACATACCAAAAGATAGTATTTTCAGCCTACTTCACTATAAACACGATAATTTTGATTCAAATCAAATTACACGCATCAATTAATTCTACAAAGTTCGTTACTTTCAACTATTAAAAATCAACCTAAACAATCTTTTCGGGATGGAAGTAGTATAAAACAAATACAGAGTACTAAACAAGTTCAATCATACATTCATTAATAATTTCTATAAATACACCACTACAGCACCAACTGAATACAAAAAAGGTTCCATCTTTTTATATATAAATATCTAAGCAAATATAAACAATCCCATTCAAGCAAAACTATATATAAACACCAAACTTAAGCTCCATCATAACTCCAATTTCAATAATTGATCATAATTACTCGTATTAATTACCATCAACTCAATTAACATATATACACAAGAAAACACAAAATTCTTTAAAAAAATAAATAAAATTAAGCTCACCAAAGAATCATTGAAAACAGAGCTAGAATCAGACCCAGCAGACCTCTTTGTTCCTCTCATTATTAATGTAACTATGCAAAAAAAATGAAGATTTTTGAATTAATTGAAATTGGGATTTTTATTATTTGGGGGAAAAATAATAATTAGGGTTTTTTATTATTATTTTGTGGTTATTTATTTAAATTGAGAGGAGAAGAAAAAGGAAAGGAAAAAAAAAGTACTGTTTTTTTTATTTAATTGGAACAGTGGAAGTGTTGTGGATGATCTTAGCCGTTGATTAGGTAAGTGATATTTAATGGTGACCGTTGATTTAGAATATTAGAGTTTTCTTAGCAGATTCGACAGTTGCACTTGCATGGACCAACATTTGCACTAGATTATTTTCAGTGGAAGTGGTGGGTATTTTAAATTATTTTAACACCCACCAAAGCTAGTGGAAATAAGGTGTTAGTCATGGGTTTCGCATATTACCAATTCCAGAAATACTCAAGATCAAGAAGACGGCTTTTCACGCAATGAAATGACTTCTTTATACGGTTGAATTTCAAGTACAAGTTAGCTTAAACGAAAGCTCTAATTACTTATCAATCGGTTATGTCCATCGACATCTTTTCCACGATATTCCGTATCGTAATATCAAGAGACTGCTGATGCTTTCACACTTCTAATAACGTGTTGAGTTGGGGCGCATCTAGATAACCTGTTATTTGATCATTTGATCAAAAGAACTCTCATCTATTGGTTCAATAATGTGTCTCATTTATTATTATTGTGATGATTAGAGTCCCTAGCTTTCATTTATTCATGAATTACCTTATCATTGTGTAACACTACAATGTCAAATTTAAGTTTTGGTAGTTAAATTGGAAAAGAATAACATAAATTAAAAGTGCTATTTATTGTTATATATATATATACAAATATAAATATGTAAGTTGAAAATATAAAAAAAATTAAGCTATCAAAATTCAATACATGAAAATATACAACTCTTCTATCCATGTTTCAACTCACAAGTAGCTAATCTAGCCATCAAAAGGAAAAGTTCCACAATGACACCTCAACATCACTTGCCAAATCACATGACCCAAACTTATTTTCACTCACTAAATCAAAGTAAGTAAGTGCTGGAGAATATAAAAGTCCATATTCCATTTCCTCAAGCATGCTTAAACTCGGAACTTCAACTTCCAAACAATTAACTTTCCCATGTACTTCATCTTTTTTTCCCTCACATTCATTATCACAAACTCCATGATCATCATCACCACCCCCTCCCTCCTCCACCTCCAAAGGCCTAAACGCCTCGGCCGCTTCCGCCGCCGCTTCCCTTATATCCTTAGCATCACTTGATAAAGGAACCGGCAAACGCCAAACAGAGTCAGCAAAATTCAGACAAGCATTTTGACACCCCCTCAAAGCCAATGCAGCAACATCATGAGCTCTAGCAGCCATTTCAGCAGTTGAGTATGTTCCTAGCCAAATCCTCTTGTTTTTATTACTTTTGTCCCTTAATTCACATACCCATTTGTCCAAATTCCTTCTTCTAACTCCTCTGTATATAGGATGGCGAGTTTCTTTAAACTTCTTCCTTCCAGCTCTCCTCTTTGGCTTGCTTGATGCTAATTCAAATGTAACTTCCTTATCAGAATCCGATATCGACGAGGTTGTATCGAAACTCCATGTCGTCGTCGTTGAGGATGCTGAGTAGAGGATTGAATTCTCCATTGAAGATGGTTGGTTTGAATAATATTTGAGTGAAATTGATGTGTGTTTATTGATGAAGTTGTAGGAGCTGGATGTTTTATAAAGGGGTATTATACACGTGGGTACGTTATGTACACGCTCTGGACTAGGGCATATTGAGTTAACAAAATAAAATACTATGATTTGCCTACGTGATATTTAATGTTACTATATTTGGTCAAACTTTAGAGTTTAGACTGGATTAAATAGTTTTTTGTTTTGTTTGTGTCACATTGGCTTTTAGAGTGACACTGACACACACGGGTGGTACACTACTGTTACATATAGATAGTAGAGGAACATGTGAGAATTATTCATATTAGATTATCAGGATTGCTTTTACTCCGCGCTGTATTAATAGATTATCAGGCTTTATGTTTTAGATTTTTACGAAATTTTCAACTACGATTTAATTCTCAGATACGATCCTCGAATTATTTTAATTTTCTAACACCCTCTCAGATAATCTACGCTCGTATTATTTTAATTTTCTAAGATCCCACGACCCCCTACACCTAATTTTCACTATAACATAAAGAAATCACTATATAACCCTAAAATATATCAAACGTCTACTGCCACAAAGAAAATAACTATTTCGTCTCCTAACACTAAAGTATAGCGACTAAAAATACTAAACATCTTTTTTCCTTAACACGTCCCATCCCCACCCTATCGCTCTCCACCCTCCTACGTTCTACCCCACTGCATACTGCCGAATCGGGTTCAGATTTGGCAACGGCATAAAGTACACGACCGTCCGTGCCGTATTCGTAAGAAACTTCAATAAACAAAAAGTTAAGCAAAATGCATCCCTCTTGATTCAGATTTAACATCCAAACTGATCATTTTGAGTTCAAATCACAAAATTCAGTTCCAAGATCGCATTTTTATTACCCCAAATGATAATTTCACAAGAAATCATTAAATATAAGCATCAAATTTAACGTTTAACATCAACAACGATTATAAGTTATATAAAACAAAACCATATTACAAGGATCGGTGGAATATGTTAGTGAGCTTTTATCAAGTTTTGTTTTCTTATATGGGTTTTGTAACCTATAATGGCAGCTGGGAGTATTTCATTCAACCACTATGTATTATACTAGAATGTTTATGGCAATTGAGCACATATTCGGTTGATTCTTTTGCACCGATGTTCTAGCGTCAGTTTTGCCAATCCGGGGTGGATCACGGGATATCAACGGGTTTCTGAGATTACGTATCAAGCAAATCAGAGAAAGACGTATGCACGTGAGAGGCCGCGATCGTGAACGGGATGTTACCGATCAACGAAATCCCTAGGTTCGGAATTATTTCCGCAACAATACGCCTTGAATCTGACGGAAGTCGACATTAATCGCGAAGTTAATTATATGTTTCCTCCTGCTTTTCTTTTTTGTTCTTTTTCTAGCAATTGTAAATTTGTTTACGTGTCCATCGACGGCGAACCTCATAATACTATATGGGGGTCGCGATGGCGCTGGACGGAGCGACGGTAAACTCTATGTGGATATATGAGTATAAATACAACTATATACGAAAGATAAATACAAATTCATGTAGATCTTAAAGTCAAGCATTACATTATTTAAAAATAATAATATAATACAATATAATAACAGTAGCATTTCATGAAGGTACGGAAAGAAATTCCACCAATAAATCCACGCCTAAATTCTCTCTTCAACGTGAATTTGACTTCCTTCAACTCCTTGTTATAATATCAATCGCATGATATCTCTAACATCCACACCGTGAGAGTAATAATCAAGAACGGATTTACGCTAGTAAACAAGGTTGAACAAAACCAAAATCCCTAATTTCGGGAGAAAATCGGCTGTGGGGGGCGGCTTTAGGTTTTTTTCTTTTGATGAAATTCTTATTTTTATGAAAAACTCTAAAGCACACTTATATGGCCAGTTAAACAACCGATAGCAACCCGTTAAGTATTAGTTGACTCGTTAACTCTATTGGTCATAAGATAATTATCGAAGTCAACTATTTAATTACTAATTAAATAAGCACGAGTCAATATCAATAATCTTTCAAGTTATTGATAAATACTAAATTACTCTAACCAATTAAATAATTATTTAATTGATTTCCTATTTGTTCAATCGATATTCTACATAAAATGAATCCTGTACTGAGAAATACATTCTCAATTATACAATTGTCTTTAATTTCATACATGAAATATAACTCAACGTCACTCTGTATGTAGCGTGACCTTCTAGGCTCGATAATAAGAGAAATAGATAATAATAATAATTGACCAATTACTATTATTATAACGATTAATGAGTAAGATCTAGCAATCGCTCACAACCCCTTAAATTATCATGAGAACCCACACTAGTAATATACAATTACTAAGTTGAACACTAAGTTCTGATAATCACATTTAACCCAACTCAGAAACGAATCGATACACAATTGGTTTAAGATAATAACGGAATCACCTCACCGGATTCCAACACGGACGCAGTAGGTGTTAGCCTATATGACGCCCCAGAGGGGTGAATAAGGGACTAAGAGGTCGCTGACCGCTGACTTATACAAACTTTAATCTGCTTCACCGTTAATACAACTTTAGCAATTTGTAAACAAATGAATGTATCAAAGTAGTATTAACACCCTCAAATGAATGCTGGGATAAAAGATGAAACAATAAAACGATTCAGTAATCATTATGTGCAATAAAACATCCAAAAAACTCATTTTGATCAATATTAACATTAAGCCTCATTCATGCATAATAATTTATTAAGTCCATTCACAAGACATCAATCCTAGCAATCTATTAAGCATACCACAATTCAATACATAGAGTATACTAGGGGCGTAGTTTAAGATATTTCGATAGCAAGTTTAATTATGATTTGATCGGTGCGAATATAATAATTAAGTTCATCGATCAAATCAAATCATCCTAATCATGAATATGAATTAAGATCAACATAGGATATTCTATTTTAGCTCGATTAAACTTGACATATCAATTTAACACAATAATTCAATTATATGCCGACATATTCAATAAGCGTATAAACTAGCATATAATCGAATCCTAGCAATTCTAGCATATATATAATATGTGCAATAAAGTAAAGAGTGTGAGTGCTAAGATGCAAACTCGACACACGGTGTTTTCACGAGGTTCGCTTAATCTACATCCTCGACCTGCTGCCTCACCTTAAAGCCACTAATCCACTAGATGGCGCTTTCTTCAAAATGTCAGCGAAGCTCCAAACTAAATTTACAACTCTTAGCTCATAACTTCTCGTTAATACACCACTAACCCAAAGGAATCACCCTAAGGGATTTCAACTCCTAACTCCTCGTTAGAACCCAAGCCTCAACCTGTGATTTCATCTCTTAGCTCCTAACTCCTCGTTAGTACACCACTAACCCAAAGGACACACCCTAGGATTTCAACCCAATCAAGTCGGAGACGCACCTCTTACCTCGAAGACTCTTATGTCCCATTGGCTGAGCACTACCTCAACACTCATGGCACTACTGGTCTCTAGCTCGAAGAAGCCTCACAACACCCTGACCCTCGCCCCCAAGATGTAAAGAACAAATCCTAACTTCTAATCTTCGACATCTTTATGTAGATTGCTTTTTATCCAACTGAATGTTCCCCAACGAGCTAACAGATTATACCTTGGCACAATTTATAACCTCCTCATATCGAGTAGATAATACATCAGTTTCTTGTTCAACTCCTTGTCGAAAGAGATAAGACTTTGAAGCCTTGAACCCCTATCTGGAAGATTTCATCAAACACTCAACGCTCTTTTGGGCTTCCCATTTCTCATTTCAAAGTTTAAGACAACCAAACTCACTCTCTTCATAAATCACAATTAAAGCTCACAGCTATTGCAGAGATTTGGTGTTTTAAAGATGAGAAATGAGTATAAAAACATCTAGAATTGTTTCGGGGAAAAGTTAAAAGAGTTCGGAAGATTCGCATTTGAAAGGGGCTTAAAACTGCTTAAACTGACAAAACGCTGCTCGACACTTATCGCACCCTCAATGGCAGCCTGCGCCTCGACGGGGTCTAAACAGAAAAACAAAGAAAAAAACGCCGTACTATCGCGGACTCACCGAGACCCCGGTCTCGACGTCTCATGAAGGCCATAAACTTAAAATCGCATTTTCCGCTTCAAGAGGCCCGATTTAGACGATTCAAAAAGCGCTAGAAAGCTCTTTTCAAACCCTTTAATAAAATGAATTCAAACCCCAGTTTTATACACATTAAGATTTTCAAATATTTTCTTTTGACAAACATTCTTTAAAAATATCAAATCCGCTAAGATCTTTTAGTCAAAAAATGATTTGAAAAATATCTCCCAAATAAGAATTTCAATCAAGCATCAAGGAGAAAGTAAAGTAAGATTCAAGCTTACAACTTTTACCTAATCTTGGCTTGCATCCAAGACTCGCCTCTTCCGATCTTGATTCTTCGTGAATCCTTTTCTTCTTGGTCCTTTCACACGTAGATCGAATCCATTTTCTTCTTCATCGCCATTCTTCACTTCTCAAGCTTCAGGCGGCCGATTCTTCTTCTATCTCACCAAGGCTACTCATATTTTGGCATCGCAAAATCACTCAGCTCGGGCGTGACATTTCTTCATCGCCTTCAATGCCTCGATATCAGGTTTGCTTGATATCAATGTCAACTTAAGGTCCGACAAGCACCTTTCTAACATACTCTACGAATTAAATCACTTAAGACATGTTAGGGGATAAGAATCAACGTTAAGTCATCATTAAACAGCGTGTACGGATCAGAGTCCACAACAAACTCCCTTGATGCATTTGACAAATATTGACGCCAAACAATATGTCCATAACTAATATAAAGCGTTAAGTACAAGATACGGGTTTGGCTTTTATACTCACATGCTGTATAAAAAATGTACCATTTAAGCATACTAGCAGACGGTATATTTCCTCATGGCATCAACAACATTCTCCCCTTTTGAATCATCAAAAGGTACATACTTGCTAATACCCGATGCCCATATAACACATGTCTCATAAGAAAAATTAAGCAATGTATTACGGTTAAAGAGGAAACTCATGTTAAAAACGCATAAACAATGCAAACATTATTAACATGGTTTCATACACAAGCAAAAGATATACAATGGCATATTGTGTTGTATACGACATCACATTATTAATCCCCTTTCATGGTTCAAAACCAAAAAGATGCAAAATTTGAACAAATGGATGTCGAATATATGTCATCTAAAATAAATTTAAGAATATTGACATATGATAAAATATTACTTCCAATTCTCACACAAAAAGTTTAAAACTCAAAGCAGAATAAGTATTGTGATCGTCCCCTCAAAACAAGGTTATCATCTGAAAAACAATCATGAGTTTTATTAATTCGTCCCCCGAACAAAAGTTCTCTTGGGTGGACGGCAAGTTAAACAAATATAATATCACCTGAACAAGAACGCCCTCAATCTGCTGATTTCACTGGGCAAACTATTTAGAACAAAGATGATATGCAATGATGCTAGTATTATACCATTTTTAAGAACTTAAAAATATTTAAAATCTATGGCATGCATACACACAAGCCGTTTTAACAAACTCTAAAAATAAAAGCCAAAATAAGTAAATGGTTTTGTTTAAACAAAGTCAATAATTTAAATAATCAATGTCTCAAGATAAAAACGATTTGGACACATTGGAAATAACTTTAATGAATTACTCCCCCATCTAATATAGGTGCACTCTCCTCCCCTTCTCTCTTCAATGGCTCAGACATACCATTAAAAAGGACACAGCCCAGATAATCACAATAACTTCCAAATAAGTCTAAAGAAAAGTTTAAAGCATATTCGGAATGAGTTGTAATTATTTTCAAATCACTCAATTATATAAAAGCAAATGCTGGTATCGTGTTTGAAAAGTACCAAAACCGAAGATAAAAGTGGAAAAAAATTTAAATCATAAAAACAATCCACAATCTGAATGAAAACATAAAAACACGAAAACCATTATTATTAACACGCGGTCATCCCGTAAAAATACATTTAAACAACATATACAACGGATGACAAAGGAATTTTAAAAATACAATAAAAAGATACGCACATTTTAAACCTTTTGCATGGCCTCCAAACAAAAATGTATTTTCTAAAATTCATACTACAACCATCTTCGAAGATCAAGAACGCCATTGGTTGAAATGTTTCAAGCAAACGAAAGTGCCTAAGAAATAGTTTTAAACACAAAGGACCTTCCACGCTTCTTATCAAGCCACCTAACAATAATACAAGAGTACGAAAACATTTGATTGCACAAGATAAGTTCTGCATTTCATACATTAAAATTAAAGCATCAATCAGAAATTTTTACATTAATTAGCACAATATAAAGCCAGCATACAATACAAAAATTTCTATCTCAAGAACGACGACTCAAATATTCTTTCTTTGAGTAATTCACAAGAGTTTTAAAAACGGTTTTATAATCACGCTAACCAAACACATATACTTACGTAGTCAACAAATACGTGCCAAGTCCACATACGAAGCTGTATGACACCAAAGCCCTTTGCAGTACAAGCCCCCTACGTGGCATTAAATATTTTAAATATCAAAGAATACGGCTCCCTCAACTTTTTATAAATAATTCAAAACATTCAATCTTCATGTTGATTCGTAACATGCATAACTTTGAATTTCAAGAATGTAGAATCACGCATCTTAGGAATACCAAAATATACTCCAAGTTCAAAGGAAAGCATGGTTATTATTTTAACTTGGAGTTGAAAAACAGTTAACATGTGTTCTATTCCTTAAGGAGAGCATTTCTATCCTGTAGACACACATGCCTGCACTTTGGAACTCTCAACCCAAAATATATGTTCAATAAGCAAATTATAGAGCACATTTTCCATATTGCATGATATACCTGTGACACATGTTCACATGTAAAGAAATTTAGCTAGAGCGATATATCATGTAGGATAAATGAAGAAAAACATAAAACACGCATCCTAAACATATTTGAAATCCTCAAAGCATTAATATTTGTGAGAGAGGATGTGCCAACAAGGAAAAACATTTTAAAATCAAACTTTAAAGCATGCATTTGAATCAAGCTTTAAGTTGTACCATCCATTTAAAAGAAAATACAATTAAAACGAAGCGGACGTGACAATCACACGAGCAAACCCTCATGCCATTAATCATTCAAGTTCAAGTAGGTTTATCAAAAGACTCATTTTCATATATATAAAGATAGCTGCAAGCCAAAACAAGAGTATACAAGCTTCAAGATCATATAAAAACACAACAATCTAATTGTCCAAAATCAAGCAAGTTATTTGAAAATGATAAGTCGCTTAAGCAAAGCTCAAATAGCTCCTCAAGCTAAGCACTTATGAACAATTTATGTCCCTAGGCCATCCGAGCCATCTACATTACAAGTTAATATCCACAAGATCATCCGAACAACTAAGCACTATACACAGCTACCATCCAGCTATTAATATCAAGAAAAAAATTAGAAAGAAATCACACCCGATTCAGATCTCATTTTCTTTGTGCATTCGCTTGCTTAGTCCACATGTCGCTAAGATACCGGCCTGCCTTCAAGGTTTATCTCCGGCTTTCACATTCGGAAGTCTCACGCCTCTGCCTGGGCCATTCCACACTTTTCATACCCATCATGTATCTACACATTTAAGCTCAAGTGAGATAGTATCCAATCTCTTTCGATCCTTTGGTTAAGTGATACATATTACAATTTAGGCCCCACCGCCTATTAAATCACTAATCATATAAAAACCAAGTTTTATGAAATATGTTTTTATACACATTTTGAAATAAAAACATAACATATTTCATTTCATTCATGATGCATCACATTTATTATCAATTAAGGCATGTTTCCGATTCATCTTAACCCATTTAGAATAAAGCAATTTAACATAACGGGCTTAACGACTGAATTGAAAGATATCACATCAAGACTGATTAGATATTACAATCGGCACACGGAATCTGACTAACATTTTAGGCAATATCGCTTCATTTTCATGTTTATTACGTAGGCATTTTAAATTATGAACACGCATTGTGCTAAACAACCCTACATGTCAATCAAAGTAGACAAAAGATTCCTAAAATATATTAACATATATAAATTTAAGATTCAATTTCATGAATGTTTCTTTTAGTGAGTTTTGAAATGTTTTGTAATATGATCGAAGTCATTAGCTACACAAGCATAATGTAAAAGAAGAAAACATTTCAATCATTTTTGAAACACACATTTCGCTTTCTAACTCAATCTATACAACTCAATAATCGCTTAACTCACATATGTTCAGAAGCTCAGATCAAAGTCACGTTTATAAAAATAGACAATCAATTCATAAAGTACATGAATTACCAAATTTAAGCACTGCAAAACACACAAGAACATATAAGTAACTTCTTTAAAATAACCAACGATGAATATACCAATTCCTCAAGTCATCTTGGCCATCCATCCGGTGTACGCGCGATCCAACTATAATTCCTTTGATCGCCTGGCGATCACATCTTCAGCTTACCAACCCAAGGATAATCAACTTTAAGGCATCAATCTTTTGGGTCCATTAGGTTGTTCGAGTCCTAAAATATAATTTTAGTTCAAATACATTTTATGAACTCAAACGCCTAAATGTCCATTTTAAACCACAACCAGTTATTATAAATCAATTAAACGTATGTTTTAATCAGTATAATGCCAAAAGCATATAAAACATATCAAACACATGTGAATACATATCACATTCACCTAAACATGATTCTAACATCAAATTAAAACATATAATCACAAGTAGGCAACACCCGCATTCGTCGCCATATGTTAGAACGATTTACCGAGCTTGTTAGACTCAAAATGTGTAGACCTTCTCCTAGCTACCACTGTTAGCCTATACGACGCCCTGTAGGGGGGCGAATATGATTTCAAGTATAATGCTGACCGCCGACTTATACAAACTTTAATTCAGTTTCAATTGGGCATTTATAACTTTAGCAATTTGTAAAAAACAAATGAATGGGGACTAAAGTAGTATTAACACCCCCTCAAAATGAACGCCATAAAGATGAAACAATAAAACGATCTAAGAATCACATTATGTGCAATAAAACATCCAAAACTCATTTTGGATCAATATTAACATTAAGCTCATTCACGATAATACGATTAAGTCCATTCATGGCTATCGATCAATCCTAGCAATCTAATACATACCACAATTCAATACATGTATACTAAAGCGTAGCTTAAGATATTCTCTATGAAGAAGTTTAATTATGATTCGATCGCGAATATAATTGTGTTTCATCGATCAAATCAAACTATCCTAATCATGAATAATGTTAATTAAGATCAACATAGGATATTCTATTTTAGCTCGATTAAACTTGACATATCAATTTAACACAATAATTCAATTATATGCCATATTCAATAAGCGTATAAACTAGCAATATAATCTAATCCTAGCAATTTCAAGATATATATAATACGTGCACAAAAAGTAAAAAGAGTGTGGAGCAAGATGCAACCCGACACGTGTTTTCACGAGGTTCGCTAATCTACATCCTCTAAATCTAAGGCTCCTCACCTTATAGGGCTTTCACTAGAATCCACTGATGAGCTTTCTTCAAACGTCATGCCTCAAACCAACTTACAACTCTACCATAACTTCTCGCTAATACACCACTAAGAACCCAAGGAATCACCCTAAGGATTTCAACTCCTAACTCCTCGTTAGGAACCCAAGCCTCAACCCAGGATTTCATCTCTTAGCTCCTAACTCCGTTAGTACACCACCTTCCCAAGCAACTCCAAGTGACACACCCTAGATTTCAACTCCAACCAAGTCGGAGATTTAACCCTCTACCTCGAGCACTCTATGTCCCATTGTCGAGCACCAAATTCCCTCAACACTATGGCAATCTACTGATTCCCCAAATTTCAGCAGTTCCCTCACACCACCCCTGACCCCTCAAAGCCCCCAAGATGGCTAAATCCTTAACTTAACGACATCTTTATGTAATGTATCAGTTGCTTTTATCCCAATCTAAATGCCTCCCCAACGAGCCACAATGTGGATTACAATTTTGGCACAATTCTTATAACTCCTTACATCGAGTAGATAATACATTGAAGCTTGTTCAACTCCTTGTCGAAAGTAGACAAGACTCTCAGTTCTCGAACTCCCATTCTGTTAATTTCATCAAACACCTCAACGCTTCTTAGCTTCTCCCATTTCTCATTTCCAAAGTTTAGCACACAAACCAAACTCACTCTCTTTCATAAATCACAATTAAAGCTCATGTGTGTTTGAGTAGATTTGGTGTTTTTACAAAGATGAGAAATGAGTATAAAAAACATCTAGAATTGTTCGGGAAAAGTTAAAGAGTTTCGAAGGATTCGCATTTAAAGCGCTAAAATGGAGTTAAAACGGGACAAAAACGCTAGTTTTTGACACCCATCGGCACCTCACCGGCAGCCTAGGTCTCGATGGGGCCCAAACAGAAAACAGCAAAAACGCTGTATCATCGCGGATCTCATCGAGACCCCGGGTCTCGATCGGGTCTCACGAAGTTAGGCCATAAAACTTAAAATCGTGATTTTCCGCTTCAAGAAGCCCGATTTAGACGATTCAAAAAGCGTTGGAAAGCTCTTTTCAAACCCTTTAATAAAATGAATTCAAACCCCATTTTTATACATATTAAGATTTTCAAAATATTTTCTTTTGACAAACAGGTTAAGATCTTTTAGTCAAAAATGATTTGAAAAATATCTCCAAATAAGAACTTCAATCAAGATCAAGGAAAGAAAGTAAAGTAAGATTCGCTTACACTTTACCCACCTGGGTTGCATCCAAGCACTGCCTCTTCCGATCTTCGATTCTTCGTGAACTTTTCTTCTTGGTCCTTTCATGACCGTAGATCGAATCATTTTCTTCTTCATCGCCATTCTTCACTTTGGTGCCTTGTATGGCTTATTCTTCTTCTATCTCACCATACTCTCATATTTTGGCATCGCAAAATCACTCAAGCTCGCTTTATATTTCTTCATTGTCTTCAATGCCTCGATATTGTGCTTGCTGATATCAATGTCAACTTTATGTCCGACAAGCACCTTTCTAACATACTCATGAATTAAATCACTTAAGCATTATTACGTTAGAGGTAAATCAATGTTTAAGTCATCATTAAACATGTGTACTGACTCAGAAATTCAACAAGAGCGGTCACAAGCATGATCATGCCACAAGGCGAAGAAAAGAGATTCGGGGTATTTTAGTCCATATACTTTAGTCCTATACTTTAAGAGCTGTGGACAAAATAGTCATTTTGTCATATATATTGTAATGAAAATTAGGCGTAGGGATCGTGATGCTCTTAGAAAATTAAAATAGTACGTGGTTACCCGATTATAAGATGCGGAGCGCCCGTGAAATTTAAATAGTTTGAAAGTGAATTACATGTAAAATTAAATTATAGTCAGGATGGTCTCGCCTAAAAAGCCTTTGTTTCATCAGATTCATATAATAATGTGGCTCTTATTAATGTTCATCGTGATATATATAATATCTTCGTTTCAATTTAATTGATCATAAAAATTAATAATAAAATTTGATTATAAATTAATTTTATTTAAAGATTTTGTTATTAACGTACAACATATAACACATAACTATGTAATATGTACTATCTAAATTAATATGTACTATCTAATTTTTTTATTAAAATTAGATAATACATATTACATACAACATATAACACATAACTATGTTGACTTCCATAATTAAATTGAAATGAATGAAGTAATAACATATAACTATGTAATATGTACTATCTAATTTTATTAATTTATATATAAATAGAATTATCAAAGTTCATTGATTGTGGAATAAAAATATGATAGTTAAATTGAGTTGGAGATAATAGTTAATTAAAAAAGAATGTATAAAAAAGTTTATTTGGCTAATTTAGGGCATCTTTAAAATAAGTTTTATAACTTTCGTACCATTAACAAATTTACCCAGCTAAGAAAGAGGATAAGTCCACGTACCACCAATCTTGAAAATCATTTTTCAAAAAGATGATTTATAAATAAAGTAATAGGCCAGATTTGTTCATTGAAAGCGTTTTAATATAGGTAATATTTTGTTATTAGATGTCAGATACAAATAAAATTTAATTAATTAAATGATGAAACTCTAATTTAAGAGGATCGATGAGTAAATTAATTAAAGCCCAATTTCAGCCATGACATGTGAGATTAGTTTCGATCAACTCCAATTAAAATTATATACGTGTAAATTAAGGGTTTCCGATATTTTAGTCACCTGAAATTAATTAAAGTGGTGAAATTAGGTTTTATCATTAATAAATACTAATTATAATATTAAAATAGGATTCCCTAAATTTACGGGATTAAAATAATATTTCCGTGGAGAAAATCGGATTAAAAACGAGATTTTCTGGATAAACAAGCTCAAAATAACAGCCCGATAGAAAATAGGTTAACCAAACCGTATGCTTGAGAATCAAAAAAGAATGTTCGGCGTGATTAGCAAAGTCGGCGGACTTTTGGAAAATATATTATTTGTACAAGACCGACTCGGCTCGTGATCTTACCTCAAAATTCAATCCACAAGATTGTAATCCATGACACATCAAACGACGTAAGAGAAATTAAAGCCTATAAATACCCCTATTTCATTAGAAAATTTCATCCTCGAAATACAACAAAAAGTTCTAAGAGTATTTAAGAGGCAACACCCTCGGCTGCGATTCTATAAAAATATCAAATCTTCAACCTATGCCTCTAAACAGTGCCTAAGAGCCGAAAATGAAGAATACAAGATAGCGCATCAGTACAAGATCGAATTGTCGCACAAACACCGTAATTTCGTATCAGCACTAAACTCGACGGTGACCGATAATTCGATCTCATAAATCAAATAAACTGCAGGATTGGCCATAACAATTTACTCCAGCATGTCAAGAACACGGAAAGAAGTTCGCTAAAACATCCTCGACAGCTTAAAAGATATCCATCCGATGCTGACCAAGATCGTGAATAAAGCCGCTATACTGACTACCTAACCGCAGACGAGATTGTGTTTTACTAAGCATCTCTCATGTATTAATATCCAAAATAAGCCCAAGTCTCACGACCAACTCTATGTACCAAGATCAGTTCGCATACCACACGGTGATACGCCAAGGCGCCCTGACCATATCCAAGTCACTGCCCAAAGACTCGTCTTCTATCCACCAGATATTACATCGATCTGTGACTCATATCCAGCCTCACCTCCAAATCGGCGACAAATCCAAATACAAATTTTGTGATCATACAACGGTCTAAGCATTCAATCTCGTTCAAATTTGTGATCATACAAATCCGGCCCGTGCACAAATCAACCACCTGGGCAAATAGGGCGCCTAAATCAAGTTTTCAAGTCCAAGACTACATCACGCCCAAGCCTCCAAAGATCTCGTTACTAACAATTGCTTATAATAATAGATTGATAATGAACCCAAATCAATTTGATATACATCGTTGCATCTGTGATGTATTTCCCTAAATGTATTTCATTATATCAAGGAAAGATATATTATAAATAATAAAATCTTTTCTAGCTGTTGTAGATGTATCGAGTAAATTAATTGAAATGTTAAAATATCGGTTTATAACCATTTTACTAGAAATATAATTAGCCGTCATCCTTAAAAATTCTTTACCAAAAAATATATTATTTGACGCATATAATAAAAATTGATGAAGCATAACTAACATTTCATTTGATTGATTAAAGTAGAACTTAAAAAATGAATGGATAAACACAACCCTAATGGATAAAATCTGTTAGTAATTGTATATCATAAGAGACTTAAGAGTCCTAGCTTAGCTAGTAGTGTGTTCTCTTATGTGGATAAGCTAGTACTGCTAAACATTTCCTCTATATAAGCATTATGTTATTCATTTGTTTCATTCGTTCTTCTCCATTTCTTAAACGTCTCTTTCAGAACTCTCTGTTTCATAAATTTCTCTGTTTGATATAACACAATGGCTGTTGGTTTTGTTGCGCCGATCGACGGCAACAAGAACTATCCCGGTAAACTAACGGGTCATGTTTTCTTGATTTGTGTTGTTGCTGCCATGGGTGGATTAATCTTTGGTTATGATCTCGGAATTTCAGGTTAATTTAAACATGTACATGTAATTTATGAAATGTTATGTTTTCTTGTACAATTGGGCACGATAAAATGTCCTTTTGGCAGTTTTTATTTGAATGGCCTAGTTTGTGACGTATGTACATTTAAATGAAATGAATGCATGCAGGTGGTGTTACTTCAATGCCTAGTTTCTTGAAGGAATTCTTTCCTGATGTTTACAAGAAGGAGACAACTGTGGTTGCTTCAAGCAATCAGTACTGCAAATTCAACAGTCAGAAACTGACTTTCTTCACATCCTCATTGTATCTGGCTGCTCTTGTTTCATCATGCATTGCTTCAAGGGTGACTAGAGCTTTTGGTCGAAAGTTCTCTATGGTTTCTGGAGGGATTATGTTTCTTGTTGGATCTGCTTTCAATGGTTTTGCTAAAAACGTTGGCATGCTTTATGTTGGTCGTTTGTTCCTTGGATTTGGTATCGGTTTTGCTAATCAGGTGAACATATTACTATTACATACCTTGTTTTTGTATTGCTATTGCGCGCTTTTTTATGAACATGAATAAAATTTAATGAATCAATGTAATTATTACTTTTCAAATTTGTTAATTAATTATTTGTATTTGCATGGTAAAAAACCTATATACATGCTATTCTTTAAGGGAAATGTTAATAGCACGGGCAGTAGTTAATTTACTTTGAAAATTGAAGGAATAATGTTACATGTTAAATAAAATGTAAATAACATTAGTTTATGTTCAAACTCGAGTAATTCATAAGTAAAACATTACAAAAAAAATAGTTTTTGAGTTTTAGTAAGTCTGATTCCATATTAATGACGAAACACTTGTTAGTTGTTACTTGTTAAGTTTACTTTTATTGAATAATACTCAGTAGTATATAATTGTATACCATTTGTTGTTCAAATGGCTGTATTAATCCTCACCAATCATCATATACTGTATTTATTTATTAAGTAGTGTTTTATATATGAATAATTTGATATTAGTACATTATTTAATTTTATTTTTGTTAATGCAGTCCACCCCAGTGTACCTCTCCGAGACAGCTCCATACAAGTATCGTGGTGGATTGAACATGCTCTTTCAATTAACAATTACTATTGGAATTCTGGCGGCAAATATTGTGAACTATGCCACTGCAAAAATCCAGGGTGGTTGGGGATGGAGAGTGAGTCTAGGTTGTGCTGCAGTCCCTGCAGTGATCTTCATCGTCGGCTCGATTTTCCTCCCGGACACACCCAACTCTCTGATCGAACGTGGCCAGAGAGAAGAAGCCAAAGAAAAATTGAAATCCCTTCGAGGAATCGACAATGTCGATGATGAGTTTGCTGATTTGATCTTGGCTAGTGAAGAATCCAAGAAGATTGAAAATCAATGGCAGAAGATTTTGGAAAGGAGGAATAGGCCTCAATTGACATTTGCTATATTGATTCCATTTTTCCAGCAGTTTACTGGTATGAATGTGTTCATGTTTTATGCTCCTGTGTTGTTCAAGACTATGGGTTTTGGTGACAATGCTTCTCTAATGTCCACTGTCATCACTGGTCTTGTCAATACCATCTCTACATTTGTTTCAATATTCACTGTTGATAGAGTGGGTAGGAGGGCATTATTCATCGAGGGTGGACTACAATTGTTGATTTGTCAGGTACGTTACGTGACATTTTAAATAATATTAAAAAACAAGTACCTAATTGTTTAGGACACAATTAAATTAGAAGTAGATAGAGATTGAGCATTTGATTAAATTTATGAATTTATTAAATTGCAGATTTTTATTAGCGCTGGAATCGGATGGAAGTTTGGATTCAAGGGTAACCCTGGTACTTTGCCACACTGGTTTGCAACATGCATTGTTCTATTGATTTGTATCTACGTGGCTGGATTTGCATGGTCATGGGGTCCACTAGGTTGGTTGATTCCTAGTGAAATATTCCCTTTGGAGGTTCGTTCAGCTGGTCAAAGTATAAATGTGATGGTCAACATGATCTGCACATTTATAATTGCTGAAATATTTATATGGCTGATGTGTACCATTAGATTTGGACTGTTTATATTCTTTGCAATGTGGGTGATTATCATGACTTGGTTCATATGGAAATTCCTACCTGAAACAAAAGGTGTCCCGATTGAAGAGATGGGTTATGTTTGGAGCAGCCATCCTTACTGGAAGAAGTTTGTTCCTTCACCACAACCACCAACAAAAGAGATGTCCACCAGAGGAGATGATAGACCCGCCGGTGATGCTTAAACAACGAGGTCGGATGGAGTCGAGCAAGAGAGAATATAATCATTGTGATTGTGTTATCATTATCTATTTTTATGGTTATTAATAATTTTTTGTTGAACAATTTGAAGTTTGAGTTTTCAATTAATTAAGTCTGTTTCGATTTTATTTGTAACTTTGAACTTGATATTTCCAGCAGATGATGTTAAATTTGAAGAATATTTCATTTTCTAATATGTCGCTTTGATGTTATTAACAATTTAAGAATACTAAGAGTGGGGCGACGACGTCAGACGCGGGTAGCTTACGTTATACCCGATTTCATTATCATATAATTATAAAAGGTAACATAAAATTATTTGGCCATATACGTAATTTCATCATATAATTATAAAAGATAAAGATAAAATCTAGTAAAAATAAAATTATCGAATAAATATACTTTTATATATTCGAAAAGAGTATCAATTTTCACGTGCCTACCCTCCTTTTTCACGCCCCTTCGCTCTCCCCGCTTATAAGATCAGACCATGACACAGATCATCGATAGCTTATACCGAACGCCTCCAACACACGATGCATTAATATTATAAAATAAAGAGACACTGTAAAGCGACGCCACAAAGAGTAGAGGATGACGCGAAATTCCTAAAAACTTCAAATTATAAAAACCGAAAATATTCTCTTACTTATTTTAAACTTTATTATCTAAAATTCACTTTTCATTCTTAAATCGCCAAAATTTCTCTTATCTTTTGCCTTTTTTATTTTTTAATTAAAGTTTCGATATCTTCAATGATCATCATCCTTATCAAGCATCAATTTACTTATTTTATTTCCTTTGCTGCTTACTATTTTATTATTTCGCTGACGACACATCTTTTTAAATAAGTACAATTCTATTTTTTATTATCATCTATAGTTATTCACTCATAATTTATTTCAAATTAAGAGTTTTGTCTAAACTAAAAGAATATTAAGCAAGTCAATGTTAATCTTTCTAAGTATTTTCCAATAATTTTATCAAGTTTTAAATTAAGTTAACTATTATGCATGCTTAAAAGTAAATACTCCCTCCATCCCACAAAGGTTGAGAGTTTTTATCCAAAATAAATCCCAAATTTGATTCTTTGTCAATTCACCAGAGTAAAGGAAAAGTTTAAGGAAAACGGCTTAAGGTACAAAAATTTTAAATTTTCGTAATCTTTGTGCCAAGTAAAAACCTCCCATCATGGACGAGGAGTAATATTTAAATCATATCAACGTTCTATTTCATTGATAATTAATTGGCGAATCCTCGCCTCAAAGATAAATGCGAGCTTTAAGCTTTCATAACGATCTTACATTTGTCAAAGTATCGGCCTTTACTAATTATTGCCTCCAAACGCTAATTTTTGGGCTATTCTTATTATTCTGGTGATTTTGGACGCATTGTTAACACTCTCGAGTAGTTTTGATTTGAGAGTAGTTCACTTTATTATTTTCAATTTACTTTCGTTATATTTATCTTGTAATATTCAATATACGGGTAAAATAAAGAAACAATGTAAACAATGTGATATCTAAAATTCAATAACGTAAAAACTTATAATACATATTTACCTCAGATATAACTAATCGAGTATCTACGTTTATCATTGGAATACAAAATTGAAAACAAAATAATTTGTTTAAATTATACATATTCGCATAATATAATATGATACTTTATGTAATAACTAATATTATCGAATTATTTAATTTTAATAAAAAATGAACAAACTCCTAGTTTGTGGGCGTAGACCTATTAATAGTTTTATAAAAGTATAAGATTAAATATGTATAAAATATAATTAAATTATTATAAGAAAATAAATCTAATAATAATATTTTAAAAATATCATGAAGTTTTGAAAATAAAATAAAATTAATATACATCAAGTTAATTTACTATTCAGATTATTATTTAATCTATATTAGTAACAAAATATATCCTCGATAAGCAAAATTTATATGTTATCGCATAAAATTAAAGCACCATTATCTCGATCAATACAAAGTCAATTTTCAGATGCTTCACTCACAAATCTAATAATCATACGTGGCAGATTTTTCTTAGTACTGTAAACACGTCATTTTGAGTTTAAAAATGAATCACATGGTTTGAAAATAATGACAATAATTAGCTAATAAGATTATGAGAAAATTATACACATATGTTTACCTTATATTTTCTAAAAATTATAGCCACAGATTGCATTTCTTTTAATACGTATGACAACCGCCATCACTTAAAGATGGTCAAGTTTCAATTTCTATTAGTTGACCTTTTTATAAATTTGACTCCAATATTTTTTATGTATAATTGTTTGTTGTTATATTTTTGTGAATTATTTCTAAATAAAGATAAGTTGGATGCACGCAACCGTTTATAATTTTTTCTAGATACAAATTCTTCTATTTCGGATAGGAATATTAAGACAATTTCTAAGATAATTCCTAGGACAATTATGATATTCTAAGATATTTGAACATGTTTTACTTCCTAATACATTATTACTAATACACTATGATCATCTAAGAAATTAATGATCCTTATATTCGGGTAAATCTAACTGAATAACCAATATAGCCTTTTCAACCATTTAATAAAAATTATGAATACTACGTGACTAAATTTATCTCTAAAAGATCCTAAAATTTTTCAATACTCAAAATTGTCAAATCTCAAACTTCAACAAAAATTTCAAAATTACGAATATTATATATATATAAGTATCAGCTTCTAAAAGGTTGTTCGATTTTCTTTTTCAATAGCTCTAATTATTAAGAACTTAACCACTAAATAATAAATACTAGTACTAAACCCATCTCTAATGTATCGCTCAATTTTTTTTTCAATAAATAAAATTTTTGAAATTTTAACAAACAAAACTTAAAAATTATGAAAACATCATACTACTATCTCTAAAAGGTTAATTGATTTTCTTTTTGAATAGTTAAAATTATTTAAAAGTCAACCATCAAAATTTAAAATTTATAAATACTAAATTTCATATCAATCTCAAAATATCGCCTTCAATTTTCTTGTTCAACAGCTTAAAATTATTTAAAACTCAACTCCGACCAAACTAAAAAATTATGAAGACAATTATACCTTCATGCAAGTATTTTAAATTGCCTCAATCACGAAAAAACTATTAAACTTTAAGACAATTCGCGATTTTATATATATATTATATATATATATATATATATATAGATAGATAGATGATGTATGTATAGATAGATATAGAGGAGGATATAGATATAGATATAAATAGATAGATCGAACACATTTATATGTATTATACGTTTAAAAATATGTATTATAATCAGATATAAGCATCTAATTTCAAATTAAACTATCAATATTTCCGACTGACTGTGATACGAGCAAAGCCAAAAAAGGAAAATAATTAATTCAAAGTGTCCATTATTGTCGTCCCATAAAAATCTTCGCTATTCAAACCACTAGCAATTAACTAGAACTGAACCATCTGAACTTACAACGCAGCTGCTATCTATTTAGCCAGTTAATTATCTTGAAATTAACCAAAAATGGAGTTGCATGATTAAACTGTTGCGATAATACATATTAAGAAAGTTCCAAATTACTCATCCCTATAAGTACGTGTTTCAAGTCTTGTGATGATTGGAACCACAAATCAAAGCAATTTGCATACAAATACAAATTAAATCATAAGAGAGATGTATAAACATCTCATTATTTCTCTAGCGGTACTTTTTGGTGGTCTTATATCATGTTAGTTTAATTTCTCCCCTTATTTCATAAGTGAAAGGTTATTGTTTTAATTTCTACTAAATTCGTCTCTACCTACATGTTAGCTTATTATTAAAAATATTACTATCTCAGTATCTCCAATTCTCCATTCCAATAACTTCATCTAATTTCTTTTTCAATTATTAAAATTAACGAATTTTATAATTTTAATTAATTAACGAACTTTAATTTATAATATTAATTAACACATACATTGATTTGAATCAAAATTATCATATTAATAATAAAATATGATGAAATACTATCTTTTGACACCAAAATAAATAGTGCAATATATACAAATATGCTTCCATTCAAAATTTAGTCAATTATAAAAATTAAAAATTAAACAATATTTGGGAGTATCTACACTCGCATTAGGGGATGCAGAGTAGTCGAGAGCCCATAATTCTCACTATTAAGTGTAGCAAACACTTGTTGTTTTCTTACTACTAGTAAACACTACGAATAGTAACTAAAAATAAGTCAAAAAATGTTATTTAACCATGACACAATTTTTAGCATGGATAGTCTATACAATATAGTGAAATTATCAATTTGCTACAATTAGACCGATTTAGCAAATAATATTACTTTCACTTTGAATCTACTAGTTAGCAATTTTAATTTGGCACTTATGTTTTGCAGGTGAGTTGATGTTTGGGAAATCCGAAGCTGCTTCTGCCCCCCAGAGGCATGTTTTAACCCTGTTCCATTAAATGGAGATTGCGAAATTGTCTATTTTTGTATGCCACTAGGCATTCTTACTGGCATTTGTACACCACTTCCAATTCCTCCATTACTCGATAGAGCAACTGCACCAACTCATTGCATTTCGCATGCTCAATGTTCTAAATAATTGATCAAAGAATTGGTAGTAATTATTGCATCCGTTCTACAACTAAAACCATTCATAATTAATTGTTCTCATGTGTGTGCTGTATTATTAACAAGTAATAAGTAAAGGGGTTCTATATGTGTTTTCAACTCATCCATCATAATCCCTACATTTATAATAATGACTGTTTCATTAGCACCTCATTTCTAAATATCGACCTTGGATTACGACTGAGTACATATCTAGTAAGCTAAGGCGTGATAGATTTACACTTCAATGAAATAGTAAAGATGGGACCTGTTGTTGAAAATAAGAGGTGGAGTATTTTACTAATCTTAGTCAAAAATTTAAATTAGCCCATTCAAATAAAAACAAATAACCTACGTTTTTCTTCTAATCATCGGTGTCGTATGATTCGCGCTATTACACGTGCTTAAATGTAGATTCTTAAAAAATCAATTAAATGAAGATATAGTGATTGAGATATCTTTAAAAATTGAAAAATTGGGTAGTAAGTTATCGACAATTGATTAACTTGCTAAACCTATACTTAATTTAGGTAAATAGATTGATTAAAAGCAGCAAGTGACAGATGTGATAATATTTGATCGGGTATGCGAACACGGCAATACTTTATGATTTGCTTCTTTTGTTCGTGCGCCACGAGATGACTCTGTTCACACACTAATTTACAAGAAAGTTTTGATTTTTGAATCCAATGGATTGATTAAAATATAGATATATACTTCCATAATTTGACCGACCCATGGATTTATTAATTATTTTAATATGATTTAAATATTATTTTGCTATTAACTTAAAATATGATAACATGCATGTATGTAACGTATATTATTTAATTTTATTAAGTCTTACACATACAAAGTTAAACAAATGAATTATAACTTTAAAAACAAGTTGACTATTTATTAAATTAAAACCTCCTAATTGGATTAAAAAGAAGGGAGTATGAATATCAAACTAGTTGTTTGTGTATATATAAACGATCCTTCATAAGGGAAAAGTAGTGGCTTCCATAATTTCGCAATTAGACAATACCTCATGATGAATACCAACGAAATCAACTCTCTAATCCTTTTACTCCTTGCCATTCCCTTACTTTTCATCATATTCAAGAACTACTACAAGAAGTCAAAGTTAAAAGGTCCACAACTTCCACCAGGACCAACTCCATGGCCTCTCATAGGAAACATCCCTCATCTAGGAAAATTGCCTCATTCCTCTGTTGCCAATTATGCTCAAATATATGGTCCAATCATGACATTTAAATTGGGATTCAAGAACCTAATTGTTGGTTCATCTCCAACTATTGCTATGGAGATCCTAAGCAAGCAAGATTTAATCCTTTCAGGAAGAGATACTCCTAGAGCTTTCCCACACTCAAGGCAAGAACTTAATCATATCTCCATTGGATGGACTGAAGACTGCAATGAGAGTTGGAAAAATTTAAGAGCACTTTGCAAATCCGAGCTCTTCTCAGGGAAAACATTAGAGAGTCAAGAATCTTTAAGAGAGAAAAAAATATTTGATATGGTTGACTTTTTGAAGGCAAATGAGGGGAAAACTGTCAATATTGGTCAAGTAGCTTTTGCAACTATTTTTAACATGTTGAGTAACATCTTGCTATCAAGAGACTTGATAAGCCTCCAGGTAAGGTTTTACTCATATATTTTGTTAAATAATCATATATTTTGTTAAACATGTTGAATAACTATTGTTATTATTATTATAATATGTATTAGTTAAATAATCATATATTTTGTGCTATTATTATTATTATTATTATTATTATTATTATTATTATTTAATACAAAAAATTAAATTATACTTTTTAAATTATACCAATTTAACCAACATAAAAAAGTTAAATAATTACGATACTATATCGATAATCAATTTGCCAATATATTTACCGTAACATCAAATTATTCAAGAAGAATATTTGTATATTCATAAACATCTCACTCAAATAATGGGATATACATATCTTCTTCCAACTACGACACAATGTCACAACAAACGCCACCTTCATTTAATATCACACTAAGACTGGCAAATTATTACGTAAATATATCTTTATATGCTTTTTGGTAGAATTATTGTTATCAAGTATTGCTATTTATTTACATATTATATTATTATTATTATTATTATTATTATTATTATTAATTATCCCTTTTGACATAATTATTATGCTTTTAGAATTCGCACTCTTTACAAATTAATATGTAGCACCTTACTAATAATTTTAATTTTAGTTAAAAATAATGATAAAGTCATATATTTATTATTTTATTTTCAATAAATTATTTCCACCTGGCCTCCATGTACGAACAAGATACTGAATATCTCCAAATCAAGTTTGACATAGTCATGTCAGAATAAATTTTCTATTCTTCCAACTTACAAAGCAGAATAAAATCATAAAATAAACATACAAATAATACCAAATCATTACTATTATCATTATAGATAACGGTTCTCAAGTAATACGCAAGAATCTAGGCGCCTGTAACATGTTAATATGATTAAAATGTCACGTAAAAAAATTATTTTCTTTTCTTCGGCGAAAAGAGATTTGTGATGTTTAAAACAAGATCTTTCATCTTTTAAACTAATTATCTATTCGCTGGCATAATTATTATATTTGATTGATTATTATTCTAATAATGTAATTGATGTTAATATTAAGTATTACTAATGTTTACTAAAAATTATTACTACATACCCTATCGACTTTATAATATTTACGTTTATAAAAACTTATTATTTTTATTGAATATGTATTAATAATAATATATATTAATAATTTAAGTAATATTAATACTTGAAATAAAAATGTACTAGAAAATACTAATAATTTTTAAAATATGTAATCATCAGATATCATAATTTTTTTATCTTTATATTTAAAGCAGCTTATTCGCGACAAAAGATCTATTCAAAAACAAAAAATATTAATTGAAAAATTTGAAGGAGTGTAAGTTTTACACAATTTTGTAATTTGATTTTGAATCAAACATAAAAATATATCAAATATTCACAACATCGTGACGTCGCACGTGACGCCTCCTTTACTAGCTGAAAATAAGCTACGATTGAATTGTAAATGATAACTATTTGAAACTATATCATCGATTGATCGATAATTTCATAGCAGTTATTACTGAAATCAGAAATATAATTTTATACTAAAAATAACAAAATACTTGGAAAGAAAAAGTTTTAAATTAAGTCGAGCAAATACTCCCCTCCTTTTTTTTTTGTCGTCAAATTTGAACAATTTTTTGCTTTCCAAATATTTACTTCCTACTTTTAAGATAGAACAGACTACTACATCTTCAATGTACTTTTTTACTATTTTTCTCATGAATTATCAACCAACTAACGACATATAATTTTAAATCTATCATTGGCTCCTACATTTTAATTTAACTTTTTGACATTTTTTCTATTTCTTAATTTACGCATAAATTGTCAAACGATAACAAAAAAACGGAGTGAGTAATAAACAATGGAGGGAGTATTAGTTAAGTCCTACCACAAGTAATTATTTGCTTAAAGTCAACTAATTGATTCCCTTTGATTTAGATTGGCCTGCTTAATTGGTAGATTGATTTAATTAATTCAAATTCATTTTTCTTACCAAATACAGCAAGATGTGCCTTCTTATCTTTCCTATTTAAATAATAATAATTCTTTATTACTCTTCATTTACCTTTAGAAGTTAAATCTTACTTATTGACCACTTTTACATATTGGTTTATACTCTCTCCAATTTATTTTAATATAAAATATTTACCATTTATTTTTATTTCTTATTCTAATAAAAATAAGATTGGTATAAGTAGATTTGTTTAAAAAATATTTCAAAATATTTTTAAATTTGCTTTTATAATATGATAAAAAAATTATTAACGGTCATACTTTTTGTCCCAAATTTGAAAAATCCAATTAATAGAATGGAGTATACTCCATATGATAACAAAGATATATGTAAATTAATATAATCCACTTATTACTTGAATTAACGAGATTTAATTTATTTATTGTTTGCATTCAATATTGTTAAAAAAATTATCGAGGCTACATCTTGAAATAAATTTGCACTATCATCTTATTTACTCGTCTGGCCTTGAGATAAAACATGAACTTAACCATTGACTTAGAAAACATGTTAAGAATAATATGAGATTTTACATAAAACTAATTGGTGTTATATATAACGAAATAATAGCTCAATGCCTTATTATTACCTCACTTGTCACTTTTAAGCTTTTGTTCTACCGGTGTGGATCATAGCTCATCATCAATAAGTTACAACTTACAAGACTGAACGAGTTTGTTTGACTTTTGACATCTTTGTTAATTAAGTCAAGTTATATTTTCGTTTAGTTTTTTATTGATTTAAAACTTCATCAGATTGATATGCATATTCTCAATGAATTTAACTATGGTTATTAATTGACCAAATTCTTCCCTACAGGAAGATATAGAACGTAGTGCAATGAAGAATTTGCTTAGAGGAATTGTTGAAGTAGTTTCAACACCCAATTTATCAGATATCTATCCAATTTTTAATGAGTTAGATCCTCAAGGTCTTCGAAACAAGGCAAATAGTTTATGGCAACAACTTTGGTCCATTTTGGGGCCTATTGTTGAAGAGAGGAGAAAAAATATTCATGAGGCCAACCAACGAGATTTTTTGGACACCCTTATAGATCAGAAATTCTCAGATGCTGGATTCAATGAGATACTTATGGTTTGCATTCCCTTACTCTCGGACCTCACCCCTACTACGCATTTCAACGTTTTTTGAAATAAAATTGGAGGAAATTTTATACTAATGTCACAACCTATATTGAGTCTCTTTTATGCAACTCTAATTGCATGACTCAACCTATATTGAGTCTCATTATACTTAATATTTTTTGTTGTTGTAGGAGTTATTCAATGCTGGTGCGGATACTAGTACCTCGACAATTGATTGGATGATGGCGGAGTTGATAAAGAACCCCGAAATAATGAAGAAATTGCGAGAGGAACTCGATATAGAAGTAATCAAGCAAGGGAAAATCAAAGAATCCCACATCATGAACTTACCATATCTTCAAGCATGTATCAAGGAAACTTTGAGGCTTCACCCTCCGATACCATTGCTTCTCCCACACCGCGCCCTTGAAGATTGTAAGGTTATGAACTACACAATTCCTAAAAATGCACAAGTAATGGTGAATGTGTGGGCGATTGGAAGGGATCCAATACTTTGGAAAAATCCATTAGAATTCAAACCTGAGAGATTTGTTAATTCCCCGTTAGACTTTATAGGAAAGGATTTTATATTCTTACCTTTTGGGGCTGGAAGAAGAATGTGTCCTGGGTATCCTATGGCAGCAAGGCAAATCCCTTTGGTCATTGCTTCACTTGTGCATTCATTTGATTGGTCTCTTCCCAATGGAGAAGGTCCTGATATGTTAGACATGAAAGAAGAGTTTGGCATAACTCTGCAGAAGAAACAGCCTATGATTCTCATTCCTCGTGCTAGAAAATGATCTATATATTTAATAAAATAAATAAGGAATAATGTTATTCTTTTTTACTCCAACGATATGAATATCATTAAAATGACCAACCGGAATAAAGAGTCACTGTTTGTAAACGAAGGCTACAAGCGTTAGAAAACTCATAAATCGTGCGAAAAGGGCGTTAAAAATAAATAAGGCGGATACGAGATCCAAGTAGAATCTTTCATTCCGCTATGAATCCAATGGGCGAGTGTATGCGCCACATTGTTAGAAGTTCTCGTGATGTGATGGAATTTGACCTCCATAAAGCTTGTGAGGTATTGGATATCGCCCACAATAACTTCTACCTGTTGCCTCCCCGTAAGCATATTAATTAGTTGTTTGGAGTCGCTTTCAATCTCTATATTCCTCCATTGATTATAATAAGCAAACTCCACACCTCCACGAAGCGCCAACGTCTCCGCCATTAAAGGTGAACCCGCCCCTTCTAATTTCCAGCAACTTGCACCCAGAAAATTGCCATTCGAGTCCCTGCACACTGCCCCACCAGCTCCGAACCCTGTGCCTTGAACCCAAGCTGCATCCGTGTTCATCTTTGTCCAGCCTTGTTGAGGCTTAGTCCACACTTGGTCATTATTTGTTACTGTTTCAGGGGCTGCTCCCAAAGTTTCTTCGTGCAGAGGTGCTGTTACGCACGCCTACATGTAACACTTCTCCAGTTCCAGCCCCGCCAACCAAACAGACTCGATCGCTATCTCTTCCCCTTCAAACAGAACCCCATTCCGGAGCTTTCAAATCTGCCATAAGATACAAGCAATTTGATCCCCCTTCTCCGGACAGCCCACTTGATGACACTGGTTTATGATATGCTCCTACCATGCATTGAAAGATTGCCAACGATGTCATGTAGTACACAAATTAAGCGGATTCGAGAACCATAACCTTCACGTAATAGGACAAGTAACAAGTGAGGTAAAGTTTCGTCCTCCTTGCCGTAAAGAACACATTTGGAATCGGTCCTAATACCTCGCCTTCAAAGCTTGTCTTTAGTTGGTAGTATATTATGCAAACACTTCCAAATAAAAGATTTGACCCTTGGTGGTATCTGCATGCCCCAGAAATTCTTCCAACAAGGATCCACCTCAACCCCATTACTCCCCTCGCCTATAGCAACACCTCTGAGCTCCCCATTCCTCTTCATTTCTTTTGCACACTTATAACCCGAGCATGTGAGATAGTTTCCCCCTTGAGTATGGTGCCATATTAGTTTATCTTGCACAACTCGGCGACTTAAAGGAATCTTTATAATTGCATTAACATCTTCCGTGGCCAAGTGTTGTTCCAACCTCACTTTATTCCATGCTCCCCTCTTATAAAATTCGAAACAAACAAAGGCTCCAACCCCCTTGCTCCTCGGATGTGGAAGTTGGTTTTTCTAGGAATCCAAGGCTCCGTCCAAAAGTTTATGCTTCTCCCGTCCCCTATCCTCCAACGAGCTCCCTTTTCAAGTACTTTCCGACCTTCAAGTAAGCTACGCCACCCATAAGAAGGATTGGCACCCAATTTTAGCATAGTTGTTCCCGCCTGCTACTACCGCATTTAAAGATTTATGTGAAATATTCAAGAGCCTGGGACGATCAAGCTTTCAATTTAAAGCTCTACATGGGAGAAGATAGTTCAAACTAACTAGGATTAGAGTTATTAATGAATTGCGATATCAAGTATATCAAGTCTAGTCGGATTGTGATAACTCTCATTATATATGTATTTAATCAAGCCATGCAAGAAATATTATTACATTGATTTGATACAATAGTTAGCTAATTTGAAAGCGAAGAAGTAGAAGCCAAGATCAGAATTCAATTCTATTAACAATAAACATAAATATTATTAGCGAGAATCGAAACCACAAACCAAATTGTTTTTTTCGCTCTGTTTATTTGATCGTGTTCTGACTGAATAAATATATTCATGGATCGAATAGCTGTGGTTCGAAGCTTATTAGGTTTTTCGATAGACTTGATAGTCATTAATCATCCATTAATTCCAATAATTGGTATCGCGAGCCAGCGGTTTCTATGATTCACGGGGGAGACAAACCCAAGATGGTGTTGTTAACGGCTAACAATTACTCTATATGGAAGACTTAAGAGCGGATTCTTTGTAAGAAACAACTTGCTAAACCAATTAAGAAAAGGAATAAAACCGGATGACTATTCGATCACTGGGATGGAAATCGAGTAGAAGGTGTTCAGGGTTTATTAGGAGAATATATTGAAATTGGGGTAATTCACCATGTCGAGAATGAAACAACGCCTATGGTTGCCGGGAGAAATTGCAAGGATTTGTATGAACGTAAGACATCGGCCCACAAAGTTAATTTGGCGAGACACCGAGCAAATGGCGTACCAAGATGTCACTGATCACGGAGCACCTTAATCAATTGAGCATCATTTAACTAACTCACATCCATGGAGTGATGTTTACGGACAGTTCAAGCCTATATTACTCGGCACTCTTCCGAATCACGGGAGACATCGGTGTGTCTCTAAGTACATCATCACCGGATGGCACAATCAAGAAAGAAGTCGCTTATAACGCGATTCTTAAATGAAGAACTACGGAGGGGAGGAATCCATGAGCAATGCAATCAAGAAGCAACCAATAGTGATGCCTCGACATACGATCAAAAAGAGAGGAAAGGAAAAGTTCAAATCGAACTTTAGCAAAACCAAAATACAAAGGATAAAAGAGTGGATGATACCATTTCAGAATGTTGTCAGTATTTGAAACTGGAAAGTGCTATTCTTTCAAGAAAGATGTTGCCAATGGTACCTTAAGAACAAGAAAATGACAAACAATGTGGGCCATGGTAAATACAAGTGGGCGATCTAATCAGGGTAGGAACAAACGAGGTCTACTATACTTCGAACAACAATGACGATTGGATCATCGACTCCGGAGCTTCTTTCCATGTAACACCAAATAAATCCTTCTTTTACTCATATAAGAAGGGCGACTATGGTGAGGCACGAATGGGGAATAATGGCGTGTCCAAGATTGTTGCAATAGGAGATATTCATGTAAGGTCCGATATCGGTTACGTGAACAATCCTCAAAGATGTACGCCACATACCGATTTTCGATTAAATTTGATCTCCTCGAAGTTGGATGATAAAGGATACCACAATTTCTTTGAGAAGGTCAATGAAGGCTCAAGGCTGATTCAAAATTGCGACGGTAAGGTCAAACTATGAACTCTTTTATCGATCAAAATTAATCTGCACTTAAATGGTATTTGAAGTTTGTACACTTGACTAAAGGTGGATCTATGGCACACCGACTAGTGCCACATGAAAGTGGAAAAGGTTTGAAATACTAGCAAAGCGTGGACTCATACCAATCTCTAATAGTGAGACACACTTCGATGTTAGATGTCTCTATCATTTAATGGGAAAGCAAATATAGATCATCTTTAGCAAGTGGATCACAAAGAAATACAAGAGTTCTCGAGAGATGTCTTACTCCGACGCTTATGGACCAATGACAACGAGGACATTAGGTGGGTGTTCTTGCTTTGTTACGGCTCATTGATGACTACCTAGGAAGCTTGGGCATACCCCGAAACCATGGATCAAGTTTATATTATATCTCAAGCAATTCCATGTTATGGTCGAAAGAGAAAGGGGCTAATTACCAAGCGTGTTCAAACCACAACGGTGGTGAATATATTGGCTTGTTTGATTAATATTGTAAGGAACATGGGATTAGACATGAACAAAGCGTTTCAAAAACTCCACAACACAATGGCTTGGCGGAAAGAATGAATCGAACCATTGTTGAGAAGATAAGGTGTATGCTATCCTACCCAAATCAAGCCGAGATCTTTGGGGCGGTTTTGTGCGCATCAATCTCCAAAGGATTAATCGATCAACAACAACTATTCTTAAAGGTCAAGTCTGAGGAAGTATTTGAAGGCAGAAGGTAAGCTACGAACATCTAAGGGTATTTGGGTGTAGAGCCTTTGGTAATATATTCCTAAAGACGAAAGAAATCTAGTTTCAGACAACAAGTCAAGGAAATGTGTCTTGCCGGAGTTTTATATGATAAGTTTGGATATTAAGTTATATGATCCAAAGACCAAAAAGATAATAAGAAGTAGAGATGTTATCTTTTTCAAGAACAAACCCATAAAGACTTTACTAACAATGTTGAAGTCGAATGGGATAGGGAAATTGTCGAGTTACGGTGATTGATGATGATGTCAACCACTCTACACCGACAAACAATACTGAGTGGTAATGTCTCAGCTATACACGATGAACTCAACATGAACCGAGATAATGAACAATCACATGAAGAGGGGGAGTACATCTATCGAGGAGCCTCTAATCAAACACTCCTACCATCATTGAACCCGAGGAGCCTCGAATAGAACTCTCGAGTCCCATCTTCAAAGTATCCTCCCTACGAGTATGTACTACTCACACGGATAATGGTGAACCAACATGCTATCAAAAAAGCTATTAGTTTGGATGATAAGTAAAGAATGGATAGATGCTATGAGAGAGAGAGATGAATTCACTCAACAAGAACAACACATTTATTCTAGTTGATTGAATTCAAGGCAAAAGTGTTAAAAAATCTATGGGTCTATAGACTAAAGGTTGATGAACACAACTCCAAACCAAGGTACAAAGCACGCTTAGTTGTAAAGGGCTTCGGACAAAGATGCACATTATGAAGATATTTTTCACCCGTGGTAAAGATGACCCTCAATAAGAACAATATACTAGGCTCGTTGCTCATCTTGACCTAGAAATGGAGCAACTAGATGTTAAACGGCATTCTATACGGAGATCTCGAGGAAAATATTTTATGAACAACCAAGGCTTTGTACTAAGGGCAAGGAGCATATGGTGTGCAAGTTGGAAAAGAGCTTGTATGGATTAAACAAGCCCCTAGACAATGGTACAAGAAATTTGATTCGCTTATGGGGGGAGTAGTGTTTTAGTCGAACACTCAGTTTCCATCATCAGGTCTATGTCAAGAGGTTCACCAATGAAGATTTTATTATCTTATTTCATATATGCTCACATGTTACTAATAGGAAATATTGCTAAAAATCAATGAACCTCACAATTGGGAAGCCTTTTGAGATGAAAGAATCTTGGAAGTGCTCGGTACATATTAGTGATGGAAATTAAAAGTGGATCGTAAGAAGTGATGCTATGGTTATCTCAAGAAAGGTACATTCATAAAGTACTATCAAGGTTTAATATGGAATCCTCAAAGCCGGTTAGTTGCCCCTTAGGAAATCACTTGTGTCAGCCCAAAAGTTGCGCCTCTCGAACAACCAAGGATGAAGGAATGGAAGACACGCCTATGCTCGTCAGTTGGGAGCTTAATGTGATGCTTAAGGCAGACAGGCCGGGACATAGAATATTCAAAGTGGTCTAGTTATAGGTTTCATTCGACTAAGCAAGGAACATTGGAAGCCGTGAAATGTATACTTAAATATTTGAGGGAACTCAAATATATGTATTTGTTATATGGACAAGACGCTAATCTAAGGTGTGCTATACCGATTCCGACATTTAAGGGAGACATCGACACTAAGAGGTCAACTTCAGGCTACTTGTTTACATTTGTTGGAGGAGCAATTTCTTGGCAATCTAGACTACAAAGGTGCGTGGCTTTGTCTACAACGGAGGCGGAATACATTGCCATAACCGAGTGTTGCAAAGAGCTCTTATGGATCAAAAGGTTGTTTGAAGAAATTGGCATCAAGCAAGAGAGATTTGCAATACTTTGTGACTCGCAAAGTGCTATTCATTTGAGCAAGAATCCATCAAGCTTACCTGGGCATCAAAACAATGCATACAAGTAAGGTATCATTGGGTAAGTGGATGTGATGAGGAAAAGCAAGTATCTATTGACAAGGTTCACACTAAAGACAACGGTGCGGACATGTTGACAAAGATTTTGCCAAAAGGAAAACACGACGTGTGTTGCCTTATTGCTGGGCTTGGTATAGCTCCAGTCGCTTCTTCTTATTGATAATAAGAAAGGTTTAATTCTTCACTTCGAGGCTCGGAAGGGGGAGAATTGTTGGGTTGTTCCTCGCCTACATGGTCGCATGAGTACGAGGGAAACATTCAAGAGCTAGACGATCAAGTTCAATGAAGAGTTCTACATGGAGGAAGAGTTCGAAACTAACTAGGATTAGGAGTTATTAGTCGACTAGGATATTGTTATATCAAGTCTAGTCGGATTAGGATAACTTGCTTATATATAGTAGTCGAATCAAGCCATGCAAGAAATATTATTACATTGATTTGAGCATACAATAGTTAGCTAATTTAGCGGTGAGTAGAAAGCCTAAAGATTGTAATCTTGAATTCTATTATCAATAAACATAACTATTATTAGTGCGGAGGTGAACTGAAACCACAAACCAAATTGTTTTTTTCGCTTCTTGTTTATTTGATTATAGTTCTTGATCAATAAATATATTCAATGATCGATTAGCTTAAGTTCGAGTTTATTAGTGGTTTTTCGATAGACTTGTGATAGCTATTAACTCATCCATTAATTATAATAAATTTCAGCATGTAAGAAGGAAGATCGCCGAAAGTATTTTCCCTTAAGCAACTTGAATAATAAAGATGCCTCAGTCGCCACCTCCAACCTTTTACCAAGACGCTAAATTCATATACTTTTAAGTCCTAAAACCCAAACCTCCCATCATTTCATCATTACAAAGTTTTCCCACGCCTGGGTGGTATTTTACCCCTTCGCTGTATCCTCCCTCCCTTTCTAAACTCAAAGAATTCCGCCATTGTACTGTTCAAGTCATCAATAATGCCCATCGGTAATTTGAAACAACTCATGACAAAATCTTTCGGGTATAGCCGACGAATGAATTTACCATCACCTCTTTTCCCTACTTAAGTATTAAAGCTTCCTTTAACTCTAGCATCCACCTTTGCTGATATATATCTAAAAACTCCTTTTTGTTTTCCTTCCAACTCAAGTGGCTGAGCCCTAGATACTTTTGATCATCACTCACGATTCCAAACCCATCAAAATACATCTTTGCAGCGTACCCGGTACCCGTGGGGAGAAACTGACTGAGCACTTACCCAAGTTTACCTTCTGCCTAGAGGTCGCTTTCATAATCTTAGAATTTTCTTTATCACTATCCCCTTCATTTGGGCAAAGATAAAGGTGTCAGCGAGCAAATAGATGTGACTCGATTCTCGCTTATCTCTCAAGAATCTAAATACA
Organism: Lithospermum erythrorhizon; assembly: GCA_019722365.1. NCBI lineage: Eukaryota > Viridiplantae > Streptophyta > Magnoliopsida > Boraginales > Boraginaceae > Lithospermum > Lithospermum erythrorhizon. The sequence continues at coordinate 805,457 of JADFUC010000852.1, read as the reverse complement.
CGCGAAGTTCTTCCGAACCTCTCGCTTCCCCTCGATGATAAAGTGAAGACCCTCTGCACAAATCAAGAACAAATAGGGAGACAATGGCTCACCTTGACGGATTCCCCGACTCGGCCTAACAAATCCTTTTGGAGAGCCATTAATAAGAAAACTGTAAGAAACAGTTGAAACCAGACACATAACCCACTCCAATCTATCATTTATAAAAATCCACTTTCAATATAATCCCCTTCAAAATAACAATTTACACAATCATAAGCCTTACTCATGCCCAACTTGGACTGGCTTATTCAAGAGTTTTTACTAGATTTAGAATGAATCATGTAATGAAGAACTTTATGAGCTATCAAAATATTGTCAGAGATCATTCTACCAGCAAAACGCACTTTTGATTTTCGTAAATAATTCTCAACAGACAGTCTCGCCCATTAGCCAAACTTTCCCTTTATGATTCATTAATAAAGCCCGAAGCAAGTGGCACGCTATGTCTGATTGCTCGCATACTACCATCCTTTGGGGACCCCTATATCCCAAAATTAATGTGAAATATTCTTTGGGTGGTGACTCAGAATAACCCGCTTACGTTGAAAAAAAAAAATTTAAAATTTTTCGTCGTATGCGGACCCGTGATAGTATAAATAATTATGATATTATTTCAGAATTTTTAGCCTAATTACATTTATAATTTAGTAGTTTTTGCTAAGAAAAATCTCTATCTTGGAATTGTCTGCTGAGATTTAAGTACGACAAGCTTGAGAAATTAAACCAAACCTGATTCCTCGAGTTTTTTTTAAATATCTATCCATACTTATCCAACACATCATCACAAGGCAAATCATCTCCTTCCTCTTCAGCCAAATGAAGTTTCACACCCTCCCCCTTGAAATTTTTTCTTCCATTTCTCTTCGATTGTCGCCAAAACTTAAGATCAAGCCAGAGAATATCGCTCTCCCATCCTTCTCTTCGAAGTTAAGGTATGAAAGTTCAAGTATTTTGGAGATATTTTTGGGTTTTGACATAGTTGACTTTTAGTTGACTTTTTCCATAATTCACTTTATGATGAATCTTATTGTTATGGGTTCTCATACGATATGTCGATTTAATTCATGATTTAGAGATCAAGCCAGGATGCTATGGCCGAGTTGACTTTCAGTTTCGCCACTTTTTGGGGCGATATTTTTATAACACTTTAAATGTGTAGGAGTTTAATCGGGGACCTTATTGTAGCTGTTGCGATGTTAAATTGGTTATTTAAAATTGATTTAAAGTGGAGCTAGGCTGAAAAGTAATATTTTCTGCCGAGATATAATTGATATTTTGGAGTATGATTGCTAATTAGGGACCTCGCTAATTAACTAGAATGACTTATAAGTTGATTTGTAATGATAAAGTAATATGTAATTTAGCGAGGATCATTTGGTTGTGTCCGGCGAGATTATAATTCGAGTTTACCCGCCATGTTAGACCGCTGTAAATCATTCCGATTAGAGTTGGTAATTTTTATACCAGAACGTAATTCTGATATTAGTTCCCTAAGTATACTTTCCGGGCGTTGCTAGGCCTCACCGCTGGAAGTAAATGCCCAAGGCTTCTGTGGGAGGACTCAGGATAACTAGTGAAAGTAGTACTTATCTCACGGGTGTTACTTTTACGCATTTCATTTTTAAATTGTGTGAACATGGTCAGGTACTATTATGTGAGAACGGAGATACATGAATTGTTGTAACATTTATGTGTGATTCATTTGTGTGATCCATGTTATGATTATGTGATTATATTACGTGGCGCTGGTGATCGCTGAGGTAAGTAATAGCTTGAACTCCCAACTTATATTGATTGCGGGCCTTGTCGGCACTATTGTATTCCCCGTATTCGGCTGGCACTTATGTATTTTTGTGGCCTTGTCGGGCGATCAGGTTTGACTTACTTATCATGATGTTTTAGCCGTGTGCTCGGATATTGTCTGGGAGTGCAGAGATGGTTATTGAGAGGCGATGGTTGTGAGTTATGTATGACTGGTGACTTGAGTATTAGGATATGACCCCAGAATCGGGACGGAAAGCATGGCTGTGTATTTTAAGAAGGCTGCTTATCGCCTTTATACGCCGGTATAAGAGCGTTACAGACGCCTTTTATACGCCGGTATAAGAGCATTGTGTATCGCCTTATACGCCGGTATAAGAGCGTTGTGTATCGCCTTATACGGGTATAGCAGCGCTGCCATATCGCCTTTATACGCCGGGTATAAGAGCTGCTAGGTACGCCTTATACGCCGGTATAAGAGCGTTGTTTATCGCCTTTATACGCCGCAGAGCAAGAGCGTTGTTTATCGCCTTATACTTCGTATAAGAGCTGCTGCTTATCGCCTTATACTTCGTATAAGAGCTGCCAGATCGACGGGCCGAGCTTTTACGCTACATCGTGATTTTTGAACTGATGGTATCTAGTTGACGAGTGATTGATGACTGTAGTATAGTTTTGTTGGGTCTATGTGGACCTGTAATTTCATGTGGCTCGGGGTGTGATTTTTATTCAAAGGAGTTGTATTCATTATTTGAGACCCTATATTCTATATTATGCCATGATGTATGGGAGAATTTTTCTTTTGTAAGTATAACACGGCCCGCTGTGTAGTCCCGTTATATATCTATATATCTACGCCGTATTTGACTCCTATGTTAATTTGGTCAGGCTTATGGTTTAAGTTTCAATTCTCGGTATTAAGTTTCACTTAAGCTTTTGCTTTATACCCCTTTTCGCTTTGGGCGGCATTTCATTTGTTGTTGACAGACGCCATTTGAGTCGAGGCCGTTAGAGAGTTTGTTCCGAGCGCTGCGCGAGCATCGGGTGGTAGAGACCCCAAGGGCCTCGATTTTTGATGTCACAAATGTTGATTGTTTTATTTTATTTTCTAAACTTTAGCTCATTTACATTGCCATTTTGTATTCTCGAAGTTCAAGATTTACTTTCTTTTGTAGTTTTGCATTACTATTTATTTGGATATGTCAGATATATATGGTTATTGTTTCGATATCACCGATGGATTGTAAATTTTTAAACTCTGTGTGGTCATTTTAAAATATTATAAAATCTATTTTGAAGGAAACGAGTAGTTTTAAACCCAGTCATTCATCGGTTTGGTGATTCTCGTGTTCCTGATGATAATGACTCTCACTCGTGTATGGCCGAATTGGGCGGGAGTCGTTATGACCCCTCATCCTTGTAATCTCGATTTTGATGATAGTTGGCTTGATTGTTTAAAGAGACTTTTAATAAGCCTCCTCTTTAAACAATACCGGCCCCATATTTTGGATAGAAATTATTTTTGAAGTTTAGATTTTTACCACCTATTTCTTTATAATTTAGTACCATGGGTTTCTCTCTCGTTTTTTGAATCTGTAAATCATTAGTTAGTGATATCTCATATAGTCATATTTTCATATACCCAATTGAAACTCCAATGTAATTATTTAAAATTGAATGTAGACTGTTCAATTTTTCGTCATTCACTAATTGATATTTGATGTAAAAGTAAAATCCTTTTTTTCTTGCCTCAATTTGAATTTTTGCCTGTGTGAGTTTTATTGATTTTATATTTTGCTTCAACTTTAAATGAATGTTTTATTTGTTTGCAACATAACTTTCAATGAATGTTCGGAATAATCTATTGAATGAAACTGGTTTTTAAATTTATATGGTTATATATTTTACATACAGAAAAAATTATTTAATAGAGGAACATCATTTATCGAGGCACGTGACCCCCTCCCCCCCCTCAAGCAGTGAGACGTCCCGATCTTAGCAATAATGTTACATAAACTTATGGGACGCAACTCATTCATGTTCCTAGGAGATAAGGACCTTGGAATTAAACTGACATGAGTTAAATTAACAAAACCAAGTAACTGAGAGCTAAAAAAGAAATTGTCAACAAACACGTACAATATCAACATAAACAATATGCCAATAAGATTGGAAGAAAGATACCGTCATACCATTCTGACCTGATTTGTCGCCAGGCATATCAAAGACCGCACGCTTCACCTCCTCGCCAGTAACGACCCCGGTTAACTGGTGTGATTCTTTTGCGTTGGACCCGTTGATCCACTATATGTGTTGCCAACTCAAAGTTCAAGCTGTGGATTAGTTTTCCTAAAAAATATTGCCAAAATAATTCAACACCACTTGTTCTACACTATGCGTCCCAGCTTGCCAAACACCCTCGCTATCCTCTAAACCCAACAACAAGTTCCCGCCGCTGAAGTCACATTTTCGCGTTCATACCTGTGGATCGATATTCACGTGGGGTCTCGATGCACAAATGGAGTCGGTTTGTATGGAGCTCATCGAGACCCTTATCGAGGCTATCGAATCAGGCCATCGCATTCGTGGGTCCCATGGGGTCTCGATGAAAAGTGTTCAAGAAAGATAAAGTGAGTTTAGGTCATAATTTCTTATAATCCAAAATTTCACTTTCTCAACTTTTTCCAATTGTTCCAAATTCAATAGAGTTGTTCTCTACTTGATTAAGATTTCATTTGTATATCATTTTAAGCCAAATCTAAGTAGATTTGCTATCGAGAATACTAGATTATAAAAGTATTACTCAATTGAGAAGCTTATTTGATAGACTTTGTAACAATCGTTGTGAGTTCATTCTAAGTGATTGCAAGAAAGAACAGTGACGTGACTCCTGGTGGGGGAACCTCAGATAAAAGATTCAAGTGTTATTTTACTGCATTTAATTATTTACCTCATATTACATCAGATATTGTGACTCAGAGGCCAGCCATATATCTGTTTAGTTATATCTCACAAGCAATTGGTCCCAACAATCGCACGAGTCAAGTTGAAAGCTGTAGCCACAGAATATCTGAAATTCAATGGAAAAGCACGGCGCGTATCGGCTACGTCAGAGATAAATTCAATGGGCCGATTTCACTATCAAAGAACACGAGATTATGGGAAGAAGCTTCATAGTCTTTAGCTTAAGCCCAGAACATGGAGATTGAAGCAGTCGGGGAACGAGCTGTGAGCAGGTCAAGTCTCGAGAATGCTGGACCGCGCTTTTGTCTAGAAACGTTGTTGCCAATGAAGCGGCGAGACCACGACAAAGCGGCTTAACGATAGCTTTGTCGGGTTATATGAGAAACCATCCATTAACAAGGGGTACATGACAAGCAACTGCTTTCACTTGAGGATGTCAATGATTCTATCGCTAGCACCTTAATCATTTTCAATAGTTTGATAAATCGCTGGTTCATCGTTGAAGTTAACTTCGAGGGACGAATTACAAAGATTGATACTATTGACATCTTGCTGTGAGAAGTTGGGAGCCGATGAGGTCAAGTGTGAGTAATCTATCTCGAAACGAAGCTGCGCCTGGGCGTAACAAGAGCGACGGCCGTCCGAAGTTCTAAGAATGAATAGTTTGGCAGTGCCCCGTGATCGAATGTACTGTGGGGTAGAACTACATAAAGGAAGCGACAAGAATAAATGGAGGCCAAAGTCAAGAGGGAAGAGTAAGTCGAAGTCGAGGACGTACTGGAAAGGGATGTAAAAGACCGTCATAGCGGTTATGCAATACAAGGCATCCTGTATTTAGGCAACAAAGAAATGAATTGTTTGATGACTACGGATGCCTCTAATTCCGTTGATTGCTCGATAAATTCTTGGATTCTTGATTCAGAGCATCAAGCCATACTACCCACCTCGTGATATAATGTTGAATTATATGGCTGAGATTATGGGTCGGTTTATCTTGCTAACTAAAGCGAGCCACCAAAGATCGCGTGGAAAGATGTGAACTTGAAGTCAGCCAAATGGTTCTACCTCGAGATCGACTAAAGCGAGGCAATGCATCAAGCCGGTGAAGAGCTTGACGGCGGAGTCACCGGACGGTAGATGGGTTACCAACTATGTTCTGGCGTGAAGTAAATCGAAGCGTAATGGTATGCATACTGATCAGAGTCTGAGGTTCAAGATAGGTACTGAGCCTACTGGAGCCTCTAAAATGACTATAGCCGCTTATTGATAGTTCTCGGAGAAGACGATGCCAGGGTACAAACCCGATTGGCCACATTGAGTTTAGAAAGCGGTTAAATCGCTTGTTTCAAATATCTGAACAAATCATGATCATCATATCCGCAGAATGTTCTGTAAGCAGAAAAGTCATTACAAAAAGGCTGGAAATGGAATCCGAGAGGCTCGAAAGTTAGTTCACACAAATGTTTGGGGATCATACTGCTGGTTCTTGCGAGACTGATATAACTTCATTTATCAGCGATTGCAGTGCTGCTTATTTTCAAGAACTAGGTATGAAGTCTTCAAGAAATGGAGAGTTATGGTCGTAGAATGAAACCTGGCTAAGAGTGAAGTGGCTCAGATCCCTGCTAAACGGGGGTGAATACAAAGTGATACGGATTTCAAAACACATTTAATAAGAGTGTAAGATCATTCCGTGAAATCAATTCAAATGTAATTTTTTGAATAGCCGAGAGGATGAACAGACTGAATGAACGTGCCGTGGCATAGGCTACACCAGGTCACCTCAAACGCCTGGGTAGACGCAATCAATAATGGCTTCGATAAATGCAAGACCTTCAAATTCCTCCGAATTTCGACTCAAGAGAAGTGGAGTTCTAAGAAGGTAAACTATTCTTTCCTCGAAAGTATTTGGTTGTTTAGCGATAAATTATGTTGAAGCAAATGCAAGAAATAAGCTTAGCTAAATCTAACATTTGCTATTTTATTGGTTATGGCGACGCGGGCATGGACACAGGCTCATGATCGAAGAACCTAAGATCATTCGGCAAGAATGTGGTCTTCAATGAACAGTGTTATACAAAGACGTACGTAAAGTGTTAGATGGCAGAAGCGGAAGGAGCAGTCACAACCGAATACCGAGGAAGTCGTTGTGGAGAAGGCGCATGACTCTCGGGGTTCCTCCCAAATGGCATGTCTTGGGATCATACCGCCTCCTAAAGATCAACCCGAAGATCCTTTTGGCTTACAGCCACCTTAAGAGACGGGTTCGGGGATGGAGGGGAGACGACAGAGTCCGATGATAACATTGGCCGCGATCAGAAAGCATAGTCCCCGAGTAGTGATCAAGATGGTGACACCTCGGTCTCGGGGTTAAGTATCCGTGTCGAAACTCAACTCGCAGGTGTATTCCACCTCTCGCTAACTTTCTCTGGCCGCACCGATAGAGGCGAGCCTGGGTGAAGCGCATAACGATAGTCGACCGCGGAGTTAGCGATGAAATAGGAGAGATGGAGTCATTGTTGACAAACATGACGCCTGAGTCAGCACTGCATGCAGAAGAATATTGCGTAATAAATGTAATTCATCGAATCAAGGAGGAACAAGATGAAGCAAACGCTATAAAGCCTGCTTTTGATTGTCAAGGGATTCAACAGAGGGAAGGAATTGACTTCACCGAAATATTCTCAAATTTAGTCAAGCTTGTGGACAATCGTGAACTGCTTGGATCGTAGCGTATTATCTACACCTTCATCGATGGATGTAAAACCGCGCTTCTACATGGTGATCTAGATGAAGAGTTATTCATGAAGCAACCCCTGGGCTTTGTTGGGGAGGAAAAGAAGATTTTGGTCTCGCAAAACTTCGGCGAGCCAGACATTAAAACAAGTTTCGGTAGCTGAATATTACCTTTGATAACTTTATCAAAAGGTTGAAGTTTGTAAGTTGCAGACCGAATTAATCAGCTACATAAGGAAGTTTCAAAAAGATTATGTTATCTTTACTTCTTTATGTTGATGATATGTTGATTGTGGAGCCGACATTTGGTAAAAGGTGAACATAAGCCAAGAAAGAGTTGTTTTGATTTATGGCGAAAGACCTAGCAGCGGCAAATTCTCGATGAGAATAATCGCAGATCGGGATTCTCCAGATTGACACAAGAAGAATACCAAGAAGGTAATCGTCGATTTCAATACGCCGATGCAAAGCTCGAAGCATTCTCAGTCGCCATTTTCAATTATCGCATACATTCACCGAGGACCGAAGATGACGTAGAGTATATGGATAAGGTGTCTTATGCTTCTCGCACAGTAGTCTTATGTGGCGTTATGGTGCAACTTGCACTTGGATATCAGCATTACGTCATGGAGTCATGTAAGAGATATATTCAACCTGTATGAGAAATATCAAGTTCTTAAGGGTTTCAGATAACTTAACGGTAGTGTTGAAAAATCCTTATATTTTCGAAAATCTAGTAAGGGGTTAGGGACATGTAGATGCCGATAACGGTGGCGACAAGCTGATAGTAGGAAGTCTACTGCTGGATATATATTCACGTCAGTACTCATATTATTTGAGATCTAAGTCAGAACTAATAAGTAAAGATTGTCTAGTCGCTGAGGCGTATTATGTTGCCATGGCGGAAGCCGGAAAGAGATGATTTGGTTGCGTACTTTGAAAGAGTCAATTCCTCGAAAGCATGGATATAACACATTGTACCGTGATAGCCTCTGTGAAAGCGCATTTTATCTCGGCTAAAATCCTCGCGGTTTGCGCGAGGACAAAGCATAGGGACTGAGGGTTCCATTTCCCTTTGGCTACCTTTATTGGAGAAGGGGTCCTGCTTGACAAGATTCTAGGAGATCGAAATCAGTCGATATGTTTACAAAGTTGTAAACAAGGAGAGTTCGGTTGTGATCGACTCGTTAACCTTTCTATGAAAGTAGCTCAAGGTGCCGCCGCGAATCGAGGCCTTGAAGACGGTGATTTGAAAAGGCTTCGCGGAGATTAAGGAGTCGAAGTGGCCGCTGCTCAAGGCTGAGGATTGACCCTATCGAGACTGTGGTCTCGACGGGGTCTCATGAACAAATAGAGTCGGTTCAGTATGGAGCTCATCGAGACCGCTATCGGACCCAGTGGGTCCGATGGGTCTCATGAGCGCGTGTTCAAAGAAAGATAAAGTGGAGTTTAGGTCATAACTTTCTTATAATCCCAAAAATTTCAATTTCTCTCAACTTTTTCTAATTGTTCCAAATTCAATGTAGCTGTTTCTACTGACAGAGATTATTTGTATATCCTTTTAAGCTAAACCTAGTGTGTAGATTTATCATTGAGAATACTAGATTATAAAGCATACCAATTGGCGCTTAGTTTGATAGGACTTTGTAACAATCAAGGTGAAGTTCATTCTAGTTACTCTCGTTAAAGAACAGGACGTGACTCGGCGTAACCTCAGATAAAGATCCGTGTTATTTATTTCTCGGTATTTTCAATTATTATCTCTTGCATTACATTGAGATATTAGACTAAGAGGGTTTGGGTAAACATATATCCGTTTTAGTTATATATCTCGTGCTAATTTCCCAACACTCGCTGTCAGCCTCGATCATAGCCGGGCGTGAAAGCAATCTAGTATTATTATCCCCAACTTTAAATGTTTTCTTTCCAACCCCATGTCAATATTTCTCTTCCTCCTCCCAAAGCCAACACGTGTCTCCTCAAGTGACACTAGACCCTCTCGATTCCCCCAGAAGATTCATAAACCTCTTGAATTTTTCTCCCCGAAGTCTACCGCGAACTCTGAGTTACAGCTTGTTCCTCTTGCACCACTCAATTATTGCACCAACACACTTGATTTTTTGCTCTGGATTGGAGTCACCCAAGCCTCGAACTACCTCCGACACCTTCTCTACCCACTCCACCGCTTGTCAAAAAAAAATGAACCCTTTGACTTCTCAACCCCGCATATTCAGACAAGCAACTACTCGCAATGATCCTCGCCCCAACTATATCAAGTGAAAACAGATGACTTTTGGAAAATCGAGGCACTAATGAAAGCATTTCCTATAATTCGATCGAGTCTAGCGTTAATAAGATGAACACCTCCCCCTCCGATTCCAATGCAAACGAATGCCCCACAAAACCCAAGTCAATTAATTCCCCATCTTTCACGAACTCTCTAAACATTGCTAAGCTAGCCTCCGTTCTTTCCAAGCCTCCTAGTTTCTCCTCTTGCGCTAAAATATCATTAAAATCACCCATGATACACCAACTACCCCCATTGCTCGGCGCTAAAGAACTCAAGAAATCTAGTTGATTTTTCCGCACAACTAGCATAGACGAAAGCCGCCATCCAATTCGTAGTCTCCTCCTCACATATTTTTGCTTCGACAACCCAGTTATTCCACCTCTCATTCGTAAGCAACTTGTCCACATTCCACATAACAGTAATACGCCCAGTTCCTGATATTTTAGTTTTATTAGAAACTAAAATTGTAAGAAAAGAATAAAAAATTGTTCGTAGTTATAGTTTCGTTTATTATAACTCTGTTGAATAAATGTTATTCCATAATTTGCATTGGAGACATAACTCATAATTAGTTAAGAAAAAATATTGGAAAGAATTGGTAATTTGATGATAATCTTGTTCTTATTAAATGTCGATACATAATGAAAAATAATATATTACTTGCATCAATTGCAAAGACGAGGTTCTAAGTTCGATCATTATAATAACAAGGATTTGAATTGGTTTAAAAAACAAATAGAATTGAAGAATACGATAGAAAAATAAGTTAAAGACTATAGATTATTATAAATGCGCGCTAGCAAACTAGTTGTATAAATAAAAAGGTCCTTCAGGAATATTAAGTGACTATCAAAATTTCTCAATTTGCAACACACCATAATGAATAGTAACGAATGCAACTCTCTAATCCTTTTGCTCCTCCTCATTCCATTACTTTTCTTCATCGTCTTCAAAAATTCAAGAGGTCAAAGTTAAAAGGTCCACAACTTCCACCAGGACCAACTGCATGGCCTCTCATAGGAAACATCCCTCATCTAGGAAAACTTCCTCATTCCTCTCTAGCCAATTATGCTCTTTTTTTTAAAAAAAATAACTAATATTTTTTTTATTAAATCAAGAAGAAGCTAACCGAAGATGTTAGGACGAATTTAGTGGCGTGGTCTGCTCAATTAAAAACCCCTGTGAGAAAAAATAGGCCTCGGCGGTTGGCCTAACCTCGTGGGTCAATCCATAGTTCAGTAGTTTATTTCAGCGCCACACACTCCTAAAGCGGTCAGGGGAGCTTATAAAGGGTCAGAGCCTATTTCAAAGCCATCCGCCTCACGACTTACGAAGCCGACTGGGCTTCTAAAGCACCAGCTGTGCCATCCCGAGGAAGAAAGTAATAACATAAATCTTCTGGGCAATTCCTCGAGCAAACAAACAATAAACAAAGATTACGACAAAAATAAAACTAGACTTTGTATCTGATATAAGGAATCTGCTCTTGGATCAAACCGATATCGGGTACGGATGTTCCAAGGATCTCACTAAACTCAGTACTGGCATACCTTTCCTTCAATAGATTTTTCATTAACCGATGAGCAATAAATTAACTCCTCAAGGCATGACTCCGCCGAATGATATGTTCATTTCTCGTCAACGAGTTAGTTATCTTATCCACAAGATAATTTAAACGACCATGTCCCCCGCCTCTTAATTACACTGTCAATGAGTTGCATGGAATCCGTCTCGATGATTACCTTATTCCACCCTAAATCTGAGTATATCTAGAGACCATCATAAACCGCCAATAGCCTCGGTGAAAAGCGTAAATGTTCGAAACCGATGAGTGAAAACCTTTGAGAACCTACCTCTGGCGATCATGAAAATCCCACCGGAGGAAGTATTCAATAAAAATAATAAGTTTTATAAACTTAAATAATATATGTCAATGTATGTATATTATTTTTGTAAAACATTAGTAATATAATATTAACATCCAAAATTACATCATTCAATAATAATCAACCAAATATAATTATATTTCTGATTTAATAGATTATTAGTTTCAAAAAATGAAAGATTTTCAATTTAAACATCTCATCTCTTTTCCTCCAACTAAGAAAAGAAAATATTTTTTTTATATGAACATTAATCATATTAACATGTTCTAGACCTCTCGGTTACTTCATCAACTAACAGAACAGGTTATCTATAATGATAATATTAAAGAAATAATTTGGTATTCGACTTGTATGTTTTAATTTATGATTTTATTACCACATAAAGTTGGAAGAGAATGAAGAAAATTAAGCCACGCACATAGCTTATGTCAAATTAGATATTCAAATAGGCTCAATTTCTGCATAATGAGCCGTTTGAAATAATTTATTGGGAATCCTAATGCTCGTGATATACCCTTATCATTATTTGTTAACCGAAACAAAATTATTAGTAGTTAACATCTATTGCGTGTTGGATATAAAGAGAATATTAGAGCCGCCGCGAATCCAAAATTTGCCTCTCATTTCAGGTCAATGAAATAAGCAAGAAAGCAATGGATCAAACCATAAAGTTTGAAAAATCGCGGCGGTACCACATTGCTCGGTATGCAGAATGATTACTTTATAAGTAAAGGCTCCTAGTAGCCTTAGTAATGTGATCACTACTTACGCTAAAATGTCTACGCTGGGCTACTGCTATGGGGCGCAAACCCGCAAATGAGCTCGGCACCTGGGCTGTGTGCGCTAAGGCGCTGACCATGGGGATTACCTAATGCAGCCCGAAAAGAGGGGGGTCGCATGAGCCAACTTTTGCTTCGTGCCTAGTTCGGGTTTTTGCACATTTCCAAACTTGAAATCGAATTTGATTTGGCATTCAAATCACTATGTTTTTATTTTTGCTCATTATGAAAATCTTAATGTAGGAGACGCTTTTGGTTAGCGTACTTACATATTACTCTGGTCGATCCATCACCCACAACACAAGAAATCAAAAAAAACGCCAGCTTCACAAAAACTGGTGAGCTCCCATCTCTCTTTCCATTGGTTTTCTGTCCAAGTGATACTCAAGCTCGTAGGCGGTTCATAGTGCTAGTGAAGCCGATCGTGAGGTGGTTTTATCCTGGGAAGCGTGACGCCTCTGGCCGCCCCAGTACCGGCGGAAAGCAGGTCGAATATGTTTAAGGAAAGCGTTGTAAACGTGACTATCCGGGTTTCGCTTTCGTTGTAATTGTAATTAATTGCTTGTAATCGCTTTCATTTCGTATGAGTTTTGTATTGTTCCATTTTATCTATTAGTTCCCCTACGTACCTTTAAAAACGTATTCGATCTGAGCTACACACACACAACACCTTGCAATGGAATCCAATGTCGATACATCTATGGTGAATGCAAGCGATGGTCAATTTTCCAAATAGGTCAGCTGGCTTTGATGGGTGGGCGTTTGAATGTCAAACTGCTCCAGCCTTTTGTCCCGGGGGTCACACTTCCTCCCTATGTTCCCCAGCTTCAAGGGGTTGTTCAAGCAGTTAGTCGCTCATGGTGGTGTCAGAATTGTTCCACCAGCTTTTGCTACCACAGTTACATTGCCTCCTCAACCTCCAAATGTTCCTGTGATGCAGAAAAATGATCAACCTAAGCCCCAGTTTTTTCCGGACAAAAATGATCAACCTTGAACTTGCAACTGCTCTTGGTCGAAACTCCTATGGTTCAAGATGATGGTGTTTGAGTTTGGTCATGTCGACTTCGGAGACACACATTATTTGAGTCGCAATTATTTGTTGACTTATTTTTCTGATGATTTGCTAGCGATATAAACACGCTACTACAAAACAAGAAATGGGACGCACTCGAGTTCAAGTATAAGACTCAAGATGCGGTCCCAAGAAATTTTATTAAATACTTTACCATAAAATGGTTGATGATAAATCGATGGACGACCGCCGAGAACTCGAGGTTGTCTTCCACGAGCTTCAAGTTAGTGAATGGTCTCGAACGATGCTCAAGGTCAGCCATGGGTCGAGAAATTGTCACCATCTTGATAGACTTCAAGAACTATTTGAAGACAAGCGAAAGGATAAGGAACATGCTAGTAAATTATCTCGCTGGCTTGAAAATAGAAGAGGGCACAGGGAAGGCTGATCGTGGATCGTTTATCCCAACTCCTCTCAAGGGGAGTCTAATGTGAATGCTTTTTGGAATTTGGGTCTTCTTCGAGGTCTTCAAGGGTGCTAATGATTTTGCACCTGCGGAAACATTTCAAGAAAAGCGGTTCGGCTTCTCAAGGGAATTCCCTTCAAGGCTTTTGTATTGGGTGTTACAATTAACAAACGTGCGGTCATAAGTCCTTCGAGTGTAAACTGCCAAGAAGAGAAGTAATAATGGGAAAAAGATGGCGAATATGGTCACCCGTTAATTCCATTTAGATCAAACTTGTCGTAAGCTCGTGGATTTCGAGGTGAACTTTAAGTGGGCACGAACCCACAAGAGTGGGCGGATCGACATGCTACTAGGCATGTTTGTTCGGTCAAAAGATCACTTTGCTACTTTCTGCCACGGCGAACGGGTGAGAAGATGTACATGATTTAATAACGCAACTCCAATATTGAGGAGTAAGGAACTGTGGCGCCGAATGACTTCGGGAAAGGAAGTCACATCAAGAATGTTCTCAGATGTCCGTAACTTAGGAAGAACCTTGTGTCTGCCTTTACTTAGCAAACATGGGTTTAAACTTGTAATTGAGTCCGATAAAGCTGTACTTTCTAAGTTTGGCAATGCTTGTTTGAAAAGGCCACAGGTTAAATGGTCTTTTCAAAACGAATGTAACGGTTACAAACAAGATGAATAAAAATATTGCCTATGTTTGTAAGTAATTTAATTTATGGCATAGTATTAGACATTTGAACTCTAATTCTTTGCGAAGAATGACTGCTAAATCACATACCTAATGAATTTATCGGCTAAGAATTACAAGTGTGAAACGTAAGGTTGAAGCAAAATCATGAGAGCAACATTTCAACCGTGGTTAAATAATAAGCCTCTCGATCTTGTTCACAAAACACGCCCGTGATATGAGCCTTACCAATCCAAAGGTGGAAATGGAGTATTTATCACCTTTATGTATTTATAGTACAAAATTTTGCTATGTATACTGATGAAAAGCAACCATAAATTTGGTACTTTATAAAGAAGAAGTTGAAATCAACTTGAGAAAAAGATAAAAGTAGTAATTATGATGTGAGGTGGTGAGTATGTTTCACCTACTTGGCTTCAATTTTGTTCTGAAGCGTGGTATTACCCCACGAAGCGATCTACCCATATTCTCCTCAATCGAATGGACTGCCAAAGAAAACCGATCATTGAAAGAATGATGGAAATGCCTTCTGATAAGTTCAAGCACTGCCAGGCCCGGGGGAAGCGATATCGACAAATTTCAACTACCTCGAATTTTAAAATGAGGATAAACCCCATTTGAATTGTTCAAAGGTGAAAGACCAACCTACAAACATCTTCATGCTGGGGTGTTTCCGCGAAGGTCATGTTACTCTCCTCCTAAACAGTGACTATTGTCCTAAACCGAAGCCGATGCACTTACTGAGGCTCAAAATAGTAATGTACATCGGTTTCTTGTTCATAAGAGGACACAATTCACGCAGTGAAAAGAATACAAGAGTCTCGGAATGTCACGTTTCTTCGAAGATGTCTTTTCGATGAAATCTAGCTTAAGGTGCTTCGACATCTAAAAGGACATGAACTCCGAGGGTAGCGCCGACAATGACTACGGATAGTCAACGAAGGAAGAGGAAGAAGAACTCTACGTAGTAAAAGGGCACGTGTCGAGAAGTCTTTTGGTTCTCGATTTTGTAACGTGATATGCTTGGAGTTGAACTCGAACTTACCAAGAGGTCAAGCTGGCCTAACCGATGGTCCCATTGGAAGGAAACTATAATGGGCGAAGTTGATTCAATTTTACAGAATCACACTTGGGAATTGGTGGATCTTCTGCCATGATATAAGGCTTTAAAATCCAAATGAATTTTTAAGAGGAAAATAAAAGCTGATGGGACGATAGATAAGTACAAAAGTAGACTAGTCATTTGTGGGAATAGACAAAAAGAAGGACTAAACTATTTTGATACTTATTCTCCGTGATTAGCGATAACATCCATTAGATTATCCGCAATTGCCTCACCGCCAAGAACACTTAGATGTACATCAAACGGACGTAAAAATGTTTTCTTAAATGTAGAATTAGATGAAGAAATTTATATGGAACAACTCGGTGGTTTTATAGTTCCGCATAAAGCAGGGAAAGTATGTCGACTTGTCAAATTTTTGTATGGGTTAAAACAAACGCCTGAACAATGTCATGACAAGTTTGACAAGACAGTACTTTCGAGGAATTTAAAATCAACGAAGCCATGACAAGTGTGTTTAAGCGTAAAACCACTGTGGCGGATATGTAATTCTTCAAGCCAGATGCTGGATTTGACATGCTCATTGTTGGTAGCAATCAAAAGATGATTCAACCCACCAAAGATATGTCAACCTTGGGCTTGATATGAAGTGACATGACAAGGTATCTAATTTTGGGAGTCCGTATCATGAGAATCCCTAATGGTTCAAGTTGTTAACCCAATCACACTATGTCGATAAAATTCCTGGGAAATTTTGCCAAGATGATTTGGGAGAATGTCCAACTCCAAAGGGATGAACATCGATTCTCACGAAGAAATAGTGAAAAGTGTGGCCCCAACTTGAGTATTCTCAAGTTAGTCGAGTCTCACAATTCAATGAAATAGAACTAGACTGTATATAGCTTTGAAGCAAATCTGAGTGTGACATACGAGTAACTGAAAGACTCAATGGGAAGCTGGCAATCTGTTACCTAAGTACTTTGAGACATACTTGGGGATTACGGTTACACCATACACGCGATATCCACCTGCATTGAGGTATGATGATGCAACTAACCCTCGACACCGGTGATCTCAATGGCTTACCAAGGATACGTGTTCACTTTAGGTGGTGTGTTCGTGTCATGGAAGTCCTCAAAACAACGCACTTAATGATCCGCATGGAGTTTGAGTTCATCATTTTATGCTGTGTTAGTTTTAATGGTTAAGGCAATTTCTTGAGGATATTCCGGAGCGGGAAAAGCCGCCCCACTCAGATATATCAGGACAATGAGTCGAGGGCACAACCACTTATATAATAAAAGTCGAGACACATCTTCTACTCCACATAATACCACGGGGACAATTACTTCAACCGGTTACCACCTGATCATGTAAGATCAAAGGATAACATGGATCCACGGCGGGCAAAACAACTAGTTGAGAATTCATCGAAAGGAATGGATTGAAACCCCAGAAAAATTACTTTAACGAGCGACAACCCTACCTCATGAATCGGAGATCCCCAAGATCCGTGTTCCAAGTGGACAAACCCACTAGCATTGTGGCTTAGCAGATTACTGTGGGGAGACTTCTACCCGCCTGTGGACAGAAACGACAATTCAAGCAGGTGTGCTTAAGTTACGCTAACACTTAAGTGAGATAACGAAGAGAAAGTACTTGGTTACCTCGAATAATATGGAAAGTCACCATGGAGCTAAAGTAAGTGGGCCCCTTTAGAAGAGAAATGCTCGAGGTGCATTTTATCTAGCAACCCCACAACTGCATGTGTCCACAGCCTAACCGGACACAGAGAACTCATTGTTTGACTGAGATCCTCAGAAGTATGTCATCATTTGCTGTCAAAAGGAGATTAGTCTCAAGACATCGTTGCCTATGTCTGAATGTAAACATAAATGGCCCACTATCCTATGTGAATCCTATTGCTGTTGCTATCACCGACATCGAGTCAAATCTTTCAAATAGTTTTATTGATTCTCGCTTTGAATACAAATTTTGATTCATGTGGGGGATGTTGGATATAAAGAGAATATTAGAGCTGCCAAGTGAATCCAAAATTTGGCTCTCAAGCGTGTCAACGAAGCCAAGAAGACGTGGATCAAACCATAAAGTTTGAAAATCGTGTGGTACCATCGTTGAGAGTGCGGGAGTAGTGACACTTATAAGTAAAGGCTCCTAGTAGCCTTAGCAATACATTGACTACTTATGCTAAATGTCTACGCTGCCACTGCTAGGAGGAGGGAAAAATCCGGGGTAAATGAGCTCGAAATCAAGTGGCCAGCAGCGCGAATTCGCGGATACGAATGCGCCCGGGGCAATGTGGCGAGCTAACTTTTGCTTCCGGTCGAAGTTCGTTTTGTACATTTCAAACTTGAAATCGAATTTGATTTGGCATTCAAATCAAAATGGCAAGCAGCATAATGCTTTTATTTTGCTCATTAAGGGCGTTTTAACAGACCTTAACGTAGGGAGACGCTTTGTTGAAGAAATTTCTACATATTGGCCGAATGATCCATCACCACAACACAAGAAATCAAAAGAAAAACAATACGCTTCATTAAAATCCGAGAGCTCCCATCTCTTTCCATCAAGCCTGGCCCAAGTGATACTCAAGCTCGTAGAGGTTCGCCGACGTTCATAAAGCAGCGGCGATCGGTGTGGTTTTATCCTCGAAGTTTACGCCTATGTCGCCCTTAGCACCGGTGCTATGTCAATAATGCTTTTAAGCGAAAGCGTTGTAAACGCGACTATCCGCTTCGCTTTCGTTGTAATTGTAATCGTCGCTTTTGTAATCGCTTCATTTCGTATGAGTTTTGTATTATTTATTTGCAAAGTTTTGTTGTATAGTTTTCCGTTTTTCTATTAGTTCCCTACATTATGATTCAATGGATAATTATTATTATTAATAATAATAATAATAATAATAATAATAATAATAATAATAATAATAACAATAATTTACCAAAAGCATATAAAGATATGTTGGCATATTAATTTGTCCTGCTGCGAAATTGCAGCTAAATATCAATGAATGTGATATTTGTAATCATATCCACAAAGGTAACATTTGTAATTAGGATTGGAATAAAGATATATATCAATTATACCAAATTGAGATGTTCATAGAGTCATACACATATTACTTTAACACCTGACATGCCACTAAATATATCGCGAATCGATCATCAATATAAGATCATCAAGTTAGTTGCTTTACGATTAAATTTGAGATAATTTAAATTTTCATGACGTTGAATATATAAAATCTCATATACGAATAATTAAATAACAATAATAATAATAATAATAATAATAATAATAATAATTCTACACCACATATATTTATTTAACTAATACATATTATAACATAGTTATGCATAATAATAATAATTCTACAAAATATATATAATTATTTAACTAACACCTATTATAATAATATTTAATAATAATAATGGGGATCTATATAAAATATATTATTATTTGATAGTAGTTAATTCCTTATTGTAATTCAGCGAAGCTTATCAATAAAAAGGTAGAAGTATTAATTGTACATAATATTTTTTGTCTAACTTGTGATTTTTAGAGCAGAAATTCAGAATTTAGTGAATTAATAGTGTGAAAAATGCAAGAACGAAAGAAATACAACCTTATTCACATTTTGTTATTATGTTAATGAATAGTGATAGTAGTTAATGATATATATATAGTGATTTTATAATTTAGTTAGAACATTGAACAAATTTGTTTGACTTGTCATTCTTATAATTAAGTCATGTTTAAGCTAGCTAAACATGTTTTTGTTTAGTTTTTAATTGATTCAAGGCATTGATTTAAAACTTTATCAGAATGACATATATATTTTAATGAATTTAACTAACACACATTGTCCATATTCTTGCCCAGGAAGATAAAGAAAGTGCAATGAAGAATTTGCTAAGAGGAGTGATTGCTGTTATTTGAGCACCCAATGTACCAGATATCTATCCATCCCCTTTTTAGTGACTTAGATCCTCAAAAGTCTACAAAAAGAGGAGAAATTTCAAGCATACATATAAATTAACCCTCTTATTATACTCACAATACACAAAATTTTGATAACAAAATACCATAAATCGGCTTACGAACGACTAATTTATCCCTAAACAACTTTCCCCTATATTTCACATTTCCATTAAACCTAAGCTATTCCCGCCTTTATTTCTCAAGCATTTACAGAGCTTACCTCCTCCCCCACTCTCCCACCTAACATTTTCTCTCTAAAAATTTTCATATTATTAACTCCAAAAGCCTTAGAGGATCAAATAATGTAGTTATTCCAAATTTCAGCTATTTGGTATTATTTCGTTATTGCGGCATTATTTCTCGTTATCTACTTCCAAATAATTCTAGATTGTTGTGGTGTTATTTCGGTTTTAGATGTTGTTATGTGTGTTTTATCACACAAAGTTTTGGATTTTATAGTTTTCATGGGCTTTTATTGTTGTTTATTTAGATATTTGTGTTTTATTTGGCAAAAGCCTGAATCTTTAAATTTTTCATGTCAATGATTTATAATATGTCAGAATCTCAAGATAACACATTATAATATGTTAACTCGCATACATTATCATATATTATAACACAAGATAACACATTGTAATTATGTTATAAACTTAGTATGTAACACATTATCATATGCAGTTATAAGATAACTTTAATATAATAGTATAACCCACTCACAATGTCGGGCTTTTATAATTTTAAAAATATTATGTTAAGAATAGTTGGATAACTGTAGCATAACACATTATTTGCTACGTTATAACACAGGATTATAGGCTTGTGTTTCACGCTGAATTTCATCAAGCAGTATAGAACTCCGGCCGACAACTATGCTTAAGGAGGTTAAATGGCAATTCGACAAGAAATAAGACCAGTTCGCTTATGCTTTTGATTTCTATAAAATGAATGATGGGCCATTTCTTATGGTTATTTTTTGAACTGGTTTACATTCTTAAAGCTCTTTTGAACTATCTTTACTCTTTTGAACTATGAATGAATGTCTTTAATGTTAAATAAATTTGCGCTGGTAAAATGGAAAAGCTCATACCGAATACCACATTATAATGTAAGTAACATTTAGAACAATAATCATTTAAAAGTTCATGTTTAAAATTGTCGAATAGACATTACAACGAGGCGGTAACAATTCCACTGTGGTTTAATCCTAGTCGATACATATATCAACTCAAGGAAATTGAATATCGTTAATGAAACTTACGTACTTTAAATGCTTCATATCTCCATATTTTCCTATTTTCTTCCAGCCATTAAATTGATCGCATACATAACTGAAAGATTCGACATACCACGATTATAACGATATAACGTATTATAACATATTATAACGTGTTATAACGCATTATAAATATTATTATAACGTATTATATTAAGTTTACATGAAAAGTACGGTATTTTGTAACGTAAGAGGCGAAGTCGAATGATTAGATTTTAATAAGTGTAAATTAGTCATTTCATACGAAAGATGATTAAGCATAAAGATTTCATACATAAATAAGATGGCCACTGATTCTTCAAAATTTCAAGAAGCACAATTTAAATGAAAGATATAAATATTCATGAGGAGGATGGGCGAATGGTATTTTTGACACCTGTAATTGGAAATTCTACTCTATCTCGAAACCCCTACTCTAAACAACGACTATCGCAATTTTTAAACAAATGAAGAAAATAATTAGAATGCAACTTAAGGCGAGTCTCGTTTGAATTGAAACGGCTGACACACTTGAACCATAGTACTAAACATTGTTTGTTGTAGGAGTTATCTCAATGCTGGCGACACTGGTACCTCAATACTGATTGATGATGGGGAATTAATCAAAGAATCCCACATCATAAACTTACCATATCTTCAACCATGTATCAAACAAACTCTCTTAAGGGTTCACTCCTCCTCATTCCTCATGCTATCCATTCCCACTATAATAATAATAATAATAGTAATACTTCCAAATTTGTATCTCCATTTGAAAATTTGTATCAAGCGATAAATTAACTACATGGATTGGAAAATGAACCATGCTTACAACAGATTAATCTATTAGCTGATCCGGAGCTCAAATGGTTTGGAAAATGAAACACTACACAACAAAACAAAATAATACATAGGATTCTAGGATCTAGTTACCAAAGTTCTAGCAGATACATTTGCCCCCCAAATGAAGCAGCCCCTTAACATCTTTATGAATGTTACATGGATTAATTGGCATACACAAACATCAGGCCAACACAGTGTGCACAGTATTCACTGGCATGGTTCTAGTGCAAATCCACTAGATTCACAATTCAGCTCACTTTTTTGTTCCTGGATAGCTCATATAATCCTTATTTCTGGTGTCGGGGTTATTCATGACGCCACGATAATGAGGTACTCCGTCAAAACCAGGGGGGATCGATGGATTTCTTGGTTGCTCGGCCTGTACGTGCTGCCGCGATGAAGTGAAGCTGGTAGGTGTGTACTGTTGGAAATTGACATGATTGTGAGTTGCTGACTGTCCAAAGGATGCATTTCCACCAAAAACAGAAGTAGTATTTTGAGCCTGAGAAGATCCATGATATGCAAGATTACCCTGGAAATGTGAAGGGACGTTTTGTTGAGAATTAACAATATTGTGAGATCCTGACTGACGAAACTGGCCATTCCCATGAACAGAGTAAGTAGTATCTTGAGGCTGGGAACATCCTTGATATGACAGAGTATCCTCAAGAGATATAGCCCCAGTAAGAGTCTTGAATGCAAAATCCAGGCATGGATCTGAGTCTGACCAAGAATCCACCACCGAAAGATAGGAGCCTTGTGGATTTGGAGGTTTCAAATTCTCAAACTTTGGCTTCTCATTCAACTGGATTCCCGTCTCCACTGAAGCAGTTTTTATCTCCACAGAAGCCTGGGCATATTTTGGTCCTGGTTTCATCTCTGACACAGCATGGTCGTTAACCAAAGGCTGCTCATTCATCTCTATCTCATCCATCTTTGTTATTGATTCAACAACCATAGAAACAATGTCAGCAACATCAGGTGCTCGCTCAATATTGATTGGCTCCATTGACGCATCAAAGACATGTTTCGTATCAATTGGAAATGCAGGGCGTCCAACTTGAGTAAACTTCTCAAATGAAATCCCTGGCAATGGCTCGGACTGGAGTGGTTGTGGTAACACAGAAGGAATAGAATTTGTGGTAGTTACTGGCAATGTCTCGACTTGGCTCCCTGCTAACCTTTTAGATGACCTACCAGAGGTTGCTGCAACAGGCCTTTTAGACGTTCTTCTAGGCATGCTCTGTGGTGCAGGCCGTTTGGATGTCCTACTAGAGGTGCTCTCTACTTTCTTCTTATTTGAGTTTTTCAAGCCTGTGAGAATGTTTTTACCCTCTTTCTGCTGTACATCATCATTTGTCAATTTCTGTTCAAGTGAGGCATTAGCATCCGATACAGGTAAGTTAGGATGAAAAAGATGATGCTGAAGCTGCGGCTGTAGCAGGACACTGGGAACGGCATTCGTGGTAATCATTGGCAATATATTGGTTTCATCTTCACAAGCCATCCGCATAGCAGCTCGAAGAGATCGTTCACTTAATTGCAGATTAGGAGGCATTTCAGGTTGGCACCCTGCCAGCCTTTTGGACGCCCTACCATGGACACCCTGATCCGTCTTCTGACTAGATCCACCATGCTTCTGCTTATCCATATCTTTTGCAAACTTCGGCTCATGAAAGGTATCAGCAGTACCTAGATCTAGCTTAGAATGAACAGGCTGACCTGGTATGCTGGCAATGGCATCTATTGTCATAGTTGGCAATGCATTGGCTTCACCTTCACGGGACTTCCTGGTGGTAGATCGAAGAGATCGTCCGCTTAACTGCAAGTTGGGTGGAGTCTCAGGTTGAATCCCTGCTAGCCTTTTAGACGTCCTGCCAGGAACACTCCGTGACAACCTCTTGGTGTCACTTCTAGAGGCTGGCGTCTCAGTTTTCTGCTCCATTATACCTGTCACGGACTCTTGTTTATCCAACACTACAGTCCCAGTATTCGATGCAGTCCTGACCTCCTTCTGCTCTGACCCTTCTGGTCTGATTTCGGAGATTTGAGGAGTTTTTCTAGGTTTTCTTTCTCTTTTCCGCAGTGACTTTTTTGGGGTCACTTCAGATACATTATTTGTTAGAGCAGTGATAGACAAACAATTTTCTTGCATTCTATTTGAGCTATCAGCTTCTGCTTTCAAATTGCTTGTATCAAAGTTCTGTTTTCCTGCAAAAGTTTGAAGTATCAGCAAAAAATTAATGAACCACCACTTGAACATATCATAGAAGCCAAAACTGTAGTTCAAAAATAAGCATACCATAATTTAAGTCATCACTGAGAAACTGCCCGCTGGTTGATTGCACTGAGTACCTCTGGTCAATTGGAGAAGGCCGCTGAGAGACATCCCAGCAATTAGCTTTTATGTTTTGAAAAAATTACTGGAAGCATAGTTTGAACTACATATACATACTGCATACATGGTTGAATATGCATCTAATGAAACTAATACAAGAGAGATCAGACAGAGAAGACAGTTTAATGATTACTACAAATGCACATAATCCAATATGATATATAATAAATCGTATTCGTTATACATAAAAAAGAGAGAAACATGATAAGGGTAGTGGCCAACATATATATATATATATATATATGTATATATATATATATATATACTATATATATATATATATATATATATATATATGTATGTGTGTGAAGATCCTCCCGTTAAGCAATGTCAACTTGAGTGGATATACCGTATACTCCAGAGAATGTTTATGCAGTGTGATATGAGGAAGAACTACAAAGCAGTCTGATAAATTTTACTATCTCAGATGAGGTTGACCAAATGCACATAATCCAATATGATATATAATAAATCGTATTCGTTATACATAAAAGAGAGAAACATGATAAGGGTATTGGCCAACATATATATATATATATATATATATATATAAAGTGAAGATCCTCTGTTAAGCAATATCCCGGCAAGGTGGATATACCATATACTCCAGAGAATGTTTATGCAGTGTGATATGAGGAAGAACTACAAAGCAGTCTGATAAATTTTACTATCTCAGATGAGGTTGACCAAAGTGAATGCTTACGTGGTCCACATGGTGAGTAGAGTCGTTATCATATGCACCTCTTTTCCTAGGTTTGCAGGCACATTTACTGATGTCTCCAGTCTCTATATAGCGCAGTGCATCCAATTTTGACCAAAACATATATCCACTGATGGGGTCCACGTAAAACTATAGGAATAATCAGAACAAGATCAAGTCAAATATACTACCGAAATTCGGAAGAACAAGAGATAAACTTATAAAGTGCAGTGAGAGACAACCAAAATAATAATATTAATGATAACAATGATGAGTGAAAAGAAATATGAGCCACATTTACAATTCATTGGCTCTATTTTTTTCTTGTGAAGCTACTAAACTGAAAGACACTACAGCTGCTGGCTAAGACATACACTAGAGCTGATTCCACTAAACATGTTAATTAGTGGATGAAGTCACGTTAAAACAATATATGTAGCCCAGGGGTACGGTAAATTGTACTGTTATTTAGGGTTTCTTTTGGGGGGGGGGAGTCGAGGTAATTGTTGATGATTTGTTTTGTTACCGTGTCCTTTCTTTTCCCATCTTTTCTAGGCTTGAGTTCCTTTATCCATCCAGGCGGCAGCCCGTCCACTGCAGTACTCTCAACCTGATCCAACAAGTCAATATATAAATTAGAGGTTAACCCTAAGCTCAAATTATAGATAATTATACAAATGAGAACTATCAGATTGGTACAAAATTCATCAGCAGAATTTGGTCAAGCTCATTACCGATTTAACAGCCTCCACAGTGTCCTCAAAAAGCTTGTTGATTTCTTCCTCTCTAGATATGCTATTTTGGCTCTTCCCCAATGTATAATGTTCTGATACATCAATCTTCTCCAAGTATATATCGATTTTGTCAAATGGAGCATGCTATTACAAGAACATGTTTCAGAAATGGGAACTAAAAGGAAAATGTGCTGCTCACTAAACAAACAAATGTGTGACGTTAACAAGTACTGTAATATTTAGTTCCCCAGAAATATAATTTTAATATGTACTATGGAGTGATTAACACAAAAGTTAAGAGGTAGGTGTTGCAACAACATTAAATTCCTATAGCAATTGAAAATTGCATAACTCAGAAAACCCTACTTTTTATTTAGCACTGCTAAGTAAAAAATTATCATACTCTACCAAAGCCCAAAAGAAGTCAGAACTTCCCACACAAGGTACAAAGTGTAATGTCAGCAAAAAAGCACATAGTTTCAACAACATTATCTTCCTGTGGCAATTGAAATATGCACCACTAAGAAAATATTATTTTATTCATCACCAAAAACATATACTCGCATGGACTATCAAACCCCAAATGAATTCAGAACTGCACCACTAAGAAAATATTACTTTTTATTCATCACCAAAAGCATATACTCGCATGCACTATCAAACCCCAAATGAATTCAGAACTTGCTAAGCAAGGTACATGGTCAAATGTCATCCCAAAACCAACTTCACCAAATTCCATTCCATGTTTCCGAAGAATAATTTATCGATATATCTGAACATCTAAGTCACCACATACAACTTCTTCTGTTGTTTGCATTATAAAATTGGCAATGATTATAATGACATAAGAAATGTGTTAAGAACAATCATACTTATAACTAGATGAGTATCATGTGAAAGAACTATTTAAAGAGTCCAAGATATACTCGTGTAAACTTTTAGTTGAATTGGTGTGCCAGTTGCCTAGTTCTAAAATATTTTTCACATTAGTAAATTGAGTATCATAGAAATAAAAATGCCGTCTCGGGATCCAAAAGGAGAATAGCAGAGAATATAAGTCATGAACATGGCGGTGGTCAATCAATATAAAATACTTACAGCTTCAGTAGATTCTAAATTGGGTTCTTCTACTTTCTTTGGAGCTTCAGTAGATTCTACATTGGTTTCTTCTATTTTCTTTGGAGCTTCAGTAGATTCTACATTGGTTTCTTCTATTTTCTTTGGCTTCAGTTTACACTTGCTACAGTCCCCTGTTTCAATATAGCGTAATGCATCCTTTTTAGAGCGAAACAGAAAGCCGCTTACAGGATCCTTGTAGTACTGTAGAAATGAGGAAATTAATTGGAAGAATATTAGATCTACAATTGTGAAATAATGCTCGTCTATGTCCTAATGGGGTTCGGATGAATATATGTTTTGCATGAATGTACTCAGCTCTTCTACAATAATGGGTTTCATGGTGATCATCAACAAGAAGGGATGGATGGATAGTAGACTCATTACCACATCTTTTCTTATCTTGCCAGCAATATCTTTGGTCCTGATTTCCTTGGACCACCCATCTGGTAACCCATCCACAGAACCGACCTCAATCGCATTCTACACATTTATCACTGATTAAAGCCCGATCATTTTCAAATAGAAGCATCAAACTGTATCCTCAATCTATGACAGAATTACCAAGCAAGCAATTGGGGTAGAATGATTGAAGCCGCTGCTCATTTCCTTTACAGAAGCACAACTCTGGCTCTTTTGCAATCCCTTAGGTTCGAATGCCTCTCCCTCCGAAGATGATTTCCCAGTGATGGTATTCTGAAACGTGAATGACTTAGTCAGAAAAAAGATTTGGGTATGATTGAACCTTATAGTGCAGCAAAGATTGAATTCCAGACCAAAAAGAAAGGGATACGTTTACATGGGGGAAAGGGTAAGGGTGGGGAGGGGAGGTCTCCTTGAAAGGAAAACTTTGTCAGTAGTACTTGGATTTTCTGATATCTTAATGACCAGATCTTTTTGAAGCACTCATTTACAAAAAAGCCAAAAACATTATGCATATGCATGAACCTCAAGACATATAAAACGTGGCAATAATGATACACTCCCTCTATTGCAAAAAATATAGTCTAGTTCTGAATTTTGATGGACTTTTTAAATTTTGAACCCAAATATATTTGTATGTGTTGTATAGTATTTGGTGAAAATTGATCGAAGGATAGCATTTCAACTTATTTTACTACTAACATGATAATTTTGATTCAAATCAAAGTTATATGTGTCAAACTGTCAATTAAGGTTACAAAGTTTTTTTTTTTTTTTTATCATTGAAAAACAAGCTAGAATATCTTTTTTCAAATGGGCCGTATTATTTGATAAACAGTTTAGAATTCGAGTGTGGTGAATTAGGTGCAACAATACCATCAAAAACACCAACATGGCAAAAATATAGCATGGTAAATAAATCAGAAGGACTTCATACATACTTTGTTCTCTTTAACTGTATCTCCCAATGATACAGTTCCTAAGTATCGAAGAACCTGTGGCTTTGAATAAAACTTGGCTCCAGTAGCTGAATCTATATAAATCTGTAAAAACAATCAAACTAAAACAAATAACATATCTTTTGAACAAATAAATAAATTACGGAGTAATAAATATGTGAATTGTAACAGAATCTTCAAGGTAACAATTGTAGATGATAGGAGAAATTTGAATCAAACAATGAGGAAAAAATAAAACAAAATTACGAAGTTCTAAAATGAGACATTAGACCAGTCTTTAGATGAAGAAAACAGTTGAAGGCAATGGAGAGTGAACAGAAAGTAATGCAAACGGATGCATGACCCCAAGTTATCATGCAAATAGAAAGCGTCCAACTGCAGTGTAATTATGATGAACTACAATGACCCCACATGATTAAAAATAGTTGTATAGTGCTTATAGAACCATATTTCATATGCTAGGCTCCTCACAATGCATTCACTCAAATATCTGCAGACTCTTCATCATGAGATAACATAATGCGTACCCATCCAAACAAATAACCAAAAAACTATTACTGCAGTAACATTCATTACTTCATATTTAATGGGCAAGACTCTCGTGACTGATACATTCATGAAGCTACGAGAATATTCTAGAAGACTGATCAATGGATAAACCATGTAGGTTTTGCACAATTACATAATCCGATGGTAATCCAAAAATCCAAATTCTGCTGATGAATAAGGATATTATCTAAATGCCACTTCATGAATAACTCAAGCCAAATACAAAACAAGTGTGATATCACGAATATCAGCAAGCTTCTACAAAAAAAAAGTCAATCCTGTAATGAATATCTGCAGATGTTGTGATCACGAGCCAACACAATGCCGAACTCGTGCAATGAAATAATAAAACTACCACTACTGCAACACAATATTAACAAGGTTGTCTTCAAGAGAGGATGCGGCTATGTTAA
Source organism: Lithospermum erythrorhizon (assembly GCA_019722365.1). Classification (NCBI taxonomy): domain Eukaryota; kingdom Viridiplantae; phylum Streptophyta; class Magnoliopsida; order Boraginales; family Boraginaceae; genus Lithospermum; species Lithospermum erythrorhizon. The sequence continues at coordinate 776,375 of JADFUC010000852.1, read as the reverse complement.
CCAAATGTGGCAAGAAGCTAATAGAAAACTCAATTAACATTAACATATAAAACCAAGTTTGTTCCACATACATGATAAATCGACAGTACACCAAGTATATAAGACCTCCTAACGATCACTATAACTTCAAACTTCATAACCTTATTTATTCTTTGAGGGACATAGTAGACACTGAAGGCAAGGGCATTATGTTCCCATTCCATCAATTTTCTAAGGGAGGGTTGACCATTTAATTTTTCAAAACTCAACTTTGACAACAAATTAATCTTATTCACAATTTCATGTATTAATATGAAAATCATGATATGCTAGTCATGATAGTATTGTACCAGTGATATTGATATTTACAGAAAAATGCAATTTATGTGTCAACATAGCTCAAAAGATTGATATGCTAGTCAATGGATAACAAACATCCCTTGAAATTTTTTACGGAGGGAGCAACAAGCATGTTAGAAAACCTTGTAAGTAGAGCCACTCTGTTTAGTGTTTACTTCTGTGATCCATCCAGGTGGAAGCCATGCAAGCTGTTTACTAGTCTTGGCTGAACCCTACAATTGCATCTCCACTTACTAAAATGACCGAGATAATTTAAGACCAGTTTATTCTGGATTAATATAAGTGAATTATCGATTATTGAGAATGGATTTAGACTTTAATCAATCTAAATGCACTCTTAATAATCAATTAATCATTTATATTAGACCAAACAAAACAAGCACTTGGTAAGCATATAAAGAGAACAAAAAGGGAAAACTCACTGAAACTACACTTTTGGAACCTCCTTCTCCACACTCATTCTGTTGATGAGCAGAATTGCAATTCATTTCACTTTGTTGTTGTGAAGTATTATTGCAATCCATTTCACTCTGTGGATGTGGACTATTCTTGCAACCAATTTCACTATGTGGTGGTGGAGTATTATTGCAACCAATTTCACTATGTGGTTGTGGAGTATTATTGCAACCAATTTCACTCCGTGGTTGTGGAGTATTATTACAATCACTTTCAGTCTGTGACTGCAGGGCATCGTTGCAATTAATTTGACCCTGTGGTTCTGGAGTATTGTTGCAAGCAGTAACAGTCTGAGGCTGAGGATTACCATTTCCATTGATTGACACGTTCACATAGCGCATCACAGCCACTTTCGAATAAAATTTCTTTCCATCTTCATGTAACGAATAATACTGTAAATTTAAATAAAGTTCATCAAACTCATCATCTTGTTCACCTATTGTTCACACAGCATGCATGAATTGATTTATCATTGTCATGTGAGGAAGACATCAGATATCACATAAATCAAAAATTTCCTTAAGACCTTAATCACCTTATCTAATCAACCAAGCTATCTTGAAGCAACAAAAGAAAAAACACAACAACAAACTCGATTAATTGTAATACTGTAACGAATAAAATTTCTTTCCATCTTCATGTAACGAATAATACTGTAATTTTAAATAAAGTTCATCAAACTCATCATCTTGTTCACCTATTGTTCATCATTGTCATGTGAGGAAGACATCAGATATCACATAAACCAAATTTCCTTAAGACCTTAATCACCTTATCCTAATCGGCGAAGCTATCTTGAAACTGACAAAAGAAAAAACCTGACAACAAACTCGATTAATTGCTTAATGCGTAACGAATAAAAGGCTGCTTTCCATCTTCATGTAACGAATAATCACGCATTTTAAATAAAGTTCATCGACTTCATCATCTTGTTCACTATTGTTCCGCATGCATGAATTGATTTATCATTGTCGTGAGGAAGGCATCGGATATCACATAAATCAAAATTTCCTTAAGACCTTAATCGCCTTATCTAATCAACAAACTATCTTGAAGCTGACAAAAGAAAAACTTCTGGCTTGACAAACTGGAATTAATTGTAATCTTGTAGCAGAATAAAATTTCTTTCCCGTGCCGTATAACGAATAATCTTGTAATTTTAAATAAAGTTCATCAGGCTTCGTCATCTTGTTCACTGTGTTCTGGCGTGCATGATTGATTTATCGTTGTCGTGAGAAGACATCGAGATATCACATAAATCAAAAATTTCCTTAAGCCTTAATCGCCTTATCCCAATCAACTTGACTATCTTGAAGCAACAAAAGAAAAAACACAACAACAAACTCGATTAATTGTAATCTTGCTAGCGAATAAAATTTCTTTCCATCTTCGTAACGAATAATACGTAATTTTAAATAAAGTTAAATGAGCTTCGTCATCTTATTTACTGTGTTCCTGGCATGCATGAATTGATTTATCATTGTAAATGAGGAAAGGCATCGGATATCCACGTAAATCAAAAATTCCTTAAGACATAATCCTTATCCCCAATGACAATATCTTGAAGCAACAAAGAAAAAACACAACAAACAAACTAGATTAATTGTATCTTTGTAGAATAAAATTTCTTTCCATCTTCATGTAACGAATATCTTGTAATTTTAAATAAAGTTCATCAGGCTTCGTCATCTTGTTCTATTGTTCACACAGCATGCATGAATTGATTTATCATTGTCATGTGAGGAAGACATCAGATATCACATAAATCAAAAATTTCCTTAAGACCTTAATCACCTTATCTAATCAACCAAGCTATCTTGAAGCAACAAAAGAAAAAACACAACAAACCTCGATTATTGTAATAAAGCTACTGCATTACAAAAAACCACCGATGGCACATAGTCAACCCATATATTCAAATAAGCAGCGGTGGAGTTTAAGACTGATGAACCGATCTAAGGGGCAATCCTCCCCCCCCCCCAACACCACACACACACCTGAACTTTTAAACTTTTACATTACACTATACAATTGTAAGTTATTTTACAAAAAAGATTCCATATTCTCCGGCTCTTGGATATAATGGAAAAAATCAAAATGGATTACTACACTACCTATGCTTCTTATCTATTGTAAAGTAATATACAGTGTTTGCCCTTCACTCATAGGTCAATTCGGAAACAGCCTAAATGTTGTCTTAATAACACTAAAAAACTTCAATTAACAGCAATTAAATAGGGAGTATTTTTTAATCCCGGCTCAATATTGGTTCAAGATCTGCCACTGTACAAACAACCTAAGAGCAAGATTCAACACCAAGTCAAAACCCCATTTCTCAATCAAATAATCTCAACTTATCTACATCAACTAAAAGTAAAAATAAAAAAATCAAGAAACCAAATATTTCTGTACATAATTAAAAAACAAAAATGGTACCTTGATTTTTTTGCCGTTTCTAAGTCTGACAAACTCCTTCCAGCCAGGGGGAAGCTCTTCCCTGACCATATCTTCTGGATCTGGAAGTTAACAAACAAAAGAGTTGAAAATATTGGTTTGTTAGTTAATTGAGTTGACTTTCCTAATTGATTTTGACTAAATAAAATCCAACACTTTACCTTTCTTTTTTGGCTGGAGTTGGTTTATTATTGTTATCTAGTTGGGTCGAGGCTGTCTGAATGTAATCAAGATTCCCAGGGTAGGAGTGGTATAATGGGGGGTTCCATTGCTGAGCTGTTATACACACACCTAGGAACAATAGAAAAACCCCAATCGAATATAAGTGCATGTAGATTTGATCGATTGGGTTGGATTTTTTAATTGCATTGATCACAGTTCCAACGATTTAAGCAGAAAGCTTTTTGTGGTTTGCGGTTTCACCCAAAAAGCCGCATTGAATGCTTACCGATAAATTGTAGGTACTTTGGCTTCACAAGTAATGAAGCTGATAATATGGTTTGATAATCGCTTGAATATCGCAATTACTTCATCCTTGGAAATCCAAACTATTATTACTTGATTGTTGTTGAATATTTATTTTGACAAATTGATGACTTATTTGTTGAACAATTGATTATATGTATTTTGACAAAATGGTGTTTAATTTAGGTATTTAATATTTTCCTTTGAAAAAAAAAACAGAATCATGACAATAGTAGGAAACTACATGGCCAGAAAATCGGTCATGTAGAATATAAACCGAGAAAATGTGGGCGGTTTAGCTTCAGCGAAGCAAGCATCAGTCTATCCCTACTTGACACGCTGACGGTGTTGGGTTTGGGGATAAAATAATTTATTTGCACCCCCCGTTTCTGCAGTGTAGTAGTTGATGTTATTTATTTACAAAATTGTCATTTATTTAAAAAAACTATTTATTTGGGTGTCTGTGAGGCTTAATTCATTTACTTGTAACTATATCATCATTTAATTTCATGGCTTAAAGTTTATCTTTTCAGTACCCTACTATTTGTTTATTTAAATTAGACGTGCACTTTAAATATTAAATTGCTATCAAATTAACTTCAGATGAAGTGCTGATTGATGAATGGAAAATGGGTTGTTTGTTATTTAGTTTTTATTTTATTAAAGAGCCTAAAATTTTTCTTTATTTAAATTTACCTCGTCAAATTATATCATTTAATTCCTAATATTTTAAGTGTTTTTCGTCAAAGTTAATAGAAAATTGGATGGTAAGGGGTAATTTGAAAGGATAGAGACTTTAGGGGGCCATTTGAAATGATGGTGATATTTCGAGTAGAATGAAATTAAGCGCAATAAAAGTGTAAGCCGATCGCTAACGATTACTGCAAGTGCGTGTCTTTGTGGACCATAGATGAGTTAATCGCGGAGTCATGTGACGTGGGCCAGGAAGCTTTCGTTGCTTAGAGCTTGAAAGTCGAGCCTGCATTGCAGTGATCGATATTGTTATTCTTAAGCAACAAAGTTAACTTTTATCGATTAAATTATGTTGGGGGAGCAATTGCATGTTTTTAATGATGATACTTTTATATTGCCGATTATTAATTGTTGGCAGTTATAACTTATACACTAAAAAAGGAAAAAACGATCACTAATACAAGGTCATCTTACGCTTCTTAGCTATTCATATTTCATATCAATGATGTGGCTCATGAAAGTGTCCGTTGGTTAATGTGTATCATGGAAACTAGTCGCATAAGGGTTCCCGTTTGGGACTACTACCCAATTTGTCATAGAGGATGTTTGGCTAAGTTTATTTTTTGTTAAAATCAATTTATAAATTGATTTATCCAAAATAAAGTGTTTGGATAATAAATATTTTTAAGGTATAATTTATAAGTTGAAATAAAAAAAGTATCAAATACTATTTTTTTTCAAGCTTTATAGAGATGATTAATCAGCAATTTACTTAGTTATCCTCGATATTTAGCTTTTTATCTTTATTTATCCTTCATTTAATAATGTAAAAAATATAATTTTTAATTATACCAACTTTAATTTTACATAATTTACTCTTTATTGAAAAATAAAAAATAAAATAAAATTATATTTTTTAGTCATAAATATTAAATTATTATCAAATACCAAACTTGATATAATTGCAACTTTTGTTGGTAATTGGTACCCCGACATAGTCGATCAATTTCATAATTCACTTAAGGTTGTTAATTCGAATGGGCGCATGGTTGCGCATTATAATGTTAATGGTGTCCGTGGTAGTTTTACGGAAGATGATTTAGCTAGAGCATTTGGTATGAGTAGGGCGGGATACTATGATTATCTAGAAAGAGGGTGGTGCAAAAAGTATCCGTTGGTAGGGAGGATTGTGCGTGATTAATAATGGTGTGGGGCTAAGAAATCTCATATAACATATAAGTACAATTTGAAGGCGGCGCCCAATTGTTTGGAAGTCGTTCGAAATCTTGCCAGCTAATAGTGGGGTAAACTTACTTTTATACATGTTTTTGTTCGTGGGCTCACAGTTAGTGGGGTTTCGGTTAATTTCTGGCGTATGATCGTAGAAACGTATGAAATTTACCAAAAAGAATAAGCTCCAGTATTATGGCGGTCATCTACCGTATGTTGGTTAATGTCCAAAATGTTTCCATTTTGGAAGGTCAACAAATAGTACAATCAAAGTTGTGAATAGCGTTTAGCGGTGTAGCAAAAATCATTATTTAATGCATTGTTACACATTGTTGCGGCCATTTGCATTGTTACGTATTTACCATGGCGTGTGCAGCTACCGCGGCCAGCCAGCCCACTTGATACCGTATCGTGCGTATTTACCGCTAATTTACAACTATGGGTCTGATATAAGCGGGAAAGTATGATCAGCGATGGATTCAGCTTTGCCGGGGGGTTGTATATGTAGGAGGGTGTGTTGCGTTCTAAGTGGGAAGTTTTCGAGCGATTTGAGGTACCGTGAGGGATGATATTATTGGAAGTTTAGCAGTGTCCGCCTCGATGCGCCATTAGGATGGACGCAGTAATGAGGAGTCAACCCAGCACATCGACCCGATTTTTGTGCGTTGGCCCAGGCGGGGCCTCACATGGAACATCCGATCGAGCTTTGTTGGAATCTTTAAACGGCATGAGCAAAATGTTTACCGAGATTGCGGGTATGAGGGGCGGATATAGTCTTTGGGATTGATCGTGCTACCCAGCAGTAGAGGAATATGAGGTTGATGATGAAATTTATCCACGACCGCCGCGCCGCCGCCCGCGCTTGACTGATTGGCGACTCAGAAGAAACACGTGAGTGAAATGTGTTTTGGTTTAACGTTAATATGTACTTTGAAACAACAATTATGGTTTATTTTATTTTTATATCGTATGCGGCGTTAGAACAATTTTAATAAATAGTATTTGAACAATTATTACGTTGTAGTTGTCGAACATTTTATCTTGTGTTGTTTCTATTGTCGACTTTCGGTTTGTGTTGTTTCTAAAATGCGCATTACTGCGTTAAGCGTGGTAGCGAGCATAATGCGTTACCGTTGATTCTAAATGTATTAAAATTGAGCACTTTTAAGCGTTGCAAGCGCGCAGAGTAGCGTTGCGGGCGTTAATTTCGTATATTTAGGCCAGTATTGGCTGGATTAGCGTTGCAGCGTCTGTATAAGCGTGTTAGCGTTTATTCTAGAGGCTGAGGGGGCGCCGAGGTAGAAGGCCTCGTGAAACTCGAACCGAGGCTGGGTGGCTGGCACTGTCAGCCGTTTATAAAAGCGGTTGGTGGGCGCCATTGGGCCTCTAGGGGCCTGGATCGGGCTGACAAATTTCTGCAGAGAGCATGAATAGCCGATTCGTTTGCGTCAGCGTAGGGGTTAGATTGGAATTTACTACCCAATTTGTCGTAGAGGATGTTTGGGTAAGTTTATTTTTGTTAAATTAATTTATAAATTGATTTGTCAGAAATAAAGTGTTTGGTCGTAAATATTTTTAAGGTATAATTTATATGTTGAAATAAAATTATGAAATATTTTTTTTTCAACATAAATTGATTTAATCAGTAATTTACTTAATTATCAATCGATATTTAGCTTTATCGCTATTTATGTGTTAATAGTCATTAAAAATACAATTTTTTTAATTATCTGAAACTTTTTTTAGAATTTTACTCTTTATTGAAAAAATAAAATAAATTTATATTTTTAGTCATAAAATACAATTTTTAGTTATAGTTATTTTTTTATTTTGAAATATTAAATTCTTAATTTATTTATATTATAAATATAAAAAAAACTTTTATATAAATAATATGTACTTATAAATTAAATTTTATTATTTAAATCGAAAGATTACATCAATTATAAATTATGTTAGTCGGAAATAAAATCAATCAAATTTGGCCAATTTTATAAATAAACTTTTAATTAACAACATAAATTACATTGTGAGTTATGAATTAGTGACTTATAAATTAAAAAAAATAAGCTTAGGCAAACACCCTCCTAATCCAATCCACTTAACTAGTTTCCACCAAAAATGTTGATAAAAAACGAAAGATCGAAATTGGTAGGATAAGCCCATGGTGATATGAATCATATAAACCAGAATTCCACGAGTATTACTTTCCCAACAACACATCAACATTAAACAACTCACAAATCCATAAACACGTAAAATAAACATCAAACAAGCATAATAATCAAAATAACAAATAATACCCACGATTATCAACCAAAATCTGATATTTCTTCACCAGCTTATACCAACAAATCAAGCATAATTAAACATGAACCAACATAAGCTAACAGAAACATAATCGACAAATAAAACACACACCAAATATTCAACAAAGTTAGTACTAAAATTGGAAACGAAACTATACGAAATCTGGGTGGGCAACAAATCCCATCATACCTCATAACAACAACAACTACTATTGAAACTACTTTAACCTGAATGAACAAACAACTCATTACTTGATTTTTTGGACGATTTCGGAAACGAGTTGGTCCATATCAAGCTCCTTCATGGCCTTAAATGGCCTCTTCATATCAAGCAGACTCACAAATGTCTCACCATTTTCCTCACGTATCTCGAAGCAGCCTTTCCTCGGCTTGTCCGGGTTGACCACAACGTTGACTCCCTCCACTCCTTCCTCGACCCCTTTCTTGACTTGGTTAGCACGCGTCTTGAACGAGCTGCATTGCTTGCAATGCTCGATGATTATGCTTTTCTTGCTCCCTTCAGCTTCGGCCTCAGACTTTCCCTTCTTCTTGGTGCCTGCTACAGCCTCGGACTCAGCTTCGGTGTTGGTCTTGGGAGACTTAGGAGTAGTCCTCCCCTTTTTCTTACTAGGTCCAGCTTCAGTAGCTGTAGGAGTAGGCTTGGGTTTTGGTTTGGGGGACTTAGGAGTAGTCTTAGCCTTTTTCTTGGGTGGCTCGGATGAAGGGGAGTTGGCTGGGCGGAGAGCGGCAGTGGTTGGGGTTGGGTTTGGTCTTTTTTGGGTGCCATTGTTGCAGAGAAAATGAGGGAAAATTGGAAAACAAATGGAGAGTTTGTGGGGGATTACAGCTGGGGTATGTTGCTATATTAAGAGGGGAGGTAGGGGGGTGGGGTGGGGGTAAGGGTAGGGTTAGGATGAAATGACAGCCCCCCCAAATCTTAACTTGCTAAACCACTACCTTAAAAATAGGAAGGGTCTTCAGGATAAATTAGTCATTTGAAAGCTAAAAAGCACTGTTTGGGTGTGTATCAGAGTTAGGGTGGCTGTTAGGTTTTCAAATTTGGATTTTCCGCCCCCTATTTTGGACAGTTGAGGTAGGTTCGATTTAGGAGGGGTTCATCGTGATCGTTGAAAAATAACAAACTGTAAGTTGGGAATGTTTTGTTTGTTAGTGTGCTTCAGCGGTGAAGTTTCATTTTGGTTTATTTAGTGAGTGTTTGTTACTCGGCATGTAAAAAATGTTACTAGAAAATTCGATTCGATTCGAATATATAGATATTTATTTGTTTTTTTAAATGTTTTATTATGAAAATTTAGATTTTATATTTGAACTTCGATTGAATTTCCATCCCCAATGTTGAACTTCAGTTTTTAGAAATGAGTGAAGCTTGGATTGTATTGATTAGTTGAAAAGTTGTATATGAAATATGTGCTGCGAGATTACTTTATTTTTCAATTTTGCTCCATTTTGTAGAGTTAATTTTCGTTTTGGATTTAATGAAAACGTTAGTTTGAAAATGAAAAATCAAACTTTATTACTTACAGGGCCATATGCTCTCCAACAAAACATTTTAACATCCACGCTAGAGTGCTGGACATTGGATAATATTTGGAGTTGAAATTAGACTTCAAAATAATACAGAATATTTTGTTATACTCATAAATAATACAGTATATAAAAAATAGAGGCACCCAAACTGGATGTTAAGTCGAAATGGGCACATGAGTTTGGACGATCTACACTTCATTAATTCATAATAATTATTCACATCAAATTATCTTTTTAAACGAAAGAGCTAAGTTTTACTTTATCATATGATATGAGAGTCCATGATATAATAATTGTCAGATCCATAGTTTAGACACTAGTTTTAGTGGCATTTAGTTTTCACCATTTTATATGCATGATGTTTTGGTTGTCAAGAGCATTTGCATAATGCATCATTATCATTTATCAAGTAAACTTTCTCTAAAATTAACTCACGCGAGTTAATTTATGACCTCTTATGATTCAATTTTTATATATGACATACAAAATCAAGTTATTGCAACAGTTCATTGATGCCCCATATTTATTAGTAGGAATGTGACTGTTTACTTTGAACAAAGAAAGTGTAACTTGACTATGATTTATGTTAACAATCTTGTGTTTAATTAGAATGAGAAACAAGAGTTATTAGAAAATCAAACACATCAGTAGCCATAATAGCCGAAGTAACATTTTGTTTGGAGATTGTCCTCCTTTTAGCTTCACTAGCCTTAGAAGGAGCCTCTTAGTGAGGGTCCTCAATGAACAACTCTAGCCTTAGCAAAACAATAGGAGCCTCTCAGATATAATCATCACTTGGTCGTTCCGATTTCTTCATGATTTTCTTGATCCTTGCTAATGGCAGTAGTGTTTCCCCTGAACAAATAATCCTAGTATACTCCTGCCTTCCTCATTATATTTTCACTTCTTTGACTATTTTAATTTGTCCTCACACTATGATGATATGAATTTGATTACAAATTTAGGGGTTAATTTCTTTATATAGATAAAATTTAGCGACTACAAGTGGCCAGCTGGCCTACGTTTAGGAGCCGGCGGGATTCATCTTTGAGAGTTTCTTCACATTTTTGTATGATAAAAATGTCCCTGTATTAATATTGAAAGATGATTGGAATATCAGAGGTCAACTCAATTATTTTTGTTTGATGGATGTTGACAGCCGTTTAAATAATCACCAAGGACAAACAACCACACCTTTTGACAAATAAATGAACACCATACTTGGATAGAAATATTACATGAGTGTTTTAAAAAAATACGTCAGTTTGCTTTTCTAATAATTATACATCAATATAACTTCAAACTGTTTTTCAAAGGGTTATTATCATTAGATACTACCTTCTTCGTCTCCTCATTATTAATATAAGGATTATTAGGACAGGCAAATCACTCTATTTATTAATGTAATTTTACATATGGTCATGGTATTTGATCTTTGTTTGAAGCAGCAGCTCTTAACTTTCTCAGAACAGACGCGACTTTCTTTTAACTGTTTAGACACACGGCCGGAAAAAATACGTGTCTGGCTTAATTAATATGATCTGGCTTTCTTAAATATCGATAGATTGATCTTTAAAGTTGGTCGGGGTTGACAATCGTCGGCCAAAATGACAGCGTTAACCGACATTGACCCGATTAACATAAAAATTAGTAAATATTATGCAGAATACATATACTTATCTTAGAGTACATTTATCTTCTGCGTAGAAATATACAAATTTACCAGCGTTAGAATATATTTGTTATTATTTTTTTTTTCATAAATTTCTTTTTAGAGTATATTTATACGTCTATGTATTAAAAACTTTCAAAAAAATTAGAAAAAATTTTTCGTAACCTTTGACCCCTAGACCTAATTTTCACTGACTACACTTGGGTAATTACTATATTTCTAAGCATGAAATAGGAAATAAAACATGTTCTGATAAATTGATTATTTTATTACAACAACAGGCTAAAATATAGTAATTAATGTATAGGCTCGAATAAACTTGCATGCTTTGTTAACACAATACACCACCGTGCCCCTCACCCCACTACTTTAGGAGCTTTGCATGGCCATCGTCAATATTCACCCTCGTCAATTAAGGCCGATCAACGATCTCACCAGCAACAAACATCAACAACCAATATAGACGAATAGAGAAAAAATAGCGTAAATTCACCTCCTTGTTGGTCTGAAAAGTCATCGGAAGCCCCAAATAATCAACTGAATCAAATAGTACTAGTGAACAGAGTAACAGAGACCCCCCCACCAACAATCAAATAAACATACAAACAAATGAAGATGACAAAATAAAAGTTGCCTTTGAATGCAGAACCAAAGTTTGAGGTACAATTATTAGAACCCTTACACGTCTGCAGAAAGAAGAATAATATATTGTATTGTTTTTGGTAAATCTTGTATTCTTGATTTTACTAGTCAATTGATGGTTGAATCTCTTCATCATTCTGTCTTTGTAATAGTAGAAAGGTGGTGTGCCAGTGTAATTTATTAACCTCTCTAACATGATTATTTGTGAAGACCGCCGGAGCTGTGAGGAGGTCGCCGGAGGAGGTGTGCAGATCGGAGGAGAAGGGGACCAGATCTGTTCCCACATCTGAGTTGGGGGCAGGGTAGGGACTGGTGGTACGAATTGGGGTTGAGGGGCTGTGGGAATGAGGTAGGGATTGGGATTGGGTCGGGCGTGTTAAAAGAAAGGGATGGTTTATTTTAGGTAAATATAGTGTATGGGGATATAATAATTGATTTATTGTGATATAATCGTTTTTATTATGTGTGTTTTAGGGATAATATAGTCATTTAATTATAACATTTCGATTAAATATTAGGTCTAGGAGTGCCTAAACAAGAAAAAGATAGTTGAGGGGTTATTGGAGAAAGTTAGAGTGTCTTAAACAAAATCAAATAATTTAGAATTATATAGAAAGAATGCAACGATAGTTAGAGTTATTATTAAATCGATAGCTTGGTATGGTTTAAACTTAAAATTGCAAATGCCAGCATGTTTAATTTTTTTTTAAAATTGTAATGATAATTTCTAATCAATGAAGACAAAAGAAAAATTTATATGCATTAATAAAATATTTTTTATTATCTAGCAATTCTTTATATTGTTAAGATGAGTATAAAATAGGTGGAACGTAGTGTACCAAATTTAGGTCATGTCCTCCCTAAATTGATGGAAATCTTATTTTCTACATTGCAATCTCTGTTCTGTTCAAGACTATAAATCATTAAGCTCACATAATATTTTTTATTTTTCTTGATAAACAATTAATATTTCTATTAATAAAATTCAAGATGTTGCACTTAGGATAGGCGTGTAAGCGAACCGGGTCTCGGTGGGCCGTTAGGGCAACCCACAGTCAGTTAGTCGGCTCGGGCCCTCAGCCCCATGACAGCCGTTCGTTAATAATTGGAGTCGGGACGGGGCCGGTGATTGGGCCCAGACCCGACGATTCGGCGTCCAAATGTCGGTGGGCACTGGCGATTCGAGGCCGCAGAGGCAAGTATTAACGTGTTGCAGATTCACGTATGAAAGCGATGCAGCGTTAATCTGCATCTTAATGTAAGCGATGCTAGCGTTAATCATTAAATATTGCATTTCACTGCTTATAAAACGTCTTCTGGATTAAAAGCCATGCTGATATCAGCGTTTAAAAGCGAGAAAAGTCTGCGATTTTCAAGAATCGCGGCTTATTCAACATCTAGCATTCATTGATTACACGTTCATTCATTCAAACGTGAAACATATACGTTGGCATTAACATTCGCGTCGTACGACTTGAGATAAAAGTACGTAAATAACAAACATTAACTTTAAGCGGAAAACATCTTACATATAATATAATAGCGTTAAGCTCATTATGTGTTTGCCCGGCAGTTGCCCCCTTGACTATAAATGGAGGAGGTGGGGCGTGATGGGGAGCATTGCGTTGTTGAGGGAAAGTGTTGTCAAGTCCTATTAAGCGCCCGGACATCCCGGCCATATGGATCAGCATCGCCCGTCATTTAATTGATCATCGCCACTGCTTCCAGGTCCTTACGTGGCATTGACATCGTACTTAATGCAGTCGTCTCGTCCCTAACAACCTCTTCAAAGTGTCACCTCATTTGGTTGTTGCGAGTAGTGCTTCAATTTGAGAGGATCTGGTGAACTCACTCCCGTACCCGCCCGACTCAGGAACCCGCCTGTCAGACACTTTTGAAATTCTGCGCCCTGTAGTTAAGTATGCATTCTTTAACACCATAATAGTTACCGTAGATCTCAACCCCGTCTGGCGCCGTATCCGCAAATAAACCTCAGCTTAGAAATTGAGGCTTTGAAATAAATGCATAGCTTTGTTAACCTGGCGCGTCCGACAATACAGGGCGGTATGTTCGCACTAACTGACAAAATGTAAGCCAATTCGTACCATATTGTGGCGCGCAGATCTTATGATGGAAAATAATGTTCGAGGATAATGTGGGGGAGTGGATTAATCTTCGTATCGGTCAGGCGCCCAGAAGTTGCGATCATTTGTATCAGCGCTAAGTTCGGTGCTTTGACTAGTTGTGGAAACAAAATTTCGCGGAATCTGAAACTTCCCCGCCCAGCTGGGTGTATTTATACACTAACTTAGGGTTTGGGCTCTCACGATTATTATTAAGCATATTAGCCTGATCCGTTTGGCTAATTAATGGTCTCGCGCTAGTGGGATAATCCTCCCCATACATTCATCGTTATAGATCACCATGTCTAGTCATAAAATTCATTCATAAGATGGATCCTCACGTGTCGTTCATGACGCATTAACATTAAAAGTTAAGCCTATCATAGAATTCGTCATTATCTAGTTCGGCCCACATGTTTGATCATATGAATGGAAAGATTAACGATACATTCTAAGCAGATGAATATTTGGATTACGTATTGAGTTGAAAAAACTTTTAGTATAATCTTTAAATGACTGAAATTTAGTAATTCATATGATATTTCCAATTATTATATGTGAGTGGGGGATAATATTCCTTACCGATAGGGCTTAATGCGTCTAAAGTAAAAATATTGTAATTTAAATGCGATACATATATGCGCGAACTAGTAGATCGTAAGTCGAGTTAAATCTAGTATCATAATCAAGAGTAATTTTTAAACTTCTTTCCTGAAGCCTCAACGATTTTTTATATTCGTGTCTTAACCCGCCGTGCCAACAAAATTAACGGCCTTACGAATTGGTAAAATAAACTCATCCCAAACAACTTTTATTCCATATTTAGCAACTAATTGAAGGACATGACATAAACATCTAACATGAAAAAGTTCACTAAAATCTGGTTTAATAGGCATCTTTAATCTTAAACCCGTTGTCGATTTATAAGCGGTAGCATTATCAAATGAAGTGGAAGTAATCTATTCAAACATTTGTAATCGTGGCACATCTTAGTATACCTTCGAAAATTTGAATATTATTTATGTTTAGCAATCGATCTAAAATATATAATTCTCTAACATGGAACGATCATGATCAACCAATGGCATGTTACACCGTTATATCAAAATTCAAAAGACACGATGCTCGTAGTCAAACACATTTTTATAGGCAAATTCATGAAGATTTTATGAAGATCTTCCACTTTTAAAATATTTAAAAGCATAGTTGTTAAAAGTAGACCGAGGGATCGTATTGCTCGAGGATGCGACATTTTTGAATCCATTTAAGTAAGCGTCATCCATCCATGATGATTAAAAGGCAAGAACTACCGATTACAAATTTCATAGTTTGATCACATGTCTGCATCTTAAAAAGTTTTGCGGTTTGGTATCGATAGTTAAACACATCTGTACTCCCTCTATCTTTAGTGATCTTATGACCAACTTAAGTGTACATGAATGACCCAGGTTCTCCACTACTCTTAGTTTCAGCGATAGAGTCTTTCTTCCTGATTTAAGCAAGTTGCCATTTGTTTTCGGTCTCCCATGAAAATATTTCCAAATCCATGAAGTTTTTTTTCCTACCAGTAGTATCAGTAGCCCATTTAGATTGAGAGTTAATAGGGTAGTTAAATCCGTACGATTATCATCATCTAAATTAACAAAATCATTGAACATACTAAGCTATTTATCACTTTGAATACTTTTCCAAGGTTACGTTTGATGACATTAATTAAGAAGAACAAATATAAAAATTTATAAAAGTTGATGAATATGCAGATCGTGAAATGGGCGAGGTAAGATCGTTGATTCAACGATTATGTGACAAACCCAAAACCCGCAAGTAATGAATAATTGTTGGCGAAGTAATTAACATGCTGGTATTGCTTAAGAATGATTGTGAGTTGTGAGAAATGAAGGGAGGTGTGTTGCCCCACTTTTATGAACCTCTTTCATTTTGAGTTTTCTTGAAATGTGGGATGGTTTGTGCGAGGGGTCGAAAGCAGTCTAGTTTAGATGAAAGCGATGCGCGTTACAGCGGCGTGGTACGTTATCTAAGCGGTGATCCTTACAAATTCATAAAAAATAGTGGTTGAACTTTAGCATTAATGGTGTGTCAAGCGATTACTCACCGTGTATGTTGCATTTAGCCGTTATATATCCGTTATGCGTGTCGGGTACCGTTTACTTTAAGCGATTATCTGGTTTGTATCATGAGTAGAAAGTGATACTTAGTTGTAATTCAAAGCGGTCGCGGCGACTGATACGCGGTCTCGAACCCGAGCAGGGGCCCGATATTAAACGCGGACGGGCCCGGCGCGACCGTTAGCAGGCCCGTCAAGCATATGCGCAGGCGGGCGGTTCGTTGCTGGCCCGCCGGTTCGTTGCCCGCATTAACCTGGGGGCTGAGACAATATTTGGGCCTCGTTGAAAGAAGTTTTCTAGTCCACCTCCTTAAAAGAAACTGAATGGGCTAGGCATCCTGTTTGTTTAGAAAAGTCAGCAATATTCGGCCTGGCCCGTTAATAACATACCCAGGTCCAAACCAAATTCAATTACATAGAAAGTTGGCATTCAGAAGTTTTTAGCAAAATCTCATTAATCATTTTTTTTATATAGTTAAGATTACAATAAATCTCAACTCCTTCCCCTAATTAACATTCGAACTCTTGACCTCATAAATCAAAGACTTCTGACTCAATCGTTAAATCATTTGATAATTATCTCCCATTGATCAAAAGTCTTCATGTGATAGTGGCGGATTTGTAGGTAGCTAGCAACTATACGTAGCAAGTACGTATACATTTATTTCTTTAACGTGAATGCAATTGTCCCAAAAACCTACTAGTATGAAGTATCCATGCCCAATTAATTAACACTGAGCACTACCATAGAATCAAACTAAACAGTTTCTACTTTCTTCATTGCTTAGTTCCTCTAAAATGTACTCCGTAATATTCCTTCCATCTTTTTTTAAGCGTGTATATCGAACGCAAATTTTTCTTTAAAATACGTTTCAAAATTATTATTTTTTCATTTTAGGAATTGTTTTTATGTATGTACTTTATCAGCTTATTATTGACATTTATTAAAAAAATAGAGAAAGTATAAATTTAGAAGGTGAAAGGGTTGATGTAAATTTTTATAGGGAGGCTTATTTTAGGGAAGCTA
Source organism: Lithospermum erythrorhizon (assembly GCA_019722365.1). Taxonomy (NCBI): domain Eukaryota; kingdom Viridiplantae; phylum Streptophyta; class Magnoliopsida; order Boraginales; family Boraginaceae; genus Lithospermum; species Lithospermum erythrorhizon. The sequence continues at coordinate 759,292 of JADFUC010000852.1, read as the reverse complement.
AAAATGTATTTTTTTTTTCATTTTTAGTGATTTGTGCCTCTATTTTAGCTTTTAGGAGAATTGATGCATACTCGGACCCGTTTACTTTTCTTGTGATGTTTAATAAAAATTTGGTCGTCTACTTGAAACGTAATTTTTCTTGTTTTTCTTTGCTTAATTTGGTAAAATGAGACGCAAAAAATTTATTTTAGGAAAATGATATTTACATAAAGGATGGAAGGATTATAATAATGATAACTAGCGGAAGCTAGCTGTCCAGTGTCTCAACTGGGAATGGTCCATGCTCTACTTTATTGGGAGAAATAATTATTAATTGTTTAACCCCTTCTATTTTATATAGCTCATATGACCACCATATGAATATATTAATGTCTTTAATTTATTATTAGCATTTATATTTGGTTTTCGTCCAATTTATAAGCAAATTGATCCGAAAAGATATGCCAATGCTCATATGACCATATGGGTTATATTATTATTAACAATTTATTATTAGCATTTATATTTGGTTTCGTCCAATCTATAAGCAAATTGATCGAAAGATATGCCAATGAAGTATATATAGTCTTCAATCACGTGAGACTTTCGTGCTTTTAAGTTGTCTACCACGTTCATAGCATATGCTACATTTATGTATTGAGCAAAATTTTAAGATAGTCCCAATAAATGATATCGAATTGTACCTTATCATCAAATAATGTCATGTCACAGTAATTATCTAAAAATTGCATAATGCCTCATCTAACATTATTGTTAAAAGTATAACATCAAATAACACCACATAATATTTTTTATAAGATTCCAAGTTGTTTATTTTTTTGTTAGTTATTTATTTTCATTATTGGTACAAAAACTGAATAGTGTCTTCTTGCAAGTGATTTGTTCTTATACGTAAGTCCAAGATGGGTCTGTGTAATTATGTACTTAAGAAAAATTCGTTATTGAAATAATACTTTGAGCGTCAACTGCTAGCATCGAGCATATAAAAGTCAAGAAAATATGCGGGCAGCCGCTTTCATATTTAAATAAAAATAAAATAAAATGAAAAGTTGAAAATAATTGTTAATGAGTAGGTAGAAGTAGCCCAGGCAAAACCAGAACAAATTAACCAAAAACCCAAAACCCAGCACCCGACTAACCCAATCTTCACCTCACTTCGAAGCCACTAGACCCTTCATCTCTATTTTTCTAAAACAAAAGGTATGCACTTGATATGATTCTTACAACAAAATATAATAATTTAAATTTTAAATTCAAATTTTTGAATTCTTAATTTGAATTTTGTATGTATGCACTTGAATTTTGTTTCGAATTTTGATTTGAATTATTAATTCAAAATTTTGAATTTTGTGTGTATATAGTTCAAGTTCAAAATTTTGAATTTTGTGTGTATATAGTTCAAGTAACCATTTATTTTGTTTATTCACTGTTGGACATGAAATATCTAAAAGGTAGAGATTTTTGTTGAAGAGAAGTCAATTTGTCAACTTACATACATACTCTTACATACTTGTATGTCTCTTTAATGGTATGAAACGAGTCATTTTCAAACAAGTCATTTTCATACTTGTGTGTCTACTATTCTTTTTCCAATGTGCGGAATCATAACGTGCTATTTGCTTATTTCATTTGTAATTTTGCACTAATCTATTGATGAATGAAGTTTCTAGCACTTTTCTTTTTTAAGGCTTTCTCAAATTGAGTTGCTACAGTCCGTATGGTCTTTTTTTCTCACTGGATGAGTTCAATTTTTTTGAATTTTGTTGTTCATTTTCATTAGTTCAATTAAATTCGTTAAAACAATTCATTAATTTATGTGTGATGTGTTAGATTCTTCGCTTCACCATTTGTGGGCGATGATTCTTTAATTGTAGTCGAATTATGTAAAATAGGTAAAATACTAAATTTTGATAATGTTGGAATGAATATAGTAGCAAATAATAATAATAGTAATTTAGATCTAAAGTAACAGCAATTTTGATGATATTAGAATGAAGTACTATGTTTCAGAAGCAAGCAATAGTAGCAATTTTGTCTAAAAAGTATTTATTATTCTTTTCATAATTACATTAGCAATGTGATATGGGCATATTGATGCGATCGTTTGTATATATGTGATATGTTGAGTTGTATTTATGTTATATTTTATAGTTGGTAATTATGGATCAAAAGTGGATGGTTGCTAATCGTTTGTCACTTTATTGACTTTGCTCTAATGAATGCCGAAAATAAAAAGCGGATTTCATGTCCTTGTTGGAAGTGTTTGAATCATAATAAAATAGATGGCGTGGCCCAGAAGAAGAGCATTTGATGCGTTTGGAATAGGCCATGACCTATCTTTGTTGGACTAATCATGGTGAGAGGAAACTTGACTCTAGATCTACCCGGCTTGAGTTTGGTTTTGGGCATGAAGAGAGTATGAATGTAGGTGAACGGAATGGTGTGGAAAAGTGAGGATATTGGAAGAGGATTTGATCGATCGTCTGAATTATTGAAAAGTTAAAAAAATAATTTAGAGCAACCTTTGTGGAATGAGTGCAAGTTTACAAAATTAGATCACCGATTATTGTCTTGTACAATTTAAAGCCAAACAACAAGGATGGACCCGATTCTTAACTTTTCGTAGGCCTACTAAGCAGGTTAAAGAGGTATTTACCTCGGATAATGTGTTGCGTCAGAAGGGCTTACGATGCAAAATAAGTGTTTAGTTCTATTGGATTGAAACACCCAAAGGATACATGCGTGTGAATGATTTGCATATTATTTCGAAAGAACATGCCTCGTTGATGTCCCCAGTGTAATGCCCGTTATAAGAAGAGAGGATCTCACGCATTGAAGGTGATGTACTATTTTTCAGCCACCGGGCTCGGGCATTATGTATCAAAGTGCAAATTATGCGAGAGAAATTAGCATTCGATGAAAGGGGTTAAAGATGGGATGCTCGGACATCCACGGTGATGTAAATGTCAATGGAAGAAGTTTGATACTAAGTATCAATTTGCGGTGAAACCTAAACTTACGATTTGTATTGTTATCGGATGGAATGAATCATATGGAATGCAAAGTAGCTCTCGTATTACATAGCCCGTCGTTTGGCAATACACAATTTACATATGGCTTTGCATGAAACACAAATATTTGATGTTGTCTACATTGATATACGGACCTAAATAGCACGATGCGCGATATTGATGTGTTGGAACCTTTGATTGATGATTTGAAGTTGTTGTGTGGGAGAGGGCATAGATGTTTGCCAGTGGGTTGAGGTAAGAGGTTCAATTTGAGGGGCTATGTTGTTTGGAACAATAAATGACTTTCACATGGAGAAGTTTATGCGGATATAGTGTAAAGGACAATATGCATGTCCCCGAGTGTGAAGATGAAATTGCCTTTCTTCGATTAGAATTTAGTAAAGGAAGTTTACATGGGCGTCGTAGGTTTTACCTGGCGTATTGGATATAGAGGCAGATTCAATTCGGCGGAAAATATGAAAATTGGACCTCGTCTTATTTGATAGGCGAGAGAGGTGTTTGATAGGAATTGAAAACTTGCAAATTCCTACGGGAAAACAAAAATGTCTTAAGTCGGTGCCATTTAGGGTTTTAAAGTATTCAATTTTTGGGAGTTGACTTATTGGAAAGATTGCTTGATCAGCGTTCATAGACACTTGTAAATCACGAGAAAAAATATCAACGAAAAATTTTGTGTTCATACATTATTGGGTACAAAGGGTAAAATAAAAATCTGAAAACTCAGGAAGGACTTGATACAATTGGGGATAAGAAAAGAATTGAATTCCGTAAAGATGGATGCAAAACATGTGCGTCCCATTTGCACATACTCTTAGTAAAAAGAGAAAAAACATGGATTATGAGATACGTTAATGTCCCTAAGGGTTACTCATCAAATATCAAAAGTCTAGTATACGTGAAGATTCAAAAATATGAAATTAATTAAAGTCACATGATTGTCATATCCTCATGGAAAATTTGATTCGATGGCAATGCGATCTATTTTGCCTAAGGAGAATGCGTATAACGATTACTAAGTTATGTTTATTCTTCAATGCCATTTGTAGCAAGGTGATTGATCCTGATAAATTACCAAGTTTACAAAAATTTGAAGTTGTTGAGACCACTTTGTGAAGTTGGAAATGTATTTTCACCATGCTCTTTTGATATTATGGTGCACTTATTTCATTCATTGAGTGAGGAAATAGAAGAGTATGGGCCACCGACCTTGAGGTGGATGTACAATTTTGAAAGGTATATGAAAGTTTTGAAGGATATGTCAAAAATAGAAGTCGACAGAGGGTTGTATCGTTGAAAGGTACTTAATGGAAAGTAAGGTAGATTTTGCCTTGAGTACATGTCAAATTTAGAGAACATAGGCATTTCAGTATCACATCATGCTTTAACAGGGGTAGAGTGGGGAATCTCTGGTAGACAATTGATAGTTGTCGAAAGACAGATGTTAGAACAGGCACACCTGTACATCCTAAACAACACAGATGAGGTTAGATCTTATATTGACATTCATAAAGTATTACTTGAAGAAGACAATCCAGGCAGGGGAGGCGGTATGAGAAACTGAAAGAGCACAGTGCGAGTTCATTTCTTGGTTTGAAAAGCATGTGGCTAAACAGTTGAAACTAAGTCTTGACTGCAATTTCAAACATGATCAAATGGTTATCAAGGGGTCCTCATATGCATGTTTTTCATGAATTCCTACACGGTTAATGGTGTTGGAAATCAATGAAATTGATTCCATTTTATTGTGCCCACGTTGCGACAATTGTGTATCCCGATTCATTTATCGGGTTGGTTAAATGTGATTCTTGAACTTAGTGTTCACCTTAGTAATGGTATATTACTAGTGTGGAGTTCTCATGATAATTTAAGGGGTTATGGCTTGATTTCTAGATCTTACTCATTAATCGTTATAATAATAATAATTGGTCAATTATTATTATTATACAACTTTATCTGGTAGAAGGTCACACACATACAATGATATTGAATAATATTTCATGAATGAAATTAAGCGAGACTTGTATATTGAGAAATGTATTTCACCAATATTTATACTATTGTCAAATATATATGTTGATGAGCATCAATTGGTTAAACTTACAAGTTTCCAATCAATTAAGCAGTGAATCGATGAATAACTTGATAAGCTGTTCGATGGTGACTTCGTTAGTATTTTAATTGACTTGTTAAGTTGAGTAAAATAGAACAACTCACTAGTAACTCATTATTTAAATTAGGATTCATAGTCTAATTAAAGTTACGAGGTCTGGCGATTTAATGCTGATTCTTGCGGAGTGGAATTTTGGAACTTGGTATTTAAAGAGGGGAATTAGGTTTTCATGACACAAGAATAAAAAAACCCTCCACCCCTCAAAAGAATAGCCGCCTCCTCTCTGAGAATTGGAAGATTTCATCTTCGATTCACCTTCATCGCTAAACTACATGAAGTTCAAGCTACCGGTTCGATTCCCTCTTGGTAGTGATATGTCCCCAGAGGACATCACAAATAAATTGAACAAATGTGGAAGAGGATCTTGAAGGGGCTTTCACGCGAGGAACTCCGTGGGGAATTGGGTTCATCCGCTTCCGTTGCAATGTAAGAATCCTTTTATTCATACATTCGTAATTTTATGTTTAGATTAATTTACATTATTTTGAGAATCCGGGATGTATGAATTGGTGTTTATCACGATTGAATTCATACTAGATTCTAACAAATGGGTACACGTTCTACACCAAAGAACATGATGAAAAAAGGTCTAGGCAGAATAGTGGGGTAACACTTGTAGTCGAGGAACTTGAAATCACAAGTGCTAAAGACATGAATCTGATTTATGCCAAGAATAGTTTCTATGGAGTGATTGAGCATATATGGGAGTTGGATTATGTCAACTTCCAAATTCCTATGTTCGGTTGTATATTGGTAGAGAATAAATATGGAAATCAGATCGATGAGTTGGGTTTCTTAAGAGTAGACTTGAATAGGGTTGGTTCGAAAGATGATTTATTCATTACTAACCTTGAAGCTAACCAAGTATATCGAGGTGAGAATATTGAGGAAGATTACGATGTCGAAGATGATCCGTTTAGAGGAATTAAATCATCGAGACATATCAATGCAAAAATATTTTTATGTAAGAACTGATCATAATGAGGGTATATGGGCCTTGTGAGCCGAAGACAGAAAAATGTAAGCGTTGAAGTTAGCAGTTTGTAAAAGGAAGCTTGAGGAAGAATAAGCGATGTCTTTTTCTATGTATTTTATTTCATTTGTTTCAACTAATTCTTGTATTTTGTATTTTATTTGTGTTTTTAACTATTTCTTATGAATTTTGTTTTGTAGGATTATGGGAGACGACGTTTTTTATGGTGATAATGCGTCTTCTAGAGATGTAATGATGTTGATGTTTCTTGTGCTTCCGACATACCACCTAAAAAACGAAAGCAAAGAAGTGGGGGCAGGAGAGGAATTGTAAACTAAAAAAGATTGATAAAGATAGAACGAATGGGATCAAACTTAAGGTATATATATGAACTCTAATATTTAAGTTATATGTCCGGATATTAGTAATATATAAATATATATATATATATATATTATATATATATATAATATATATATATATTATATATATATATATATGAACATATATAATATGTAAGTTGTATATATATGAATATTTTAAATATGTAGTTACTAATATATTTTCTATCGAAGATACTTGTGTGATGTATATTTAGTCAATGAGGGTGAACAACAAAGCAACTCAAATATGGTGTTAAATAAGGTTTTTCTTTGTCTCACATATGCGTGAAGCGAACTCATTTGGTGAATATATTACAAAAGCATGAAGGAGACGAAGATCGTCACCGTCATGATACACCGTATAATATCGGATTGGTATATAATATTTTCGTATAAATGAGCTAATAGATAGTTTCATGTTAATATAAATATTTCGATACTAATTAAGATTATTGAAGTAATGTGGTATCATATATATATTATATGGTCAATTAGTACATCAGCCCATAAGGATCGGTGATTTGGTGTATAAAATCCGCGGTATTTATCTTATTAACAATAATATATATTACCTTATTTTTATTATACTCTTATGAATTTGTTTATTTTTCGGTGTTTGATTACCTATCATTTCTGAAGAAAGAAAGTAGTTCAAGTCGAAAGGGATTGAGCAGGAAACAGTGGGTTAGCGTGGAGGTATGAACTGAGAACTTTTCTATGACAATCATTTGAATAGTATTACATGCAAATTATAACTTTGTTTGAATTATTCTCCGAATTACCTAAAAAACGACGTCGACTTAGAGCCTATTATGGATTCTATTTACGTTTGTTTATGGATGACATTTTGAAATAGACAACTATCATTTCTTTTTGGCAAGTCATTTTAAATATGTGGATGTTGATATTAATTTGAAGTCAAAGTTATGGAAGTATATATAATTTGTTCTTTAATTTTTTCGGTATCCTCGGAAACATCGATGTGATAATTTTCTTGGATGACGAGTGTCATGTTCGAGCGTGGATGGTGTGTTATCACATACAGATACTTGAAGACCGTTATAGAGGTGAAGGAAACCCCGTTAATGTCTTAGTATAGCTAACTTGAGTATTTGTGGTCTGAAACTATTAGTTTTGTTAGATATTGAGACATGTTTGTTTAGCTATATTTTGACTTGATATATGTTGGGATAAATGTATGTTTAGTTACATTTTGACTTGATGTATGTTGGGATAAAATATAATGTTTATCTAGCTACATTTGATTTTATGTATGTTGAGATATGTTTTGATCGATATTTAACTTGAATGAATGTATGTTTGTGACATTAGAAATAATTTTTAGGTATATAAATTAATATGGGGTGAAATAGCTAAAAAGCATGCAAAAAAAAAAAACAGTATAAAATGCCTTGTCACGGTGCTCAAAAAGCAACGTCAGAAAGTGACAACAGGCGATAAGCAACGACGTCACAGTGTTAAGCGGGGGCGTCATCATTTGAGAAAAAAGCGGCGTCTTGCAAGCAGGCAGCTAGCTAAAGTGTTTTTAACTTAGACATCGCGTGAAGACCACGATGTTTTTTTTAACGTTGAGTGATTTTTTTGAGGTGACGTCCAAGTTCTTTTTGTAATAGTAATTAGTTTTTTGTTTGTACTGAATGTGTCATTGTGAAATCATCTATTATTAAATCACAGATGATTTCACAATTTATATAGGCATATTATCACTAGACCAAATATCTATAATCTCGATGTTATCTTGTATTAAGTTGAATCTAATATCAACATGGCAATATATTACGACAAATTAATGTGTGTCCTTCCATAGAGAAGGTATTTGCTTTTGAGCAACTAGACAAAAGGAAACAAAAGCAAATGCATGTCTATATGAAGTGTAAATGGAAGTTACCATTCTTTTGGAAATTGTTGATGATTACCTCCCCCTCCCCCTCCCCCGGCGGTTGGGTAGGGATGTCAGTATGTGTATGTCACTGGCCAACGCCAAAATTAAATGTTGAAAATGCCATAGTACTTATTGAAAGTACATCTTCCTCTTACATGTTACATTTTGACATTCCATTTTTTTCTTAAATAACTGATCAATAATTGTGTTACAATGTCAGTGATGGAAACATTCAAATTAAATTTTAAATTTTGAATTGAAGTATCTTAAAATATGTTAGTAGTATAATATTTTTTTAAAAATATAGTAAAATAATGTCAACTTACTTTACTATTAACATGATAATTTTAATTCAAATCAAATTTATGTGTGTCAATTAAGGCATGAATGACCGAAAGATTATTAAATTTTGACCATCGAAAAATGATGTATATAGATGAGTCAGGGTATCATTTTAAACTTTTTTTGTAAATTAAGCGATGAAATAATTCATGGTGTTTGCAAATTCACAGTCCTGAATATTGAGTATTCTGAATAGCCCAATGCGAGAACTTCATAATTAAACACAATTAGAATAAGTGCTATAAAAAAAAAATAGAGAATATATTGCAAACATGATTTAAACCTAAGACCTATTTATGTATGGAGTATTAATATTCTAGTAGAAATTAAAGCTTCCATGCTACAAAAGTTCCAAATTAAAGCTTTGATGCTATATATAAAAAGTCTAATATAACCCCCAAATTTTATTATTATTCCAAATAAAAAATGATTTGATATCAATTTATAGAAAATATTTTCATATTTAGGTCGGGGACAGCAACCTTTACTCCCTCTCTTGATGATGAATAGTGTCCCTAAATCTTAGTAGTAGAAACCAAGTAATTAATAATTAGTGTGTTCATGCATGAGTGCATGGGGTCGACCAGCTTTCACGTTATCACATTCTATTATTGTCTCTCTTTGTGCACATCTTCTCATTATTGTGTTGCACTCACTTCTGTTTTCTTTTACACAGATCATCAACTTCAATTCTGTTTTCTTTTTCTTTATTTATGCTTTTTTTTTTCTTCTGTTCTTTCTTTCGTTCATTTTCAATATATATATATTATATGCTCATGTTCTTCTTGTATGGATATAGCCTATTCTACAAGTTACTTGGCACTTTATGATATATTGAGCCGTAGCTTCTTCTAATCATGTGTGTCCAGTGACCTGAAAATAATAAAGATAAAGAAATCATCGAAAAAAGGAAATATATATATCCATCTGGCCTCGTGCCCAAAAGTGATAGTCAATTGGCTATCTATTTTATTTCCAAGTAATAAATACAAAGTAATGAAGAGTGGCGGAATCAAATTTTTTATATAAGGGGCAATATGAAACGTCTTGTATTTATAAGGAAAATATAAAAAATTTAGAGGAGTGAAACAACGTAATTTTTAAAAAGAATAATTATAACTTTTAAAAAATATTTAATAAAATTAATTTTTAGAAAAATTAAGAAGGAAAGGATAGTGCTCCCCATGCTCTACTAGTTTCTCCTCTCCTGTAGAGGGTCATGTGTGTGAAATTAAGATTTAACACATCTGTTAGATTGGGACCAAAAAACTATTTTTCTCAACACTTTGGGAAATTAATAAAATTGAAGCGGACACATAAATAAAATGAAACAAATAAAGTGTTACTTGATTTTACTTGTTAGGTCATCATCAGTTCAAGCAAATTCTCTTTAAATGGATCTACTATGGCGCTATGAACATCACTTCCAAAATTTACTGTTTAAAGTGTAACGACCATATGGGAACAATATAAGACTAAATAAAGTTTAATTTTAAGAGTTAATGGTTAGTATAGTCTCAGATAAGATAATGTGATTGTGTTATAGTTTAGTTTCACATATATAGTAATACTATTTCAAAGATTATTAGTCTTTGAAAGTCATATAAATATTATAGTATATAGAGTATCGAAAGTGACGAATGGCAAACATTGATTATTTTCGAATATCATAGTACAATAAATGATAATATCAATCACTAAATTATTATAATATCACTATTACGCAAATTATACCAATATCATTATAGTTTGTGGACTATATTAACAATTAACTCAAATTCTAATAGGAAACCAAATTACTTCGGCACTAAATAGATCGTCGTCTTCCCTCACATTCAATCTATGAAAAAAGAAATTAAACTATAGATGGATAAATAATAATAATGTCTTCTTCTACTTTTATTTTGTTGTTGTTCCTTTTTGTTCAAGTTCTTACTAGCAGTACTTACTAACTAGATAACTACTAACCGACACTCACCAATCACCATGGTAGAGTGAGTTAATTATTGTTCAAAAAGGCTTCTCATGTGAATAAAGCGGATAAGGACTTATTCCCTATTACAAATTAAGCCCTCACCAGTTTTAAGCTAATATGCCACCATCGTGTGTAGATATGTGGATCCTTTTTTCGTGAGTATCATCATGGTGGTCATGATGGAGGTTACATTGGAGATGAAGAGTTTCACGGTGAAGCTTTTATCGGGACTTAAATCTTAGTAGGAGTCGCGATGGGGTAAATCGCGATAGTTAGTCAGAAAAGGATTTGTAGGGATTTTAGAAACTTGGGCTAGAAAATACATGCCTTGGTAGATTTGTTAGCACATAAATATGGGATGTTTCGCGAGAGTTTTATTATGCGCTTTATCTTAGAATATAGAAATAATCATTTTAGAAAAATAGTTCTTTAATATTGCTTGAAGAACATAGTTTTTGATGCTGATAGAACGTGGTTGAGATTTTAGGTATATAAGAAAATAAACATATATATATTAGCTAGTGGTAGGGGTTGTAAACGATCTTCTGAAGTTTATCTTGGATTCATGATAGCAGCATGATGTACATTCATTGAGGGCAGCACTTGTAAATCTTGTAATACGTTTATTTCCGCACTTTAGCTTAAATATCGTTGCTTTATTGATTCTTTGAAGCTAGGGAAGGATTTTGAGTCTTAAATCCTAACATCGTGGTGACTGGTACTACTAAATGAAGGGTAGATTTAAGAAGTTGAGAACTAAGAACAACAATCTTGTTATATTCTATATCTGCTATTATTTTCTACCTCTAACATAATATCTTATGACCTTTGTTCATACCATAATATATCTTATGAATCCACATCTCATATATAACATGTATATGTGACATGTGCAAATCGTTGAGTTAATTGATAAAATTGTCTCGAGATAATGGGGACGAAATTGTGAATTAATTAGAAAAAGTTTAAAGTTGGAAAATAATGACTTTAAGGTTGTGTTTGGTATCTCTTATGACCGTCTTTACATTGTTAAAGCTAATATCAAAATGAGCAATTATAACTTTCATTAAATGCCAAAGAGTAATAAATATTTGCTCTCGCTTTTCTTTTTGATTAAAAGTGCTGCATCCCATTTTCTGAATTCTAACGTTTTTACATTCAAAATAATTTCCTACAATTTTGTAGTAAAAGCCTATTTAGCAGGAGATTATTTTGGAGAGAAAATAAGTAGAATGCTAAAAATAGAGGAAAGAAATGAAAATGAGGAAATAGTGAAAGTGAAATATGATGGTACAACGTGAATATTAGTTAATCGTTAAATTTTGTTGTTAGTTTAACAATAGAGCTCGTAAAGAGGGATCAACATGAAAACAAAAAATATTGATAGAGGCCAAATTAGCTTTTAAATTTTAGAATCCCGATTAACTTAATCGGTGGGACTATTACACAATTACTCAAATAATGTTATTTATATAATTGAGAAATTTAAACCAAGAAATGGTCCGACCACGTGGTTGGTTAATTTATTGTGCTACAATATAGGAAGAAGTTGAAGTATAGCTAGCATGAGGAAGGTGATGGCCCCCATTCTAAAAGGGTCGTTAGCTTGCAAGAATGATTGAGCTGGGGAAGTTGGAATGAAAACTTCTTTGTCCAGTCACATATATACTTTAACACAAGTAACAAATAATTGAATCGATTTAATTAAATACCTCTGATTATTACAAATTTAAAATAATGTACTAATTTGATAATGATTGTTATCTACCTCCCTCTTTATTTGAATTTTATGCACAATAACTTAAAAAATCAATTTTTAACTACATTAATCTTATTTGAATAAATTTTTGGCATGTAAGTATTTAATGTATAAGGTTGATATAATAATATATGTTTTGATTAAAAGTAAAGTTTGATAAATGAGTTATTGCTTCAATGTTGAGTTATTTATTGGAAAGTGTATTGTTAGGCTTATGTTACGTTTGAAACTTTGTGGTCAATAACTGTTTTAACTTTGCAATATTTCTCATAAATGTTTTAACTTTGCAACCAAACACAAAACAATGGTATTCCTTATAGAATTTATGATGAACAATTGGAATCAATTACATCAGAAACAGTTGAACTTCACTACTTGGACCTACATACAAAGAAATGAAATAGTTTTGTTCAAATATTAAACTAAGTGAGCTATTGTTTTACTGGTCACCATGTACGCAACTGCCAAAAATCTTGAATACAGCATCTTGCCAGTAAATGCCGGTGGGAGGGGTGGGGTGGGGGTGGAGTGGTGAGGAGGAGGAAGGGGAAGGTGGGGGTGGGTGAGGGGTGGGATTGTGTTGATTTATTTTATTATGTTTTCACAATAAATATTTTAATTTTAAAATATGTCTCAATTTTAAATTTGATTCAAAGTATACTTTTTTCTAATTAATGTTATTAAATATTCTCTAAAATTATAAATTTGACCCAAAAATAGACATTATTTTCTTCGTGCGTTATGAGCTATTAATTTGAGATTATTTACGCATCGTCTGTCTCACTACGAGGATCTAAATTTACTTGGCCGGTCAGCTATTTAGAGCAAGATTTCCTCGTGTCGGATATAAACTTCTTAAAAAAAAAATTTAGAGATATATAGTATCCTATATTTCACATTTTTCAACTTTTTTGTTTCTATTTTTTAATTTGTTCATGAATTCATTCCACTTTTAAATTTGCCACATTTCATTCATTCCAATTTTAAAATCGACGGAAACTCATATTCACATAAAATCAATTTAGAATTGAACAAATATTGTTTTTGGAACAACTTTTAAAATAAAAAGAATTTTCTGGATCATCAGAAACTAAATTTCCCAGTTAAAAATAATTAGGAGTAGAATATTTGAATACACGTACATAAATACACAAACTAACATAGGACAGTAGATACAGAGTGTTGAGTACACAAGATATAGAGAGAGAAACACATTCATCTGCATGTAATAATCTTAGAGAGAGAAGCTCTAGGAAGACATCTCAGCTTCCTCAGATCTGCTTTGCATTAAATTTTCACACATTACATTGTTTTTATATCATTATCAAACCACTGACTCAATAAACTATACAAACAAATAAAATAATAAAGAATGAAATAATTCTTGATCATTCATTTGCATCCAGTAATCTAGGAATTAAATCACTTAGTCAACTCATTTTCCAATCTTGAAACTTTTTTTGGTTGTCTGAATTTGGTTATTTGTTGCATTTTCTGTAGTATGTTCACTAGGAATATTGAAGTATCACTGTGTTAATTCAGTGTGCTTTGTTGTTTATCTTTATACTGGAGAAAATTCATTTGGGCAGTGTTGAATTTAGTTAAAAAGTTGATCTTGATTAGTTCTGTGTCAATTCAGTGTCATTTGTTGCTTGTCTTTATAGTGGCGAAAATTCATTTGGGCAGTTTTGAATTTGGTTTAAAAACTGATCTTGATCAGCATAGAGGCAGTTTGATGGATATTGCCGGAGCTCTGGTGGTGAACAGATGAGCTTGGCGAGTTTAATTTATTGGGAAGTAGCATAATGTGGTGTTGATGCTGAGAAGTAGAGGGGGAAAATAATAAAATGTTCCGGTCTGGGAGATGGAGAAGCGAAAAGAACAAGATCAAAGCTGTTTTCAAGTTGCAGTTTCATGCAACTCAGGTATTATACTGTTATGCAATCTTTTTTGTGAGTTTTATTTATTTATTGATTGTTAGTGAGTTAGTCTATGCTTTTTGTGAATTTGGTGAAATGTCAAAGATTGGATCTTTTGATTGAACATCAATGTCTGAGGAATTTTAAACATACTTTTAATTGGAGAATTGATTATTGAAAAGGAAAGGTAAGATCATATAGGAGTTTGTTGAGAAATGTATCTCAGCAATGGTTTTCATTAATTAAATATTGTTTGTGCATCTTGTTAATTGTTGTTTATTGTGTGCCGTGTGATAGAATATAGAGAAGCAGTGGAGAATTGAGAATTTACTCTGCATTTGCTTGTTGATTCATGTATTTTGTAGGTTGCACAGATAGGAATAGATGCATTGATGGTATCTGTGATCCCTGCTGATGTTGGGAAGCCAACAGCAAAACTCGAGAAGGCGGTTGTTCGTGATGGGAGCTGTTATTGGGAGAATCCAGTTCTTGTAACTGTGAAGTTTGATCGTGAGGCAAAATCGGGGAAGATTCTTGAGAGAATCTACAAGTTTGTTGTAGCAACTGTAGGATATGCACCCTAATTGTTTTGAAGTGTGTTGTGTGCATTGCTTTCTTGCTAAGTGACTTAACAGATGAGTCTTGTTTTGCTGTTTGGTGCAATGTAGGGATCTTCAAAATCTGGAGTGGTTGGGGAGGCTTCAATTGATTTTTCTAATTACGCTGAGGCTACTAAAGTTTCATCTGTTTCTCTCCCCCTCAAGAATTCGAAATTTGAGATCCTATTGCATGTGAGTCTCTCCCTTCTAGCTCTTCCTTTGACACATACACATAGATGCGCAGATAGAGTATTGAACGCCAAGAGTTTTCCGCTTTAATCTGGCTAGTTTCGTTGGAAATTCTGAGGAAGCACAATGAGGAATCAATACATTGAGATCTAATTAATGTGTGCGGTTCTCATAGATCGTTTTTATGCTTAAACAGGTTTCAATACAAAAACTACAGGAATCTGTAGATCAAAGGTGCAGACCATAATGCTGCTGTATTATGTATCTATTCATAGTTTTGAAGCTTCAGAGCATTTGTGAAATAATTGTTATGTATCTTTGCAGGCAGTTTGAAGAAAGTGAAAACTTGAAGGATAAAGTTCAGGATAAGAGCTTAAGGGTGCGATTGAACAATGGTGATATGGATGATGCAAATCTAATCACCAATACTATGGAGGTAAAGTCTCTTTGTGCAACTTCTAATAAAACTATTTTGATATAGGTTGTGGTATTGAACTATTGATATATATTGGGGAATCAATGTTTAATTAAAAGAATTGCTGGGGCATGAATATATTTCTACCCCATATGGTTGGAACTAAAGTAAATGTATAGTGCCGCCACACTAGTTTATTTGCAGATTGGTAGTTTGGTACTAATAGAGAACATCTCATTTGTTGTTTCACAGGATGGACCGTTTAATAAAAAAGTTCCCCAAACTGGAGACCTCAATTTGAAACGTAGGACATCTAGTGGATCTGATGTTACAATGTCAAGTTCTGACTGCAGTTCTTCACTGGACACACCGGCTGAACTTCAATTGAAGGACAGAATCCATCAGGATCCATCGAGCTTGTTTTCCTCATTGAATAATGACTCTGGCCTAATGAGGCTCCCCTCTGATGGTGCATTAGCAACCATATGTGATGAACCTCCTAATACAAAATGGGGTTGGCTCGGAGGTTCTGATGTTGATGTCAGTACCGATGACTCGTCAAGCACTCCTAGGGAAGCTATTCAGAGAACAATCTCTGAAGACACGTCAGATATTGTTGTCGAAAATCTGAGAGCTGAGCTAACCGCTCTGGCCAGGCAGGCAGAAGTGTCGGATCTTGAACTGCAGACACTTCGAAAGCAGATTGTGAAGGAGAGCAAAAAAGGGCAAGATCTTTCAAAAGAAGTGATTAGCTTGAAGAAGGAAAGGGATTCTCTGAGAGAAAATTGCGAAAAATTAAAAGGCTTCAAGAATCATTTAGATGAGGCCAAGTCCAAACACATGTCACAACTAGATGGAGGAGATCTTCGGGCTATAATTGAAGAACTCAGACAGGAGTTACATTTTGAGAAGGACCTTAATGCCAATCTCAGGATGCAGCTTCAGAAGACGCAAGAATCTAACTCAGAATTGCTTCTAGCCGTAGGTGACCTAGATGAGATGCTGGAACAGAAAGATCAGGAATTATTACAGTACGCGAGTAAATCAGGCCCTAACAATACTCAAACCCAGCGAGAAGAAAACTCAATGTGTGAGTCAGATGATGATGATTATGACGATGAAGAACAGAAGGCGTTGGAGCAACTTGTCAAAGAGCACCGTGATGCCAAGGAATCATACCTGATGGAGCAAAGAATTCTGGATCTGAACAATGAGATAGAGACTTACAGGAGAGAAAAAGATGAATTAGAGGTGCAGATGGAGCAGCTAGCCCTTGATTATGAGATATTGAAGCAAGAACACCATGACATGTCATACAAACTTGAGCAGGGTCAGCTGCCGGAACAATTAAAGGTGCAGTATGAAAGTACAACTTCGCATGCGGCTGTGACTGAACTTGAATCCCAGATTGAGAAATTGGAGAACAAACTGAAGAAGCAAGAACATGAATGTTCCAAATCTTTGTCCACAATAAGTGAATTTGAATATTATGTCAAGGATTTGGAGGAAGAGATGGAAAAACAAGCGCAAGGTTTTGAAGCTGATCTTGAAGCCCTTACTGGTGACAAAGTTGAACAAGAGAAAAGAGCAATAAAAGCAGAGGAAAGCTTGAGAAAGACAAGATGGCAAAATACTAACACCGCAGAGAGACTCCAAGGGGAATTGAGACGGCTTTCCATGCAAATGTCTTCAACTTTTGAGGCAAATGAGAAACTTGCTACAAAAGCTATGATGGAAGCCTCTGAACTGCGGCTGGAAAAGGATAATCTACAAGACATGCTTCAAAAGTCTAGATTGGAGCTTGAGTCTCTTCCGGGACATTATGAAGAAAGACTTCATGAGCTTTCAAACCAAGTGATTTCGTTGTCAAATGGTTTAGGAGAGATGAATACTGAGATAAAAGATAAATCCATGAAGCTCGAAAGCCAAGAAAAGCTTGCAGAAGAAACTTACCAGCTTCTCTCAGAGGATATCCTGAAGCTGAAAGATGATATTGACGATCTTTCAAAACAGAACACGTTTCTTTCTGAACAGGCCGATAAAAAAGAAAGGTTAATTGTTGAATTGGAGTGCATGCAGAAGTCAATTATAGAAATGGAAATGCTGATTGAGCAGGGAAACAAGGAAATAGTTGAACTGGAAAACAACGCTGCTATAATGAAGAAAGAAGCAGCACAGTCTCGTGAGGAAATTAACAACATGAGGCTCCTGAAGGATGAAAAGGAGTCGATAATTGCAAAGTTGCAAGGACAGGTGGACACACTTGAAGCCCAATGTGATGAGCTCAGGTGCTCCCGGTATGACAATGAGCTGGAGAAAGAACAATTGTTGAAGCAAGTGAGTCAATTCAAAGCTGATCTGGGGAAAAAAGAAGATGTACTTAAGAGTATGGAGAAGAAGCTGAAGGATGATGATCATAAAACAGAAGCTTCTGACGTGGTCAGAAAAATTCCGAAATCTAATAAGTCTGTGCCAGTGCCTTACGGACCCAAAGAGATTGCACATCTGAAGGAGAAAATAAGGTTGCTCGAGGTAAGTTTGCATCATTCTATATTTCTGAAACCAAGCTCTTACATTAAAAAAACTAAGATGAATGATTCCTTTTATTTGCATGACCATGAAACATAATATCGAACTGATTAAAACATACGATCAACAGGGTCAGATCAAACAAAGGGAAGCTGATCTTGAGACCTCAACAACTACATTTCTGGAGAAGGAGAAAGAGCTTCAGAACCAGATTGAAGATTTAGCGAAAACTCTTGAAGTTCTCAATCAAAAGAGTACAAGCTTTTCCGAATGCATATTCAAAAAGGTAATCAGATTGGTAGTTAGTTACATGTATGGCAGTCTTATTATTAATAACATATTCCTTTTAAGTTTCCAAATTCCTCCAATCATGGTATTCCTTACTCTGTGGAAATCAGGTTGCTGTGGAAAAGAGGAGTGTGCATGAATATGGTATCAATGCAGCATCTACTTCCAATGAAAACAATAGACCACTTTCTTCACAAGAGAGGTATGATCAATTAATAAGCTAGAATTGGAAAAGAGAGCACTGAACAAGAAAACTCGATATATGGAATTTGATTCGAATAAAGAAATACCAATTACCAAGTCATCATTATTTCGGATCTTTCATTGTTAGTTATTGATCTATTTGTTCAACCCGTTGATAAAGTTTATATGATTCGTTCATCCTCTTTTCGCAGCCATGACTCAACCAATGAAGGACCAAAGTGTTACTCCACTAACGAAAGAAACGTTGATGAATTAGACGACGAAGTAGCACAACTCAAGGAGAGAAACAAACTAATGGAGGACGAATTGAAAGACATGCAAGAAAGATACTCAGAAATAAGCCTCAAATTTGCAGAGGTAGAGGGTGAGAGACAACAACTTGTGATGAGAGTACGAAATCTGAAGAATGCAAAAAAGAGCTAGTCATCTTCAGCCTAAAGAATATAGTGAATTGATCATACTTGTTCTTTATTGGATTATTTTCCTTCTTTCTTGTTTTTGTTTTTGTTTATCTTGTTATTGTTTCCATACTCTATAAAAAAAAAGTATGGTATTGTGGACTGCTAAATAATTAATTTTCAAGTCCCAGCCATGTGAATGCCGATAACAATAATTACACATTCTTTGGCAAGTTTCAATAATTGAAGGAACAAAACGTTAGCACTCGGCCCACTTATGGACATCAATTTCTTTTCCCAATGTAGATGGGGTGTTTCTCCATATAAAAAAATCCAACAATTGAGATTTGAACCATCCATATCTACTCTCTAGTGTGATGAGCTCAATGTGGGACCGCGGACAAGACCAGTAGGTTCCCATCGGACCCGGATAAGAGTAGATACCGGTTCTAACGGACCGATTTCGGACATTCGAGCGGTTCAGGCTCTCAGTGGACACGCGGACGGATACATCCGGAAACCTCTATGTACTCTTTTTGAACCCGAACCGGTCGATGGCAGCAGGATGGATAATGATTCGGTTTGAACGCATTTAGGAGAGTCGAAAAACCCAAAAAAAAATCAGCAAAATCAAAGATAGATGGAAATCAAATTCAAATCCAAGATAATTATAAATCCCAAATCCAAACTTTAATTGAAATAAGAAAAACGTAATTAAAAAATTATGAAATTAAAAATCCTAAATCAATAATTAAATATTTATAAACCTCAAATAAAAAATATAATTAACTTTTAAATGAACAAGATGGTGTTGGAGCACGGAGGGGAAGGAGGGAGGTTTCACGTAGATGACAACAAGAGGAAGAAAAAGGAGGAGGAAAGGGGTGGTTTAGTACAGGAGGCGAGGATGTTGCTTGAACTTGCCGTAGAGGATGAGATGGGGATGGGGGTATTGCCGACTTACGTGGGCTTGGAAAAAGGAATAACAGTTGGAGAGGAGAAGGGGCCGTGAAGGAGGAGGGGGAAAAATGAAGGGGTAGGGGGATGGTTTTATTATTTTTATTATATATTAATTTTATCGGATATGTACTTGTCAGGATCCGATCGGTTCTAGATCCCAAAAAAATAAACGGAATCGGACCGGTAATAGCCTATTGAATGGATACTCGATCCGATTCTTTTAGGTGTGATTTCGGATGGTTTCGATTTATCAAGCCTTAGACTCTGTCCATCTCTATATTTCCAATCAATTTTGTAATCATTATATCAAAACCTCGCCTTTAAATAGAGAGTGTAGCTCTATATTTATCTATTTTTAAAAATATGATTGTAGTGTCTTTTTTTGAAAATTTATAGTGGATAGCAATTTATAATTTGAACCTCTACAATGAGCCTTTATATTGAGAGCGGTTGCAGTTCGTTAATGATCTGATTCGTTAATGTTCATTAATATCCTGTAATGCGAAATTTCAATAAAAATGATACACACATTACTAAAATGTACATTAGATGGTACCAGTGAAGATGAAAAAAGTATCACAAAAATTATTTTATTAAAAGCAATTAAAATATGTATCAAATTAGATTAAAAGTTCGTGCAGTTAACTTAAAGTTCAAAGTATGCTTATATAGCGATATTATTAATGATTTTTTATTGAGAAAATTGTACATATTACCTACAAAATGTACAAAAAAGAAAAAGAAATATATCAAAAAATGGTATAATTTATATTTTTGATTATTAATGAACAATTAATGAACAAAAAACTTAATGAACTATAACTTTTTCACCTTTATAATTAGTTAGTGGTGATATATAATGGGAATTGGGAACCATACATGCACATTGATATCTCATATCAATATAGTAGGATCTAGACATATATATTTAGTGGAGAACTGGAGATATTGTTGGAGTCATTACCTCTAGTGGAAGGAAAATTATTGTGGAGGATTTGATTGCATAGATACAAATACTCCCTGCATTAAATAAAGATTTTCCATTTTTTTTTATAATTATAATTTTTAAATTTTAACCTCAAATACTTTCTCCATCCCAAAAAAATTGTTCTATTTCAATAATAATTTTCCTTCCAATTGTATGCAATGATGCTTTTCCTTCCAATTTATATGCGTGAGCAAAATATCTCTTGTCGAAGTTTAAAATATAATAAAAGTCGAAAGTGAACTGATATTTATTGGGATAAAAGGTATATATATAATTGTACAGAATATATCTTAAAATTTAATTATGATTCAATTATAATCTTTATCATTCATAAATAGTTGTAAATAAAGTATTATTAGTCACCACAGAGATCATTTCATTCAGTTATATATTATTCTATAAATATTTACATCTACCATATTGATGTATTTGTAGTGTACCCTGAAAACATCAACACACTAGCTACCTTTAGTAAAAACATTTTGAATTCCACAAGGTTGAAAGTTACAAGTGGGTGATGAACATACATGGCTGTGCCTTTATCTTGCTCAAATGTACAAGAAACAGCTCAACAAAACACTAATAGTATTTGTTAAGTGAAGAAGTCAACAAAATCTATGATTGAGCTTTATTTTCTCTTCCATTTCCTTCAAAACTTTCTAAGGCTCAAGTTACAAACAGTGACAAGAGCCATAATCAAAGAATGATCAACATGAGGCTCCACAACCAAACTCAAAACATCATCTCCTAAATCTGCCCCTGATTTTGATGACAACTTTCTGTTCACCTGAGCAACAATCTTTCCTTGGCCATCTACTATTTTGAAATCTGATTTTTCAGGCATAGCTAATATTCTCAGACAACTGCTTCTTGCATCTGACAAAGTCACATGATATGTTAATGAATCCCCTCTTAGCACTGTGTGATCTTTCCTCACTTGAAACCATGGTGTTTCCATTTCTTGCTTAGATAATGCATTCCATTTGTATCCATCCCAATGCCTAAAAACTGGTGCCCTCTGTATCAAACAAATCAATTATTCGTTTAGATATTGTCCATCTCTTGAAATTATAATAGTCTAACTAACATTAGTGATGGAATGAGGGAAGACATAGAGATCAGTCGTTTCTCAATTTTTTTAAAAGATAGATCTTTATTATTAAAAAATAAAATTATACTACACACTGTTTGAAAAATTATATGGTTCAACCCTCCTAATTGTTATAACTTTTTTAACTATTTTTACTTATATCAATTTCTTCGCCCCCTATCTGAAAAATCATAATTCCTCGATGGACTAAGATATTACTATTTGTGACATACTTTTGCTATAAAAAAAATCTGTCACAAAACTGATTTTCCCCTTGCAACAAAGATATGTGTACATACCTTTTGACGTATTGAGAAGAGTACGTTGCCATGTAAATCCATGAGACTAACTTCATGGTTTCCTTTTTGGTCATAGTTGTCTATTCGATAAACAATTTGACCATTAGAGTCATAAACAGTGCACCCATTTCCATGAAAAACAAGGGATTTCATCCATATAGTGAAGAATTCTCTTCTTGATGTAGTGTAAGAAGGATAATTATTTGATGTGCCCATCTATTAGTATGAATTCAAAACACCCTTGAATGAACTTAATAGCCTGTTTTTTTGGGCTAATAAGATGGAGTTTAATGCAGAACCCTAATAAATAATAAAGTTGATAATTTGTTTGTTTACAGATGGATTTTGAAGGAGGTATAATGCATGTATATATAGTCAAGAGATCATCAGTATCAGTGTCTAGATAGACAATTCATCAACTATTGATTTATACTAGTATTTAAATATATAGAACAGTGAAAAACGTGCACTATAGTCTATAGATGACAAAGACACAAGTTGGAAAATGCAAAAAATGGACTGGTTATACAAGTTAAATTTGGCTTTTTATCTATGTATACATATTAAATGAGAAAAAAAAATGAGAGAACCCCATAACTTTATTAGGAATGTAAACGTATGTCTTAACGCAGGGTTTGCACATTTTTCACTGTTCAAACATTTTACAGGGGATTCTCTCGTTGGTTCATTGATTGTACAATTTCGAAATCCAATACGTCTTGTAAGTAATATTTTTTACCATTAAACTAATATAACACATATATTGAGTTTAAGTAGGATGATTGAGTTATAATCACCAAAATCAAAGCCTTATCAATATGTTGCTTTCGTTATAAAAATGGAGACGGTGGAGTTATCTTTTATTACTCCCTCTTTTTTTAATTAGCGATAAAAGAATATAATTATATAGTCTGAACAAATGGTAGTGTTATAAAATAACTAATACAAAAATTCATGCTTCAAAAAATCGTTAGGTAAGTGCTAAAAAAAAGTAGAATATATTTGTTTCCAGCAATTTAAGCCAAAACACTTGAAAAATTGGGTGGGGCGTCGTCAAATTATTGGTAAATAAAGAAAAGTTCAATTTTATATTTTGATGGGTAATCTAAGAAATTTTGAACTTACTAATTCTATTTATATTATATTAATATAAATGTAGAACTCTTAAGAAGTCGAATAGGCCTTTGCCCCCGCTCAATTTTCAAAAATGATATTTTATCCCTTTCAATTAAAGAAAATAAAGTATTTTTTATTATTTGGCTCATCCTTATTTATCATAAATTTTATATAACCTTTCCAAATTTCATATAATATAATATTTGTGTCTATTTGATTGACCTATTCTAAAATTAAGTTATAGTTCCACCCTGTAAATGTATGCTAGTATTTTTAATATATTTTAATTTAACTTTTATGATAATTTAATTTTGACAATTGGAATTGACGTGCATGGTATGATCATTCTTTTTTAAAAGAAGGGAGTAGGTTTTTATGATGATTCTTGAATGGGTTATGAAATGAACCAGGGGATGCTTTTTTGAGATTTGATCCATTAAGTCCTAATTTTTGAAATGTAATTTTTATTGAAAATATAATTTTAATTTTTATTGATGTATTATAATTGTGTAATTAGTGTAATGTATTTTTTATTAAAAATATATTTTTTATTGATGTATATATTTTGATTGTGTAATTAGTGTCATATTAGAAATTTAATGGGGTCAAATCTCAAAAATTATATTTTAACCCCACAACTAAGCTTTAATCGAGTGAAATGTTAAATATTAACGAAGATATTAAAATAGGGACCAAATTATAATTAGGTATACACTTTCAGGGACCATTTATACTACGTTGCCACTTAATGGGACCCATGTATAATTTTACTATATTTATTTGAATCAAACCACCAATTAACTCTCATTATATTGGACAACATATATACTTGGTAACTCATATATAGAGTGTAGATCAGAATAGTGTTGGTAGTATATGATTTAAAGACGCTAAGAATAATGTTGGTCAAAGATCACTTTTAATTTTAATAATTTCATCACATGTATATTTTGATCTATGAACTTCTATGTTTTTAATCATCCAATGCAAGTTCTTTCTTTTTTATGGACTAATGAATTTGTTTTCTATTTCAAAATAAAAATAAAAATTGAGATTCTCAAGCAACTTGGAAACGGAAGTTTCTCCTACATGAAAATCACGTGAAGATCGTTACTAAAGTGTAGCCCATGTATATTGAATGGAGAATAAACACTAATGTTAAATGCATGTTTGTTTTTCGATCAAATAATAATTTATAGTTTAATAAAAAATCTCATTCAGTAAATCATACTTTGAAAAATGATACTCCGTATATGATATTTGTCATGTCATTAACTTTTTTATTAAATTAATAATCTCATCGAGAATACATGTAAATGTGACTATTTCATGGGGTCTTTTTTATCATTGTGCAGCAGACCAAAAGCCAGCGGTCGGCCGTCTTGGCCGGCTATTCACATTGGGTGAGGATGGAATAAATTTCGACTTCAGCACTAGGCGTCTCTAAATCAGTCCCCGTCTCCATCCCGACTCCATCCTAGGCCCGTATAATTTCGGTCTCCTCCGACTCCAAACCGTCTCCACATCTTGGTCAACCATTAGGTACTACCCGACGCCAAACCGACTCTAATATTATATATATAATATCATTTTCACCTACATTCACCAGCCGACTCCCTCTTGAATCTAGATGCCAAAACGCTGAGTCCGGCTAAACCCGTCTCCGTCCAGAGCGCCAATTAAAAAAACATGGCGACCAGTTGCAATAACATCGACAGAGTGCATTCCTCTTCTAAACATCAAAGATCAATTCATCCAAATCATACAAACAAATATAAAACATCAAATATTGATTCATATTACAAAAACATACAATTCATATAACAAATACATGACACATCAAACATATTAAACATCTTATTCATATAAACATCAATATTAATTCATATAAACATCGAACATAATAAACATCCTATTAATATAAATATCAAACATTAATTTGTGTAAAACATCTAACATTCAAACATAAAAGAAATAAATAAAAATCAAATTACCTCTTCGAAACTTGAATGTAGTATTTTCCTACAACAAAAGTAACAAAAATAAATTACATATATTCATCAAACTACATTATTAAAGATAATAACAAAAATTAAAAAAATAAAGAAGTAATAATTACCTTTTTGAATTTAACCACTTTCTACAAAAAATATATATTAGAAATTACCTCTTTGAATTCATTACATACAAAATAAAGAAAGTGAATAAGTTATTAATAATTACGTTTAAAGTCACCTCTGAAATAAATCAAATTTGAGGTTATTAAACAATAATGAAATTATGACAAATTAATAACATAAAATAAATAGGATATTATGTTGTGGTTTGGGGAGAAATAATGTTGGAATGATGAGATATATATAGTGAATATGAAAATGCACGCAAGACCCGTCTCGTCCGACTCCAAATGAAAATAATTTATTTAATTCCCTCACTTTTAGAGAGCGAAATGGAAATTTAAAAACCGTCCCACCATCCCGGCTGCATCACGTCTCACCGTTCTAAAGAGTGTTACATGTATGGAGTCGGTCGGGAGTCGGTTTTTGTAAATGAGCGGTTTAGCGTCTAACCAGCTCACTTTAAGTATGAACCCTTACTTTATGGTTTTGAACAATTTATGATTCACGATTGTTAGTGGATATATGATATTTGTAAATAATGTTGTATGTAGTGAATTAGTGGATATGGATTGATTCAATGTGATATGTTACGTTTTTCGACATATCACAAGTAAAGTATAGAGTTACTGACCTGCAAATACATATTAACGTGTGATGTGTGGGTAGTGAAGAATTATCGTCTTATAATATACATCATAAGTATTAGCAATGTAATCATAGTATAATAGCAATTATGATTGTCTTTATAACATAATATACAACAATATATAACATATTATTAGTTATGATTGATTTAAAACATATAATATATTATAACGCAATATAAGAATGATTTTTTGTGAAATAAATACAAGTAAAGTATGAGAATGGGTTACAATACTTTAAGAATATGAAAGACCAAGCTAAAAGAGTGTTACATGTATGGAGTCGGTCGGGAGTCGGTTTTGTAAAAAATGGAGTCGGTTGGTGAATCATTTTGTTAGTATGAACCCTTACTTTATTTTTTTTGAATAATTTATGATTCACAGTTGTTAGTGGATATATGATATTTATAAATAATGTTATATAACAGTGAATTAGTAGTTCAATAGCGTATGTATTGGATTTTAGGCATATAACAAGTAAAGTATAGAGTTACTACCTTTCATCTATATTAACGTGTGATGTGTCATTAGTGAAGAACTATCATCTTATAATATACATCATAAATGTATGTAATGTAATTATAGTATATGTAATTATGATTGTTTTATAACATAATAGACAACAATATATAACATATTATTAGTTATGATTGATTTAAAACATATAATATGTTATATGATAAGAATGATTTTTGTGAAATAAATACAAGTAAAGTATGAGAATGAGTTACAATACTTTAAGAATATGAAGGCCAGAAACTAAAAGAATTACATGTATGAATTAGGACATGAGTCGGTTAGCGATCGGGCCCGACTCACTTTGTTAGTATGAGTCCAAACGTTGTGTAATGCATTATTGTGGGGGGAGTAATAGAGATGAAAAGCTTAATAATGAATTAAAGGGAAGAATTCGAGGAATGTGATATATATTTTAATTTTATAATTATTTTTTATCACTTAATATATTAAAATGAGCGACGCTAAATTGTAAACTTCTCTCCAAAGCATTGGATACGATGCAGATGCAGTCCTATTTTATTTTATATTTTGATTTTCTTTTAAAAATTTGTTTTAATCCAGCTACATCACAATTAAGCAAATCGACTTCATCTAAGGCCCAATTTAAACTATTCGGACTAAGTAAAAACCCCACACTATCCCGACTACCGACTCTAAATTTGGAGTCGGAATTTTACCCCGTCACGTTTGGTATGTATTCTAGTAGGAAAGTATCAGTAATACACTTTATTTTTATTCCATCCATATTCACTATTTTTTACTATTTTGATTCGAAAGGTAGAACTTTATGAACCTAAGGAGTAAGGAGCATAAGATTGAGAAATTATGAGCATCTGTTAATCACGTCATCAGACCACGAAATTTTCAATTAAGTGTATAATAATCTTGATTTGATTCCATGAGATCTCCAAAGTATAATACGGAGTAGATTTTTTATTTCCTGGCATGCTTTTCTCTCTCTCTCTCTTTATTTTGAAGAAAGCTCTAAGAAACAAAGGAGAAAAAAGCTCGAGGGAAATTAATTTAAGGAATGAAATAAATTAATGTTTAGCATTTATACGTTGATATATATGACGCCCGGAAGAGGCCCAGTAAATGGCCGTGTGGAGAGGTTATCAGGAGTAATGTCTTGTGAGGCAGATCAGAGATACATTCGTACATAGATACATTACCGAGATACATTCCTTACATAGATACATACTAGTTCGCATGTAGAACTTTATGAACCTAAGAATTAAGCAGCGTGTTTCGCATCTATGTATAAAAATACTTATCAAGGTAACTAAAATAGAGTTATTTCTAGTTTGGTTATACTTTGTTGTAAGTTTACTGTCGGTGCATATCATTATTCATAAATAATTATGGTATTTAATATTATTAGTAAATATGAAGTATTATTATTGATAAATTATGGTATTTCAATAATTCTGGAATAATACAAAACATAATTAGTTAAAAATATTTATATTGATAAATTATGATATTTCAAAAGTGATATAAAATTTTGTAAGTAGCCAATTCAGACTCACTAAAATAAGTAGTTGTATTATACAAATTTTTTTATTCAGTGCACTAAACAATGTTAGCACAAGAAGTATATCAATCTATTTACTTAATTTTTCTTCTATTAAAAAATATATTTTGTCTTCGAATTTTTTAGGGGTTGGTATTTAGTTGTTCTCTTGATTGTCAAATACTGAAAAAAAAACCAGTTATGCATTGAATCATGTGAACCATGCTTTGTTTAAAGATTTGACTTGCTCATAATGCATATCTATCTTCAAGAGTTATGCAAGGCTGTAATGTCGACTACTTTGTAATAAGGAGTATTAGTTTTTTAAATATTTGAAAATGTAATCAGCTTGATATATTCTACAATAATAGCTTATTTGAAGTATTGTATGGATAATCAAAAAAATAAATAAAAATTGGATACAAAACAAATGCATTTGTTCTAGCACGTCCAATATTGTTAAAAGTTACTCTTGGCAATTGTAGAATTATAATTTTTTGTATAAGAAGGCAAATATATATTTATCAAAAAATTAGAAGGCAACTTCCTCCTTACAGGCTTACACACGTAGTTCTTCTATTGGCTCTAAGGCATTGAAAGAGTACGATTACATAGTATTACAAATTATAAATACTTAAATTACTAACTAAAGATAGTTAGAGTAAATGTTACAAAAAATGTAGAATATATGTCTCCAGCAAGAGTTGAACCCAAAATCTTCTTACAAAAAATTGGGTCAGATCCCACCAAATTATTAAGTCATCAAGGGGATAAATTTAACTTGTTCATTTTATTTTATGGGAATTAAATGAGTCCTTAAAACGGATGTGTATTCTAGGGTTCAACTATTCAATCATGCTTGATGCCACTATGTTGTTCAAGCCTCCTATTCCCTTTTTTTTATATTAAAACGATGATTAATATTCATTAACAAACTATAGAATTACTACATATACAATTGAATAACGGAATACTTTTACATCAATTGAACATAATTACTTCCCAAAAAGATAACTAATCAGATAAAAAATCTGACAGAATCACATATCAATATCTACCAAAAGAAAATCATAGTACAAAATAAACACAAAATATTTCTATTAAATAATACAACGCGCCAACCTCTAACCCCAAATATACTTGATGATATATATCTTCATCTTGGAATATATATCCACGTTGAGGAATAAATTGCATTTGTAAAGTAACCATCAATTGAAAAAAGATATCGAAGAACAAATATTAATCCATATGGAATAAATAAAACTACACTAAACCGTGTAAAAAATGTTAGATTAACAAGATCTAACACTTTAGATTATTGAAAATAGAAATAAAAAGATTGGAAGGGGAAGAAAAACCACCAAAAATGATGATTATTCCTCCAAAAAAATTGTTCTTGACGAAAAAGTTTTTTTGGGTTGATTTTTAGGGAGAGAGAGCACTCCTACTCTTTAATAGAGCAAATTGCCAACATGATCGAAATGATTGGTGATCAAAGTTTTGCATCTAAAACCGAAAACGTTTTAAAAATGTACTGCATGTATCTAATTCAATCATTGAATTCATGGATGGTAGCAAGTCTATGGCCTCAACTGTAATGTTCATGTATCTAATTCAATAATTGAATTCATGGATGGTAGCAGGTCTATGGCCTCAACTGTAATGTTCAAAGCACTAAGAGAGTGGTCTCGGGGTATAGCTCAAGTGCTCAAGTAGTAAAAAGGTGGTAGGTTGTTGTGCACGTCTCACGGCTTCCCTACGAGGTGTGGGTTCGGCCTCACAAAAAACCAATTAAAAAATGTGTCTTGATTTTTTGGAGAAACTATCAGTCTATTTAGTCGGTTAAAGGGCAACGTCCCATGATTGAAAAAAGTTAGGATCACAAGGTATGGTGTTATTAACATGTAAATGACCTATTTTGTAATTTTTAAATTTTATAGACTTGTTTAGTTATTTTTAAGTTTTTTAGGGGGCCAAACTATAAGTATATATATTATTATCTTTCGTAGTCTTATATTGTGCGTTATAAAGTTTACTTAGCGTTGTAGTATCTGTATCTTAAGATAGTTAGTGGCAATATTTATTTGTGAAGGTATCTTGTATATTAAGAGATCTTCGATCACGTATTTCGATTATTGGTATCGCGTATCTTAAAGAATAAATAAGATGCTTATGCCAGCAAGTAATCATTCATGCCCAATTGGCCTCTTTACATTATAATTGAGGATATGGATAGCGTGCAGTCCTTAGGTAGAAGGTTTCAACTTTTTCAATCACTAAGAGTCGAAGCAGTACTGGAAAAAATGTAGTACTATCAAATTCAATACAATCGTTTAATAGTTTTGGGAAAAGGTACGCATGTAGGTAGAGACAGAGACTGCATGCCTGAAATGTGTACTATTCTAATAACCGAAGTAATTAAAACCTGAAGTGATCAGTATCATACATTCAACTATTTAATCTCACACAATTGATTAATCAGAAGACAGAGAAAGGAAAGATAAAGAGAAGATGGAGTCAAATTCTGTGTTTGAAAAAGGAAATTTGAGTGTTCATGAGCCATTCCATATACAACCAGCTTCTGATGATAAGCATCCAAGACCAGAATGTTGGTAGCATTTTCCCTGTGCTTCTGTTCTTTCATGGATTTCTTGTAGAGAATGCTTGGTATACTCAGCTTTTGGAGCATGTTTCCTCCCACGGATACATCATCGTGGCGCCTCAGGTTGTTTATCTTGGTCGCTTTTTCGTTCTTTGTATGACTACTTGTCTATTTTGTTAATGAGAAAGATGGTCTTGTAGTTTAATTTTGAAATCAGTCAGCAAGAGGAAGTCAACCAAGCAGCATTTATTTCAGAGTGGTTAATAAAAGGAGGCCTTAGTTCTGAACCAAAGATGCCTAAGAATGTCCAAGCAGACCTCACCAAGGTTGCTGTATCAGGCCACAGCAGAGGTGGTAAGACAGCATTTGCCTTAGCCTTAGGCTGTCAGGAAGCGGAATCATCCCTCAAATTCTCAGCAGTTCTTGGGATTGACCCCGTTGCTGGGTCTAGTCCATCAAATCGAACTGATCCGAAAATCCTCAAATATATCCCTCGATCATTCGATCTATCAACAATGCCAATTGCTGTTATCGGCACAGGTAATAATCGAGCAAAGGGCACGGGGACAGGGAGATGCCCCTCGGGTTGCCTAGAGTATCTAAATTTATTTATCTGCTAATCCAGATGTTATTGGCCAACTAAGTTCTATTGAATACAACTATTTGACAGGTTTAGGAAATCAGAAGAAGGGCATAACCCCTCCATTAGCACCTAATGGAGTGAACCATGCTGAATTCTGGAATGAGAGTAAACCCCCCTGCTATTATTTTCTTGCTAAAGAGTATGGACATTGTGACATGTTTAATGACGATGGACCGCCCTGGTTTGTCATCCATAAAATTTGTCAGACCGGATCAGGTCCCAGGGATTTGATGAGGAGAAGTCTTGGAGGGATTGTTGTTGCATTCCTGGAGGCATATCTAGGAGGAAACAAGCAAAACCTACAAGGCATTGTTGATGAGAGCCTTGAAGCACCCATTGCCATCCACCCTATCATCTCACTCGACGACGCTACCTGTTAAACTTCAAGAACTACTGCATTATTAAACAACAAATAAGTAAGGAAGATAGATGGTTCTTTCTTATAATGCTGGGTCTCTGCATGTATCAATTAAAGTTCATAATCTCATATGACATATTATGTAATAATTTGTCGCACTATCATTACGCCATATGGCACATAAGTTTGAGTAATATAAAACCTTATGAGATTGTATAATACTCCGTGTTACACAAACTATCATGTCATTTCGTGTGATATATACTTGGGTTTAAGCACAGAACTTAGCAAACTTCTTCAAGCACAATAATCAAGCTGGGGAATGAGAATTCCGTGAAAGTGAATATCAAGATAATCAAACTAAGCCTACTAATCTACCACTACTATTTAGCAACGTAGAATGTGAATCTTTGTCACGGAAACATGTGGCAACGGGTTAAAACAATGTGGATCGCCTTAACAAATAGATATATATACAATAGTACAAAACTGCATGAGAATAACATGCACACGTGTAATGGAAGTTGCATATTGAGTTTGGTTTTTGTTTGTTGTTCGAATTGGACTTTTGGATCCGTCTATGTTAATAGGCAAAATATATGAAAACGTCACCGGACAATTTACTGAAAAGAATAAGCATCATAATAAACTAAACTAGTACTCAGAAAGACACCTACATCACTAAATTAACAAATATTTATAAGCAACTACTTAAAAAGACTTTGATATCAGAAAAGCTGATACAAAAACCACTTAACAAGTCAACCATCAAATATTTGGAAGTCTAACTTCACCTTTATTAGAAAATATTTTTATTTCCTTAAAAAATTATATTTCCAGTCAAAACCTACTAGATAGCCTTGAATAAGATTATAAGAATAAAGAGTAATGAGAAGCACGTGACTAATATATGCCATGTGACTAATATATGCCATCTGATCTATGCTTCATTCATAGATTACCTAGTTACAATAGTCAATAAAAATACTTAAATCAATAATATCAACAAAAACATCAAGGCATGTAACAAAATCCTGAAACAATTGTCACCATACTAATCAAACTAGGAAGACACCACTATATCATAGAATCTCACACTCTCATCACATTAACATCATGAGATGATATATAATCCAACAAAACCCCCACGAAGAGAAGCTAATTGTTACTCAATTTATTTGAATCTATTCTATAAATTGCTTGGTTTTTGCTCTCCTCATTTCCTATCACTAACCACTTCAATTATTTATTTGGAGTAATATTTATTCTTATTGTTTTGTAAAATCTTATATGCTGCTTGATCTACGAACCGAAAACAATTTACATCCAAAAAATCGATCAAGTGGCAGTTTACATCGAATCAAAAAAATTAAATATTACGATTATAAAAAAACACGTCAAATCACACCAAACTACATCAATGACCAACCTAATATGAATACAATTGTACATGTATCATGCTTAACATCAATCTCATGTCACGGGGTTGTTATACACCTTACGAATAGTGTTAGTTTGAGGGGTAAAATAGTATTTGCTCCTCCTATACTTTAAGTGTAATAGTTACAGAAATTATATTGAAATAAAATAATCATTTTAAATATTAAATCATTTATTATATATTGGTTAGGTGCATGTTTTGAGAATTAATTAAAATAATCATTTCTTATGATCTAAAAGTGATCATTAGATTACATGAAAAACGGTGCATGTCGGCTGAAATAAAAAAATAAAAAACATGAAATAATATTACTAGTAATCAAGTACACAACCACTAACACTATATTTTTTTTTACATTAACTTTCTACTAAATTCTTCATAATTCAACACATAAACAGATTATATATATATATATATATTAAAATTAAAAAAATTCAAATAATTATCATGTTATAATTTATCTATCCTCATTTCTTTATTTAGAAAAATACAGATTCATCTGAATTATTTATTTTGGATATTATACTTAAATACAACTAAATCTAGCTGGATGAATAAGCAGCTCTTTTAGGTTATCACTTTCTCTCTACTTATAATTATATATGTTTGTGTGTATTTATTTATTTAAGTTGAAGTTTATTCTGAGGTATTATTTTGACTGAGTTTTTAAGTTGCCGAGTTTAGAGAAAAATGGTGTTTATATACTGAGCTGATTTGATTTGAGAAAACTTGATTTGGTAAGTTGGGTATTGTTGAAAGTTGTAATTTGATTTGTTAATGAATTAAGATTTGGGTATTTTATTTTTTGCAGCAAGATTGATTTTTTTTGCTATGAGTTGTGTATTCATCAAAAGTTGTTGTTTGATTTGTCAGTGAACTAAGATTTGGGTATTGTATTTTGCTATGAGTTATATATTATGGGAAAGATGTTTGATTTGTGAATGAACTAAGATATGGGTATTGTTTTTTTTTTTTGCAGTAAGACTAATTTTTTTGCTATGAGTTGTGTATTCAGCAAAAGTTGTAGTTTGATTTGTGAATGAACTAAGATTTGGGTATTACATTTTTTTTTGCTAGTTGTGTATTCTTGCAAAGTTGTTTGATTTGTGAATGAACTAAGATTTAGGTATTGTACTTTTTGCAGCAAGATTGATTTTTTTTTAATATGATTGTGTATTCTGGGGAAGTTGTAGTTGATTTGTTAATGAATTAAGATTTGGGTATTTTATGTTTTGCAGCAAGATTGATTTTTTTGCTATGAGTTGTGTATTATGGGAAAGTAGTTGTTTGATTTGTGAATGGACTAAGATATGGGTATTGTATTATTTGCAGCAAGATTGAATTTTTATATGCACTTGTAATACATTTCAGATTGAATGTTTATAAATGTGTATCAGATTTGAATTGCTACCTTAAAGTGAGTTTTTTATGAATTGGGTGTTTTGGGGAAGTTGCAGTTTGATTTGTGAATGAACTGAGATATGGGTATTGTATTTTTTGCACCAGGATTGGATTTTTGTATGCTCATGTAATTCATTTCAGATTGAATGCTTGTAAATGTGTCTCAGATGTGAAGTATCGCTGCTTATGGTGGTTTTGTTATGAGTTGTGTATTCTGGGAAAGTTTTTTCTTGGTTTGTGAATGAACTAGAATGTGGGTATTGTGTTAGTTGCAGCAAGATTGAATTTTTATGCTCATGTAATTCATTTGAGTCGAATGCTTGTAAATGTGTCTCAGATTTTAATGGCCACTGTTATGTTTTGTTATGAGCCGTTCACTCTGGTAAAGCTAAAATGTGGGTAACTGGGTATTGTACTAGTTGTCGTAAGATCGTGTTTTTATATGCTAGTGTGATTCAGTTCAGACTTGATGTTTCTAAATGTGTTTCTGGGTTTGTCTGCTGGTTGTGAATTGTGATGTATTTTGAATTAAGTAATGTGTACAGACTGTACATGTAGATTGGAACTGCTATCCTCAAGAATGATTCATGATGCCTTGTGAAGAATTTTAGTGATTGTAACTGCTGCTGAGTTTGAGTACATAGTTGTTGAATGATTAACTGAATTGAGTTGTCAAGGCTTGATAAATTTAAGGTTCTTTGGCAAATTTGTGTAATTATGATGATATGTTTCCATGGGGATAGTAGAGGATGTTTGTTTTCTTTGTAGTCTTTTGTTATTTTTTGTTTTTACATCATGTATTGTCCAATGATGATCTAGAAAAAATCTGTTAAATTGAAGACATGCATTCTCAAGCTGACAATCCGTCATTGTATGTCTATGTGTATGCAGCAGTCTCAAGGACGGAGCTCTTAACTAAATTTGAATTTGAGTGACATTCCAGATTTTCTGGATGCGAAGGATATAATATAGTGTGGTTGCAAAAAAGAGGATATAGTCTAGCAAGTTGCAACTTCTCTGTGCATAAAAGAGCCGACCATTTTTTGGTTGGAAAGTATTATCCTTAGATGGGTTGTGATTTTTCTAAGCTTTGCTCCTGCTGTTGCGTTTATGGGGAGAGTCAACCTGTTCATGAGGCACTTAATGCTGGTGCAAACCTCTTGTTCGGTGCTTTTATTTTTCTTAAATAGCTTTGTAATTATTAAAAAAAACGTCAACAAAGATTTTATATACCTTTGGCAGAGAATGAGGAAAAAGGCGAAATGAATGATGTACCTTCATTTCGTGAATTCTCCATCGACCAACTGAGGATAGCTACATCTGGATTTGCGGTTGAGAATATAGTTTCAGAGCATGGAGAGAAAGCCCCTAATGTTGTGTATAAAGGGAAGTTGGAAAACCAGAAGTCGATTGCTGTTAAACGCTTTAATCGGAATGCATGGCCTGATTCAAGGCAGTTCATGGTGAGTGATTGCACTTAAAAACTTAATTCTAAACTGTGTGAGCTCTCCATATTGTGAGGTTATTTTTTCTTGAAAGAGATTTCAAGTCCTAATCTAGTCGAGATCTTACGATAGTAGTTCTAGTTTGTTTCGGTTGTATAAGCTTAAGATTAGAGTTTGTAGCGACTTCCATTTTTGACTGCATGTTTCAGGAAGAAGCAAAGGCTGTTGGTCTACTTCGCAATCAAAGATTGGCAAATCTACTTGGTTGCTGCTGTGAAGGAGATGAGAGGTTACTTGTTGCAGAGTTTATGCCTAATGAGACTCTTGCTAAACATTTATTTCATTGTAAGTCCAAAATTTCATCATCAATCTCCTTCCAAATGGAAGAATCTTTGCTTTTGAGTTTTCGGTGTTTGAGATTGTAGGTAGGGATTAGAATTCATTTTATTGGTTCTTTATATCAAATTTATGTTGACTATTTCTGGAACATAACTCTGTCTCTAGCCCTCTACCCCCTCGTCGACTGAAAATAGATCTCTGGTCTACTTTAAAATACATCTGTTAATCTATGCTGCTTGTGATAGACTGATAGCACAATCCAAATTTATACTGTTTATCCTCCGTACTCAAAGCTTGTAGTGTTAAGTGTTTGCGAAACAAATAACAAAGTACAGTGACTATTCAGTCCGCAAGACTTTCATCAACTTCAGTTTAAATTTTGAGAGTGGTCCCTCTTGGAAATAGAAGATCATATATATAATATATTATATATATATATATTATTTATTTAGAATCTTCAACATTTTATCAACTCATCGTTAAGTCTATCATGTAAATGTGAAGAAGATACAATTTCATAAATGCTAATTAGGGGAAGAACAGCCAATGAAGTGGGCAATCGATTAAGAATAGCTTTGTGTATCTTGCTAGAAGCTCTAGGTACTATAATAAGGGCAGTGCTATACCATGATCTCAATACTTACAAATTCTTTTGATGATGTGAGTATAAGGTTACCTTACAATTTCATCTTTCAAACAATTTGCATGCACTGTCTCTGGCCTCTCTCTCTGTCTCTGTCTCTGTCTCTCTCTCTGTCTCTCTCTCTCGCTCTGTCTCTGTCTCTGTCTCTGTCTCTGTCTCTCTCTCTCTCTCTCTCTCTCTCTCTCTCTCTCTCTCTCTCTCTCTCTCTCTCTCTCTCTCTCTCTCTCTCTCTCTCTCTCTCTCTCTCTCTCTCTCTCTCTCTCTCTCTCTCTCTCTCTCTCTCTCTCTCTGTCTCTCTCTCTCTCTCTCCTCGCCACTCCCTCTCGCCCTCCTCCTCCCTCCTCCCTCCCTCCCTCTCTCTCTCTCTCTCTCTCTCTCTCTCTCTCTCTCTCTCTCTCTCTCTCTCTCTCTCTCTCTCTCTCTCGCCTCCCTCCCTCCCTCCCTCCTCTACTCTCTCTCTCTCTCTCTCTCTCTCTCTCTCTCTCTCTCTCCTCCTCCTCCTCCTTTGGCCTTTGCATTTATTCTTTTTGCTTGGAACGTGTTCTATCTTTCTTTTTGATGATGAAGGAAATCCCAGATTGTCATGCTTTGGGTTAATGAAGAACAGTAGAGATGGAAAGAGTTATAGCACAAACCTCGCATTTACACCTCCTGAGTACCTGCGAACAGGTATTCATCCGTCAAATGAAAGAATGTATTTCTGCATTTGAAAAAATCACCTATATACTATTAAAAACAGGTCACAAGCTCGTTGACTTACTTTTAATGACATATTATATTACTCTTTTTTCAAACCTATCAACTGAATGCACTAAATTGAGCATTTAGTGGATTATGATTACAATATAGATCGACTGTTATGGTATTGGTAGGAAGAGGTTTTTTTAGAATTTGAAGCTAACATCACTCTGGTCAGTTGTGCTTTTTGTGGTATAGACAGCTCATTGGTCTTCATGTCATTCTTAATTATTTTGCAGGGCGAATTACTCCAGAAAGTGTGATGTATAGTTTTGGCACACTTCTTCTCGATCTTCTCAGTGGAAAACATATCCCACCAAGTCATGTAAGTTATCATTGCCTACACCTCACTTATGAAAATATTAAAGTAGAATTGAAGGTAATCACTTCATACATAGCTAGAGGTGCATAAATATCAGTCAGTGTGCGGTGATTTTCTTGAAAGCTTGCTTCTTTTGGCATATCGTCCTTTCATCATTTGGACATAGGCAATCACTATAGGATTTGGCTATCTGGGTTTATGCTTCAAATGTCTTGAACTTTCTTGTTTTCTAGTAATACCATGGAATATTTTCACTTCAAGTCTTAAAATAAGTATTTGTAAATTGTGTGCTTTCTTGCATGTGTCATGCCCTTGATCTAATAAGGGACAGGAATCTACAAATGCTAACTGATTCGTGCTTGGAAGGACAATTTTCTAATGATGATGGCACTGAATTGGTCCGGTTAGCCTCAAGATGTTTACAGTATGAACCTCGTGAGCGGCCAAATGCAAAGTCGCTAGTTACTGCATTGATTCCACTGCAGAAGGAAACTGAGGTACCTTCTCTCTTGAAGTGATCGGAGTGACCTTCAGCTCTTTTGAAGGCTAATAGATTTATTCTGTTTGCTGCTTATAAGTTTTTTTTTTTGGCTGTCCGCCTAATTATACAAATACCGTAGCACCCATTATCAGCAAGCATCATGTTGCTGATTATGCTAGCAATATAATCTCTGAAGTATTTTGTTTTCAGTAATTGTGCATAGTGTCATTTATTCCTGTTGTGTATTGTTATTCACGAGTGACCCTCGTTGTCGTACTAAAATAGAGTTCTTATTAATGTATTTTTACGTGAGTCAAATTGCACATTTATTCAGAATTTCAGCCATTCTTCAAGCACTTCATGGATACGGATAAAGCTTAAACCATATATTGATTATGTTTTTTTCTGTATATTAAAGAAACGTAGTTTTGCAGATATCATGATATGATCATCCATAAAAATTGGGCCCATGTCTTTTGGCATATAACATAAAACAGTTCTTTAAATCCGCTATTAATTGATCTAAAACTTTTTTATTTAACATGACCATTCGCATTATAGGTACCTTCTCATGAACTAATGAGTATGAAGCATGGAGGTCAACCTGTGCCTTTATCTCCTCTTGGCGAGGCTTGCTTACGAATGGATTTGACTGCAATACATGAGATCTTAGAGAAACTTGGGTACAAAGATGATGAGGGAGCAGCCACTGAGGTTTATTCTAACTATTAATTGTTGATCCCCTTTCCACCTAACCTCCAATGATAACAATATGTCAATATCCATCATGCTTCTGGTTCTGATGGTTAATATATTTTTGGGATAAGTTGATGCTTCATCATCTAAATTAATATTTTAAATTGCTTTGATCTCCTGAATCATCAAGCAAAATCAAGATGAAAGGTGAGAAATGATGAAATAAAACTTGGTAGCAGTGTAGCACCTTATGTTTAGTTGTAAACACAGCCTGAGTTGGCGAAAGTCAGTTTGCTAGCCTCCCGGGCTAGATTCTATGTATCGATATTGATTTTGCTTTCTTCTATGTTCATACTCTTATGCTCCTACTCATACTGTTCCTTGCTCGTCGTCATTGTTAATTTGGTTTGACCATGTCCTAGATGAACCTAATATTACTGATGGGTTTTTTTATTTTATTTTGTGTAGCTCTCGTTTCAGATGTGGACAAATCAGATGCAGGATACAATAACCTCTAAGAAAAAAGGCGATCTTTCTTTCAGACATAAAGATTTTAAGGCTACGATAGAGTGTTATTCGCAGGTTAGACCTCTTTGTAGTTTGTTGGCTAAGTATTTAGTATACGTTTCTGAATATATAAACTTCAGAGTTTAGAGCCTTGAGAATTTTGTTCAGAATGGTATACTTGTAACTTGGAAGGTATACTAATTAGGGGAAGGAGCATCGCTGATAAGTCTGAAATAAATCAAATAATGTTTTGTTTGCCTGTGTCATATCTTTTCTTTTTCCCATGTCCTTCATAAGAATCTTAATCTTAAAAACCCATTTCAGCTTACTCCTGAAGATTTATGTTTGTAGTGGTAGGATGAGCTCAAATTAACTTGACTGATGGTTTCTTTATGTTGATGCAGTTCATTGATGTTGGGACCATGGTCTCCCCAACTGTATATGCACGTCGTAGTTTATCACATCTCATGAGTGACATGCCACAAGAAGCTCTTAATGATGCAGTTCAAGCACAAGTTATCTCTCCGGTTTGGCATATTGCATCGTACTTGCAAGCTGCTTCGCTCTTTGCTCTAGGAAGGGAAAACGAGGCACAGATTGCACTTAAAGAGGGTTCCATACTTGAAGAAAAGAAGAACACTTGACCGCTCAAATGAGTAACTTCAACACCGATTCTACTCTTACATTTTCTACGTTACACTCATA
Source organism: Lithospermum erythrorhizon (assembly GCA_019722365.1). Lineage (NCBI taxonomy): Eukaryota > Viridiplantae > Streptophyta > Magnoliopsida > Boraginales > Boraginaceae > Lithospermum > Lithospermum erythrorhizon. The sequence continues at coordinate 718,641 of JADFUC010000852.1, read as the reverse complement.
ATACAAACTTAGTTCCAAGCAAAAGGTGGAATTGATATTCAACTTACAATGGAGAAACATGGAACAACAGTTTTTGATCATCATATGCATTCCATGATTTGGTTGTTTTGTTCTATAAAGCATTGTTTCCAGCATTAATGAAGGGTGTGGTTTGTGAGCGAAGTTAGGACGTTCATACTTTCCCCTACTATTTTCAAGAAAGTCCGCGTTGCCAACTTCACAATCTCCAGAAATATATTAGCATCAGTGGAAGAGTTCTCTTGTTTATATATCTATTGCAGTATTGAACAACAAAGAGTTGGATAGACCTACTGTTTTGTAATTTATGTACAGTGCCATATGGCATTACATATGTGGACGATTGTTTCTGTATTTGGTCGTGTCGCCTTCTGTGGGTTTACTGTTTGTGCAAGTTCATGATTTATGTATTTGTGGTTACAGAATTTGGTTGCATTACTTGGATACTCTTTGTTAGTTCCCTGTCTTCAAGGTTACTATTTTGGTGAATGGGGTGCCTTTTTAAAGTTCCCATTCCTGATTTGTTCATCCTACAAACATTGATACCAAAATACAACTTGATTATTCAATAAACCACACCAGAGCCTTACTATGAAATGGCATACTTCGTAGATAACTAGATATGAGGCAAAACAAAACGGATGTTGTTCTATCCTTGATCAGAGATTTTTCTATGAAAAATATGAACCGGTCGATCCTGCCTTTTATCATTGATCAGAGATTTCTCAATAACAAATACAAATAGGAGTTTGAAGAAGAGGAGGGAGGAGCCCTTGACCCACAACATATATTGGAGAAAGTGTTTGGCTAAGCTTTTTCCCACACATCTCATAAGAATAATGGACATTTTCTGCAGTTCTATTTATAAGCTTTTGTGACAAACAGGAGCATATATAGGATTATTTAAGAGGACATTGATGCCATCGGACAAGTTAATCTTAAAAATACATAGGCGCTGCTAAGATGACAGACTTATTTATTCATCGGTGTCTTCAAAATCCTTCATAACTTGAAGTAACATAAAACAGAATGGTTGGGAGATGGCTAAAAAACCTCATGGAGGTGACTAACACGAGTGAGCACAAGCTGACAGAAAACACATCAGTAAAGCAATTCCTCGAAGACAGGATCCACACTTTGTCCCCATTTCCCATGGTACAGCTCCAGGAGCTTCTCTGCCGGTGTTACACCTACACCATATTATGAAGGAAAAAAAAACATCACCGCCAAGAAACCATATGGTTTCCATTTAGGTATAAACCTGGATTAAACAAAACAAGCTTCATATTGTAGATCTTTTACCATATCGCGGATGTGGTTTATAACACTAACAATTGCGGGACATTTCCTGTAGTTTGGACTAAATAGTGATATAATAGGGTGTTTGGCAGAGCTCCTTTTCCCTTAAAAATTTACAAGTCATGAACTACCCTCTTGCAGAAAAAGATTCTACTTGAGATTCTCTTATACATTACTTGTAGCTCTACCTAGAAATTCAGTTAAGCTTGAGCCCCCCCTCTTCAAGAAGGGTAACTTGGGTGTTGAACAAAACAATTATGAAACTGGACCATATTTGGCAAGTCAGAACAGAGCAGCTGGAGAGGCACCCTCCATGTGCATTATCCAACAAGTTCCAAGGAACTCCAATGAAAGATAGTGGCTGTCTATAGAAGCTATATGTTGGTAAAACAAGAAACAAAGATGTAGAAACAATGTTTTCATCCACCAAACTACCAAATCTTTTTAACCTAATAATAGGATCGTATTCTTCCATAAAACTCCCAAATCCTTATAACCTAATAATAGGATCTCAATGAGATCAGTTAAAGTAACTACTTGTCAATATCGTCAGAAATCATAAATTCCACTTAAACTATGAACAAGTGTAGAAGATTATTATTATATGGGCTGAACATTCTCCAACCAAACAAGTAGCCTGAAAACAAAGGACATATGAAATCCAACACCAAATGCATGAAAACCTACCTGTTTCGACTACCTCTGCTACTGCATTCAAGAATCCAGTTTCCTTGAAGCCCCTTCTTTCTAGGCCATCCTGCATGCATAGAACATTTCATTAAAGAAATATGTAAAGTACCACTATGCGAGGAGAAGTAGTAGTAGTAATGGTGTAATAAAATTTACAATAGTTAGGATCATATTGAATAGATTTGTGAATTGCGAATTTGCGACTAGAAGAATAGATGAAAGTCAAGTGACCTTTGCCAACTTCAGAACATCTTGAGCAACATGCTTCAGCAATCCATCACGAAATGGGGTCTTCAGACCTGTTTTTGGTACCTACTACATAACGGTGATAGTTAATTGTTGGCTTTATGAAACTCTGCAGCTAGCTTATTAATTAAACTATGTGAACAATATAATGAAAATCAATATTTATCCTCACTGGAAACTGAGATTATTGAAACCAAAATGTTATTGAAACCTGTTTATGCAAGGACTTACTCAACAAGTGCAATAAGAAGAAAAATCTTGATTTAATATAAGAACCTTTTTAAATATTAATTAATTACACTGAATCATAACCATAATGATTCACATTTAATAACAACAATAAGGACTAGTCTGATACTCTGATCTTATGATCATCATGTTACCTTGTTCCTCAACATCTGTCTTTCTTCAGTAGTCCAATCAGCAGTCATGGCGAGGACACTTTGTAGGGATTCCTCATCATATAAGACACCCACCTGACAATTATCATCAACAGATTTAGAGTAAATATAGAACATTGTCAGGAATTAAACAGGCAAAGAAGTTGAAACTGGACGTTTCCTAGAAAGAATTCAGAATCCAAGACTTCCAAATATATATTTGGCATGATAAACTCTCCATGCTCAATTATGTCAAATACAAGAAACCTACATAATCCAGTAACTGGGAAGTCATTTGTGAGAATGTCAGACTTGGTGACGTTGAACTATATCAAATTCGAGTTACCCGGATAACTGAAAAACCAAATGTAAACTACCTAAAAATAAGCCAAATTATTTTCAACAAAAATGGTGCATCTAACAAAATCATTTAGCCAATGTACATATTGCACTCCAACATCTTCACTAGTTTTCTTAATGGCCTTATTTTCTGCATTGGACGAACATATAATGCATTGCATTAGAGGAATGATCAGATAGGGAACAAACCCAAAATGCAGGAAGTGCACACAGCCTTCTCCATGGTCCTCCATCTGCACCTCTCATTTCCAAATATCTTTTAAGCCTAACCTGCCCAAAGAAGATGTAGACCAACCTTAGGCACAACTTCAAGAAAAACTTTATCAATCAATAACTTTCCACTCCAGGAACACCATACCTCTGGAAATATTGTGGTCAGATGATTCTCCCAATCATTAAGGGTTGGGTAATCACCAGGAATAGGAGGCAGTTTACCAGCCAAAAAATCCTGCACGTGTCCACAAAAGGCAGATTTGTTAATGATATGTAAAGGGGAAAACATAAATTGATAGGATCTAGCATATCACAGTATAAGTAGGAGTGAGCAGAGTCCCGGAAAGACATTCCAGTACAATCGATGTATTTCTTTTTCCGGTATACAAAATACATGGGAACGTCAAGAGCATAATCTACATATTGCTCAAACCTGCAGATTCAAAACAAGGAATGGAAATTTAAGAACAAACCTTAGCAAATTTTATACAATTATGATAGACATCTCTCGGGTCTGGAATCGGTATTGCTCGAAGAGTGTTTGAACTTTAACCATCACATGAACACACAAGATCAGGGGATTATTCATTCTTAAGTCATGAAAGGGATGTGTAACTGAAATTTAGTATGAGAGGTGATCTATAAAAATGTCATTTGAAGATGAAATAAAAGAAGTTAATTATCAAAAATTATCAAAGAATCTGTATTCAATTCTTTAGTCTCCCCGGGAACAGCTAGAAATTTGGCCAAAATGTGTTTCCAAACATGAGTACATAATAAATACTTGATAACTCACCCAAAGGAGTCGTCAAAGACAAAAGGAAGCATGCCTGCTCGATTGTTATCGGTATCAGTCCAGATATGACTGATAAAACAAATGATGGTTACTACACTAATACATAATTATAACTGAACAAAATTTAGAAAATGAAATTTGAAAGAAACTAAGACCTTCTCATGCTGAGATAACCATTTGGTTTCCCTTCAGTAAAAGGTGAATTTGCAAACAAGGCTGTCGCAATCTGTTTCATTGATAGGTCGGATCAAATGTGAAAAAAAAGGAGTTTTGCAAATGGAAGAAAAAGACGATATATATAATCTACAGAAAGAAAAAAAAAACCCAAAACTTCTCACAGGTTGCAAGGCTAGACCAGCACGGAATTTCCTTATCATATCAGCTTCAGAACTGAAGTCCAAATTCACCTGACAAAACACGATAGACAGCTATTTGGTAAGATCGATGCAATGAATTACAATGCAAGCAGTGAAATGACGGGAACTACTCCAGAAGTTAAAGTTAATAAGAGAAAAAATGTATTAGAAATCACCACAATTGAAAATTTAGCAAAATGTACACCTACCTGAACAGTACATGTTCGGAACATCATGTCAAGTCCAAGAGTACCAACCTTTGGCATATAATTCCGCATAATCTCATACCTCCCCTGAGTTAAATCTCTTATCAGTTTGTAATTAGTCGAAGATTAAGATTTTATTGTGAAAATTTGAACTTTTACCCAATGTAGCCACATGCAGATTTCCCTAATTTTAAAAAAATTCACTAAAATGCATATTCGGTAGATGATAAACAAATGATATATGCAGTTAAGAAAGGCAAATTTACATAATATGCTGAACAAAGAAATAATAAATTTGCTTCAAATTTCATAGACGTGCATCTATAGCTACTTCCCATTAGTGCTCATCCATAAGATGAATATACAATGGAGCTTTAAAAAATAGCCAATTACAAAATAAAGTATATGCACTACAATCCTCAAATTTAGATATTTAGATAAAGATACATACACATATAACAAACTTGAATGAATCTCTAAATTAATAACGAAAGAGTAGATTAATTGATGAAAGCTTAAGATAGTGAATAGGCTGTTCAGCCTCTAGAGATCAGAAGCCACCACATATATCTAGTTATCTACAGAGAAGAAATGCATGAGTAACATGCATACAGATTTAAATTTCATTTCTTGATTCAATTTAATCAGTAAGGGTTGATGTGAGAAGTAGCATTTAAAATCCGACTCCATAGAGAATATAAAATCGAATATTTGAAATATGGAAAATCTTCTCGTGCCAGCCTGGGTTTGGGAAATTATTGGACGATGGGGTGAAACTGCTTGCACAGTTACGTACCCCTAACTCAAAGTAAGGTTTCATGTATCCACCAATAAAATGAAATAGGATAACTAGCAAATGTCAATATAGAAAATATGCAGAAAATCAAGAATGCAATTTACCTTGGGCATTACAGGTATATCTTTAATGCCCCATTTGGGCTGGAAACCAATTCCCAAGAAACCAATTCCCATCTCCTCTGCGACAGCTTTAACCTTCCAAATAAGAACAGCCATTACAAAGCTAGTTAGGTTGTCATCCTGAAAATTTAACAATCAGTAGCAAACCGCACAACATTGAAGATTCACAACAGAAAAGTAAACAAAATACAAACACACTAAGATGAACTAGATGTACAGCTTATTTAAAACAATTCAGAGTAAATGAATAGAACTGTCTGGTAGTTGATGCAACTTTGATATGTAAAAAGATTCACTTTACACGAACCTGGTAAAGATGTGAATTGACCTCAGCACACGTTTGATGAAGAGTTTCAAGAGGAGCACCACTGAGCTCAAATTGACCACCAGGCTCCAAAGATATGCTTTGCTTTCCCTATGCATAATATATATTACCATTAGAAGCAATATATTACGGCAGCACCCCAGAAGTACAATGGTAACAAATTGAAAGAAAAGAAAAGTGCATTTAGAGGAAAGGAATACTCTCAGTATATCCTCTTGATCAAACTGAGCATCAGAAAGGCATGAACAAATATGTATAACTATTGCAAATATAGCCGTTAGAGATAAAATGGAAAGAATCAATGATGTATATTATTATCATTATTGTATTTATTGTTGATTATATAGCTGTTAGGAATTAATATTGATTGATATTGTTTCCATAAATAGATTAGGATTGTAGTGTATAAATATGTAACATTATTCTTCATTCTAAATATATCAGAGAATTATTTCTCAAACCTAAATCTTTAATAACACTTGACTAAACTTTTTTTTTATCAGAACTGGATAGAATACCTGCTTAAGACCAATAATATAGTCCCCTTCCATGACTTTCTCCCACTCAAATCTTTCAGAAATACCATTGAGCAATTCTGATATTTGGTCATACTTCATGGGCTGTAAAGTTCCGATTTCGAAACCAAACTTTTCATGTTCAGTACCAATTCTGTTTGGATCAACGTAATTACATTAGTGTAAATTAGAAGAACTCGCTCCATTAAGAACGATGAGATTCAAATTACATCCACATTCGACAACTGACTTTCAAAGGGAATCAAGTGCAATGGCATCACGGCTAGGAGAAAAGGAAAATTAATATCATCTTGTACATTCAATTGAAATTTATAAAAGCAAACTATGCAACAAGGATGTTTTATAATTATCCAAACACAAATCCAGCTCTAGGCAATCAAAATATGTCAAGTATCTTAATAATGATCAAATATTGAGTGATCCACTTAATCAGGCAGATCTACCATGTTTCATGACATCTAAAATAGAAGTAATGTCTACATAAATATATTACAGAAATAATTGTCTTAAATTAATTCCACATATTGGAGGTTAAAATTACATTATTTCCCCTTGAACTATTGAGTATTGACACTGTATGGCAAACTGGGAAAGAGGAACATATGATTAGCAGAAATACATAACTAGAATCCTTTAGAGTACCACTAAGAGCAAGAATTTGAACCTCCATTTCTCCTTCGATTTGCATCCAGAGGCAAGGTAATCTATAAGATCTTGTTTCGTCAGGGGGTCTGCAGCAACAACAGCATCCTCAGTTGGAGGACTAGCTGCTACAATACTTTTATTTCCCCTTCTTGATCCTATTCTAGCTCCATCAGCATACAAACTCTGTGTTGCCTTTGAGGATTCCACAGACGAGAAACACAGACCAAAACGAACTTCCTTCACTTTCGATGCTCCTACAGTATAGGGCATATCATATCCACCTTTACATTGTCCCAACTCGTTTGAAATGTAGTATGAGGATCCTGTCTGGGACATGAGCGACATGATTCCAACCTGAGAAATCATTCTTATAACTTGTCAACTTTATCCTTCTTCGATAAATGCACTACTATAACATTAACATGCCCCAATGCCTTTAAAGGGGCTCCCTCCTAAGAGGGGTAAGGGGGGGTCGAATAAATGCACTATTACAAACAAGTATAAAACAAGACCACTGAAAAATAATAACGAATAAGATGGCAATTTTCTTCAACAACAACAATCACGTAGACATACTTGTTTTCCCAACTAGTGGAATTTTCCATAAAAAGTATCAGTCTTCACTAATCAGAACACTCACAACCAATATAATCAAATTCATCATGCTGTTAATTTACTAGCTTAACATAAAGATTTGACAATTCGAATGCAACGGGACCAAAATAAAGTCCCCAACTTTACATGCATCACCAAACACCAATTTATCAAGTGCCCAACATGCTAAAATACCATGTAAGCTAAAATAGGGTGCTTTAATTCCTCCAAATATAATCATAAGGCTAATTTAGTGTACTTCAAGAACCCATCATACTCCACAAACACAAAAAAAGTCATAACTTTACACAAATAACACCAATAAATAATCAGTAGAATTAGTTATAATTTCACAAGAACTAAATATGTATAAATTAAACACTACAAAAATGGAATCTTGAATTAAATTAGTACCTGTAAGGTTTTGTTGGTGGTGGGGTGAAGACAGAGATATAGAGGTGGTGTTTATGGGTATGTGGCAGAATTCAGAATCTTGAGAGCTCAGATGCTCTGGCTTCTTGTTTTGGTCATTTGTTTTTGTGGGTTTGAGTAATTGTAATAATAAGGGCGGAATTTAAAAAATCATAATAATAAGACTAAATTTAAATACAGTTATGCGAATTAATAAAATCTCATTTTGAAAAAAATATCTGGCACAAATTAATAAAATCATTTTTAAATAATCACCTATACTCTTCAACCTTCAAATAAGCATCTACACTATATTTTTGTGCTCAAGCTTTATAAATAGTGTACGCGAGCTTTAAATTAATCGATTTTTAAAAAGTCAATTTAGGCAAACAATATAAAAATATCTTAATACTTACTTTCTTCTTAGCACGTGACAGCACAATTTGTTAACTAACCCCTTCATTTAACGCTACTTTCGATTCAAACTCACCCAGTCAATTCTTCATCTTCTCTCGAAAAACGCATTAAGCCGCTGAAATTTGTAGCGAGTAAGCACTGGCATTTTTGTGGCTCGATAACGAAGTCAATATTATAATAGAACAGAGGAAAGATTTGAAAAGCATTTAGACAATAACAGTGACCACTTTTGGATTATCTAACACTGACCTGTAGTTCACGCAAAGAAATGGTAATTTCAAGACCTGAAATAGAACTATTTTCAATCCTATGTAGAAATTGTTTGAGGTGAGTAAGATCTTATGACATTTTAAAACTCAATTTTTAAGCGAATTGTTAAAGCTGAGTGAATATTGGCTCAAAATGTTGTTTTTGGCAACTAAATTTTTGCAAATTTTCCCTCCAAAAAATCAATATTTTTAATATGACTAACTTGTCCTTGGGTTAAACTCATTTTCGAAGTCAAATGGAAGTCAATAACTCAAAAGGACTATTTGAAAGTTCAGTGTCGAAATATAGTTCGGTCCCTATTTGAAAAATTGAAGAATCTGATTACATGGTATTTGATGATTCGTTTATTTAGGTGTACATATGAAATTTAGCCTAACAATAATAATGGATCAACTTTTCAATTTTTATAAGGTCGTTTGTATATGTGTGATCATATAGGAAGAATCGAAACATATGTAATCAATGATAAATGAAATGGATGCGTGATCAAAATGGAATTAAATCTTTCATGAATTTAATTTCTGATAGTTTTGCCCCTCGAAGTGAAGGCGGCGTTTTAAGCGAGTATCAAAAACGATAAATTTTAAAATATGTGTAGTCAAATAGGACCGTCGAAACGTAATACGATGAGATGATAGTTAAAATGAAACATGTGTGATCAAATATGTCGTTAAACTTAAAAGCATCATTATTGATTTTGCACTTGCCTAGTTTGTTTTCCTTTTTCTTTAGTTTGTACAATGGCTAGTGTCGCTATTATTCTAAAGAGAGAAGTGTTTGATTATGTTTTGACTTGCTTTTTTCCCCCTTTTTCTTTTTGCTGCCTTCTTTGAATTTTGATTATTTGGTTCTCCAACATAAAATATACTGCAGTACTCCGTATATATTTAGACAAGCATTTTATAATAAATTATTGTAATCATTCATAAACCTTTAATAAAATATTTTTTTATATGATCAGATGATATAGAATGGAGAAATTAATATTTGAAGGATGAATGATGATAGTATTATTTTAAATAAACTCTACCGCTAGGAAATAGGATTGAGTGGGCAAAGAATGCTAAAGTTATAGGCTTATAGTTGTAGGGATCAATGGGCATCATGATTGATGAACATAATTTAATTCCTATGAGGCTCTGCCCTTTCAGAAAAGAATGGTGGGTATCTTAGCCTCAACCTTTTCCAAGTGGTGGTGCTGGTGACACTTTGGGATTCAAAATAATTTACCTTATGATTTTATATTTAAAACAATAATTATATTACGAATTCCAGGACATAGATAGTGTATCACCTTTAGATTGAAAGTTTCAATTTCATATTTTAATTTAATAATTTATGAAAAATTTAAATTTCAGTGATCTTGAGTTAAGACATAAATAGATCAATGGTTAATGTCCATAAAAAGATCATTTAAAATAAAACTCCACACTATGACGGTCAATATTCGAACTTGATTCTTTGGGGGTTATGCATTGATACCACTTTGCTTTACACTATAGCTTCACCTCATCATAGAGCCCTCTTTAAATATAGTCTTAACCAATCAAATTGAGTATGTTTATTTTAATTAACATTTTCCTTTTTAGTTTTAAATATTGATCATAAATTATTTCTTTTTTTTATGTTAAATAAATATATATATAGTTGCTTTTAAAAAATAGCCTCATATTATAGTTTCTTTTACTTTTATGATATAATTATAAGATCATTTGTGGTAAAAAAAATTCACAAAGATAAAACGGATATGTTAACTAAAAACAAAAAATGGAGATATTGAATAAAGAGATCGATTTCATTTATGATAACTATGAGAAATAACTTATTAAGGAGAAGAGTATTTCATGTTAATTGTAAATTAAGTTTAGCGCACATTATTGATATTATAATATAACAATGTAATATATGACGTACAAAATATATAATATGTTATCGCGACATTGAATAGGCCACCGAAAGGAGTAAATGATACGGACCAACGAAGTTGTAGATTGCATACTATCATAGTATATATCATAGCATGATACATATAGCATACAATTGTAATCCCAACTGGAAACTGAAATACAGGGATACAGTTAAATGAATTACTAATCCTTCTCCTATTCAATTGCATGTTCATTTAATTCCTAAACATTGGTATAATCTCATTAGTCATCACTTGTACATTATAGTTTTCAAATAAATACAACCCTTGATTGTAGCTTGCTAAGGCGATTTGCTAGATTTATCATGACGGATAAACAACCTTCTCTTGTGCCTCCCCCCTCGGCTGCCCCCGCCCTTCCGCCGCCCGATAACAACAAAAAAGTTATGTTGTTTGGTGTTGATATCAATGGTTCAAGAAACCATGATGGGGATAATAATGTTCAACGAGAAGAAGTATTGCATGGGAATAATAATGAGCCTAGCAATATTGTGAATACACAAAGTATTTATAAGGAAATGACGACGTCACATCATGCAGGTTCTTCATGTCCAAGGAGCTAATTAAAGAAATATAATGTCACCAATGTTGTATTCATATAGTCGACAACACATGCCATAGGACTTGTTCGGTTTGATTTGGTTTAATATCATTCATGCAATATTTCTTTTTTAATATCAGTAATAGAGAGATTTTTAGGTGCTCTCAATAATAAATCCATATTGTTATGGTTGTATATTTGTTTCGATTACATTTTTGTTAGCTTTATTTGTTTATGAAGTAGCTATGAATCTATGATTGACATTATGCATTTGTTCTTATCAAATGTCATCACTAGGCTTTAGTGAATTATTGCAATTTAGTAAAACCAAATTTATGTTACTCATCATGAAGAAGCCTTCCATTATCTGGTTTAGTGTGAGTATGATGATCGTGTAGAAGCTAATAATTTCCATGTTCGTGAAATTTTTTATATTATATGACTCATGGATATAATGAAATAAATTAAAATGGGAAATTATACTACCTATGCTTCTTATTTATTGTGAATTAATAGATAGCGTTGCACTGCACTTTTGAAAGCTCAATCGAACCCCCCTCCTCCCATGTCGGCTCGGATAGAAAGTCTCTTACATGGAATGTGGAAGCGTGTTGTTATTGATGATCTTATACAAGCCGAATACCAAATTATATGTACAGTCATTTGGCTAATCAAGTTATTGTTTCCTATTGTTTAAACTCATTAGATAGTCAGGTTCATAAATAAGCCAACACACAAGTTGGATTTTCAGTATAAGGCAAACTATTGCTGAACTTGCTAGCAAAGTGATACTCGTTAAAAGACCTATTTCCATTAGAAGCTCAACAGTGTAATATACCAAAAACTTGTATAGCCTATTTCTATAATTCTATCATGAACCTATGCATCCTATTTACTCTACAATTAGAAGTGTTATGAACATTGGAAGGATATACAGAGGCTTCGTTATACGAGAGGACAATGTCACATTCAATTTACAAACACGTCGTGAACGAACCTCTTCATTTTGAAATCTGGAACTATTGCCTTCGTTTGCTAGATCTCACTGTTGTCGAGCTGCCAGTATTTGTTTTCTTGGAACCTGAAGATGAGGGTAAGTAAGTTAATACAGAAAAATCAGACAATGTCAGCAGAAGAGATACAAGAGAAAGTAGTACAAATGATACATAGTGTTGAAACAAAGTAAGCAAAGTTCTTACTTGAAACTTTAGAGGAGTTCTTGTTCAAAGATGGCCGAGAACTCCCAGTTAGGACAGGCTTCTGCGAGGGTCTTCGAAGCTTTGCTGAAACACTGGGCCTGCAATAAAGCATTTAAAAAAGTTGCGTATTAGATGCTAATTTCTTAGTTTATTATTCAAGTCTGGGATTAGCAATGCGGTCACTGCTGCATGCTGTGTATGTATGCGAAGACATTTATAAACAGGTGGCTTACTTCTCCAGGATCTCTGGAGGTGGCTTTGGTGGTTCTGGAAACATTGTGTACTCAACGATGCTGTTGGAACCATCAGTTTCTGTTCCTCCCATCGAAAGGACACTATCAGATATATCACTTAATCTCTCATCGTCATCCCCATCCTCAAATCTCAGAAGATCCATATCATCATTGTGGTTTAGGATCTGATCTGCCACAGGAGACCTTGATTCAAGCTCCTTCGAACCATTGTGATCACCATCTACTACAGTAAGCCGTGATTGTCGAAAGAATTCCTGATGGTGTTTAAGTTCATCTGTAGACTGCTGAGAACCAGCTTCAGAATGCTTATCACTGTAATCGGAGCTATTGTCCAAATCAGAAGCCAGTTTCTCAACAATTCTAGAACTTTGCTCGCTAGATGTTCTTCTAAGTTGACTTGCAGGGCCTAAAGAGTGTCTTCGTGGAGAGGGAGGAGGCCCATACCGGGACTGGTTTGTAATGCGCTTCTCCCGAGGTAAATTAGTTTTGAGCTGCCTCAAATGCCCAATCTCCTCATCCTTTCGTGTTATAGCGTCCTTTAATAAAGCTACCTGCAAGATTAGCATAAACAAATACATGAAACAGAGGAAGAAGACACCAACAAGATAAAACGAAAATGGCATCATTTATTCCCATGGTACCTGCTCCATAAGTTCTCTAACACCCCTGCCCTCTTTATTGCTTCTCGCTGCTCCCAACTCAACACCAGAGACTCTCTCGGCAAATTTTAGAGTGCTTACAGTTTCAGAGTAAGATTCAACATCAGGATTGAGTTGGACAAACATTAATGTTTTAGCTTGACCACCTGCCACTCGGAAATTAAAAGGACACAATTACTTACTATAATCAACATAGATATTGTAAATACACATATAAGCACTTCAAGAAATCCCATCATAGAATACACACAAGCATGTGAAAGTTGAGTCCTTACAAAAAAAAAGTGAAAGTTGAATCCATACCTAGAGAGCTTTGAAGAACTTGGGTTAGTTTACTATTTCTGTATGGCACATGAGGGCTCTTTTGAGCCAGTGCAAAGATCACATCTCCTAAAGCTGATAAAGATTTGTTTATGTGCTGGGCTTCTCGTAGCCTATCTCCTGTTACTTCAGAACGGTCAACTCTTTCACTCCCAGCAAGATCAACCAAATGTAGATTACCGCGTAAAACGACATTTGTCTCCAAATCCGTTCCTTGAACATGAACAGTCAGGACACTGCGATACAAGTAAAAGGCAAATCAGGTCAGAAATGAGTCAATACTGAGAAAATATAGATGGGATTAATATCCAGAAACCTGTGGGAACGACTACTTCGTTCGTTTAGGGCAGTGGCACAAATTGCCCTACTCATTAGCCCTATGTTCATCAACTCCAGAACATCGGCGGTTGATTTGACTTCATGCATGCTAGCATCAGGGACAGCTAGTCCATTTGGTTGAGTAGTATTCCAAATCCCAAGTGTGCGCAAGTCAAGGAGTACAAGAACAACTTATTACAATGATAAAATTGAGCAATAAGAAAAGTCTAATATATGTACACAATGGTAAGTCCTGGTAGACTTCAAATCTCGAACCAAAAGGATATCTCTTTTGTGAGATCCCATTGCTGAGTAAGTCACGTACTTGTTCATTATATATTTCAACCATCTGAACACCAACTTCATATGCTATATAACTCTTTCTACTCTGAGAAATATTAAATAGATCATTCAGAGCTCTATAGTTGACCCCCCAATGCTCCACAGATGATAAACTGGGTCCAGTCTGGAGATGCACCAAAAGAACTTCAGGCACAAGTGCATACATAACATAGCGTAAGGTAGCAAAAGTATTCCATTAAGATTTAAGAGTACCATGGTGTAGGTTTTCCCTGATCCAGTTTGGCCATAAGCGAATATGCAAACATTATAACCATCAAGTACAGATCTGATTAGTGGTTGTGTATCTCGAAATACATCTTCTGCAGTGATAAAATTCAGAGCTCAGGAAATCAATAAATAAATTAAGGCCTGATCATAGGAACCTAAACAATATATATTACTATTAGATCATTAAGGACAAGGTATAGTGAACAAACCTTGAGTAATGGAAGGCCCAAAGACCTTGTCGAATTTAAACGTGCGATGAGTGTCTTTTCCTTGTTTTAAGGGGTTTGCAACAACCAATTCTCCATTCTCGCCAATATAATCTATAGTTGTCTTTTTCTTATGTTGGCCATGAAGGAACGGCCTTACTCGACAATATACTCTAATGTTACCTACAAAAGCGAAGAAATGTATAGTAAATGTAATTCACCAAGATTAATGACAAATCATTCTGACATAGTACACTTAGAACTAATAAACAGGTACTGTTTACATAGCAGGAAATGAGAGGGAGGTAAAGGAATCCCTTTTCATGAATCTGGTGTGCAAAAAATTATTACAAAAGGTTCATTTTTCTATGTACCGTTTCTGTAAAATTGTCAAATTTCAAGTCAGGACTGGGGTGGGTGAACCCTGCGCCATTTGTCACCATAAAAAGAAAAAAACAATGATTTAAGAAAATTTGATTCTGCTTACTAGACCAAGCACAAATTTGTTTTCCTTCTCCTTTTCTTTCCATGAGAAGTAATGTGTTTCAAAACTTATTTTTCAATCAAATGAAGCCATAAATAAATGAAATTTACCTTTGAGGTCTTGGACCTCATTGAATAAGCTCCGATTTTCTTTTAGGACAGTGTGGTAATTCTGAGCAGCATCTACAAGTTCCTTGAGCTCGATCTCTACGGGAGGAGTTGACATGCAAATTAGATGACATGCTAGATCTTTGAAATCGAAGACTCAGATAATTTCCTACAACCTTACCAAAGTGATTCAATTCTTCAACATAAAATCTCTTTGTATTCAACATGTCTTGCTTAATGGAGTCTGATGCCTTTCTTAGGTCCTACAAAATTCTTCTATGTTACTGCCAATTGTCACATGTTATACTAATATTGAGAAACAAGCCTTGAGGTAGATGTGAACCTGTATAGACCTGATATGAGAGTCCATAAAGTGCTTGTAGCCAAGTTCTTTCTTCTTCAATCTCATATATTTGGATTCTGATAATTCTTCCACTTTTTTCACCTTCTTCAATGAATCTGCCAAAAGGCATTCAAGTTCCATTATCTTCCTCTCCAATTCAGCTATTGTCTCTTTGTGCTGTGATTTCAGTTCAACAATGTTGTTTTCATGTATCACATTGGTTTGGTCTAGCTCTTGCTTCATTGAAGATATCTTCCTCTCCAACTCAGCTATTGTCTCTTTGTACTGTGATTTCAGTTGAACGATGTTTTTTTCATGTGTCTTTTTGGTTAGGTCTAGCTCTTGCTTCATTGATGATATTTGAATCTCATAGTTCTCTTTCTCTTTCAATAATCTGATCATATCTTGGTGTTCAAGTTTTTTCTCCTCCTCAATCCTAGCCTTTTCAATCTACAGTGACAAAATCGATGTATTACACAGTCCATGGGCAAACACTTGAATTGTAGAACAAGATAGTAGCTGAAACTAGTTACAGTAGTTAAGAAGTGAAGAAACAACTTGAACATCGTGAGGGCCAAATGAGAAGGAGTTACCGGAATGAAAGACCAAGGGTCATACATTAAAAATAAAGAAATGAGCTCACCTAAATATTTGGATTTCCTTATGTAGGGTATGCAATATAATTCAGTAAGAATAACCCCAAAAAAACATTCATTCTCTAATAAACTAGCATACCCATACATGGAATATGTTTTTTTTCTTCTTCTGCATTTTAGACGCTGGGTACTTTTAAAAGTGACCTTATGTATTCAGCTCTCAACTTACGAATCTTGTTACTCGGCATAATCAAGAGTCAAACATCAAATCTAACATGGAATCAAACAGGCCATCTTACATTTATAAGGTTGTCAATCATAAGCAATATGAGATACACACCTTTATCTGTTGAAGCTGGTTCGAAATGATCTGTAGAAAAATCAAATAATATGAAATTAGACTTGATAGTATAACCAAATTCATAAACAAGATACAGTAACTACATAACCTTATTTTCCTCTGTGGTTCCGGCAGTAAGTGTTTCAAGGGCTCTAATCTTCGATTGGTATCTCTCTTCACGGGACTTGTTTATAGAGCCTTGCTGCAAACAACATTGACTAGACTGTCAAATCGATTTGTGGTGATGGGAAGCAAACCCAATATGCCATGGCATAATAACGATAATCAAACCTTTTTCATATTTTCTGATTCCTTGGAAACTCGTTGCTCAATCTCTTGCATGGTGAACTTTAACAGGGATGCAACACGCTGAACAATAGGTGCAACCGATAAATAATTAATATATTGGTGAAAATGCATCTGCAAATATGGAATAGAAGTCAAAAGGATCTAGCTTTAATACCATAGGTATGTTAGCACTTGATTTCTCAATATTTTCATCCAAGATTGTCTTCACCACATACAAAAGCGATTGAGTGGAGGCGGTCTGCATACATGCATTGTAAGCATGAGGATACCACTTAAGCCGTAAAAATAAGTGCACGAGACTTCTCACCCTAGGGTGGATTAATCTACTATGAAGTGAGAGCTATAGAAGACCTGTAAATTCCCCAGTTTCATGAGCTCTGAAAGTTTAGTAGATGGAAGGTCATAATAAGATCCATGTTTTCCCGGGAGACTTTCAGTAACCTTGTTCTCGACATGAGTATTTGATGCATCAGATAGAGCTAAATAAGTGTCAAAAACAAAAGAGCATATTTAAGTTAAAACCAACTACACAATTGACAACCTAGTCTGCAGGTTGGAGAAGATCAGTGATAATGCTAGGTACATTTCGCAAGATAAACCATTCTCGACCTTGAAAAATTTGATAGTAGAAAATGACAACAAATTAATAGTATTGCCGATTTATATGGACTATAAAAGGAAATCGATAGAAAATGCATAATAAAAGTTCATAAAGCAAAAAATAGTCCATTTAAAGATATAGGCTGAAATTTATTCAGTTGAACACTAGATATCAAATAAAATACAATACCGACAAGCAAAGAACAGAGACAAATAAGATTTGAACCTTACCTTCAGATTGAATTTTAAAATTTTCAACCTGTTCTGACACGTCTCTACCGAGGCTTTCGTGCATGCAGTCTGATCCTTCATTTTCACTTGCACGCACTCCATGCAATGGATTCATGATGGTATTGTTAGGTGCCTTGGGATACCAACAAAAAACCTGACATGATAATGTAGAATCAATGAAATATTAATTTCGATGATCAAAATTGGCTAAAGACAGGTAATAGTGTAATTCTTCATCACACATCTGATGTGTTCTATACATGATAGGTGTTTACCTACTACACTTCTCAAAGAATGTTCCTGAATAAACAACTAAGGCTTCAGTAGTAATGCAACTTCCATATCACTCTAATAGAGTTATTCATGTAATCACATTGTTGAATGTATGTATGTATGTATGAGTTAGATAGTGTTAATTTAATAACTAGATTTTATTGTTCCGCTAGAACACGAAACCATTAGACCCAAATCTCAAGCTTCACAAAACATGTTTCTTTTCTAATTACATCGATATCATAAGGAAAATGAGGGCAGATACCTACTACATTGCATTAAAAAATGAATTTCAATCTCAAACATTAATCCCTAAAGATTCAAGATAAGAAATGTCACAAAATGTAGAAGCACCAACTACATTAATCCCATGCCACATTTCATCTGAGAATCGAATCATGGAACAAGAAGAATTACGACGTTTAGCAAGAACCCATTAGACGCAATCTCAAGCTTAGCAAAAAAATGTTTCTTTTTTAATTATAATGATATTACGAGTACATGAAAATGGCGCTAGATACCTACTACATTGCATTAAAAAACCCAATTTTAATCTCAAACACACCCAAGAATTCAATGTCTTTCAATTTATGTTTGAATATAACTAAAACAAATTTAAATAGAGGACAAACAAAATATATCTACACCAACCTGAAAAAAATGGGGCAAGATACCTACTACATTGCATTAAAAACCCAATTTTAATCTCAACCACACCCAAGAATTCAATGTTTTTCAATTCCTATTGGAATTTAACTAAAACAAATTCAAATAAAGGACAAAATATACACCAACCTGAAAAAGAAAAAAAAAACACAAAATGAGGCCAGATACCTACTACATTGCATTAAAAAGGCAAACTTTAATCTCAAACATAGCCAAGAATAATTAATTTTCATTTTCTTGGAATTTAACTAATACAAATTCAAATAAAGGACCAAAATTTTTTGGCACCAACCTGAAAAAAAAAATACCAGATACATACTACATTGCATTAAAAATCCAAGCTTTAATCTCAAACGTAGCCAAGAATAATTATTTTATCATTTTCTTGGAATTTAACTAAAACAAATTCACATAAAGGAATATAAAAAATTATACCAACCTGAGAAGGACCCAATTACACCAGAATCTGAGAAAATCCCAAAATGAATTGCAATGCAAGAAATTTGAATATATTTTTTGGGAATTATGAGATGATTAATTAATTAAGAAATGAAATTAAAATGATGAATTTGGTAATATAGTTAGTTTTGTTTATTGTTTTATGCTAAAAAAGCTGAAGGGAATATATGAAATTGAGTGGGAAATGGGAATGGAGGGAAAATTAAGTCCCCAATTTCTTAGGAGATAATCATGTTTGGTGAATTAATAATTGGGTGATAATTCCTATATTCTCATATTTCTTTTCATCCAAATTGTGTATATGAATTAGTTAAAAAAAATTATATTTATTTTTGTTTGCTAATTTTATCCATATTGTATATATTCTTTCTATATATATATATTATATATATATATATATAATGTGATTTGATTTATTGATAAATTATACTTCATATTTGTAAATTTGGTTTGTAGATATGATTTGATCCTTTTTAATATTGAACAAAAATATGAGGACGTAAATTTAAATTTAATTTTTTTTTAAATATAACATTTGGTTATTTAGAATCTCAAAACTATAAAGGATATTAGAAGTATTAATGATAACGTTTGATCAATGATGACTATTGAATTTGTTTTATGTTTTTTTTAGTAAAAGATATGATATCATTTAAAATCTAAACAAGAAGAATAAATATCATATCAAAAATAGCTATCAATTATTACCCGGTACACCAGAAGAAAGCATTACGTAACTAATGGACTGAGCCTCAAGCCACGAGTCATCCGCTCTAAGCCACAATCTAATGCGCCTTCAAGTGCGTTGCATCGTTACACTTCATTTCACTTAATCGAAGCCAGATCCATATTCTTTATCCATTGAAGTATGTCCCAAATAACAACATCTATCTCTACTGGTGTTCCAGTCTCTCCCATCAAAACTTGGATCAATACCTTGGAATCGCTCTCAAATTCTATGAAGTTCCAGCCAGATCCAAGCAAATATTACCCTTCCCGTAATGCTAATGCTTCCGCCATTAACGCACTAATAGCTATGCTAATGTCCTCGAACTGAGCTCCCAGAAACCTCCCATGTCCAGTATAACATTTGCCCGACTCCTTGCACCATTTAGCATCATTATTAATTTTGATCCAATTTTCAGCCGAAATCTTCCATTTGCCAGATTCTGATTCTACTACCTCATTATTACTTTGGTGCATTAAAGTGCTAGTAGGTAAGTTTGCAGCCTTATACTCTTGTGCCAGTTGGATGCCATGTTTAATACAATAGGTCCATGGTTGATTATGCTCACCAAATATGATATTGTTCTTAAATTTCCACAGACTCCATAGCACACAACTAACTTGTTCCAGCACCTCTTCCTTTACTGTGTTGTCCAGGCTTGAGGACAGCTGCTCCCACCATTCCTCGAAGTTGGACCACGTACCTTCCCCTGTTAATAATTGCCAAGGAGAAAAAAACCACCATCTCCTAGAGAAAGTGAAGCGATATATGCTCCCAGCCAGCCTCTGAGTTTAATATCTACAAGTAATATGAGCATCTGATAATTGAAAATCTTAGAAAGTAAATAACATCCAATCTTTTATACAGGTTCGCCAGAGTGCGTCACTGTTCTTCTTTGTAATCAGCCCAGAATGAAGTATGACGATTGTTCTGAAGTCACCCATCAAGCTGTCTTTTCGATTGAGTATCTTTATAATCTAGTATGCATTGTAATCTACTGTGTAGATTTAGGCTTAAAATGATATCTGAGTAATCTTGTCAGTAGAAACAGCTACAATGAATTTGGAGCAATTGGAAAAATTGAGAAAATAGATATTTTTGGATATATACAAAATTAATGACTAATCTCGATTTATGCGCTTCCACGCCGTGCGTCGCCCGAGACACAAGCCGGGACCCCGGTCTCGATGAGGGTCTCGACGCAACCTACATTGCCTCTCGACGGCAATACGCAGAGGCCGTTATTTTAATGCGTAAGAATGCCGATGGAGTGCCGATCCATAGCAGCGCTCCCAGTAGAAAATCTTTCCGAGCAGCCGTCACAAAGCGAAGCGCTTCGTATCGTGTTTGAAGACCTCTCATTCATGACGATACGCCCCATTTCTTTAAGCTGCGAAGGTTAGCGAAATAAATATAGCTTAGAACACCAAGCTGTTCTGAAACTTTGTAAACATATCGGCCAGTTCGATCTACCGAGAATCTTGTCGAGCAGGGACCTATTCTCAATCTGAGCGTATGAAATGGTACCTCGATCTATGTGCTTTGTCTCGCAAACACGGGATTTTAGCCAGGACTCATCGCCTTGACCTCAGCGGTACAAAGGTGTACATTCGTACTCGAGGTCGGCTCTTTTCAAAGTGCGCAGCGAATCATCTCTTTCGAACTTGCTTGTGGCAATACTGGCACAACTAGACAATGCTATTGGTTGCAACGATCTCCGGTAATAAGCATTCCCCCAAGCATTGAATATATCCATTTAGTAAACACCCTCTTGTCAATATCGCGCCGTGATCCCAGCATCTACATGTCAAAGCTAACCACAGCGTACTAGATTCACGGAGCTTGTAAGGATTTTTCGGCGCTACCATTCGGGTATCTCAATCAGCAAGAACTCCCGATGTTCTCTCCTGGGTTAGACATATATCTCTTGACAACTCCCTTGGCATTAATGCGATATCGAGGTCTAGTGCGGCATGGCATCATGGAACACCCCTACTGAGGCATGGGCGCTTATCCCATGCCTCACAAATCATTTTGAGTCGAGTGAATGTTATGCGATAATTGAAAATGGCGGCCTAACGGGGTACTCGCGGGGAACTTTGCGTCAGGGCGTGTTGAATCGACTTCTGATGCGCCTTTTAGGTATTCTTCTTGTGTTAATCTCGGAGAGAATCGATGTCGATTATTACCGTCCCGAAATTTGCTTTGCAACTAGGTCGCCATGTAATCCCAGCTCTTCTTTTCTTCCAGCATGTTCACGCTTTTTCTGGTAATTTCACTTGTCAGCGTAAATCAGCGTAAAAGTAAGATAAACGTAATCTTTTTTTGAAACTTCCTTATGTAACGGCGGTGGTCGGTGCCATGACTTACAAAAGCACCAACCTTTTGATAAAGTTATCAAAATGTGATATTCAGCTGCCTCGGAGCTTGTTTGGCCGTCACGAAGCTTCTTACGAGTTTTGCCGGACCAAATCTTCTTTCCCTACAACACCAAGCCTTGAGGTTCTTTATCGAATAACTGCTATCCCAGATCACCGTGTAGAAATGCGGTCTTTACATCCATCGAGTGAAGGTGCGGTCGTCTCTGGCTACGATTCCAAAAGCGATTCGATTGTCGCTTGAGAAGCTTGACTACGGGTGAGAATATTTCAGTGTAGTCAATACCTTCCTTCTGTTGGAACCCCTTGACAACCAAACGAGCTTTGTAGCGTTTACTTCCATCCTGTTCTTCCTTGATTCGGTAGACCCATTTACGTAATATTCTTCTACGGTTTCTGGCGATCTTACCCAGCTCAGCGTAAATGTTTGTGTGATGACTCATCTCTCTTTCGTATTGCTCATGATTGCATCGTCACATTTATGCTAGCCCCGACATAACTAATTTCGCCTGCGGCGAGTTAACGGCCGAGAAAGTTGCCGAAGGTGAATACCTCGAGTTGGTTTTCGACTCGATGCCTTGCGAGGTGGGGTGTCTACGTCTTGATGTGCTCGGGGACAATCTCTTTCACATTGATCATTAGCCAGAAATGTTATCATCCGAGACTCTGTCATCTCCCCGCCTCCATCTGAACCATCTCTTCCCAGGTGGCATATCGGCAAAAGGATCTTTAAGTTGATCTTGAGCCGGGCGTGATCTAAAACATGCCTTTGGAAGGAGGCAAGGTAAATGCGCCACCGTGCGCATTTGACTTTCTGGTATTCGGTTGTGAAACCTCGCCCAGCTTAACTACCATACGACAACTTTTCATGCATGCTTTGTATAGCAACTTTTGTTCATTGAAGACCACATTCTTGCTTCGAATGATCTTCGATTCTTGAAATCATAGAACACATGTCTTCGGCGTCGCCGCGTAACGATAAAGTAGCAAATGTTAGATTTTGCTTGACTTATTTCTAGCATTTGCATCGACATGAACATATGCTAAACAACCAAACACTTTCAGGAAAGATAGTTTACCTTCTTGAACTCGTCTCTTGGGAAATTCTAAAATTCGGAAGATGAAGGTCTACATTGCTCGAAAGGCGTGAAGTATTGATTGCGTCGTCTGAGCGTTTGAGGTAAACCACGGTGTAACCGGCTACTTCTAGCATACGTTCATTAAGCGTCTGTTCGTCCTGCAAAATTTACTCCGTTATGTTGAGGTGTTCTCGAGAATAGTCTTCCGCGTCCTTATTCCGTTCTCGATGGAAATACTATGGTTATATGAGTATAAATACAAAATCCATAATTCAGGATCTTAAAGTGGCACTACATTATTAAATAAAAACATATATTTACAATATATGAATAAGCAATCTTACGTTGCGGCGGAGTAAATTCCACTAAAGTTCCTTCAGGTCATAACTTGAATTTGGCTTTCCCACTTCATTTCGCATTGCCATTCTCCCGATAAAATTATGATATCTTTAGTTGGTCCTTTAGGAAGGTTGTATCGAGAACCGATTTATCGCTTCAGTAAACGAGGATGAACAAACAAAAAACCCAGAAAAAATTAACAAATTTCGGCCGGGGAGGCTAGGGTTTTCATGAAAAGAAAAAGATTTTCAAAACTTATGATGAAAAAAACCTAAAGTTTGCTTATATAGAGGCTAGGTTAAAAGCAAGCAGAATATGTTTAGATTAGAGTATTGAAAACTTGACTTTCGTTAGCTGTTATTAGTTCGTTAAGACACTAATGAGTTGCTAATGAGATTGAAGCTATTTAATTAGCTTAATTAAATAGTAATGAGTCGATATATCAATAATCTTTCAAGTTATTGATAAATACTAAAATTACTCGAACGATTAAATAACTATTTAGTGATTACATTGTTAATCGATATACATAAAATGTAGAACCACATAATTGAGAAATACATTTTTTTTATTATAGAGTTACTTTAATTTCGTACATGAAATATAGCTTCAGCGTCGGCTGTATGTGTGTGTGACGCCTGAGCTCGAATAATAGTAAGTTGTATAATAATAATAATAATTGACCAATTACTATTATTATAACGATTAATAAGTAAGATCTATGATATTTCATAACGCAAATTATCATGAGAACCCTTTAGTAATATACAATTACTAAGTTGAACACTAAGTTACGATAATCATTTAACCGATAAATGAATTGATATATAATTGTCGCAGCGGGTATAATAAATGGAATCGAATTCTCATTGATTTCAACCATTCTCGGCCGCAAATATTGTTTGAAATCCATATCGTTGTATTACGCCCCCGTTAAATAGGATCTCAAACACTTGCTCAGCCGTCTGCATTCACCAGCCGTAGGCTACCATTTGCAGGAGCTTAAAATGCGCCTCGGTTTATTCTTGAGAAAATAAGCCCAAACTTTTCTCGTCGCATCATAAATGAAGGTTCGTAATAAATTGAGCCGCAGAACCAACAGGCGCGGTCCCAGGGCATCCGTGTGAACTTCTTTCAAACCTCGATTTCGGCTCAGCGCCAATTTTTAACAAAGCCGACTTTCTTACAGCACCACGAGCAGCGGCTACCGCGAATATATGATGATCAGCAGTTTGAGCTCGAATTGTCGCATTATTGAAACAAGCGGTTTCGCCGCTTTCTCGGCCATGTAGCCCCAAGCGGTTGTGCCTTGACATCATCTTCGAACTTCTCGACAACAACTATAGTCTTTTGAGAACTCCGTTAAGGTAAATTACTATCTTGTTCGGGCTACGTCATTCTTTCGAGCTACGCCCCGAATTTGCCTTCACGAATGTCGTTCGGTAACCGTCTAAATCCGGCTCACGGTCGAGCTGTACGACCGATGCATTGCACCGGCAATTCGATCTCGAAGTAGAACCATTCGATAACGAGTTCACATCTCATGCATGACCGGCGGCTCACGGTTAGCGAGATGAACGCGTCCCGTAATCTCGACCATAATTGACATTTCTTATCAGAGTGGGTATGGTATGAGCTGTTGATACTCTGAATCAAGAATCCAGAATTTATCGAGCAATCAGCAGACGAAGTAGAAGCGTCAGCGTAGTCGTCGACAACGTTAGCATCGTTAGCACATTTTGCCTACCGACTACCGAGATGCCTTGCGTTGCATGACTTGTGATCGGTCTTTGCCGCGTCCCCGACCTTCGAAATGCGTCCTCCCGAACTTCGACTTACTCACTCCTGCTTGACTTTGACCTCCGTTTATTCTTGGCCGGCTTTGCTGTGGATTTCACCTCCCCATCACATTGATGCGGGGAACCTTTCTCGGCCCATCGTTCTTCCGAACTGCGGACGGACATCGCCTTGACCGCTTAGGCTATGACTTACCGTTTCCATTTGAATTATTCACGGTAGCCTGCGTAGAACCAGTATACGGCAAAGATGCCAATAGTATCAATGCTTGTAATTCATCCTCGGTTAACACCAGCCAATAGACAATTGATTTATCAAACTATTGAAATCGTATTAAGGTGCCTAGCACTTAATCGGGTATTAATTGACATCCTCAAGGTAAGCTTGATTTAGCCGTCAACCGTACCTTATTGTTGGCGGATGGTTTCTCATATAACCACGACAAAGCTATCGCCAAATACTTTGTCGTGGTCTCCTTATTCACATTGGCAGCAATGTTCTGAACATTTCAGCTATACCCCGAAGACATCTGCTCTGGCTCGTTCATTCTTGTCTCTCCATATTTGCGAACCACCGCTGAAAACTATGAAAGGCAACACCCATCTAAATAATCGCCGTATTCATCTTCCAATGGTGAAATCAACCCGGTAGTTATCTACGGCGTATGTCGATACTCCTTGTGCTGCCCAACATTGAATTTGAGATAAAAAGCTATATCACAGGCTGAAACTTTGTTGGTACTACGATGCGATTGTTGAGAAATATAACTACTGATATTCGGATATTCGACACCCAACTCACAGTCTAATATCTCTATTCAATACGAGCAGGACAATAGGTGAAAATCTAGAAAGTAAATAACGCGAATCTTTATACGGGTTCCTCGAGAGTTCGTCTGTTAACAGCTGCCAATCAATAGAATGGCTTCCTTGACGATTATTCTGAGAAGTCTGTATTGAAACTTGCCGATTGAGTATCTTTTATGTCCCCAGTACCATTGATAAATCTACCTTTAGATTTAGATTAAAATGATATCTAGTATTACTAATCGTGAGAACAACTCACAATGAATTTGGAACAATTATGAAAAAGTTGGGAGAAAATAGATATTTTTGGATATATCTGAAATTGTGACCTAATCTCAATTTATGCACTTCCACCGTGCGTCGTGAGGCTTCGTGGGACCGCAGTGCCGATGAGGGGTCTCGATAGCCCCGATGCCTCTTGAGCAGCCGTACGAGAGAGGCCATCATTTGTGCATACCGATGGGTCTCGATCCCTACGCTTTCAGTATGAAAATGCTCAACTTTAACAAAAAGCGACATATGTAAAGACTTCTGCGCCATTTCATTCACATGTAAAACACAATGTACCTCGCCTTTGACCTTCCCCGCTTTTAGCAAATTGTATCTGGTTAGGCAGCATTATGGGAAGCATTTCCAAATGAAATTCTTTACTCTCGGTGGCATATGCTTAGGCTCCCAGGCTGAACCTCTACTTAGAGTGAAAGAAACTATCGGCAGCATCAATAATATCATGAGAGATAATGTGCCAGATTGAAAAAAATATCTGTCATTCTATCTGGGCCGGAGATCATCTGTGAGCGTCTGAGCGACTACATGACTTCCTCATTTATTAATAAGCCGGGTTAGCCCGACTATTCATAAATACGTCTTTCGGATAGGTACATAAATCATACTCTCTAAATTGTACAAACCGAGTTAGCAATGAAGATTTTCAAAATTCCCACAGTGCATTGCCTCGACTTTTAAACCTCACCCCACCGTTCCCGTTGTCGTCATCCGGCCCGAAGTCGGTGCACGCCCGCTAAAAATTGTTGATGCATGGAAATATTTTGTATTTTTATCCACTTGCCTTCCAAATGATGCATCTTAGCTTTTGTTCTCTGATACACTTCTTCTCTTCCCGTACCAAGTCGACTCTATCGATACAAATTATATTTTCCCACTATCAATTAAGTCCTTTTCGTATGCTAGTTTAAGCCTCGACATGTTCATCAATCGAACATAGAAATTAAAATTATGCCTCTTACACCACTGATAGAGAGCACATCTCCTTGTAATTTTCTACTTTGAAACCATCACAGAACCTCGAAACTACTGGCCAGAGCTTCATGACCGTAGATTCACGCCACTTCCTTATTTATCCATCTTTTTATCGAATACGAACCTCCGTTTACCACATCCTTTGGGGACACTCCATATTAAGTAGTAAGGAGCAATGATCCGCTCTTGTCATAGGAAGATAGTGACACTTGAGTGAGAAAATTTAGGCCCCATTGTTGTCGTCTTTCATTTCCCCACTTTTTCTTCTCCTTACCGATATATCATTAAAATCTCCCATGTCTGACATCGTATTTGTCAGAAGGAACTTTTATGCAGTAGAATCCCGAAGTTGCTCTTCTCTTATTTTACTATCCGCAGCTTCCATACACAAAATACCCACGCTTGAGGCGGCAGCTACCTCTGCCGAACACCGACCTCGGCGAACCCGATCGAAAAAAGATTGAACCGATAAATTCTCGCCTTTCGAAAAAATTGAGATACTCTGCGATACCCAGATCACTATAAAGCTAAAATGAAAACCCGACCTCACAGCTATTTTCTTCATTTTTTTTTCTTTATTTTTAGTTTCTAATAAAAACTACTACATCTAGAAATGGATGAGACAAGCATCCTTGATAGCTAATGTCGAGGATTTTCCATGTCTTGACAATTCAGTGACTATCGTCGTGAAACTTCGGGTGATTGGGGTGTTCACTTCACGCTTTTCCTCGAAATTTCATCAAATCCTTAGCGCTCGTCCTCTCCAAGTGCATTCACATATCCTTGTTCCAGCCTACTTTTGTGGCAGAATTTTCCACGTGTCGAACATCTTTATCTCCTTTTCCCCACTTTTCCCCACTGATTTTAGAGCCCTTATTTTTTGTTTGTCTTGCCTTTTTTAGCCACTTTACACGGTCTCTTTGCTCCTTGAGTATCTTGTTGACCCATATTAAACATGGTCTTAGGCTCCATGTTTATATGAGTGTCACCAATAATAGTTTCACGTGACCTCGTTTAATTTCGTCATCCGTTTTAGCCTCTTTAGAGCCATTCTGCGAAAAATGCTTGTCCTCATATTACGCTATACTGTTTGAATATTCTCTTTTTCCCCACTGCTCATTCTGGAAAAGGCTGCCGAGCGCCCCTCTTGTTGCTTTTCACTTTGCTTAATGTAAACATCTTGCCGAATTAAACCTGCTTCTTACGTTGATCATGCGAGCCACTCCCTGCTTGTGATTAGGGGCGCTAAGTGGCCCTCTGTCTTATAGTTTCATTTGCTTGACATCCTCAGAAACACTTACGATTGTCTCCCCGCTTTGTTTCTTTGTTATACCCCGACTAGTGTTCTTTCCAGGCTTCATCCGCTTGGCATGACCATACCATTTGGCTCGATAGGTATCATATGTAAATCATGTAATCCATCCGAATTTAAATCTCCGGCTTTCTCATCACTTTCCAAAAATCTCGCGGATCCTCGTTCGACTCACTTGATATTTAAAGCCCGCCTTTGAGAGTGTTGGTTGAAGGCCCCCCCGATTGCTTTCTGAAGTTGGGTTCGTAGTCTCATCCTTAGCAGTGACCCTACTTTCCCGGCGTCATATAACGCATTTTCTCCGTTTCTTTTGCTCACAATACCGCTCGAATGTTCTTGCCGGTCCCCGGTCGTCTCTGCATTACTTAACTCGAATCCTCGGTGATGTATTCTCCCCGTCTTTGTCGCCTGCCATTCGGCGTTAAATTTACCAATCTCGTTGCTAGTTACGTCGCCTCGAGGCGTCCATTACAGTAGGTTTAGTCTACTGATGCGTCCACGATCCTCTCCTCCTGTTTGTTTCCAGAACTCTTGCTCGTTCCTAAAGTCCCTACGTCGATTTTGTAGCTTCTTTCTCCATGAACAAGTATCCAAGGATCATATTTGTTCCCTGCCCCCTTTTGCGAGCCTCGTCATCATATTTCACATCGCAAGAAAAGGATTCATGCCCAAGCATCCCACAATATAGACATACCTCACAAATTTTCTCGTATTTACTCTCTTAACATGCGCGACTAAAGGCGAATAGGTACAGCTCCCATAACTTTTAAGAGGTTTTCGGTATCTGTTCACGCCGCCCCAAGCGTACTTCCCGGATTCTTGTTAAATGCTTCTGCTTGTCACTTGATTACCTCCCAATGGAGAAGCAGTTACGGTTCATTAATGATACGATTCATTAATATTCATTAATATCATATGCGAAATTTGATATAAAATGGTACCGCATTACTAAAATGTACCATTCTAAGATGGTATAAGTGAAAAATTCAAAAAAAAGTGTACCAAAATTATTTTATTCACTTAATTAAAATGTGTACCAAAATTCGTTAAACAAGTTGGTACAGATTACTTAAAAGTTAAAAATATGCTTATATAATTGACATTAATAATTTTTTTTATTGAGAAAATGGTACATATTATCTAAAATGTACCAAAAGAAAAATAAAATATATTAAAAAATAGTATAATTTAATTATTAATTATTAATGAACCATTAATGAACAAAAAGCTTAATGAACCGTAACTTTCCGCTGATGTGAGCCCCAATTGCAATTTCGATCTCCGCATCAATATAGTCAGGAGGTAGATTCCAGATTTGAACCCAACAAGGCAACTGATCTAAGGTGATTTAGTCGAGTTGTTTCTACCACTCGCGTGATCAGAACCTGATAAGCCAGCCTCGAAATAACCATGGTTCCATTTGAAGAACTCACGATCATCCCCAGTAATAACATCATTAAAAATGATGTGGAACAGATTAGTCCCCATATCAATGATTTGAAGGTCGTCTCCTCCCTCTATAATGATTTGAGAGATTCTTTGAAGCTACGCCGCATTAAACCAGCGGCGATCCAATGCTACCCAGCCGGACTAATTGATATTTTCTCTCTGCATAAGCCATAACCGGAACGTAAACCTCATCCATTTCTTCCCCTTCTAAGTTTAAATTTCCGGCACTCTGCTCGGATCGAGTTCCATCATCCATTTGGTGGCCCGATGAAGCAACGGATGTACCCCCCCCAAGTGAGCAATTTAACCGGTTGTGATTTGGTCGCGTAAACTGAACCGATCCCAATGCTCCAGAGACAAAAATCCAAAATTAGCGAGATAAATGAGAGTACGAAGAAAACCACAAAAATAGCGAAGAAAAAACCCACCATCCCAACCCTAGCGAGCCATAAAAGGAATGTTGTCGATAGTAGGGAATAGGGGATAACGTGGAAATAAAAGAAAAGGAAGATCTACCTAGAACTAAGGTTCAAAGTAGAAAAGACAAAAGACAAACTTCTTGGAAAAGGAGAATGTCGACTGGAAAAACCCTAGAGAGGGCTAGCGTGGAAGGAAAAACCCATTGTTATATGATAAGTGCTAATAATTAAGCGGTTTAAGCCCACACTCCACATACAATTAATACTAATTAAATTTATCTTTAGCATCTATAAATAACTATTCTTTATTTACCTTGTAGAATGTGTAACAATTTGAACTACCACTGATACTTCATCCACTTGTTATTTTTACTTGTTTATCTATGCTTTGACGTAATAATTAAGAAATATTGTTGTTTGTATGCGCCGTTTGTAAGAGGATAAAACGCTTGATTTTATCACAGTTCTGCATCTGATATTCACATTAAAGAAGAAAAATGGCATATGAATTTAATGTTTAGGAATATGATCAGATAAAAAACTTAAAAGTGCTTAGGAAACTAAAAATAATGATAAAAAAATAGTTTCTTTAGAAAGATAAATAAAAAATTATTTCAACGTTTGTAGCCGTGATTGTAGCGTGAGAATTTTTTTATTATTTATAAAGTATATATGAAATACAATAAAACCCCTTTTTGGAAATCTATCTAGGTACAAAAAATGTTTATCAATGATTGAGGTCCATTATCGATCTATTGCTCTAAGCAGTTCTTCATTGCTTGAGATCTTTGAACTTTGAACGATGTAATCTTGGACTTGAGTCTTGGACTTAGACTTAGGTGCTGGAATGAGGCTCGATTTATTACACAGGCCGGATTATGTGATCACGAGTACGGGCTGGATTTGTACTTAGGCGTTATGTAATCTGGTGGATGGGGAGTACGGACACACGTGATCTACAGAATGGATAGAAAACTTTAAGTCTTGGAATTTGTCTTTTGACTTGGGTATAGTCAGAGCGGGGAAAGCCTTAGTGATATACCGTATGGTATCTGTGGACTTGATCTTGATGCTGGGCCGAGTCGTAGGGCGTAGGTTTGGATATTTATTACCTTGAGGCCTTAGCGACTTGATGCAAATGCGGCTAGATTGAGTTCGGGTGCTTAGTAGCGTACTCCCCGATCTTCGTAATGTATCACAGTAGATATGCTTATTGTCAAGAGGATGCTTTAGCGGCGTACTCGTGTTCTTGGCCAGGAGGCCGGGGGCTGCGCTGACATATCTGCGCATGATTTCACTAGGGCACTTTTTGAGAACTGTCGTAGTGATTTTTTTATTTATGAGATCAAATAATCAGTTACCGTTAGTTTTTGAATTGATCTGAAAGAAATTATTGCGTTTATGCGATAATTCAACCTTGTGCACTATTTTAGGCGCCTATTTTGGTGATAGAATGAAGAATTTTTGTATTCTTTCTCCGTTCTTGATTTGCAGCTCTATTTAGAATTTATAGGTTGAACATTTGATATTTTTCTCCTCAAAAGGTAACAATCTTCGGAGGTTTTCTATAAAGAAATACATACGAGTTGTTCTTATAAAATTCTCTGAAGCTTTTTATAGTATTTTATTGTGTTCGGGATGATTATTTCTAATTAATAGGGGAGGGGGGGTATTTATATACTTTAGGCTCTCTTACGATTGGTTGATCCATAACCACATAGTTTTAGTCTTATGAATTGCTCTGTGAATCACAGTAGTCGAATTTTGTAAGATTACTTTGTCCACTACTCGAAGCATATAAGGCACCTATTTTGATGAATCAAGAAGGTTATGGATTCTTTTTAGGTCAAGCGAATTTTCATATCAGCCACTAACTCTCTTGGAGTCTTTGTTTTAGCTTCGTTAACTTTTCTGAAGCGCCGTTTTACGCCCGGCTTTGAACTTCCATTTAGGCCAAAATAGCCGAGTGTGTAGCAAAGTAGGGATTTTTCGAGCCACAATTTTTAATTGACATTTAATTCGGAACTATTTTCCTTGAGCCCTCGTTGAGTTGAATTTTAGGGTTAATTAATGTATAAAAGCTACAATTTTACGAGCGATTAATTCGGAGGCTTAATTCCTAATTGTCAACTTTGTAGCTCGTGTGATAAATTTTTTATTTAATCGATTTTAGAATTAAAATAAATTGAATTTAATTAAGTTATTTAGCGAATTAATTTTAGAGCTATCTACAAATGCCCGCTTTAAACTTCCGAGCGCGTACTTGAGTAGCGTCGGGGAGTTGACTTCGAATGATCTCCCAATGCTAACATGAATTTGATATGCTTTGGCTGCATTTAGACTTGCATTTATTTCATTTCTAGAAATTAATTCCATATCATTGGAAATTTAACTTTCACAGATTGACATGAATTTGGACATGTCGAACGATGAAGTTAGTTCGATACCGTATAGATTTGATGAATCACATGTTTTTCAAATTAATCTTCAAATCCTTTAAGGATATATCGAGAAAATTAATTAGGATAGTCTTAACATGAATTTAAGTAAGTATTGTAGTTTATGGTAATTAATTCGACCTCGATTGGGTCTAAAATTATTTCCATATTTTTTGAAATTTTTCCGAATTTTCTAGGTATTTATTTGGATTTTCTTGCACAACCAAATAAGATATTGTGCTCGGTAAAGAAAATGAACCTCGGCCCCGGGCACCTAGTGGTAGTCGAACTATCTAGAGGGTGGTGAGGTGGCAATTTCCTTTTTATGGTAATAACTATTTACTTGCTTACCACTTATTTCCTTTTGTCCTAAGCATCTTTCTTTTTAAAGGTAATAAAGTGAATTAGGAAATAACCCGGAAACTTCAGGGACCTTGTGGAATTACGATCACCCCTATTTTGGGAAGGTGATAGACCGAAATTTCCATACACATGTGTGAGGATTTTTTTTTTTTTTTTGACAACTCATGCTTTACTTAATTACCAAATCGTTTTATTTCTATATCCTTCCACCATTTTTGCTTATATAAAATATAGGTTTCACCAAAATTTGAGATATGGGTAGGAATAAACTTTTATCTTTTTAATAGCTTTCTTATTTGTTTCAAGTTATTAACTCATGATTTTGGTTTCTTTTTTTGTGTAGTATCTTAAAGTGATGTATTCTTGGCTTGGGTTTTTTTTTAGATTTCTTTTATCAAGTAAACCTTCTTATCTCTATCATCATGTATCTATGCCATAGAATTTATCTTGATAATGCCATGATATGACTTTAATTCTATTTTAATACTCAAAATAGTCATTAAATTGAGTATTGTATGATTTGAATTTGTTCTTTGAAATTTCGACATATTATTTTTTGTACTTTCTGAATTTTTACGCCGTTGCTTATTGAATATCATAAAATTTACGTGAGTGATTCCTCTATGAATGTAGAGTATCCCCAAATTTTTCCTGAATTTTTGAAAATTGGTAGGTAGGCTCTGTAATCTGTTTTTCATAATTGCCTCGTTTTTTAGTGGCTTGTGTTAAAGTTGCGATTGCGAATACTTCGCTTATCCGTTTGGAACGATCCACGTATCAAATCAAAGGTATGGAAGAGACCGATTTTTGGCATTGGTTACTTCATATGGTCAATACGAAATTCACAGAATCATTCGCCAATACTGTTCAGGTGACTTTACGAAATTTCCAATGTCGAACTTTAGAAATTCATATCTATTTGCTCGTTTATCGGAATTCAGTGATCCAAGCGCTCACCCGAAGGTCTTTGAATTTTTTATAATATAGTATAGGCCTAACAATTTTGTATATTAGTCTACTGTACAGAAATCCCTTTGGGGACAGTGGCATTTTTGCTTTTGTCTTTGATGCTCGTTTTTCCATAATGTTTAAGTTTGAGGAACGTGGTTCGCTCTTGGATGTCTCCAATTCATGGAGTATCATACCAAGGCGTAAGGATAATCGAAATACCTCTATTTTTAAATTTATTTATGACTTTGGTCTATTTGCATCAAAGTTCCATTGGTTAGGATCCTTAGCATCCATGTTCATCCCAATCACATTCTCCCTTCTTCCTTTGCTTTGGTATGGTTTTGAGTTAGCCTATAAGAGTAAGATCTCAGCATTCACTTCCTGTTGCTCCTCTTTTTCATGAACTACATGTTTCATGCTTGAGTTCTTTTCTTGTGGTTGTGAGCAGGGATAACTTGTGTGAGTAGAATCTCAGCATTCACTTGCTATGGTTGTTCCGTCTCACATGCACATAACATACTTCACTAATGAGTGCACTCATTGTGAGTAGGATCTCAGAATCCACTTCTTGTAACTGTCTTCTTCTATGGAAGTATATATAGCCCGATTATTACTACTAGATGGTGCTGAACCACAGTCACTGGCTTAGGCTTTTAGATCGTATAAATAAAACTACCATGGGCGTAGTTTCTTTGGGATCGCGTATTCTTGAAGGATCGTGATGCAGGCTATGTTGGACTTGGGGGAATATTCACATACAGATGGCATACTTGCGTGTTGGGACGTCTTCATGGGAGCCCTCAGATCAGAGGATTTATTCCGGTGCTTTTCTTCCGCTTACCGAATATATGTGGTGTATTCTTTGAAATATCTCCCCTCCCAGGCTATCTTTAGTGTATCTGCTTGTGCTATATTTTTATCATCTTCTTAATGTCCTCCCATTTTATCCTTTAGTGTAGCCCAATAACGAAAATAAAATCAAATAAAAATGATTGGAGAAATGATGGTACAATACACAATTTCAATGAACCATTTGAATCGTTGAATCTTCTACATATTTCAATCAATTAACCTACACAAACAACAACAAAATTCTAGTGATCAAATTCCACATTATATTTACCGCAAATGCATACATATATGCATTATGTACACCAACGATTCTTATATTTCTAGCTGGTAACCAACACAAATTACAAACTATGATATTAAATTCCAGAGTATATCTACTTCAAATACATGTTTATCATCAATAAATACACAAATATTCTTACATATCAATAATCAACCAGCCTATACAAATCCCGAAAGAAAGGCTTTTTACACTACCACAAATCAGTAAATAGTTTAAATAGACACAATTATAGATTAAATTGATAAGGCCAACATTTAATTTCGAATAAGAGATTAAACACCAAAACTGTTGCACCTACATCAGCATACCCCACACGAGAGCTGGTGCATACTCCTACACCTACATCAATCAAAACAAACTAAATGGTGGAGAATAAAAGCATCTATATTCCCTATTGCACCAAAATTGAAGCCCTATAATCAAGTTTTTCCAGCTAAAATCAAATCTTTGAACAAACCCATATTTTACCTCATCAACATAGCACCAAATAATCAATTTTCCCCAAAATGGGAGTGGGGAAAAAGAAATCATTGAATATAGAATAATAGAGGTGGGAGGCCTTGAATCAAAGAGAAATGTCGAATAGGGAAGAGGTAGCCTTTTAAATATTCACTGTCTTTTTTTATCATTTATATATGAGATTCCCTTGTTTAAAATATAAATTAAAAATAAATGGACATTATTTATGCTAACTTAGTAATTAACGGATATTGAACGAATATTGATGATGGATCAATATAAATCATTTAAATCTTTCTATATATCTAAATGGACATTTTTTCATTCTTGAGGAGTACTAATAATTACTATATTTTATGTAAAATAACTTATAATTATTATACGATAAACTTTTTAGATTTTCAAATAAAGTTGAAGAGGCCGGGATTATTATCCATTGATCTCTTCTAATAAGTTTCCTCACTATGCATGACAGCATGAGGTATATTATCCTCTTTGGTGTGTTTCTTAATTACCTCATCAATTTGTCCTTAAGAAGCGATAATCTTCAACGATCTTTAATTTATTTAAGACTTCAAAAGTGAGAATAAATATTTAACTAAGCATGAATTTATAGGTCGATGTTGCAATATCAACTTATAGACTACTACTACAACTTATCAAGGATTGAAGGTGTACCGAAGAAGTTCATTTAGGTATCAAAACAAATGATGTTAATTGTCAATCGATAGTTTGGACCAGAGAGAATGAAAAAGACGGCTGGCCTATTATGTGGACCGTATGAATAACAAAACCATGCATTAACATTTTCCAGAACTAATAAGATTATTGAAGTAAATTTATTCAGGAGTATGGCTATATAATTGAACGACAATTTTGGTAGAAATTGTGATTGTTAAGTTCTTTTCGTGTTACGGTTAAATTGGTAAACTAGTGCAAGTGTTACAAGTCAATTTCTCTTTTCTTTTCTTTTTTAATCAAAACAAGTCATTTTCTCTACCTAAATGAGAAGAACCACTTGATTCGATTTGGTGAAGATGGTGTACAATGCCAATGAGTCAATGACATAGACATAGACATACATAATCATATATTTTGGATTTCAATCATCTTTATTTCTGCAAATGCTCAGCGCTTTAAAGCTAAAAATTATAAAAATTTATGTGGTTGAAATTAAAATAGAGGCTT
This sequence comes from Lithospermum erythrorhizon, assembly GCA_019722365.1. Classification (NCBI taxonomy): domain Eukaryota; kingdom Viridiplantae; phylum Streptophyta; class Magnoliopsida; order Boraginales; family Boraginaceae; genus Lithospermum; species Lithospermum erythrorhizon. Next base: position 681,458 of record JADFUC010000852.1, on the reverse strand, counting down.
TATTTCGAGTACCGATCGAGTATAAAAATGAGGTTCGAGCTCGGTTCTAACTTATAAAATCGAATTACACACCTATTCGTGATGTCCATTCTTATTAGTTTGATTTAATTTTATAACTACTTCTTCTAATTTGTAGGATTTTGACTTTTTTTTGTCTCCGTTTACCTTACTCTCAATTTTTGTTTTCATAATACGGAGTACATACGTTTTAAGCTTTTCATGAGAAAGTAGACCATAAATTTACTATCTAACTTGTTCAACTGACCGAGCTAGCTAGTTGTCTTTCCATATACATTAACCTCTTTGTTTGTGTAGAGGGATATGTATATTGAATAGTATGTTGTATAGGTTAATAATTGAGTAGGTTCATTAGGATATTAAACGATGTGTATATATTTGCATAATTACATTGTAATTAATATGAGAGTTAATTATTCTCTTAACATAGTATAGAGGCAGGAAAAATTAACCTAGCCATCCCAATTTTTTCCCTTCTTTCGATCTGGCCATTGGCCTTGATTTGTATAATCTTTGTGTTGGCTAAAACTTGACTAATTTGTTGATTTCTTCATAAAGAACAAATTGCTTATCGTTAAATATCACACGCCCGATTTGTATCACCGCGCTTCGATCACCGAAATACTCATCCTCTTCTCAGCTTACATTATCGCCGCTGAAGCGACCCACAGCAACTGACCCGACAACACGCAAACAACCCGATCATCCCGGCCGTGATCAAGCGCGCGGTAGTCTACCGGCGCGTGACCACCGTCCGCTTTATTACATGGTTCAATGACCTTGCGGCGGTATTATTTGTTTATTTATTGCAGCCAAAACTACGAATAATGGTCTACATTCACTTTGAAACTCTACCTGCGGTCGTCGAAAATATGGGTTCATCGATGGTTTGCTTGCCCAACCGGCGAACCGAGGATTTTAGAGGAGGTGGGGCGGTCAATCCCACCGCCCATTCTGATAGTTCTTAACACCATTATTTCGACCTGACGAAAGGCGTTCCCAATACGAAGGCGAAACCTTTGTGGGATATGATTGCAGAAGCGATATACTACAAATGGCAGCGGAAAGCGGGATTTGAAGCATGCTGCTGGGAATGTAAGCGATTTCTACCGTATCGGTTTGCGGATTATTTGGAAAATTAGAAAAGTTGGCAGGATGATTTGGCTACTGCCCGATCTGTCAGATGCGTATTGTGTGGTATGGACGAACAACACAACGCGGATTGATGAAAAGAAAAGTTCCACGATTTTTTGTATAGTCTTTGATACCCACGAGGTTTGGCCGCGTGCGCTTTCATAATTACTCGCGAGGGCCCATCCCTTTCTGGATTGGGCATTCCAGACTATAAATCGGGAGGAATAATTGAAAAAGAGAGAAATAAAGTGGTTAAACTGCCGCAGGGGGCGTTATGACTTTTCGCCGTAAATCACATAAAAACAAATCGACTCGAGTTCAAGAATGCGTTTTTGCCTAATGACACCTACGGATTACGTCATGTGTTAGGCATGTGAGTCTATGTTTGGGAAGAGGCCAAGCTTCCCAGTGGTGGGGCGGTGCCCACCAATAGGGGATGGGTGGACTCTCGTAGGGGTTCGAATCGCGATAGAGGAGGTGGTCCGGCTCCTCGTCCCGATTCATTTGAAGCGCGAGGGCCCGATTACAACTGGCCGGCGGTGCTGAAGCCAGCCTTGTGAGAGCTCCGAGGGAGGTGGCGACTTCAGCCCGTAGTCTTGTCGGGTGAGCGTATCACTACTTGGTTCTTGAAGGTGTCAAATCGGATGATGGTACACTAGTAAGTTATTATGGATGTGTGGTTGTTGATTCGGGTGCCTCGAATCATGTGGCAGGTGATTCTTTATTTATTATGAACATCCGGGACATCGCCATTGTGGGTTGGGATGTTGAGTTACTCTTCAAAATGTGAACTCCATTTCGATTATCTTCCTCTTTAACTACACTGCGGTTTATTATGTTCGAATTTTGATTGTAACACATTATCTATTACTCACTGACGAATCTGATTGTGTTGTTTATTGTGCAAATATAGTTTGTTTATTAGGACCCGTGTCCCGAGGATCTTTGATTGGACTGAGTAGCGGCGAGGGGGGCTTTACTCTTGAGCCGGGCCGTCGGTGTCGAATAGCTGACAAACAGGATGCGGTTATTTGACATCGTCGTTTAGGCCATCCTTCTTCCAGAGTTGTTTTTGCTTTACCATTTAATTTTGGTTCGAATAATGTCCTAGATGAACCTTATGATATTTGTTTTCAAGCAAATCAGACACGTGATTTGTTCATTTCGAGTGATAATAAAGCATGTCGTTCTTTTGATTTGATTCATTGTGATGTTGGGGTCCGTATAAGACGCGGTCTAATTGTGGTGCTCGTTTCTTTCTTACAATTATCGATGATTTCTCTCGGGGTGTATGGATATGTTTTATGAATGATAAAGCGAAGTTTTCTTTATTCGCATTTTTTGGCTATAGTAGGCTTGATTAGTGCTGTGGGGTTAAAGCAGTGCGTAGTGATAATGAGTGCGAGATTCTTTTGTTTAAAAGCGTGTTTTGCGAGCGGGCATTATTTTTAAACATCAGAATCGAGTTGGCGGGCTCACAGGCACATTTGAATGTAGCACGAGCCTTAATTCGAGGCTCACGACACCTCTGAGAGTTTTTGGGGTGGTGACCAAGCTATTTGGTGGCGAACACCATCGCAAGTGTTGGGGTTTAAAACTCCATTATAGTGCTTATTTGGTAAACCCACCATGAGGCGAATTACGAGGTTTTAAACCATTGATATGTTCATGTCTGAAATTTAAATCGGAACCAAGTTCAACAGAGTAGGAGTTGAAATGTACTTTTTAATTTACTGTTTGGCGAAGGGGTGGAAAGTGTGCGATTTGGAAGCAAAAGGGTATTTGTGTGCATTTGTTTTCCGTTTAAAATGATTGATTCGCCGCTGATTGATGACAGTTGGATATTGGTGTTTCAATTAGCGATGAAGATGACGATTTCTTTGGCGCTAAATTCTGCTTTAGGCGGACGACGCTGCGGGGCGGATGCAGGCAGGTCCGGCAGCGGGCAGCCGGACATACAGTCGTGTCTCGTCTCGGACCGTGATTAATGAGGCACCTTAGAGAATACAGGCAAAATTATGAGACCACGAACTCGCCCACGTATGACTCCGTGATTTTGGTACACACCATTCTTGATTCGCCCTTGCCGCCTCGTTCGAGCGACACTTACATGAATTAAGCCAGCCGATCCCTCACGAGATCGAGATTTTCTACTGCTCTGTCTAATTGTTGCTAGTACTGGTTTTTACCGATGCCACCTGAGTTTTCTTGCAGCGCTCAGCTACAGTGTTGAACAGAATCTTTAAAGAATCATGTTCTAGGTAAAATCCGGCGCTTGAAAATAATCACACATGGACCTAGATTTGCCGCCCGGAGGCACTGAAATCATTGGATATACAAGTTAAGCATAGATCGGTTGTGAAGCGATTTAAGGCTAAGTGTTTGGCAATATCAAATTGAAGGCAGTGACTATTCGGATGCTTTTAAGCGGTTGCTAAGATGGTTATTATAAGGGCTGTCTGTCATTGCGATAACTAAGGATTGGAACTTCACCAAATGGATAATGCGCGATGCTTTTTACGCATGAGGATTTATGAGGAAGGAAGTACATAGAAAATTCCCGAGGGTTCGAGCGGGATCGGCGTGAGCAAGTGTGCATAGCACCATGGAAATCGTTGTATGGTCTAAGGGGCTCACCGATGTTGGTTTTGCAGTGCTCAGCCTAGCAATTCGGTCTAATTCCGACTACCGTTATTAACTTTATTCTAGAAAGCGACTCGTAGATATTCACAGTCGTGGACAATTTGATCATTTTTTGTAATAGCAGAGATTGACATTACTGACCTTTAAGACTATTTGCACACACCTTTCTGGTTGAGATGTTGAGTATTTCTTGGGTATTGAGGTACTTGGTCGAAGGTATTTTTCTGTCGGTAAGTATGCTCACGGATAATATCTACGAGCAGTGCTTAGGTTTTGAAACCGGTGGCATTTCAATGGAGCGAGTCAAAATTGGGGTTCTCGACTGGCCTGAACTCCCGGATGGGGGAAATGCTTGACAGCTTGTGGGTCGTCTTCTCTATTTAGCATTTACTCGACCGGATATTTGTTTTGCAGTCCATGTTACATCCTGATTCTTGCAAAGGCGAAGAAGAAACAACGGTTGTTTAGTTTGATATCTTAAAGGGGTCCGGGACAAGGAGTACTGTTGAAACGTGAAAATTCTTTGGAATTGCGGGGGTAGTGTGGCTTCAGTTAGGCGGCTTGTCGTCTGGCAGAGAAGCGTCCGGTAACGGATGGATAGTGTTTCTCGGATCTTCTCCCGTTTCATGGAAATCCAAGAAACAAGACACGGTGTCCTTGTCTTGCGTGCGAGCGAGTATCGGCGATAAGCGGCGGCGTGTGAATTAAAGTTTATGAAGGTCTCACAGGTGTCTCGGGAGATTAAAATTATACGGTCTATCTTGATCTGTTATGATAGTCGATCGATGCTTGCGTCTTGCACAAGTAATCAGTGTTTCATGAATGCTCGAAACACATTGAAGTTGATTGTCATTTCTTGCGTGATGCTCTCTTAAATGGTACTATTACGACATCTACCGTAGCATACAATTCTCGGTTGACGGACATGCTTTTGCAATGCAGGGACAAATAAATTCGACTATTTTCTTGACAAGTTGGGCGTCTACTTGAAACTGCAGCTCAACTTGAGGGGTGGTGTTGACGGATATGTATATTGAGTAGTATGTTATATAAATTTAATAGTTGAGGTAGGCGATTAGAGTGATAAGCAGTGTGTATATATTTGTATAATTCATTTGTGATGTCCACGAGTTAATTATTCTCTTAACAGTTTGACTAAGTTATTTATCTTTAAATTTTCGTTCAATTAAGTTTCTCTAAAAATAGTATAACAGATTTTGGTGAACGAATATGGTCATGAATTTGTTTGCTTCTCTTTAATAACAGAATCAACTAAGATATATAATTCAGAAAAAAAGAATTTTATCATAGGCTTACATTAAACAATTTGGTCTTTTCTTTTATTTGAGTTTGCTGCATCATAGCATCATCATTTGATTGGTGCACCAAGTCGACATACATCACCTCTAAAAGCCACTCAAGTATGAAATCTCATAGATGGACTGAAACTTTCATATCTCCTTCATATATATCTGGGCAGAAGTCCTCCGAAAAGAATTGAACCAAACACCTTATAGTTAGAAGTTTTAGTCAGATACTACTCGACTAAAATTCTTAACAATGAATTGAAGCCAATTAAGCCGGCCTGTTGATAGATAGTATGCCTAATTGTACGTGTTCAAATCCTCACAATTTGTCTAGGCTATAGTTTAAATTGTCTAATTAATCATGCATTTTTAGAATCACCAAAATTGCAGTCCTGCAAATATATAGTATGGCTAGCTGTGTTCAAATCCTCACCATTTTTCTAAAGCTAAAGTTTATATATATAGTCCAATCATTTTCATAATCACCAAAATTGCAATAATATAACGATGGGTGATGTAACATTATCATCAGTTGTCACAAACTTTTTGATTGTTCTCCATCCGCAACTTTCTTTGCATTTTAGAGATTATTTCTTGTTATGCCAAACTTCCATGACTTATTAATTGCCCCTTTTTTGTAATTTAATCAGTCAATAATGAAGCACATACAACCTTTTCAATATACAGTAGCGTATGCTGTTTGCAATTATGCATTGATAAAAAATATTGTGGTAGACCCTTGAATTTCTATTTTTGAACAAGAAAAGCTCAACTCTCTAATAGTGGTTAACCTTTTTTGCTCATTTCCATTTCAAATAACAGACAAATAATGATGCTGACTCTTCATGAGTCATAACCCATCAATTTATGGTTATTGATAAGAGTTCCATTAATATTTGGTAATGGCACAAATAAAACCCCCTTTCGTTTTTATAAATTCACACTAAAGCCCTCTTATTTAGTTTAGTGAGGAATTTAGAAGAAGAGACTAAGAAGAACTGATAGCTCTGCAGGTTTGAAACAATAATATCAGGACAAACAAAAGCAAAACAAAAAAAAATCAAATCGACACACAATTGAATATTGCATTGATTCGTCTTGATGTGAAGTTACATTACCTAGTTGTAGACAAATTAGAACCGAACCGACGAAACCGAACCGAAAATAACCGAAATTTGGAGAATCGATTGGAACCGAACCGATTTAGGTTCGGAAAAAAAATAACCGATTTAAAGTCGGTTCGGTTTTACTGAAAAGAACGATCGGTTCGGGGAACGAACCCTAACCGATTTGATTATTAAAAAAAATATAAATATATATATAAACACGTTTTGGCAAATACCAACCCATTAGGCCAATCCCAATCCATGATACCCGACCCAATCCCAATCCTGCTTGTTGCTTCCTCATACGTCTACAAGACCATTGTTGTTCAATCCTCGATCTCTACGTCATTTTGCTTCCTCTGTTTTCCAGGTTTATTATTTTACGGAGTATTATTTACGTATTCGTTCGATTGAAATCCTTGAGTGCGTACGCTAAAAGCCTTTTCTCTGCGTGACAAATTGAAATCTTTTTGGGATAAAGGTGTTTGATTCTGAGTATTGTTTCTTGTTCTTGAATGGTTGTTACTTGTTAGATAAGGTGTTTGATTTCGTTTCAAATGTTCAATCTTGACATTATTTTAATAGGTTTATGTTTTGCGGGGCAAATAAGCCAACGTCTTTGGAGGAAAACGTTGTCTGACCATTGCGGGTTGGAAATCTGAAGTGCCACTTGTAAAGTTTTGATTTTTATTGAATTTTTAATTTTTCTTAGACAGTAACATTGGATGAGGGTATGATGTTAAATTGTTATCTTCACTAGAATGATGTTAATCTTCGTTAGATTTTTCGCTGCGTGTCTTACATTTAGAACAACTAAGTATTATATCGACCTTTGTTTGGCGGTTTAGTTTTTGAAGTTTGTAAAGGCTGCATAATTAATTTACTTTGGACTTTTTTAAGCTATAATACTACTTTCCATTCATTTTATTTGATAGGAGCTTCTTATCAGAAGTGGTATGATAGAACATTTAATTTTGTTGGTTGTTATGAATTTGTTAGTGTAATATTGTACAACTTTGTGTGTGTTCCATTGGATCAATTGACTTATATAATATATACAATGTGGTCTATTATAATAGGAAACAATATATAAAACTACAATATATAGTTGTTAAAGATTCTATTTAGCTATTGATCGTTTTAAGCGTATATATCTATTTATATATTAATGGATAAATGTCTGGGATTACAGGGATATGGATTACATTGATATGGATGAACATGAACCGCATCACGGATGAACATCTTGAATCTAATCATACTCTATTGCCTCTCCCGATCTCGATCGCGCCCATTTCTTCTCTCACGATCCACATTCCTTCTAAGGTTCTTAGAATGATGAGGAAAAAAACCTATACGGCCCCCGCCTGATGAAGTTAGGATTGGATTTACGAAATCACAGGATCAACTTTACAAAATTTGGAACCCCCGTTAGAGCCAAGTGTATTCATTGTGGTCGTGATTATGCTGCCGATTCAAAAGTTAATTAGCCTTGTGTCTCCGTAGCATATCGAAAATTGTTCAGTTTTTCAAAGACTTCTTAAACAACAAACAAATCAAAAGACAATCAAGGATTTTAGTGGTAAAGATTGTGATGGATCCTCATAATGGTTGATTTAAAATCACGTAAACGTGTGAGTTACTTGGAAACTACTTTATCTAAGTTTATCGATGGATGAAAAGCCATTCGAATGGTAGAAGGTGAGAGGCTTGAAGCAATTTATTAGAGCTTTAGAGCCTAAACTTTATTCTGATTAGAACAAGCATTTGCTAGTGATTGTTTTAAACTTGTTGAGCTTGAGAAAAAAAAGTTGAGAACATTTTTAAAAGACCGTAGGTTGAGTTTGACAACGGATTGTTGGACTTCAAATCAAAACCTGAGTTATATGACATTGATTGCTCATTTTATTGATGACAATTGGGATCTTCAGAAAAGAATTTTAAATTTTTGTTTGGTTGATGATCATGAGGTGGCTATGATTAGGGCTTGTTGAGAGTTGCTATTTGGAGTGGGGTTAGATAAGGTGTTAACTATAACTGTTGATAATGCTCTGCTAATGATAAAGCGATTGATTATTTGAGATTGTGCAATTGGAGTGATGTCGTGTTGTCGAACCGGTATATCTGTTAGATATTCTGCTTATATTGTGAATCTTATTGTTAAAGATGGATTAAAGAAGAATCGTGGTGTTTCGAGAAGATTAGGAATCTTTGTGAGGTATGTAAGGTAAATCCCTCTGAAGATTGAAAAAGTTTGAGCAATGTGTGGCTTAGCAGAGAATAGATTGTAAAAGGGGTTTGTCTTGATGTTGAGCAATTGAAATTCGACATATTTGATGCTTGAATATGAAATTAAGTATAGAAAGCTTTTTGAAGAAAGGTTGAAGGAAGATTAGTTGTGACATTTTTGATTTTAAAGTTGGGCCTCACTGCTGGTGTTGATTGAAATTTAAGGTTGATGCATTAGTTAAAATTTCTTGAATTATTTATGAGGCAGCTTTGGTCTTTTAAGGTAAGTATCGACATCTTCCCGCGTATTTTACTCAAGTTGTGGACTTGTATATGACAATAAAGCTATATCAAATTGATAGTGATATTGTTTGTCAGCGTGGCTAATAGCATGAGAGCCTAGTTGAGAAATGGGTTGATTCGGGTTGGAGAATAATTTTGTTGTTTCTAGGAGTTATTTTGATCAAGACAAAATTCAATAAAGGATTTCGATACATTTGTGAGCAGGATGTACTCGATTTGTCGAGTGAGTCCCCGATTATTAGTCTGGCTACTGCATGATTAAAAAATAGTTGAAGAGTTTGGTTAGCTTTTACTTATTTGATAAACATGGTTACACCTGAGATAATGTTGAATCTCGTTACTAATAACTTCTTCTTCTTCTTCATCTTCTTAACTTCTTCTTAAATCCATTTACTAATCTAAGGAACTACTTAAAAAGTCTTATAGGCAGGCGTTACAAAAGAAGGCTCACGATGTGATTACTTGTTGAAACAGCGAGTTAGCTGTTATTTGTCTGACTCTTGAGGAAGATGTTGATTTGAATATCTTCTGATGGTGGAATTTAAGTGCATTAAGTATCCTATTTTGTCCAAAATTGAGACATTAATTGTTTCGATTTCATCGGTTGCTTGAACAATGGTTTAGTAGAATTTTGAGTGATTTTGAGGATTCGTTGAAGCCAGGCGTGGAGATGCTTGTATGTGAGGCCGAGGTGGTTGAGGCGACTAATAACGAACATTTTGATTTGCGAGGAGTCTTCTTGATATTGGTCAATCTGATAATAGGAGAAAGGTATGTTGATGAGCTGTTATAGTTTATGAATGTTGGCGTATATAAAAAGTATAATCTCTAACTTTAATATGTTTATGTGAGCGAGAATTAGTTGCTAAATCGGGGAAGCAATATGAATAATACTTAGCGAATTGTTCATGTTATTAAAGGTATTTTCTTGAACTATTTTATTGTATTTTTTTTATATGTTTTATTGATTAGATTTATGATTGTTCGTATTTTACGTATTCTTGATTGATTGTTTATTATGAATGACCGACCTCAAAATTAAATCAATGTTGCTTCGAGTGTATTGTACTATTGATCTTGTTCTTTGTAATGCACCTATTAATACTTATTTTGTTTTTGTATTCGGACTATTAGTACTTGTTGTTGTTTTGTATTCGGATTATTAGGACTTGTTAGCGGTATGTATTAGGATTAGTAGCATTCTTGTTTGTATTCGGGATTATTAGAACTTTGTCTTGTTTTTGTATTCGGATTATTAGGGACTTGTCTTGTTTTGTATTCGGATTATTATGACTTGTTAGCATTTTGTATTCGGATTATTCGGACTTGTTCTAATTTTTGTGATAGGACTATTGGACGTGTTCTAATTTTCTTTTTTAAAGACTATTCGGTTCAATTTGTTTCGTTCTGCTTATTTTAATATGGCTAAATTTGATGTAAATAATAGGATTAAAATGTATTTCACTTGATTATTAAATAAATGTTAAAAGGACAGCGAGGCCCAAAAAAATTCAAAATTCGAGGCCCAATTTGAGGCGAACGAAACAAGCAGAGCGAACTTGAACCGATTTTCGAACCGACGGAACGAACCGGGGTTTAGGTTCCTCTGGATAACAGTGATGGAGTTCGGGTTCTAAATTTTATCAGCGAGCCAGAACCTACGGATTCAAATCACTACAGTTGGTATTCTTGTCTATAACTTCGTTATATCTTTTTGAAGTTTGTGTTTTATTATAGGCTAAATTTTATCGAGTCACCTCAACTAAGTAAATCATTTCAAATAAATACCTAAACATTTGAATTTTTTAAATAGGTATCTGAAATAGTTTTTGATACTGACTTTTGAACTTTTCAAATAAATTACGAACTACTACTTAAATAGATAAACTTAAGTCAAAACAGAAAAATTATATATATTACGACTAGCTAGTTGGTATTGCGCATCTCTCTTCATTATATCTTGAAGTTTGTTTACAATACCCAATAATATATGATGCACAAATTGCTCTAATCTTTTTTCGCAAGTATGTGTTTTCTTATATGGTGAAAAACTACTTGAAGACTACCAATGTGTTTAAAATTGCCCAATGACAAATCTTGCCAGTTTAAATTCTTTGGTTGGGTAATCCGCGAACGCGGGATGCGGCGGTTAACCGGCCCGTTAATCCGCGTTAAGACCCGGTCCGGTCTGGATTAGAAATTGAAACCGGAATCCGATAAGACCCGGACCGTTACCCCCGTCTGAGACACGGACCCGGCTAGAAGCCGTCAGCGGTCCAGACGCGAACCGTTATCGAGACAGGTGGTTTGGTATATAAGGCAACCTAAAGACACATATGACATAACCTAACCTATTGTTGTTTCCGCTCCCACTCTCGGTCTCTTACATGCCGAGTAATTTAGGTTCGATTTTGAATACAGAAATCTATTTTAGTTATGATTAAATTTAGACATTATGTTTGTTTTCTGAGTTCTGACTTTTCATTTTTGTCCCTATTGTTTCAAATTTTGTGAATATGTTTTGCATGTTTTATTTTTTCATTTCTTATATTTCCATATCAAAATATGTTTAAAATATGGTTGATTTGTTTTTGTTTAGGCACTTTTGTTTCGGTTTAGGCACTATTGTTCCTTAATTTACTTACTTACTTGTAAAAAATAAAGGGTTTTCATTGCCCAGGATTTGAGATTTCGAGTTAGGTTTTTAGTGGAGATTGATTAAAGGGTTTTGATTTTATAAGTAGGATTTTGAATTAAATTAGGGGTTTAAATTAATTAGATGTTTTGAATTAAATAAAGGGTTTTTGAATTAAATTAGGGATTTTGATTTATAAATTAAGTTTGCTAATTAAATTAGGGAGTTTGATTTATAAATTAAGTTTAGATTAAATTAGAACGATTAACTTAGGATTTTGAATGAAATAAAAAATCGGGTAAAGGTTCGACTTGGAAATTAAGTTAGGGTTTCGACTTGAATTAAATTAGGGTTTTCAGATGCAAAGCAATTAATTTAGGGATTTCTGACTTTAATTAAAGTAGGGTTTTAGTACTTCAATTTTGAATTTGTAATTATGATTAATTGATTATGTTGTTCAGTTTTGAAATATTTATTATGATTGTTAATTAGTTATTTTTAATTATAATGTATCGAGGTCTTACGTAGATTCTTGTCGAATGGATGATTATGATGATAATGAGACATTGGGGGTGAATTCGAGGCTTCTTCTTTGGGTGACCCGCCACCGGTGGTACGGTGTCATCGAAGGTTTGGATGACCCAGGGAGGCAGAATGGGCCGTAGGTAAGGCTTCAGGACAAAAAAATCCATTGTCAGCAGAATAGGAGTTGTTATAATGCGTGGTACCAAAAAGAAAATACAAATGGTGTTTAGGTATGTATGCAGGTGATTCAAAGTATCATAGCATTTCAAGTAGTAAGAAACATTCTGAGAATTGTTTGAAAAGGAGGGTGAGCATAGGTGTTGGTGATAAAATACCTCACAGCATGGTACTTTTAAAGTGTTGGTGATACTAGTACCCCTTTAGTTTAGCTACTTTTTGGAAATATAATCATGCAAAAAGTTAGAGAGAGAACTGCTTGCTCATATGATTTTAGGGCATGATTATTCATTTCCTATGATGGAAGGTGTTATATTTAATAAGTTTTGAGAGATATATCTACGGTATATTAGGATTACTAGGCATGCGCGTAAAGAAATATTGTGAAACTTTCTTTGATCACGAGCTGTTAAGATGAAAAAGCTATGTCTTACGTGGATGGATTAGTTTAACCTTGGTGGTCTTACGGGGAATAAAAAATAGGTTATATGGTATTTACTTGTCAATGCAATCAATACTAAATGACAACTGGCAAAGTTATAGCGTTTACTAATGTACACGCCCTGCTTGATAATGCAAGTGCTAATGATAACTGCATTGCTAGGTTGAAATCTGATTTTACAAATAGATTGAACCTGCCTCTTGATGGTCAACTATTTCATGTGGTGTTATTACGCAGCATCTTGAACATACTAGTTTTGGTATCCAAAACAATCATTACACCCTCGAAGTTGCGGCTTCAGCTAATGATTTTTCTTAAATGCTTTGCGTAGCCTCGAGTTCAACAAATACTTTTACCCATTCTAACACTTATCTTGTGCCATTATAATAAAGACCATTGGTTGATATCTTCTATTTGTATAGAAATGTGTAGCCTATATGCGGCGAGAAGAGAATGTAGCCTTTCACAGCATCTTTTTGTCCCAGATTGGGATCTTATACATTTTATATGTAATTTCTTGAAGGTCTTTTTTATGATGTGGCGGAAGATAATCAGTGGGACTTTCTATCCAAGCTGGCCAGAATCTCTTTTTGGGCTAGAAACTTTATAGAGTAGAAGTGTTGGATAAGGAATGTAAGCCAAAAATCTGAGTTAGGAATCTTGGCGGTTGAAATAGAAAATCAAGTACGATAAATAAGCCCAATTCCTTGAAAGTAATGTGTTGATCTTAATAGGGGCTGATACTTGATCCAATATAGCTTGTGATATGCATTTAGGTAACTATTATATGTGTAAGTGTTTCCATTTGCATTTTTATGTTATCAGTTTGAGTCTATGCTTATTGTGACATCAATTATGAGGTTAATTTGTTGTCATATTGTTGCCAATGATGCCTTTAGGACTGAGGCCTATGCTTATTGTTGCCAATGATGACTTCCGTTACGAGGCTGTGCTTATTGTTGCTATTCGTTCGGTTGCTGTCTTTATTGTTGTCAATGATGACTTTCATTAAAGGGCTATCTTTATTGTTGCTATTCATTACATTTGTCTATGCTTATTGTTGTCGATGATGACTTCCATTCAGGAGCCTATGCTTATTGTTGCCCAATATTGACTTTCATTCATTTGCTATACTTATTGTCTATTCCTTAATCTATTACGCTTATTGTTGCCTTCTTTTATACTTAAGTTCTTGTTACTTTATCTTTATTCTTTTATCTTTATTAGTTCTTGTGCCTATCTTTACATGGTCGAGTTAAATTGTTGCCATATGCATGGAGCAAATGATATTCATTACATGGGTTTATCCGTTTCTTGTATCCAATGGGTGATGATACAAAAATGTATAAAGAGGAATTGCAAAACAAATTATTCTCTGTTTTGAATGTATGAACAATTCTATGTCCGTGGACCCATTGAGCTACTCAAGAATATGATGATGGTTAGGAGTTAGGAAGAGAAGTTTTGAAAATTCACAGGCTGTTGATGGAATTAATAATCTGGGCACCAGTCACTTGATCATTATCTTAAGGGCTCCCGTTTGAAATGTGCTAAGGGGATTAAGTTTGATGTTTTGACTTGGTGGATGGCTAATGAAGCCAAATATCCGAGTCCTTGTAAAATGGCAAGGACATTCTCTCTATTCAATCCACCAGTGTGGTTTCGGGAATCAACTTTTAGTTACGGAAAAAGAATAATTGATCTAAAATAGCTTATATAATTTCTTAAGCAGTTGAGATGCTACTTTGTGGAGATGATTGGGTCGAAAAATGTATGGACTTAGAAAATTCGCGGACAAAAATATTGTAAGTTTACTAAGTATTCATACGTTTGTGTTATTATGTATTCATTTCAAATAGTATGGTATTCAATTGACTAATTCTTTTGTTGTGTTTGTAGGTGTAGCGAACAACCACACGATGACCTACGATATCACATTTTTGGTGAGGACAATCCATTCTGACAACTTTAACCTCTTGGGAAGCAGGTAGCTTTCATTCTATTGTAAGTGTTACGCATTGAGTGTTAGGTAAAGCGGTATGCATTCACATTACTTTGTTCCTAAATGCCTCTTCCGGTCTCTTCACATTGCGTATTTGCCTTATTACGTTCTAAATGCCTATTAGCGTAACGTTACGGAAAAAAAAAATTAAATTTTCGATTAGGTGGTGGGACCGGGAATGGTATAAATAATTTCGATGGGCAGTGCATTTATAATTTAGTAGTTTTGCTATGGAAAATTTTATCTTTGGAGTTGGGTTGAGATTTAAATGCGATAGGCGGAGAAATTAACGAAACCGAGCGGTTTCAGTTTTTAAATATCACAATTAAATGCTTATCCAAATAGCATCCTTGATAATCAACTTCATCTTCTTCCTTTTTCCTCACAAGTGGCAGTGCTTTCCACTCCCCACTTGAAAATTTCTTAGTTTCTGCTTGATTGTGGCTCGAGCTGAGATCGTTTGTAGAATACTCGTTCCCCCACATCGTTCTGGTTTCGAGGTTAAGGTATGAAAGTTCAAGTCTTTTGAGATATTTCTTGGGTTTTTGACATAGTTGACTTTTTAGTTGACTTTTCCATAATTGATTTATGATGATGAATCTTAGTTGGTTATGGGTTACATGATGTATATAAGTGATTAATTCATGACGTTATGTTGGAGTTGACTTTTAGGTTTTAGGTTGACTTTTGGGTTGATATTTTCTAAGTCGTTTAAATGTGTAGGAGGTTATGTTTGGGACTATTAGTTATTGTGATATTAAATTGGTGATTTAAAATTGATTATTAGGGAATGAGGTTGAAAAAGTAGTAATTCAGAGTTGAGTTGTAATTGATATTTTGGAGTATAGATTTTAATTAGGGACACAATGATTAACTAGAATGGCTTATAAGTTAATTTGTAATGATAAAGTAATAAGATGGAATTTTTAAGCGGGGATCGATTTGGTTGTGTCAGATGGGATTATAATTCGATAGTTATCCGTCATGTTAGACCGTTTAAGGAAATAGTTCCATAAATTGAAAGTTATATATCTTTTAAACATGAAGTGTAGTAGTAGGTCTTGATTATACTTTATGGTGTTCGTTTGGCGTTGATGGAAAAGGCGTTACATTGTGTTGGAGGTTTGTGGTAGCTAAGCAGAGGTGAGTACTTATCTACTTGGTGTTACTTCATTATTCATTTTTAAATTGTGTGAACATATTATTGTTGTATGATTATATTGTGATTCATTTGTGTGGCTGAGCCGTGATATGATTATGTGATTATAATACGTAGGCGTTGAAGATTCTTTGAGGTAAGTAATGGCTTGAGGCTCCCCGACTTATATTCGATTTACGTGGCTTTTATCGTGACTTTATGATTTACGTGGCACTTGTCGTGATTGTGTTTGACTTACGATTGTGAGATGTTTTTAATTTGTGCTTGGATATGGTTTGGGGTGAGAGTAGTTGGTTATTGAGGTGATGGTTAGAGTTATGTATGACTTGAGTGTAGGGATTTGACTATGTTGGGATGACTAGGGGTTAGGTGACTACTCGCTCACTTGCATGATATCACGACGATATTGGCCTTATACTTAGTGTATAAGTGCGGGATGCACTTATACTTAGTGTATAAGAGCTGATTGTGCCTTATCTTGGTGTATAGAATGTGATTGTGCCTTACTACTTTAATGTATAAGTGCGAGGTGCACTTATGCTTAGTGTATAGGCGAGTTATGCTTATACTTAGTGTATAAGTCTTGAGGTGCCTTATCTTTAGTGTATAAGGCGGTGTGTCTTATACTTAGTGTATAGGCGGTGGTATATACTTAGTGTATCGAGGCGGTGTGTCTTGTACTTAGTGTATGAGTCATTAATAGCATACTTTGTGTATAAGTGCGGTGTGCGCTTATACTTTGTGTATAAGTGCGGTTTTGGCAACTATCTTTGCGGTATAAGTGCGGGGTGATTGATGATTAGTCCATTCCACAACGGGTAGGCCAGGATTGAGCATATCTTGGCATTAGAGTTGAGTATCTTTGGTGGTGGGGATATGAGAGATAGGAGGTTTGATGACTAGAGTTTTAGTCGCTTAGTTAAGCCTATTGATTTAACTAGAAGTATGTGCTTCTTTGAAACATACATTATATCTTACGTATTATATACGAGACTTACATTGTGGAATCATGTTGTATGACCTTTTAGATAGTCCACGGATATATGTATTTTATTCATATTTGACGCTATTATATTATTGATTATTTCGTTCCGTATGGTAAGTTCACCCACAGTATTAAGTTTCCTTAAGGCAGCATTCACGCACTTTTTCGCGTTGGTACGTTTGTGTCGGTTAACGAGCGCAGTTGAGCGAAACATTTGAGAGTTTGTTCAGTGAATTTAGGTGAGCATCCAGTGTGAGAGGATCCTACAGCGATTTGATTTTGATATGTTGTCAAATTTGTTTTGATTGTTGTATTTTCCTTTTGAAACTTTAAGCATCGTTAGTTGTCGTTTGTATTAAGTGCAGTACTTACTCTCTTTTTGTGGCACTGCTTGGCATTCTTTGTTTATTTGGGATATGTTGGCATATATATATATGGAGTTGGTTGGTTAGATATCACGATGGATTGTAAAGTTTTAAGCTGTGATTATTTTGGAAATATTATATGTAATCTTATTTTTGAAGGAAGCTTGAGTAGTTTTAAAGCGGAGTGTCCGTCGGTTTAGTGGAATACCGGTATTCGGATTATAATGACTGGCAGGCGTGGCGCAGGATCGTTACACATGATGAGTTTGTTGAGGCTTTTGATAAATGTCAAACGTTAGATACATTTTGGATACATTTAAAATTTTGCTATGTTCGAGTTCATGGCTTGAGCCCAGTGCTCCCTCTTTAAATGTATGTGGATACCTATGCGACTTAAATTTAATATGTTGATTACGTGATACGCCTTTCTTGTAGGTTTTTTTAAATTAGTCTGGTGGGCCAGAGTGGGATTCAGCGAGACGATTCTGGAGCCAATTCCCAGTCGGTCGGTCTAGGTCCCCAAAAAAAAACTAATAAGCTTATCGGTCAGTCGATTAGGACCGGTCTTATGGGCCAGGTCAGCGGTCCAGTGAAAACGGACCAGAGCAGGGCCAGATAAACCTTTTCCAGATTGGCCCGATAAACATAAACTTATAACTCCACCTATTATATATGTACGCATTTTACAAAATTATTTCTTGATTTGTAATTAGTTATTATCACATCCAACATTCCACACCATGTGTGAATTTATTTTTATTAATTATAGCCAATCCATATGAGTGTTATTATAAACAATTAGTAACAGCCAAAAGGTTGGAATTACGGAGTATTTCCTTCAATCCAAAATAATTGACTTTCTCACATAACAAGATAAATCTTTAAATTTTCAATTATTCTTTAATTATATTATTAAAAAAATTAATATTATGAAAATATTTTAAAAGACGAATCCAATTATATAAATTTTATATTTTTAAAATAATGAATAATTAATAATTGATGGTCAAAGTTCAATTTTAAAAAAGTCAAACGTCAATTGTTTTGGATTGTAGGGGTATTAGTTTTAGACATCACGTAATACTTCCTCAAATCTCTACATTTATGCCCAGTCATTATTTATAAAAAAAATTGTTTTCCAATATAAGTAATTGTTTATTTATTCTTTATGACATTTGGTTGGTTGTTTGTCTGCATAATATTCTTAATTCTATTGATTGACAACTTCTCACTCTCCTTGAAAATTATACAATTAATGATTGTCTTAAGAAAATATATTTATTCTAAACAATCCAATAAATAAAGATGAAGGAGTATAAAATAAAATCCATGGGGTTTGTATAGAAATTAAAGTCTTAGAATACAAGAGAAATCTAGTAGTAGTAGTTAGGGGTGTGCATGGATCGGATCGGATCGGTTCGGTTCGATTTTGAGCCAAAAGCCCAGAAGCCAGAACCTAAATCGGTTCTCTGTAGAACTTCATCCCGGTTCGGTTCGACCGATTCAATCCCTATATCGGTTCGGTTCGGTTTCGGTTATATTTCGGTTTTGATACACTTTTGAGTCTATGTCTTGAATTCAAAATTAAATTCGTAGACAGATCTAATCATTATAATTTCAATAAACTCTTTTTAAGATTAATTATATCCTGATACATGCAGCATTCAATCTGTGATATCGGTAACTTTTACGTATCTACTTGTGCTCACATGTTATTAGTTTAGAAATATTTATATATATCTTATTTCGTTATCGATAATAAGTTAAATTTAAAAGCGCTTTTTAAAATGCAATCGCAATCTGAAAATACACATAAAATTTAGAAATCGAGTTCGGTTCGGTTTGGTTAGATTATTTAAGTGGCAATAAATTAGTTAGGTTCTATAAATAGCTAGCACAAATCGGTTGGTCGGTTTGGTCCTTATTATTATTGACATAATTGAGGGGTTTGGTGGTACATTGGTGACACTAAGTGACTTGACCAAAATAGCCCTTGACAATATAAGCCACCGATCAATATTTATTTATGCCTACATGCAACTCACTATTATATTCTTCATGTTACATTATCATGTTCTTGTTCCCTATTTAATTAGGGGACTAAACATTCTGCATCACAAAATATGAGATTTCTCCTCCATATATATGGCACTTTAATGGAATCATATATTTAATATTTTGCTTATCTGATTTTCTATACTTCTCCATTCCATTCTCAAGATAGTACCAAACAATAAAAAGGTATTAATGCTACTGGATTTCAAGAGTACTATTCTTTTTACTTCCACCGTGGCAGCTCATGAAGTTATACGTGTTAGAACATTTTACTTAAATACTCAATTTTTTTAAGTCAGTTTGTAGTAAAGAATTTATATTTTTGGTTCAACATTTTACATAAAGACTAAGCTTTTGGAAGTCAGTTATAGTAAAAAAAAATTGTCTTTTTGGTTGAATATTTTACTCAAAGACCAAGCTTTTATAAGTTAGTTTGTAGTAAAAAAAAATTGGTATTTTTGGTTGAACATGTTACACAAAGACTAATAAGCTTTTGGAAGTTAGTTTGTAGTCAAGAATCCATATTTGTTGGTTTATAGCATTTTACTCAAAAGACACAATTTTTGGAAGTCAGTTTGTAGTATATTTTTTTTTGGGGGGTTTTAAGTGTTGAAATTTGTCTGGTTCATGTTTACAGATTTTGGGTAGGAGTCAATTTGATGAAGGAGGGAGAAGGAGGCAAAAAGATTCAAGATTTATGTGTTTAAGTTTAGTTTAAAGGAAATGGGTTCAACAATGGATGCTGCTGGGTGTAAGAATCAAGAAATTGTACCCAATAATCTGAAGAAGCAGCTTGCTTTTGCTGTTAGAAGCATTCAATGGAGTTATGCAATATTCTGGTCCATTTCCTCCAAAAATCCAGGGTAAAAAGTTATATTTTTCAGGTTATTATGGTTCTTGGTTCATCATAATTATCTCTTTTGTCTCTTGAATATTGGTAATTTTGATTGTATAATCATGTAGATTAGTACTAAATTGTTGAGGTTTTTTTTTGTGTATTGAAATTTTGTCATAGTTGTGGAGTTAGGTGGGAACTATGAGGGTTGTCTGAAGAGGCCCACGTGGTTTCCAGAAAGTAGGTACAACTGGGGGGGTATAATTTCTACCGAGTATATTTTGTGACAAGAAAATAATTTAAGGAAGTGTCAAACTGATAATTATTAGATTATTTCAAGATCCATTATTTGACTTTTTCAAGGATTTTATACAATTTACATTCATGGTTGAAGTAGTTGAACATTACTCTGTGACCAGAATAATAGTTAGGCTATGTTTGGTAAGCGAGCTTTGGTGGTGAGGGGAAATTCTTTTGGGTGAGGTTTATCTTGTTGTTTGATAAGGGTAGGGGTAGATTAGCAGCAATTCCTTTTTGAGGGACCGTCCTTCGCAGCCCTAATTTAAAAAAAAAAAAGTATATTTATCAATAAATCATGTTAAAAGTTTGACATTTACTCCAGCCAGTGCAAGCGTCATTTCGAACTTTCATGGTAGAGTCTTGGGTTATTTCTTTGCTTTCAACTATAACAATTTGTGTGTCGATCTACTCTTCATCGCTAATTTTTTTTTTTTTTAAAGTTTCACATTTTATATTATTTGGCTTACCCCGAGTTTGAAAAAAAAATATTAAACTATTTTATAGTTAAATATTTTTATATGGACGATGGTAAGATTTTGTTCTAGTTCTGCCATTGCTCATACAGTTTTCATTGCTTGTGAAAACAGTGTCCATGAGGAGAATTATTCCCTCTAATAATTGAATTTGAGAAGGTAGTGGTTGTGTTCCTGTTCTGCTAGAAATTTAAAAAGTCAAATTTGGCTATTCATTTTGTTCAAATTGGGTACTTGTTGTAACCGTGCTGTAATAAACACCATGGATATTACAGTTTTATGAAGTTATTAATGTGACATGACTGACATCTGTTTGAATTGCTGAAGGGTATTGGAATGGTTTGATGGGTACTATAACGGTGATATAAAGACGAGGAAAACTGTACAGGCTGGAGAAGTTAATACTGACGAACAGGGATTACAGAGAAGCGAGCAACTCAGAGAACTTTTTGAGTCTCTCTTGGTCGGTGAATCTAATCCGCAGACTAAACGACCAGCAGCTGCATTATCACCCGAGGACCTTACGGATGCGGAGTGGTACTACTTGGTTTGCATGTCATTCACATTTAACATTGGACAAAGGTAATTTTTCAGTCTTAGGTCTTGGTTTCCAATTTTTATCAGATTTGTGAATCGACCCGTCATTTAAGGTCTGATATTTTATTTGAAACATGTGTTTGCACCTGAAATATTAATTGCCATGTTCCCATAATTGTTTAAAATTAAGCTTTAATATTACTTTTCAAGACTAAAATTGCCATGTTCCAGTGATGTGCCATGGGGATGCTTCATTAGCAATTCAGGTTACAATCAATTACTTTTAATAGTACCATGTTTTTTGTTCTCTTTATTGTCGCCAGTTTACCTGGACGGGCATTGAAGAAGAATCAAGCCATCTGGCTATGTAATGCTCATCAGGCAGAAAGCAAAGTTTTCTCCCGATCTTTACTGGCAAAGGCAAGTAAATCTAGTTCGATAAAAATTTATGAGAAACTGTTCATATATATAAACCTGTAACTAAGAATCTGATTTTCGTTTTGTTTTGTTCTTCCTGTTTTTGGTTCCTTTTCCATATCCAGAGTGCATGCATTCAGGTGAAACTACAAAACTACTTGAACTGTATTCTTCAAACTTAGATAGATTTTTCCATGTGATTCGTGATAACTTGAATGTTTCATTTGTAGACTGTTTTATGCTTTCCACATCTTGGAGGGGTGGTCGAGGTGGGAATCACTGAGCAAGTAAGTCATTTCAATTGCTGCAGTTTCTTGCCAATTTATGGATACGTTGCACTCTATCCCTCTATTCTAAGGAACAATAAAGAAGCAACTAATGTACTTTTCAAGAAACTGGGGGGAGGGCCTCTCTCTTTTTTGTGTTACTGGTTTCTATGTCGAGTGAAAGTGTAAAAATATCAGGCTATGGTGTAAACGTGTAATGAACTAGGGATGCAGCGCAATTGACCCCAAACTTCATTGGTTTTATATGATGTAAGCTTATTCTGATATTTCTGTAACTCAAACTCTATGAAGGTTGCAGAAGACCCGAACCTTGTTCAGCTCATGAAAACATCTTTGTATGAGATGCCTTACCCAGTTATAGACAACACTAGCAGCCATATCTCTGAAAATGCTGGAAATGACAAACATATCAGTAGTCTTAAATTTGATGATGACATGCTAGAATCCAGTATTGATCCACCTGTTGAAATGCAAATTGCATCAATTGGCTCTCCTAACAACGGTTCAAATGGTTATGAGACTGCTAAACCAGTAGAGGACTCATACATAGTGGACATGAATGGGGAAGCTTCTCCAGTTCAAGGTGATCGTTTAATGGAGGAAGAGATTGCTAGTCATATGCATAATTCTGTAAATTCCAGTGACTCGATATCTCAGAACAATGGGAACAAGGAAAAGATTTGTCTTATATCAAATGGAGAAAAAATGAAAAGTTGTCTGTATGATATTCAGGAGTATGAACAGGACATGAATTGTTTAGATCGCCAGCAGGAAGATATCCACTATCATGGCATTCTTTCAAGCCTATTGAAGAGTTCTCATCAGCTGATCCTGGGACCGTCTTTCAGAAACCGCAATAGGGATTCATGCTTTAGCAGCTGGAAAAAAGACGGATTGCCATGTATTCAGAAGCCGCAAACTGGTACTCCACAGAAACTATTGAAGAAAGTACTTCTTGAAGTTTCCAAGATGCACCAAGGTACTTTCGTCGGTTCTATGAAAGATGATGAGAAAATAGAGAGTGTATGTCAACTAGAAGAAAATAAAAATGAGGACAATCATGGATTGTCGGAACAGAAGCACAAAGAGAAGATCAATGATAGATTTAACATTCTAAGTTCTTTAGTGCCCACTAATGGCAAGGTACTCAAAATGTTCACTGGTAGGTCAGCTGAATTTGTCCATAGGGACTTGACGGAAGATATTGGCTCTATTTGCAGGTTGACAAGGTATCAATACTTGATGACACGGTAGAGTATCTGATGGAGCTCAAGAGAAGGATCAACAAGCTTGAGTCAGACAAGGAAGTGATTCCAAAAACAAGGAGGAAACCCGGTGACTCTTCGGAGAGGACCTCCGACAATTATGGCAGTAACAAAGTGGAAAATGGAAAAAGAGGGCATACAAAGAAGAGGAAAGTTCGTGAAGCTGATGATGTTGAACTTCCAAGCAAACGGCACCTATTAGGAGAGAGTAGTTCAACTGATGATATATCAGTCTATATGATTGGTAAAGAAATCGTGATTGACTTGAAGTTTCCTTCAAGGGATGGCGTATTGCTAGGAATCATGGAGGTGATGAGCAATTTCCATTTGGATTGTAACTCCATTCAATCAACAAATAGTGAAGGAGTTCTCTCGGTCACTATTCGATCCAAGGTTTGAGCAATAAACACAACAAAACTTGTAGAAATGTTAATATACCATTATTGTGTAGCGCCTACTATGCAAATAATTATGATTTAAGAGAGACTTTAACTATTGTTTGCAGACTAAAGGACTAAAGCTCCCATCCACAGCAAAGATCAAGGAAGCCCTTCAAAGGGTCATCCACAATTGGTAAAGGTCATTGCAAAACTTTTTCTATGTAAGACATTGTATATAGTCCTGTTATATTATATCCCTTCCGAAGGTCAAACAAGTGCCCTTGTAGATCAATGACAGAATCAAACAGTTCCCTTGGATTTCATTTTGCATGCAAACTTTGCAACAGGAAAAATGATGAATTTTGTACTTCCAATAAGGAGGTTGTGGGCCAAGAATTGGAAGTACATTATTCCTTTGGGGGAGACCAAAATCTAATGAATCATACAAGCTTGAGAAAAATCTAATTTTTTGTTGCTGTTTCACATGTGCTTTATTAAAGCTGGCAAATAATTATACTACTAAGTCTGACACAGAGTGTACAACATATGTAACATGACTTAATAAAAGTCTAAAAGCGACCTGATGAAGACAAAAAACATGTGTGAATAATCATAACAGCCAATGGGTACTGGTTTGTCTACTAGATTAAGATTGGTGACAATGGATCAGCTTTTACTCCAATAAGTTAATCAGTCTACACATTTTTACAATTTCAATGTATAAATATGGCATTTAGTTCAAGGATTCAATTTATGTTAGCTTCAAGAGCATTGCATCAGCTTGTCTGTGATGACTAAAAACCCAGTTTTGTACAAGTAAAAATGAAACAACTCTGATTAACTAAACTTAAATGGAACATTATGGTTAAAACTTATTCTGAATATAACCATTGTAAGAAAATCAGAGATGCAATTACATTGGTGCAATATGTAAGGATCAAGCCGTTCTGGGTTAATTCCTACCAGAATATTGCGGATTTGATGGATGTAAGGTAGAAGATGGAAACTATGGAAGAAGCTAATTGAAAGCTAAACTATAAAAACTAAATTAACATTTCATTTCTTAATTCTTCATGTTTCGGATTACATCTCTATTTATAGATTTTCCTAGAAATTGAAATGCTTAAAAGTAAATGCAAATAAACTTCCTAACAAACTGAGATTCTTTTATTCGTTTTGATGATTCTGTTTGCCAAATGGTGTGACTATCACATTCTTTGTGCTTGTAGTTCCTTAAGATCCTTGTCCTCAAGGACCATGAGGGATAGATAACTTCCTTGAGGACCATGACACTCCCTTTCCTTTTCCCTAGGGGAGAGGAACTTGCGACACTCCCTTTCCCTTTTCTAGGAGAGAGGAATGTGATAGTACTTCAATCCTACTACCACAAGTGGGATAGTTGAGTATGTTGGTTCCACCCCCTCAACACCTAATGACAATGCAACTGCCCACAAAGTATTATCCAATCTCACTGCACTCATGAGTGCCCCCTTTTGGCACCCGGTACCACGTCGTGTCGATGAGAGGATGTTCATAACAATAGGGCTTGGGCTACTTCCATGTGGAGGCACAGGTAACTATAGACCAACGCACCTTACACCATCAGAATTTTTTATTTTTTTAACAAATAGTATTGTCTAATAACTAATACCTATTTTTTCATTGTTATCTTCATTTATATACTATTTTTGATGTATTTTTTCAATTTATTCCTTCTATGATCCACGTGTAATGCACTACAGTTTTACTAATAGTTTTACATATGTATTTTATTATTAGGTGTATGGTTTATTCATTGTCGCAGAGTTGATGTACCATGGGGTCACTGGTGCTTTTTATTGTTGAGAATGGACCAACTCCCAAAGCTACAAGCATGATTCCCTCCTCAGCTGATCTTCAAAATGCACTACTAAGGAAAAAGATTGTGTCTTATTTTCTTTCATCTACATTGATTACCAAGTTGTATCAAAATCAACACGGAATCTTAATTCCCATTTTTTTATTTTGACTAATAATGGTATGTAGACTAGTATAGTGAATAAATTGTTTGCAGAAAACTGTAATGAGTTTGTTCTTACAAAATCAATATCATAATGAATTGTGTTCTAAAATTAATAACATCACCGTCAATTTGTTTATTACGAGTATTGTATAGTACGATCTAATAAAAATTGAATAAAAATTTATTTATGGTCACATGTCAACACTAAAAACGAAAACATAAGTTAAAACTAATTGGAAGAACTATCCCATATATCAAAATTCAATATTGAGTTCATATTCTCATTTTTGGATGTCAAACTTTATAAATCACAATGAAAGTACTAAATAAAATACACATTAAATGCCTCGCAAATAGTACACTAACGAAAATTTATTTTGAAAGAGAAGTGATAAAATTTGATGTTCTAAAATAAGTGTGAAATCGTTCAACAAAAACAAACATATATAATGAATATTGGATTAATGGCAACGGGAATCACTTTATTTTTACAAGATGTTTCAAGTCGTCGCTTATGTTTGGCTTGAGTAAGGTTGATCACTATCTTTAAAATGTTTAGGTCAGTCCACTATTTAAATTTTAGTCAAGTGAGGAACACGTGACTTTTCGATCAGAACATTTTCGTCTTTTACTTAATCGAGCGGGTTGATTAGTGGAACTTTTCAAATAGGTGATCGCTTTGGCTGATTTGAAAGCTATAGGTGATAAACTAAATAATGAGTAACTTATGATGATAATGAAACATTGGGTAAACATAGGTGATCATTTAAACATTAGGTAAGCATGAATGTCATTAATAACATTAGGTAAACATATCAGATATTTAAGTCGATTCGATATTTAAATGTTATTAATGACCCAACATACTTTTTGCGCAACATTTGACACCTCATTTCTCCCACTTAATTACAAGCTAAACAATTACTTCTACAGAGTAGTAATTTTAATCACCATCTGTCTTCCCAATTCAAACCCCATGCTTCATTTAATTGAACCGACCAAAATAGAAAAAACGATTACCTTGTGAAATTTAGCGAACTGTAACCTACAAGGACCCTTGAGATATTGAAGTGGGAAGATAGTCATTGACGAATTTTGAATTCAAGCCGGCATGCCTCCACGGGCGAGGGCCGACGGATGAGTGGGTGGCGGGTATGTTGGTGCGAAGAGCTTATCAATTTAAGGCTGCTGCTTGACTAGGATCGAGGATTGCAAAGAATGACATTTTCAATTATAATCCACCCCGTTTCTATAAACTCTATACTTTTCTACCCGCATTTCTCGCTTTTTCTACATATATCTCCGTCATGACTCGCGGAGGCAAGAGCCCGAATCTTGAAGTCAAACCGGCCTTGACTCCGTTTGAGTATTGCAAATGGGAGAAATAAATTAATTATAAAGAATTTAGGGAAGCCAATTTGATTATGCATTGATATGAAAATTATGCCATAAATTAGCAAGAAATCCAGTAACAAAATTGAGGGGAGAAATGAACATCAATGTTACAATAAGTGTTTTTGGGTCATTAAAAGAACGTTTAAATAAGAAATTGGCTTAAATTAGGCTCAATATGCCTATATTTACTTAATGTTATAAGTCAATCATTTATGTTTCACCTGTGTTTAGGTTGATCGCTTTTATGTTTCTCGATCTCGATCGATCGCTTTATCTTTGAAAAAATATTCCACAGTCGATGCTTTGTTCGATTAAGTGAAAAGAAGAAAAAGTCTTTCTTGAAAGTCACGTGTTCCTCACGTAGCGAAATGGAGTGTCAGTGAAATATTTTAAAGATATGTGATCGGATTGGAGCGGTTTGAAGCTTGTAAATGTCGGCGAAAGCTTGTCATATAAACGTAGATGGTTACCTCACCATTAACCCATGAATATTCTATGAAGACTTAATTTCGCCCTGGTAATGTAATGCTAATTTGTCACTTGACGGCACTATCTTTTTAATTTGTTAAGTAAAAGCGGTTCGTTTTTCGATTTATGCATATTAAATACCTGCCATTTTCATCGTCCAATCAACACAAGGGTAATCTTGGAACTAATCTGTTACCATGCTAATTGCACTTCCGTTGAAGTTAACATTGAAAATAGACGGTAAGGGATAAATTGAAAATAAAATTGATTCAAGATGTCAAATAAAAATAAATAATTAATTAAGCATATCATTAGCAATGGAATAATTATTCAATTCGATAAAATAAATGTACTCAATACATTTAAACAAATTGAGGATACAAATCGAAATTTCACTCATAATTCGGGCATATAAAATTAAATCTTCTATCAACCATCAAAACATTAATAGTAGGTCTTTCTATTCTCATGCAAAGTCTGAGCAAATTATTATTTGATATTATATGAGGATAATGGTGGGTTGATAAATACGTGTTTGGCGTTAAATGCGTTCGATCGCGTGTTTGAATGTTTATTGGTGTACGTGTTTGGCTTGTTAATACCCGGCTTGATGAATTAAAAGTCGAAAATAGAAGTTAAAGTTTGATTTTGAAGGGCAAATTGTGAGGGGGGTAAAATTGTCCGTATTTCCGTTTTTAGATACTTTTAATTTTATTGAAACTTTAGGACAAATATTTGGATGAGATTATTTTAATAAATTTTTTTGGATGATATTAATATTTGGTTGGGATAAATATGGTCAAAATTTTATTAAAAATTAAAAATTATCTAAAGAATGAGGAGAGTGAATGATTTTTACTGGCTTGTCGATTTCTTGAAATCAGCTTAAACTTTTTATTTTAACGGAATAATCAGAGTGGGACGCGTTTTGAAAGCATAATGTGTCGAATGGTGAGCAGTCAATTATACTTAGCAATAGTATATCTAGGTGAAGCATTGAAAAGACAGAAAAGAACCTTTTGTAGTAATATTGATAAAATAAAACCCCATAAATCCTCTTCTGTTTTTACATAATCAATACCATATCTTTCTCTGCAACAAAAGAATTTCAAACAATTGTAATTATTAATGTACTAATAAAACCTTCAGTTTTGAGTTTAAATTTTTATATATTGGCATGCATGAGGATAATGTATATATAGTATACAGTATGAATGTTAATGGTTACATATGTTCACTTGAAGAATAGTGTGCCTAAATGTGCTCCCTCCATCTAAAAAAAGATTGGTTTTCAATCTTGATAGTTCATGTTTAAATCTTGAACTCAAATATATTGGTATGGGGTGTATAATATTTCGTAAACAATATATCAAAAGTGTTAAACATTCATTTTCAAACGAGTTGGTGTAGCGTGACGATGAATAAGAGTTTAGAGTTAGGAGTTGACTGGAAGACTCTTGGAACAAACGGAAATACGAGCAAGGAGTTGGTTGGTAGAAATTTATGATCAACGCCGACTATCATTAAGGCTCGGTACCTATCAAAGTTGTGAATAGCGTTTAGCGGTCTATAGCGGCGAGACTCCAAAAATCCGATATTTTGCCGCAATTTATCGATATTCACTGCTATTTACCGATATTTGCCACGTTGTGTAGCGCAGTGTCACTATATTACGATCGCGCATTTATTTACCGGCTATTTACAACTATGGTACCTACATTTCTACTGCAAATAGTCAAGTTGGGTTAGTTCATTTTGTGTATCACTCAAGTGAGATGAGAAGTAGTAGAACATAATTCTCACAAGTGTAGTAAGAGATGGTGAGGTGAGTGCTCCAAAGAAAGAGTGGTGAGGGTCACCAAAATAGAGTGCAAAATATTATTGAGTATTATAATTGAGTGTTATTATTTGAGCCATGCATATTATTTAAGTTATAGTTTTATTTTTATATAGCAACAATATTTTAACACGATATTCATCAATAAAAAAATAATATTTTTAACATACTTTAAACTGTAAAGAAAGATCTTTTTTCAATTCAAAATTTGTAGGATAAGAAAGAATTTTAGCATGAGAACTTATTAGCTGTGGTGGAGCATGCTCAGAATGCTGGCAAACTGTCTGTTGGTTCACAAGAATCCAATGTATCCATTCAACTCTGTTGACAGAGTTTTCAAAAGAATTTCTGGAAAAGACTTATCAGAAGTTATGGTACAATAGTCTCTCTTTATTTATTTAGTATAAAAATGCATGCTCTGTGTACTGGTATGTTGTTCTTAGATATCCCTGTCCAAAATCGTAATATGATATCTATGACCAGAAATAATAACATCTTAGCATAAGACGATAGCCGAAAAATCATAAAAGCTGTAAAATTAATATCTGAAAATAGGAGTAATAAATATATGATGTCGGCCAGTGACAGGTGGTTTTGGTGAACCCCGTCGAAACATAAACCGAAAAAACTCTGAGTTATGTCTATAGGCACAATATCATCATTCAGAATATAATTGATAAATATTATTGATAATTATTTTCATGAATTACATGGGATGGTCCTATTTATAAAGAGACAACCAATAGAGATGTAATCTGTCTAATATTATAATACTAATCATATGTAAACCTAATATTATTTTCACTAGGCTAGGATGTTTAATCTACATCTTGTAGAGATTTAGTCCAAATTGAGAACTTCTGTCCCAATCTTGTAGTTATGTTGTGCGTGTGAGCTTAAACACGTGAAGAACCCTAGGTATTCTGAAGTATTACCTTTGAGAAATCTTTGGAGAATAAGAAAAGTTCTAAGTCTCTTATTTTTTGGAAAGTAATTAATTACAGGGTAATTGATGTGACTTTTTTGAAGAAAAGTAATTCATATGGTTTATTTGTGAAACCTATAATGCCTTTTGTGTAGTATTTTATGTGACGTGGAAGCACTTTACGATGGTGGTTGAAAATCAACCTTATAGGTTTAGAATCTGAAAACTTTTATTCTTATTCTTAGAGTATGAGAGTTTTATTATAATTCTTAGTGCAGGTTGAAAATTAAAGAGATTGAGAAGGCATTCGTGAAACATTATGCGGATTTTCGTGTGAAAACATCGGTTGAAGGTCGTAAATAGGGTTCAAATGCATAACGATCTTAAATGATATTATTAGTGTATGGATACTGCTGGATGTACACTTTTCGCGTTGAGGGAACAGGGTAAAATCCTTGTGTTGTTTATTTTTCGCATTATTTTCTTCTGTGCATCATTGAATTAGTGGTATATCGTCACAGTTGGTATGTTTATTGCATCTGGATGGAATGGAGTTATTGTCAGTATGGGATTGTCAATATGGTTGTAAAGGTCCCCCAACATTGATATCGAGCTTGGTTAAGCTTGGTGGATCTTTAGTTCCTAGCTATTGGTATCCCGGCTTGATTTTGATGATTGAAGGCTATTCGGAGAGCTGTATGACTGGGTTGAAAGATGGTGTTGATCTGAGGTGAATTAAGATTCTTGTTAGGGTAATATAGTGGAAAGATGAGATTGACTCTTGGGTGTGTTTTTGGAACATCACAGGGTTATCACTGGAGATTTCTTGGAGAAGCTCGTCTTGAAGATGAATGTCCCTGGAGACTTGAGGTATGGGTGATGTGAAGCTAACATTACTGAGTTTATCAGCAGGAAGATCGCAGCCGAATCTATCGGGAAGATGGAGGATCCTGGAGGAAATTTGTGACATGGGTGATGTGTGTTTTTGATTATGATGGCTTGAACTTGAAGTGAGGATCGGTGTACAAACTACAGGTGAAAATCGATAGAAGGTTTCTTGGTTATTAGAAACGGTTATCGTGGGTGACAGGGAGTTTCTTGGATGTTAGAAATGGATGTCGAAATTAAAATTACGTGTTGTGAGTGCTTAGGAAGATAATACGGAAGTTCTAGGAAGCCATGAAAAGGCAAGCGGGTTTGTATTGGAGGGAGTCGAGACAGAATTGCCTGCAGAATACAAGACTGCCGTTTGGTGATGAGTTACGAAGATAAGCGGCAGGATGTTGCTTTCGGGGTCAGGGTTATAAACTCGCTTTAAAGGTTGCAACCGGGTTGTGTTGCATGAATCATCCAAGTTCGCGTGGTTAAAAGTCGGTGAGGTGTTTCACTGCCTTCAAAGGATTTGCTAGCGGAAGAAGGAGATGTTCGTCAAGCATCGAAGGTCGATGAATTGGATCGAGTGGGAGTTGTCGACACGGAAGGAAAAAGAAATTCATTGATGACGATCAAGCTTGGAGGTTGTTCCCAGTGCATGGGATGAAGATCGAGAGAAGATCTTCCGCAGCGAGAGCATGGTGATAATTTGAATGTGGTGAAAATTCCAACGGGGCAAATGATTTGGCTATGTCTGTGATAGTCAAGTTGGTGACATTGAGTTGGTTAGGTTGGTGAAAAATGCATTGAAGGGAGATCAAGCTTCAATGGGAGTTCGGGATGATGAACTCGAGGTAAAAGGCACTTTCAGGATTGAAGTTGAAACGGTGATCCGAGTTTACAGTCTTCAAGTGGGAGATGTGTTATGCGTGTGAAGCTAAACACGTGAAGAACCCGATTATTCTAGAAATGTTACATGAGAAATCTTGGAGAACAAGGAAGAAAGTTCTAGTCTCCTTTTTGTATTAATTACCTTTTAGGTGATGGTGATGTGAGCTTTTCTTGAGAAGAAAAAGTAATTCTTATATAGGTTTATTTGTGAAACCTATAAATACCCTTTTGTGTAGTATTTTATGTGTGTGTGGACACCGCTGATAGTGGTTGGAAATCAACCTTATAGGTTAGAATAGAAAGATTTTATTCTTATTCTTAGAATTATGAGAGTTTATTATAATTCTTGGTGAGGTTGTTAAAAGAGTCAAGAGAGAGAGATTCAAGAGGCATTCATGAGAGGCATTACTGCGGAGTTTTCGTGTGAGAAAACTATCCGGTTGAGAGGAATAAATGAAACAAGGGTTCTTGAGTCGCAGCCAACGATCTTCGTGATATTGATAGTGGATCTGCCGGCTGGATGTACTTTCACGTTAGAGAGAACAGGGGTAAATCCTTGTGTTGTTTATTCACTTGCATTATTTTCTTTCTGAATTGGTATTGGGCGTAATTGTCACTGGATGGAATGCGAGTTATTGTCGAGTAATAGGTTGTCGATAATGAATTTAAGTTCTAACAAGTTATGCATATTGGTTTGTCTGTGAACTTTTTTTCTGTTTATTTACGACAAATAACGAATCAACATTGGGACATTCCCTTCATAGAGACGTGCAGTGGTGAAACTAAAGGGGGTGGGGAGGGAGTGTGCAGCAGGACTAATTTTTCGAAAAATAAATTTTATTATTAATTTCTTCAAAAATTATTTCGGGCCTCATGCACAAGGGGACTCAATTGTGTGTGTACTTAATGTGAAGGGGGGATGAAACAGAGTAGAAAAGAAAGCATGGAAATGTCATATAAACACAAGGCCTAACTGCTCATGTGCATGAATATTCTAGTCAATGTGATATACTGATATGCAGTTACCCGAACAACCTTATTGACATTTGCGATTCTATTGCAGTTTGTGCCTTCTAGAGTAGCACATGAAAAGAAATGGCGAAAATATACCAACAGAGAAGCTTGTCTTGAGGACACAACTGGTGAGAAATATCCAGTAAAAATATATGAAGTTGAAAATGCTGTTGCATTCACGGAGGGATGGTGTAGGTTCTCATCGGAGCATCATCTTGCAGAGGGGGATTTTGTATTATTTAGTCATGTCCCCCAAGTGGAAAAGCTTCATTTTATAGTTCATATTTATGGAAAGTGGATTAGAAGGTGTTTTCGAAGAGAAGCGATAAAAATGTGTCAACGATGAAAAGAAACTCAGCTTTCTTGAATGAAACAGTTGGAAAGCGCGAGTTGGGACAGCAAAAGTCAAGCTCTTCAGTAGTATCTAAACCACTCTTGTGGTGAAGATCTTGGTGGAAAAATGTTGCGTGATGTGAATATAGGCCCCTAGCTGTCGCTGACCTCGCGAGGCAATGATAGCAGCAGTAAATTGCGGAAAAATAAATAACATGATTTATCTGAGTTCCCCTCAGTGGCAGAAAGGTACGTCACATTCTTAGCTACTTGAGAATTCACTATAAATCAAACCGGGAAGATTATTTACAATTGCCTCAAGCTAAGGCATCGATTAAGTAATCTTATAACTTAGCCTCTCAATTATTCTATGATATTATTGAAGATGATTCAACGATATTCTCTCTAGAAGTTGTTTTTGGATGTTTATTTTGTGATATTGAGCGCATAAGAAAAAAGCAACGTCTATTTATAGGAAAACTTCTAGCCTAACTTGGGCAAATAAGGTAATAAAAGGAGTCAGAAACCGCCTCTCCAGTTACGTCTTGTCTGGCGTTAAGCCGAGACCCCGTCGAGGCGAGGGGGGTACCGATGAGCCTCGGCGACTGCCGAAGGAACCACCGAGCGAGGTCGAAGCGAGCGGCTCTCTTACGGTGCGCCGGGACCCGTGAGACCTCGGGGTCTCGATGCCCTACCGATGCGGCCCGATTTTTAGCGGCGAAAAATCTTTCTTGACGCCAGCGATCACCAGCAGAGACATTTTCAAATCACCGTCTTGAAACACCGTTCTCTGGCGGCCGCCGCCAGTTATTCATTACGAAGATTAGCGAGATTGAAGCGCAACCGGTTCTCATAATTATGCTTTCGTTAACATATCGGTGGGTTAGTTCTCACGGAATCTTCTCGAGCTTGAACTCCCGTTACGTCTGAGACCGTATAAAATGGTATTTCGGTCACGCATGTGTAGTTACAGCATGAAATACCGGGATTTTTCATGAGATAAATGGCAATTCCCCATTATCGGCTGATGTATTACTACCGTACTCCAGGTCGCTCTTTCGAGAAAAGTTTGCAACCATGCATCTTTATGCATTTTGACCATAGCAACATATTAGAACACCGCAACTTGGCAGTACTCTTATAGATTGCGGCTTCGATCTCAAACTAATCGCCCGGTACCTCCCGAATGTGAACCACGTATCCTTATTAATTTCTACTATCTCAGCATCGCGCGTTATAGAAGCGTCACGTATCTATCGGCCCCATATGATTTTGGAAACGCAAAGCCTTTTCAGCGCTGCCGTTCGGGTATCTTAAGATCAACGCGGGCTTTCCCCGATGTTCTCTGCACCGGGTTGAGCATATACTAACAACTCCCTCTTGCGTGTGCGATATCGGGTCTAGTGGCATTTGCGTCACATGGAAGCCCTGCTACTTGAGAACCATAGGCGCCCATCCGTATGCCTTAATTCATCCTCGATGCCGGTGATTGTCTGAGATAATTGAAAATGAAAGCTATCGGAGTCTTTACGGTTTTGCATCCAACATGTTGAACGCTTGATGCTTTCTTGAGTATTCTTCTGTGTTAATCTCGGAAGAATCCGATCTCGATTATTCTGCGTCCAGAATTTGCTTTGCGTCGCCTAAGGTATAATTCGCGAATTCAGCGATAACTCTTTTTCAACATATTTATCTTGTGCAAATCGACTCCACATTTATCAGCATGTCGTCCACGTAAAGGAGTAGAAGATACATGGTCTTTTGACCTCGCCATTAACGGCGGTGGTCGATTACCAGCGTCTCTGAGCTTGACTGGCCGGCCAAGGTATCAAAGTTGTTCATTGCGCGGAGCTTTGTTTTGGTAATCTGGCTTCAAGTTTCACGGACCCAAATCTTCTTTCCGCTTTAACACGAAACTTGCGGGGTTTAGCTTGCATGAATATTTCTCGTCAGTCGCCCATGTAAAAAGCGGTTTTTACGTCCATGCATTGAAGATGCGATTATCACGGCATACGACGAAGCGATTCGATTGTCCAGCAGTTTGACGCGGGTGAGAATATTTCGATTAATAATCATTAAACTTCCTGCTGAAACCCTTTGACAACCAATCGAGCACTTGTAGCGTTTACTACCATCTGTTCTTCTGATTCGATGAGCCATACGTTACGATATTCTTTTACGGCTGTCGGCGGTTTGTAACGCTCCCGTATGTATTTGTCATCGTGACTCCGTACCTAACTTTACATTGCTAATTCGGCTTAATTGCGTCAGCCGCGTTATGCTAACTGTCTCGTGACGGGCTGCGCCTTTAGCCGAGTTAACAATAAGAAATTAGCGGTGATGGAGGAATACTAACTGAGTTGGTATCTTTAACAACTACGATCTTACGGGACTGGTGTTTACGTCATAACGTATAGTGTCGGAAGTGTTTTTCCACGTATCATAGGCCATCTGCCCGTATTTGGCACTCCTCAGCGGTGGCATGTCGTGAGGATCTTAGGATTATTTTACGGGTAGGGCATGATACAGATTATGCCATTTGGAAGAAACCGAGTACGTTTTCCTCGGGAATTGCAGTATGACCACTTTTCTCCCCTTGCTTTCTCAGCGCTATACGTACATCTTTATATAATACCTCTTCATTAAAGATCGCATCTTTACTACGTATGATCTTCGGTTCGTTAAGTCGTAGAACGATATCAATACCGGCTTGTCGCCGTAACGATAAAATAACAAATACTAGATTTTGCGTCGAAACACTTACAGCATTTGCATACACATGAACATACATTT
This sequence comes from Lithospermum erythrorhizon, assembly GCA_019722365.1. Classification (NCBI taxonomy): domain Eukaryota; kingdom Viridiplantae; phylum Streptophyta; class Magnoliopsida; order Boraginales; family Boraginaceae; genus Lithospermum; species Lithospermum erythrorhizon. The sequence continues at coordinate 645,348 of JADFUC010000852.1, read as the reverse complement.
ACCTGGCCGAATACTCACCGGGAAAGATAGTTTCTTGAACTCGAACTTCTTGGGAATTTTAAACTCAAAAGGAGGCGGGTCTACGTGTCAGAGAGGCTGCGGTATTGATTAAATCGACCCCACGAAAATATGCGAGGTAATCCGATGTAACCTCGTACTCCGGCCTTCATTTAGCGTTACGTTACGTTCTACCGGCTACTCGTTTTGTTGGGGTGTTCCCGAGGAATAGTCTTACTGCGTTCGATTCCATTACCGGTAGCGATATTGTTTGATGTCGCTCTCATATTCTCGATCTCAAGCAACCGCTTCGGCCGATGCAGATTACCGACCATAGGCTTTCGGTTGAAGATTCCGCCAAACTTCAGTTGTGTTTCGCCAAAGGCAAACTGGTACTACAGATTGCGTCATGTTGAAGGTTACAATATAGTAGACCTCAGCAGAACCAACGGTGCGAGGGTCCCAGTACATCTGTGTGAGCCCAGCTTCCAGCTATCGGACTTAGGCTTGACCACGATTTAATAAAAGCCCGACCTTCTTTTCTTTCCAGCCTTATAGCTCTCATGAGATATGATGATCAGCAGACTTGATCAGGTATTAAATCATTGAGACAAGCGATTTCATACACTCCCAGCTCATGTGACCTTGTCCGATTGTGCATGACTTTGTCTTCTCGAGAACTTCTGGCGGCTATCATACTTTGAGAACCTCCGGTTAGATACAAGCGTACCCATCTTACGACCCGGCTACGGTCGTTGCTCCGTGCTCTTTCGGTTGCCGTCGCGAGCGTTGTTCGATAGCCATCTCAGCGTCAGTGACTAGCGGAGGTCAGGCACTATGGCTTTAGTGCGTATCTCAGCTTTTGTCAATTTCCATGTAGAACGGTTGGCGAACTGAGTTAACATACGTACCCTGATCTTCGGTGGCTCGCCGTCAGCCAGATGAACCGTCCCATAATCTCATTTTATATAATTCGTCATTATATCAGTGGGAGTAGTATGAAAAGATGCACGGAATCAAAATCCAAATTAATAAATCAGCCCAGCCAAAGTAGTGCGTCGCGTAGTGACAACGTGGCGTCGTTTATGTTTATTTTGTCCGACCTCAGGAAGCTGCGTGCCTTCTTTGGCCAATTTCAGAATGCGTCCTCGATGCCATTACTCCTTCCTACCGATTTTGACCTCCGTTTATTAACTTTGCTATTTTCTGCGCTCGGTTCCTACCTCTTTACATGTTTAATCTGAACCACTTGCTCTCCCGTATGGTCTTTGAACCTTCCCGGACAAGCAGGCGTTCTGCTATTACTAAGCTCCAACATCATTACTGAGTTCTTAGCTTACATGACCCTCGTGAACACACATTTATTTGGCAAAGATGCAAATGTATCGATCAACATGTCATCATCGAAATTCACCCGGCTTGATGAATGGTGGTTTATGAAGCTATTAGAGTAATTAAGGTGCCTTGTTATGGGAGTATTTTCGGCGTCATACAGTGAAACAAACGCCGTTAATTCGTACTTATTGTTGGTGATGGAGCTGCCGTATAAATTTGTCAACTGACTTTGCGTCGGACACTTTTGTTGTAGTCTCCTTGTGACATTACTTAATAGCGTTTTTGGACAAACGTGGATGCGATCCCTAAGACTTTTGTCGGTCCCCAACTCTTTCGATTCTTCCTGCGTCCATCTCCCGGCATCAATGGTTTGTTGACTTTTTTACCATATAGATAATCGCCGTATTAAATCTTCGTGCGAGGAAATACATCAAAATCGAGCCTCGCGGCGTGTGTCGTCATCATAGTTCTTTGACGTTGAATCTCAGTTTGATCAAGGGCACAAGCTACGATACGATTGATGTGAATATAGGCTAACTGTCATGAGCCTAAGCGGACAATGATAGCAGCCAGTAAATTGCGGAAAAATAAATAACAAACGATTTATCTGGTTCCCTCGATGTGAAAGATAGATCACATTCAGCTGGCTACTTGAGAAATCCACTATAAATCAGTAGGAAGATTGTTCTGATCACGCAGCAAACTAGAACACTCAATTGAGTATCTTTTATAACATGTGCGATTACAATACTGTAATGACATTGAAGATGATTATTGATATTACCTGCAAGTTGTTTTGGATATTTATTTTTGTGATAGACCTATAAGAAAAACACATCTATTTATAGGAAAACTTACAGCTACTTGGCCGAAATAAGGTAATAAAAAGAATTTAAAACACGCCTCGGATGCGTGGCGTCTGGCGTTCGCCGAGACCCGTCGAGGCGAGTGCCGATGAAATCAACGACTGCCGAAGGGCTCGAGCGAGGTCCAAAGCGAGCGCTCTCTTACGGTGCGCCCGGGACCCCGTCGAGACCTCGAAAGTCTCGATGCCCTCTCGTGCAGCGATTTTCACGGCCAAAAATGCTCTTAACCTCAGCAGCATCTTGATCATGCTCCTTTGGATATGGACCCTCTCTATATGGTCAATAGAGATGCTCAATTTGTAGATAACAGGACATGTCTTCTCGACTTATCGAGCTTTGAGAAACTTGAAGATCATTCTGCTGCTGCTGAAGTTAGAATAACTAACGATGAAGCTGGAACTATGAATCATGCAGACAAAAATGATAGAATGTCATACAAATTCGGATTTACCACACGTTTCCACTGAAGAGAAGGTTCTCAACTCCAGTACCACAACCATACAAGAAAGAAAATGATGTAATTGAAATTGAACCAAGGATTTCGATGGCTGTGAATGCTGGAGTAAGATCTTGCACTCATGTGTCTAAGATGATAGTGTGCCGAGATAGATTTGGTTTAGCAGATAATATTCCTACTCAGAGAGATGTTTCAATATCGGAAACACCTTCCTACAAAGCAAAACTTGATAATAAGAAGAATATTGATAGGTCTGGATCAGCCTATTCTGCACAAGACAAAAGACGAAAAGTTGCTACAGGTGGTAATCCTAATCTTCAATTCTTAATATCTTCCAAAAAAACAGATTTAATCAGTATCAAAAAGTACTGTACTGTTCCCATAAGTTTATCGATTTCCTTTCTTCCTTTTGGTTCCTTCGGAACCGGTATGTTTCCTTCGTCATCTTTATCATACTCTAGGTGGCTTAGAAATAAAAGTTTCCCCTTCATTGTTTATCGATTCTTTGGTGTATACTTATACGAGTGTTGAATTGAACAGGTAAGGCCTTCAAAACTGTCAAAAAGGAGCTGAATACAGGAGATAAGACTATTTGATCGTCGACGCTTGCCTAGTGGTATAATTTTGTTGTAATTACTTCTTTATTGCTCAAGGCTGAGCAGAATATTCCCTTGCCAAAAGTACTTTATGACATTGTCCTACTGAATCAAATGGCCCTATGCTTCAATCTTATGGTGAAAAAGCGAACTATAAGCCCCAAGAGCATTATCAGTTCCTCTTCAAATATGAAAAGAGATTTCAAGATTCCGAAAACAGAATCTTTCTTTTCAGAAGACATATTCAGGGAATGCTCATCTGCAGTGGTCGATGACAAGCCTTACCTGGTAATTTTGTTTGGGTGTTCAGTGTTCTCTTCCTCTTTTTACGTTCAACTCATATTTGTTATTTCGGTTCTACAATCTCTAGCACATTTCCATGTTATGCGATTTTGAATTTCGCTAAGATGGCATCTTGTCTTCCTCTTTCATGCACTAATTTGTCATATCAACTCATTTTAAAGTGAGCCAAGTTTAACTTTTCGCGTAGTCTCATATCCAACTCATTTTAAAGTGAGCCAAGTTTAACTTTTCCGCATAGTCGTGTATAAAATTGTACACAGATTTCTACTTGTGCATAATGTTTCTGCAGTCCCATTTTTCATTCAGTAATTAGTATATTTGTATTTGAAGATATACCTATTTGCCCCTGAAATGGAACAACATAGGTAATACCTGTCATTATGAGAATTTGTTAAGGAATGCGATCTAGGCTTTGAATTCTTGATGTCTGGCCCAATTAATAAGATCTGGGCTACTCACTATCGGTTTTTATGATGGAGCCGTTAATTTCTTACCTCGAGAATAGCATAATTGACTATTTTCTGATGTTTGTTATGTCCAATTCTTTCTCTTTCAATTTCTCTCATGTTACGCTATATCAATGCAAGAGTCTCCATGTCTAGTGTTCTGATTTTTCCACATTGTGAGATCACTGAGATGGCATACAATAGATCTAAAAGAAACTTCCATGGCAACCCCACGTAGTGAGATCATTTATGTATAACATTTCTCATGACTAGTGTTGTTCTTGTGCAGCTACTGCAGTCGCAGCTGCCATCTGTTCTATCGCACGGGAAAAGTTGCGTATCATATACCTAAGAGCTCCAGATAGGAAAGTGTTGCCTGTCATGTACCAGCAAAGAAATGGTGCCATGGTTCTGACATCCGGATGGCGAGTTTTCAAGTCAATGTATCGTCTCCACGCTGGATGTAGATGTCGTATTGAACTCAAGGATGCATCGAAACGTGTATACGGATTCGAAGTTATCAGCAAGTGAAGTCAGGGGGAGGGGGCATTGTTCTGAATCAATCTAAAAGAGCCTAAACATTAGGGGTTCAAGCTTTTGTGAATTTGTAAATGCACAGCTCTGTGTTAAAAAGTTTTCACATTAAAAATTAGGAAAGTCCAAAGTGGGTTTATAACGTTCTTGGTTAGAATTACATCAACCAATTGATTTTAGAATAGCTTCGCTTGAATTATTAATGCTCTAGTATGTGCACTCAATCAACTTTTACTACTCCGTATTTATATATTGAGCTGTGAAAGGTATAGATCTTCTCTCTTTTCCTTGGAGGAAGTGGCTATAGAAATTGCATGAGACGAATGAAAATCATTTTGCCCTTATTATCAGTGTTTTACCTCACTCAAACGAGAGCAGTTCTGGTTTATTAATGTTCGTTAATGTTCGTATGTACTAAATTTTATGCCTTTATTTAAAATGCGTCTCAAATTAGTTACTTGATTTAGTACGTATTATTTAAAAATTAAAAAATATGATTATATAATTGGCATTAATGATTTTTATTGAGAAAATGGTGCATATTACCAAAAATTAAAAATAATATCTTTATATAATTGACGTTAATGATTTTTTATTGAGAAAATGGTACGTATTACCTAAAATAGTTGAGAAAATGAACAAGTAATGAACAAAAAACTTAATGAAGCAGTAACTTTCCACCAATTCAAAATAGTTGATATTTTTGTTTTATCGATGTAATCTTTTATGCGTACATCTTTTATTTAATTCGATAATTACTCAATTGTTTTGTATATCGAACCATTTTTTATTCTCGAGTTCGTTTCGAATGTCTTCCGAACGAGTATTAAGCCTGATTTCTTATGAGTATAGAATGTGTAACATGTTACCCGATCAATTAATACATAAATATAAGTATAAAATTGCAAACGAGTCTGCTTTTAACAAATAGCCGGTGAATGTATTGTATCGCATTTGATAATTACGCGTGAATACTCCAAGTTAAAACTACGTAACTAGTTGCTGGCAATTAATCGAGTTGGTTTGGTCGAGCATTATGCTGAATATCAATTACACGTTCCAGCGACTTCCTGGCGTGTAATCCTCACTCTTAAATTTAGTGATGTTGCAGTCCGGTTCGGACGGTATGGCATATCACGGGGCCGCCTGGCAAAGGATATCGAATTACACCTTGTTGGACGATTAGAAGATGGATAAATATTGGACGAGCGGGTCGATATACTTTGGTAGTCTCGGACCAAGTTTTTGATCCCGGATCTCGGCAGGGATCTCAAAGTTACGTCCAATTTATGTATTATCGGTCAGTTTGGACATGGTATTGATCGAACCCGTTACATTATAAATTTACACAGGATGAACATTTCATGATAAGTAAATTTTCGGTAGAGCATGCTCTTTTTGAGTGAATCTTCGAGGAATGGGATTTTCCTATCGATCTCGTATGATCCCCAAGATTCACATAACTTATCTCAGGGAACCAATACACACACCCAAATAGTGATTTGTAGTATTGAAATGACTATTTTGTCCTTGAATATAATTTATGTAACTACTACACTTAAAAATAGGGGGCAAAATAGTCATTTCACCTCTCAGCCTGTTGTATTATTAGAACAACTCAGCATCTCCACTCTCATCTTCATACCCAATTCCTCAGCGAGAGAGAGAGAAAGTTGTTTATCAGCTAAAAGTTTACACCATTTCTCAAACTCTCAATTCTCAAACGCCCAAACCTAGATTCGCCCCTATTGCGGATTGCCAGTTAAGAACCTCCCCCCCTATTGCCGATTCAGACACTCAAGGCCCTTGCTAAGGTGTTGTTAATCTCCGAATTTTAAGTTATTATTTCGAATGTTTGTTATTATTTCGAATTTTTTTGTTAATTTGTTTATTATTTCGAATTTGTTTATTAATTTTAGTTTATTTATTTGTTTATTAATTTGTTATTATTTTAGTTATTATTTTGATTTTTGAATTTGTTTAACAATTTTGGTTGTTTATTATTTCGAATTTTTATAATGTTTATTAATCTTAGTTGTCTAATGTTTATTATTTCGAATTTGTTTATTATTTTAGTTGCAATAACTTCCATTGTTTTCCTCAAAGGAATTTATCCTAATGGTACCTACCCTTTTGCTCATTTTCCTACAAAAGTTGTTAATATTTTATTTGTATGTCCATGTGTTTGATGTAATTAATGAAAGGGGCATTTGAGAGAGGAAGGATATATGAATATAGTAGTGCACAGAGCTAAACATCCTCAGCTTAGAGAGTATGTTCATTCAGCTGTACATGGTCTCCTTCCTTTCATGCAAAATTAATGTTTATTAATTTTAGTTGTCTAATGTTTATTATTTTGAATTTGTTTATTATTTTAGTTGTTTACTGTAATTTTAGTTTGACATGAATGTAAGATGGAGTCAAGCGTAATTTGTTGTCTACTGTAATTTGTTTTAGTTGTCTACTAATTTGTTGTTTATTCAATTTTAATTGTTTATTAATTTGTTGTAATTTGTTGTTTATTAATTTGTTGTCTCTTTGTAATTTGTTATTATTTTGAGCATAGTTTAGTGTATTGTTTATTGTAAATATTATATAGTTAATACAAAAATGAGCAAACTGATAAAAGGCACAAATGATTTATTAATTATTCATTATAATGTTCATAAAAAAATTAAGCGATATAAGCCCAATAAGAGTCCCCAATAAAAATTTTAATCCGTGCATGATAGATCCGGGCAGTTTTTGCATTTAAAAAATCTGGTTCTACAAAATCCGGTAAATCACCAATAAAATTCGCACCGCAATTATTAACAACTCTAGGCATCTCCTCTCATCTTCATCCCCAATTCCTCAGTGAGAGAAAAGTCAAAGAGAGTCAAAATGCGTCAACTAGTTACTGAGCTGAATTAAACTGCTTTAATTCAGACAAGAAAACTAGATGGTATTCATTATCAAGTTCATTTTTTGTTTTTAATTAATTATGCACGCTTACTTCATACCAAAAATTATCCAAATTTTGAATTTTAATGGTTGATTTTTTAAATATTTAACACAATTATTTTTTTTTTTTGTGTGTTCTGACATAATATTTAGGTGAAAAATATAATGCTAGCATTTTATATAATTGTAACATCATGTTTAAATATGTCGTGCTAGTATTTATTCTGGCATTATAATTTTTATTCAAATCAAAATTATATAGTTGAATTAAGTCTTCAAAAAATGTTAATTTTGATTATTAAAAATCAAAATAGACAATCTTTTTGGAATGAAGTGAGTATTTGGATCATTTCAATTTCATCCATTTTTCAATATGTAGTATAGTTTACTGGAAAAAGATTCAATTTTTATTGAATACCCAATTTTTATTTTCTTGAATTTAATTCAAATTTGAATATTTTTTTTCTCTAGATTGAAGAAAATGAGGCTATATGATGGATGGTTTGAGATTGAAGTTTCGAAGAATGGTTTCTTATGTTGGTTTCTATTCATTTCTTTCTCACCGTATCTACCCACTAGCAATACGTACGTAGTACCATTTATTGAAATTGGACAACATTTTGGGACAATTTTATTGAAGATGTGTGAATATTGCTATTGTTTATTTGTTTTGTATGTATCATTTTTGAGATTGGAGTATTGGGTAACATTTTGGGACAGTTTTATTGAAGATGTGTGAACATTATTGTTTATATGTTTTGTATGTATCGTTTTTGAAGAGCGGACAACATTTTGGGGCAATTTTTTTAAAGAAGTGCGAGCATTATTGTTCATTTGTTGCTCTCCTTAGCTATGCCTACACTAGCAATACGTATGTACCATTTATTGAAATTGAACAATATTTTGGGACAATTTTGTGAAGGTCTATTGAACATTGTTGATTTGTTCACTTGTTTTGTATGTACCATTTTTGAAAATTGGACAACAGTTTAGGACAATTTTATTAAAGATGAGTGAACATTATTGTTTATTTGTTTTGTATGTAAAATTTGAAAATTGGACAACATTTTGGGAAAATTTTATTAAAGAAGTGTGAATGTTATTGTTTATTTGCTTTGTATGTAGAACAAGAGCTGGATATTCCAGAGCTGATCAATTCTATGCATCTTATCCTGCTGGAACCGAGATGCTTACTGACACTGCTAAGGTCAGGATTGTTGTACAATCAGTTTTTTGAAATTGATTGTTGTTTTGTAAATTGTTATTGTTGGTTTGATCGATTTTGCTACAGGTTTTAGTTGTAACTAATCGTTGTTTTGTGGATTGTGTATGTTGGTTTGCTTATTTTCACGAAGAGTTTTAGTTGTAATTCATCATTGCTTATGGATCGTTATTGTTGGTTTGCTTATTTTTTTGCAATGGGTTTTAGTTGTAACTTGTAGATAACCATTGTTTGTATGAATTGGTATTGTTGGTTTACGTAATCTGAGGTTATGTATATGAGGTATTGTATTGATTTTTTGTATGATTCTGTAGTTATATAAAGCTGCATTGGGGAATTGTTTTGAAGCGGAAGAATGGGGACCGATTAGTGGTGCCAATTCTGTGGCTAAGCATTTGAAAGACCAGGAAATCATATATCATGCGGTGAGTTATTCATATTATGATTTGGACTTCACACAATCACCATGTGCATATCGTTGTGTGTGGATAGAAAATTATTGTTTTCAATGTATAAGGTGTTCCTCCTACATACAATATGGTTACAGTGAGATTATGAGACCAGATTGTTGGAAACATAGTAAATCTCTATCCACTTAGACGTCTTTTCTTAAATGTCAGTAGAAACAGCAGAAGTTCACTAGACTATCACTCTTGATGACACCTTGATTATGTAGCTGTTTAAAAGTGTAACTAGTTCAGTGATTGGAAATGGTCATGTTACACAACTATTAATCATAACTCAGAATTTTATATAAGCTCAAACCTCGCTCTCGATATTACTTTATCAGTTTCTCATCACAGGCTATCGAGTGTAATCAACACTGTAAGGTTTCCATTCTCATACTCAACACAGGCCATAGTGATCAATAATGAGCTGTTCTAGAATTATGTTTGCAGTTGTACAGTAAGATGTGTGTAGCTTAAGTGATTAGAATCATCCGACATATAATTAGGAGAAGCATCGAGAGTGCCTTCAGTGTAGTTTTAGAGAATTCGTGGAGTCATATCTCAAACTGTTGCTACTGCAACTGAACATGATTTCATTCTTTCATGCTCATGTTTTATCAGATTGAAATTAGCACCAGAGTGTCATTAGGGCATAGTTGTTATTATGACATTGAAAAAATAGAACATATACGTCTTTAAGCAGACTCCGGAGTCCTGCTACTTGTTCTAACAAAAAAAAAAGACTTCCTGCTATAACCAATTAAAGTAGCGGTTATGTTACTTTACATTATTGGGGGTCTTAGGCTTTTCAATCCCGTTGAATATTTTATTGGGTTTCACCTCTATCTCCAAGGCAAACATGGTCCCAAGTCCGAACTCTAAACATAGCTAAATATTTCTAGAAGCCGTTTTTGCCCTCCATTGATTTATTTTGTTCAACGTAAATTTTGGATGTTCAAGTTTTCTCAACGCATTGCAAAATGGTTTTCGCCTTCCATCGTTTATTTCCTTCGACAAACACATGGTTCACTCTAGTTAGACTTTGTGGTGCAGCAATACATGACACATCTTGGCCTCAGGGACAACTGGATGGAGGTAGCGTAGAAGTAGAAAGGTCCCCAGCAAAATGGGTGGATATTGTTTGTCTACTTGGAAACATTACATGGATAATATCAATTTACTGAGAAAAACATATGGAAAACATGCAACTGTATATTTGCTTAGTCCAGTGTGAACTCAGTGATTTGGTAAGGGACTAAAATGTATATCGTCTTTGATGTCGGTGAAGATCTTCTCTTTTTCGCTTTCCTCATGCTCCGTTGTGCTGCCATTGATGAACTATAGACTATTGACTATGTTTGTAGTACGATATTTTCTAAAGTACTTAGCTTCCTTATATTTATAAAAGAAACATGAATCTCTATTGTATATTGGGATCCATACATAAATTTAGCTAAATATTTTCCTTTTTCTTTATTTGTCAAAGCTAAATATGCCAAAATGGTAGCTTTCATCAACCATTGGTGGTGCAACAATTACTTAACTTCCTGTACCAACATTGTAATAATTCATATTTCGGTATTAAATCTTGACATTTGACAAACTCCTAACAACTATTTGTCTAGTTATCCATCTCAAAATAGACTTTTTAACATTTTTACGCATACTAATTAAAAGCCGTTTTGTTTTCCCATTTACACACTGTACCAACATCAAGTTGATTTCGAGCACAAAAATTACCTCATCGAAAATAATCGAAATTTTTTGCTTTTCAATATCTGTTAATTGATTTAATCAAAATATTGCTCGAACCCGAGTAACTTAACCTTCACCTAAAACACCCTTCAACCGCAAACGACACCATTTGTCTAACATCATCATCTTCAACTGTCTAAACCCCTATCCACACTGCAAAAACCTCAAAACTCACAAAAACATCCTTAAAAACCCCAAACAAACTTTTTCTTTATTTATTTTTGATAATTCAGACAACAATTTCAACAAAATGCATTTCACTTCCTTCTCAATTTCCAAGACCCCATTTTTCTTCCCTTTCCACCACCACAAACCACCCCCCCTCACCCCCACCACCACCATTTTCAAGACCCCATTTTTATTCTCCCTCCACCTCAAACCACCCCCCCTTACCACCATTTCAGCAATTGGGCAAGATGGTAACTACTACCCAACACCCTCAGATGATGACCCACCTGAAGCAGACGAAGACTCCATGCATGGTGTCAACAAGTTCCAGCAAATCCATCGTCAAGCTAACAAAGCAAAGAAGCTTCAAGAGGAACAGTTCAAGAAAGACCAGTCCATTTTCATTAAGGTTTTATCTGAAGAAGAAGAAGTAGGTGATGATGATGATCAGTTGAGTAGTGGTGTGAGGAATTTGAGTTCTGGGGATGATTTGTTTGGTGATATTGATGAAGCTATTGCTTTGAAAAGGAAGGAGTTTGTTAAACAAGGCTTGATAAAACCCAAAACTGAAGTCAAGATTGGGAGTGAAGTTGAGGAGTTGGATCCTGAGGAGGTGGGGGATTTGGAGGAGATTAATGAGCTTCAGGGTTTAGCTGGGATTGATGATGTTGAGGAAAGGTCTGATATTGAGGTGAGTGAGGAAGAGAATGATTTGGATGATGTTGGTAATGTTAATGGTATGAAAAATGGGAAAATTTCTGATTTTGATGAGTTTGATATTGATTTTGATGAGTTTGGTAAGGGTAAGCCTAGGGTAGTTGAGCCAAAGTTTAGGATGAGTTTAGCTGAGTTGTTGGATGATAGTAAGGTCGTGCCTGTTTCGGTTTATGGGAATTTGGAAGTGGAGATTAGTGGGATTAATCATGATTCGAGGTTAGTCGAGAGTGGTGATTTGTTTGTGTGTCATGTTGGGGTTGAGAGTGTTGAGCATTTGAACTTGTCTGAGGCGGATAAGAGAGGGGCTGTAGCGGTTGTAGCTAGTAGAGAGATTGCCATTGAGGAGACATTGGGGTGTAAGGCTTTGGTTATTGTGGAAGATACTAGTGCTGTTCTTGCTGCGTTGGCTGCAGCGTTTTATAGGTACCCATCTACGGGAATGTCTGTGATTGGGATCACGGGCACGAATGGGAAGACCACGACATCCTTTTTGGTTAAAGGGATGTATGAGGCAATGGGGTTGAGGACTGGACTGCTGACTACTGTGGCACACTATATTCATGGAGATAATAATTTGGAGTTTAATAACATGACATTAGATGCTGTTATGCTTCAAAAAGTGATGGCTAAGATGATGCATAATGGTACAGAGGCATTGGTTATGGAGGCTTCTTCACAGGGATTAGAGTTAGGGAGGTGTGATGAGGTTGATTTCGATATTGCAGTTTTCACTAATTTGACAAGGGATCATGTAGATTATCATGGGACTGAGGAAGAGTACCGAAATGCCATGGCCAAGTTGTTCTCACGAATGGTAGACAAAGAACGTCACAGAAAGATTGTGAACATCGATGATCCAAATGCGGCTTTCTTTATTTCTCAAGGGAACTTTGATGTGCCGGTTGTAACATTTGCAATGGAGAATAAGAGTGCTGATGTACATTCACTAAAGTACGAATTGTCCCTCTTTGAGACTCAGGTTTTGGTAAACACGCCTCATGGCATATTGGAAATCTCCTCAGGGCTACTGGGAAAGCACAACATTTATAACATCCTCGCAGCTGTTTCTGTTGGGATTGCAGTTGGCGCACCTTTAGAAGACATTGTTAGAGGGATCGAGGAAGTTGATGTAGTTCCTGGTAGATGTGAGTTGATCGATGAAGAACAAGCTTTCGGAGTGATAGTAGACTATGCTCATACTCCAGATTCGTTATCGAGACTGCTGGATTCTGTAAGAGAGCTTGGTGCAAGGCGAATTATAACTGGTATATGTCATACTTCCTTATAAGTATATTTGCTTGTCTTATTCACGTATCTGTTTTCTATTTTTACTTCGTGTACATTAGTTTAAATTATGGTGTTTATCGTTGTGTATTTGCTTGAAGAAATTTGTTGCTGGATTTCTCTACCTAGCAGTTCTCATAAATGAATTTGTATGACTACCTACCAAAATATACCTTCACGTCTGATAATCTGAAGTTATATGCCGGCTTCAGTTTCTAACTAATATTTTTTCCTGCACTCGAAGTTGTTGGTTGTGAAGGTGAGAAAGATAGAGGGAAGAGGCCATTAATGACAAAGATTGCCACGGATAAAAGTGATGTCACAATGTTGACATCTGACAACCCAAGGAATGAAGATCCACGTAAGAAAATTGTTGATTAGTTGCTTATTAGTATTTGATCAGCTGATATCTGTAGTTTAAGTTCCTTTTTTTAAGCCGTTGTGAACGTTAGTAATTTTGGCGATCTCTATTTTCCCTCTATTTAGTTGCATGTAGAAATGCAATCTGTTTTCGAACATTTAGGCTTTAGGGATGCTGTCATTCTAATACCTTATCTTAATATCTTCACTAGTGGATGTATTGGATGACATGCTGGCTGGTGTTGGGTGGACCATGCAGGATTACCTAAAGCATGGTGAAAATGATTATTACCCACCTCTTCCTAATGGCCACAGACTATTCTTGCATGACATAAGGCGGGTAGCTGTCCGCTGTGCTGTGGCCATGGGGGAAGAAGGTGATATGGTTGTAAGTTTCTAATCTGTTCTCTGCTATAGTTTATCAGCGATACATGGTGCAATTAGCAATGTGGAAGTATGACTAATTTTTTAGGAGGTTATACTTTAAACAGTTATACGGAACTTGACTCAAGAAAGATTTGTATTTTGCTGATATAATTGTTTGTTGATTCTGGCAGGTTGTTGCAGGTAAGGGTCATAATACTTACCACATAGAGGGTGATAAGGAGGAATTTTTTGATGACAGAGAGGAGTGTCGAGAAGCATTGCAATACGTTGATGAGCTTCATCAAGCTGGTATTGACACAAGTGAATTTCCATGGAGGTATTGCTATTTCTAACTTACTTATTCTTGACTTGCAGTATATGTACAAGTTATAGCTTTAAAATATTAGCCTGTAATCATCAAGACTTATACCGAAAACTAGTGATAATGGGGGTATTTGAAGGTTCCAGTCCCTTGGGGACACAAAATATGAAAAAACAGGTTAGTGGTACGCTCACACATTTCCCCTTCTTCTGCAGATTGCCAGAGAGCCATTGATACATTGTCTGATGGCAGTATGACCATTTGTGAGCTACTGAAGGCGAAAATCAGTAGGGGTGCTTGAAATTACATGTTCCACCATAGCTGTGATGCTGGACAACAAACTGTCCTGACTTTGTAGATACTCAACATTAGCTCCAGGCTTTATGGACATATCGAACTATCTTGCTTCCATGGTATGTATAAGATGATGCATATAACTTTTTTGTTGTCTTAAAATATGTACTTATCTTTAGTTTGTGTGTATCTGTGTGCTAGGAAATGCATTGTTTAGCAATGAAACCTTGACCATGTAAAATGATGTTAATATCATCTTCATGTCAGTAGAAAGCGTGGATTGCTTCTTTACATGTAGACTTTCAAACTCATAATCAATTTACCTTATTTGTTTACTTTTTAATCTAGTCTATAATTTGTCTTTCAACTGCTTGCTTATATTTTGAAGCTATATGGGTGGACCTGTAAGCAGGCGATAGTAGGATAGTGAGATTTTGCCATTGATGCAGCCTTATTCTGGGATAAAATTATGTAAACGATCTCTTTGGTACAAGAAACTTTGTCAAATATAGTCTACCTACTGACCACTCTTGTCAGAGGCGTAGAGTCTGGAAACGGCTAGTTTCTCCGCTGAGTTAAAGATCAAAATGTGCTGACATATTTCGAAGATGTTCATAATAATGCATTCAGCAATCTTGCACATATTACTGTTTTCTTGGTTTGTAGTTGGTTACTGAACTATCAATAATGCTCACATCAGAGAACTGAACTACTAGCAGGCTAAATGATCTTCTGGGAAGGCCAATCTGAGGGAAGAAGTCTAGTTTGTTGGAAATTCAGTATTCAGCAATAGGGGATATTTGGTTTTTGTGCACAAGAACAGATTTGAAGTAGTGTTCTATCAATTTCGTATTAATCGACTTCGATTGATTGATCTGATGTTATCGACAAAAAATATTTGAGTTCAATATCATTCGTCCTAAAATTAAATTAATATATATTTGAAGTTTATGCTTAGTTAAGCCACTTGCTTGCTAAGACCAACTTAGCATAAACTTCCATTGTGCCTCGAATATATACCAAGCCGAGTTAGCGTAGCTTGGAAAGTTGATTATTAGCTCATTAGCGGTCATAATCAGAGATATAGTGATGCATTCAAAAATCACAATCATTGGGCGTCATGACTGTGCACTACCAATTCTATAATTAGCAGCCCAATTCATAATACTCTATTATAGATTCTCCTAATCTCTTATCTTCCACTTATTAAATTTGGGCATTATATACTCGATCAATTGACATAATGATTTTTGTTACATCATGTTAACATAATAATTTCTTACACATATACTATCTACCTTTTAATTAGGATAATTAAAATTAGTGAAAACTCAATTTTGATCTTAAAATAATTCAATTCAAAATAAGTATAATGAATTGATAGAAAAAATTATGAGTAAAATGCAAATATGAGGAAGCAATGAAGTCCACAATAAATATGATTGAGTCCATAGTTTGATAAGCATGCATCATAGGCTATTATAACAAGGTCGGCTGCCGACTAGTCGGTTTTGCTGACCTTACTGGTTAGCTCAATTTGCATCTTTTTTGTATGTAGTCTTGTATCAATTATGAGCTTTTTCTGTAGTTTGATTTGACTTTCCCACACATAATCACATATTATTACGATATTCGACCCTTGACCTAATTTGCAATTTACATGCTATATTAATCTATATATATATATATATATATATATATACATAAACACGAAGTCAGTTCTTTTATCAATAATTAAAATTTTTTAAATCTCAACCAACAAAATTTTAAAATTATGAATATTATTATATACTACCTTCATCTCTAAAAGGTTGTTCGATTTTCTTTTTCAATAAGCAGAATTATTAAGAACTTAACCACTAAATAATCAATACTACAAACTAAACCTATCTCTAATAGATCGTTCAATTTTCTTTTTTCAATACCAAATTTTTTGAACCACAACTAAATAAAACTTAAAAAATTTATTAAAACATCATACTACCTCTCATCCTAAACTAAGCATCATTTTTATTAATAGCTTAAAATTATTTAAAAGCTCAACCACTCAAAAATTTAAAATTTATAAATAATAAATTTCACATCCATCTCTAAAAGATCATTCAATTTTCTTGTTCAATATTTAAAATTATTTAAAATTCAACCCACAAAACTAAAAAATTATGACTGCATATTACCTCCATCTCTAAATGTTTATAGATTTTTTTTCAATAATTAAAATTATTTAAAATTCAACCACCAAAATTCAAAATTTATAAATATTAAATATGACGTCGTTCTCTAAAAGATCGTTCAATTTTCTTTTGTCTTAAGAGTTTGTTCCCTTTTTCGTGATTGAACCGAATACTAAAGGAAGTAAATTAAACTACTTCATAAAAATAATATTATTTTGATAAATTTTAGATTAACTAAAGACTATAAATATAAAGTTCTTATAATATAAGCGCTCTATTAATGCAAATAGAATTATTTTATCCTTTGGGACTCTATTACAAGTCAGATAATGTTCCTAAATTATAAGACTCTACTTAATAAAATTATTGTTTTGATATAAAATTAACACATTATTTTTACTTGAATAAACCAAAAGTATTATGTTAAGAACAATTCGGGTTAAAGTATTAGCTATTTTTCAAAAAATTATACTAGATAAAAATAATCGAAGTTTATAATTAAAAATTCAATCATCAAAGTTAAAGAATTTTCAAATTTTTTGTTTGTAACATGTAGAATTTGTTCTTATTGAAATTTATAGCTAAATAATTCACATTACAAGAATTAAACATAGTATCTCTGGGCTTAATGAAAGAGTAAGCTAAAATCATCAAGCCACAAAATTTAATACGTATAAGTTAAGCGAAATATTCTTATCGTTTACGTTAATACGGATTATTATTATATAATATACCATGAAAAAATATTTAAAGTATTTTACTAAAATATTATAATTTGTTATTCAAATCAATGTTATGTATGTAAATTGTGATGACAAAGCTTACAAGAAGAGTAAAACCTCCTTTATTGTTTTACATATACGATGAAAAATATTTAAAATATTAATATATTTAATGCTATTTTTCTAAAATTATAATTTTGTTATTCAAATCAATCTGCATGATATCATCATATAATATTTTAGAAATGGATGTAAAATTTGTAATATTTAACGTGATTTTACTAAAAAATATTTAAATTTGTTATTCAAATCAATGCTATGTATATCAACATATAAAATTTTCAACTTACTTTTTATTCTGATTGATAGATAATTTTGATTGAAATCAAAATTGTATATCAATTATTAATATCATAAAATTTATTAATTTTGACTATTGAAAAATCTCTTAGCCATGAAGGTAATAAGTATTTTGTAATCATAAGTTATCAATTTTGTTGGTGGAGTTTTAAATAACTGTGACTATTGAAAAAGAAAATGTGAATTTATCTTTAGAGAGAACGTCATATTTTAGTATTTATAAATTTTCACTTAAGGCCAGCTTTTAAATAATTTTAACTATCGAAAAAATAAAATCCACGAACATGTTGTAGATGAGGTGCTATGCAATCTTCATAATTTTTTGGGCCATGCTTGAGTTTTAAATAATTTTGACTAGAAATGGATGTGAAATTTAATATTTATAAATTTTAAATTTTGGTGGTTGACTTTTAAGTAGAATACTATTGAAACTAGAAAATATAATGTAAACATAAGCTTATAATTTTTGCATCATCTTATTAGCTTATTATTATTATTGTGTTTCAAATCATGTGATTTATTTTTAAACTCAAAGGACGTGTTTACACTACTAAGAAAATAATCTCATTCTCGCAGCTGATACCTATCATGGTTAAACGTAAAAGTTGACTTTTCATTGATCGATACGACGCTTAATTTTATGCCAATAGCATATAAATTTTGTTTATTAAGATATATTTTGTTACTAATATATATGAAATAATAATTACGAATAATAGCTTGACTTAATGTATACTGATTTTTTTCAAAACTTCATGTTGTTTTTAAATTATTATTATGAGATTTATTTTACTATAATAATTTAATTATATTTTATACATATTTCATCTTGTATACTTTTATAAAACTATTAATAGGTCCTACCTTTTTTTTAATAGTCCTACCTTCTAAACTGGAATACAAAATTTAAAACAAAAGATATTATCACGAACTGAGTATCCACATCATTGTTTGAAATATAAAAATATGTTGAGTTTAAGTTTCTATATAACATAATATAATATGAAACTTTATATTGCATTTCAATTGATATTATTTCTATGGCTTAATTTTAATAAAAATAAAGTCTGAAATAATTTCCCATGAAAATTTGACAAGATGACTTTTTTTAAATATTGATTCTCAAAAAATTTATGAAATTTTGTAGATGATTTTGTGAAGTATATCAATATATAGTATTTTCAACCTAATTTATTATTAACATAATAATTTTAATTCAAATCAAAATCATATATGTCAATCAATTAAGACCATAAAATTTGTTAATTTTGTCTATTAAAAAGAGAAAATTGAACAAACTCTAGAAATGAAAAGCCGCAAAAGTATAGTAATCGTGGAAGTTTCATTCGTTACTGAAGTTTTAATAATTGTGGAATGTCAAAAAGAAAGCTGAATGATCAAGCATTTAACGAAGATATAAGATAATAAATTTTTAATCTTGGTGGTTGAGGTTTAGTGATTTTTATTATTGAAATGAAATCGAATAACCTTTTAATTAATCTAGATAATTTTTCTCTGATGGATAAAAATATTCAATTAGGTATGAATGACGTAATAAATATGACACGTTGACGTTTTAATTTTGAACTCATAAACTTTATAAAATTTTGTTATATTGTTATGTGAAATATGTATATCAACATATAATATTTTAGTTTATTTTATCAAGCATTACGAGCATTTTGATTCAAATTAAACTTGTATATCAATTATTAAGATCATAAAATTTGTTAATTTTAACTATTGAAAAATCTCTTAGCCATGAAGCTAATAAGTATGTAGTAATCATATTTAGTATTTATAAATTTTGAATTTTGGTGATTGAATTTTAAATAATTTTTTACTACTGAAAAAAGAAAATCCATGAACATTTTATAGATGGAGGTAGTATGTAGTCTTCATAATTTTTTAGTTTTGTCGGTTGAGTTTTAAATAATTTTGACTATCGGTCAAGAAAATCGAATCTATCTTTTTAGAGATGGATGTGAAATTTAATAATTTTTAAATTTCGTGGTTGACTTTAAATAATTTTAACTATTAAAAAAAGAAATCAATTAACCTTGTAGATGAAGGTAGTATAATGCTTTCATAATTTTAATTTTGTTGGTCGAGCTTTTTAAAAAAAATTGACTATTGAAAAATGATTGAACAATCTTCTAGACGGATTTTAGTAATGTAGTATTCATAAATTTAGTGGTTGCTCTAATAATTTTGAATATTGAAAAAAAAATTTGAACAACCTTGTAATGGAGGTAGTATATAATATTCATAAATTTAAAAAGAATTGGTCGAGATTTAAACAACAATTTTGATTATCGGATGCCATGATACACGCTGTCAAGTTACATGACTTAATTTCTTTGTTGGTAATTATAAATGTAAATAAAAATTGTGACGAAGAAATAAAATTATCTAATAAATAAACTTTATAAATTCTAAAGAGTCATTTACATAAACCTATGAAATCATCACAATCTAAAATATTATTTGTCTGTTTTAAACTTTATTACTTCGTATATAAATACTCAATAGTCATACTCAAATAATCAAATCAATTAAAATGAATGAAAAAAGAACAATCCATTAATAAAATTTTAGAATTGTAATAATAAATTAATATCATTATCTTAGAAGTTATATATACTAATTCTTCATTTCTTAATCAAAATGTGAAAAAAAATGATGTATTAATCTAAATAAGAGATAATAGTAAGGGATCATCAAACTAACTAATAACATTATTCTTTAGATATATTATTATATAATGTTCTTGGTTTATATTTGAATACATAATCGAGAAGACTGATAACCTTACTAATATAACATCATTATTAGATTTTATGAAAGTTCATAATTAATTTTTGATGCAATAAAATGAATACATGATTTTATATTATTTTATGTTAACTATGTATAATAGTTCATAATTTAGACAATAAAACGGCTATATTAAAGGATAATAAAAAAGTATCAATTTAATGGATAACATGGACAATAGAAAAGTAAAAATTGTGAACATATATCTGTCATTTGAATGAAGAAAACTATTACAAGATCTAATATATGGCTTTCTTTGGGCAACAATTAACCCCGAGGTGCACATATTCCGCTTTTAGCTGTGAGCGAAGGAAAATTTGATACCAAATTTCTCCCAACATCAAGACTTGAGTTATAAAAATAATGACAATAACTAGACATATGAGAGTAAAATTAAACACTGGCAAAAGAACTAAAACATGACAATATAAAAATTCATCGTGATAAAAGTCAAACTCAAACTAATAGAAAAGTCTTGCGACATGATACGCAAAGCGAAAAAATGGCTCTCAACCAACAAAGTTAATCAAAAGTACATAAAATCAAGAATTATAGAGCTACACTGATTCGATGTCAATTTTACGCATTTAAATTACACATGCCACTTATAAAGAAAGAGAAGTTTTGATTAAATTATTTGAGTATGAAAATTGAATTTTTAGATAATGAAGTTTGTAGCAGTGTATGATATTTTCAATTTTGATGATTTAATAATTTAATGAAAATTATTCTTAGAATTTACAACAAGTTGATTTATTAGACAATATTATTTTTCTATTGTAATTTTTTATTAATGTCTATAATTATCACAAAGAAACCACGTGCAACAAAATTATCACGTGCAACGCACGTCCCTTTACGCATCTTATAAAAAAGCTGAATTGAAATTGATTCTTCCATTTTTTGTAAGGCCTAAATTACCCCTCTCAAATAAAGTTAATTACAAAAAATGTAATGATTATCAAACTTCAATTACATTTAAATAAATAATTAAATTTATGCATTTTTTCACTTCTCAGAATAATAAATTAACAAATTTTTAAGACAAATCTTATTGCTATCTCTCGAGTTACATGATTCATTATGTCATGGAGTTACACATTTTATTAATCAATATATAGTACATGACTAAATATACAAATCTAAAATAATTTGTATTGGCATGAATGAAATAAAATATGTACCATCAGAATAAAGAAATATTATATCAATTACCTTTATTGCATAATTTATTTGGCTCTTAACATTATCATTGATATAGAATGAAAAAGATTGTCATGAATCAATACTCATTATTATATTAATACCAAAGATTATAAAAAATATTAATACCTCAAAGATTATAAATCACTATCAAATTTATTTTATCATGGTATACTTAAACTTTGGAAGTTATATGTGGAAACGATCAATCGCCAAGTTTAGCCTCCCAAAATCAAAATGACTTCTAATGGTGAATGTATTGCTGGCATAATATTTTATTCTAATTCAATGTAATAACGAATTATTAATTTTATAATTTATTTTAATTCTTTGTCATTGGATAATTGTTAAATAAGGCTCATGTCCAAATTAATACTCCAACTTGTAGACTACATTTGAATCCTCACTATAGATAAAATTTTATATTATTATCATCGTCAATATTATTATTAAATAATCTAAAAAATATTATTATTGAAATAAAATAATAATTGATCTTAAAAATAAAACAAGTAAACAAATTAATGCATTTCACATCAAAATAATAAGTTCACATTAAATGGTCAGAGATAATTTATAGTGAATGAAAAGTCATAATTACTCTTAGTATTCCATAATAATCGATCTTAAAAAAATAAAATAAGTGGAACAAATTAATTTATTTCATATCACGATAATAAACACACATTAAAATTATATTTTAAGACAATTTATAGTGATTGAAAATTACAATACTCTTTGTATTCTATAGTAATTGATCTTAAAAATAATAGTAAACAAATCAATGCATTTCATATCAAGATAATAAAATACATTAAAATTATAGTTCAAGACAATTTATAGTGGTTGGGAGTTACAATCTCTCTTACTTGGTTCCATCATTTTTTATGATTAAAATTAATTAATGGCCTCTAAAAAGTAAAGCTGTATAACATATGCTAATGAAGCAAGAAGGTCATTATGTGCTCTAAAAAAAATCACTTTCTCTATATTTTTTGATCACACTCATAATAAAGTTCTCTTCCTCACCAATAATGATAAACCCAACAAACTCTCTTTTTAATTTATTTTTATAAATGACACCAGACGCGAAGAATCAAGTTTTGGGCATTGCACTCATCTTCTCACATCATAGCATGACGTGTCTTTCTATTTTTTTTGGAACATGTAACACATAAAAATATTTTTCTATATATATTATATGTCTTTCCTTGAATCCTTCCTCTTTATGCATACATTATTTATATAAAAAAATTATAGGCAATTAGAGTTTTCAGATGTAGATGAACCTAAAATGCAAAATTTTAACTACTACAATTGTTATAAGTAATTTTTTGATTGATTATTTTTCTATATAATATTTGTTTTTTACTATTAAGCATATAATTTGATATGTTGATTAGGTGATTATAATAATGTATCAAAAGATATTGGAGTCTCTTGAAAACTAAAAAATATTATTGATATTTTTGGATATGATAAATAGAACTTGAATTAAAATTGACATTGATCATTTATAACTTGAGATTTAAAAAAAAGAGGGTCAGGTGAGTTTAACAAGATACCATACACACAACTATATTATATTTCTTATCCCATGAACATATATAAAAATCCTCAATAGCTTAGTTATATCTTTCTAACTCTTGTTTTTTAATACTTACTCAATTATGTATATATAGAGAGATTTAATTCTATAAAATTTAAAATACTCGACAAAGATTAATAGGATGACTAAATTATATAAAATTCAAAAACTTAAGTTGTATACTTTAAGTTATATATAAATATTTTGATAAATTCAAAAAATTATAAAGAATGAAAATCTCTATTATATAGAATCAGATGGCAATTTATAACTCCAAAAAGACTATATTAAAATACTTAAACAAATTGATACCTGCATCTCTTCTATTATCGATTCCATTATATATCGCCTTCAAAACTATAAAAAATGAAATCCCACATTATAATTATATCTATTTTTGTGGTTTTAACTCAAAAAATATTCTCAGATTTGTTAAAATTTTCATACAACAAGAAGAAAAATTTATGCTTATTCTAATTTAAGAAAATACTTATTATTTGAATATTTACAATTTATTTATTTTGAAATAAATAGCTATTCATAAATATATTAGTAAGCTAAATTATTATAAATACCTTTATATTACGATGTTAAATATTACATATTAACTATTTTTTTGTCTACAACGCATCTTAATATATTTATAGTTTATCAAAGTTTATAATTATTAAAAAATAATTATTTATATTGAGAAATGAGTTAATGAGGAAAGTTTACATGTGAGTAGGGCACAGGTACAGTAGTGTATCTAACCGGTGTGAGTTAACAGTTGTGTGTTTTGTTCTGTTCTTGTTGGAGTTTTTCTTGTTGCCAATAAACATGAAAGTTTGGAGATCAATTCTGAAGCAACTAGAGTGAAAAAATAGTAAGGGGTAAAATGATATTGCAAAAATTTGGCAAGATTAAGATTTCAACTTTCACTAGTCTTTTTTGGTTTGGTTATGTAAGTACACATAATAGATATTTTTTCAAAACACTTTGTTCGTGATAACTACAATTTATATCATTTGATTAGAATGGAACGTCTTATTATTATGCTACAATATATATATATGCTTAGCTGCCCACATTCATGTTAATCATATGATTAGGTAGAAGTATAATTAATCAATCAACCCCAGACCCACCCTGTTCTATTGTTAAAAAATGCTATGCTTACCTATAAACATATGCTGGCAATTCATTACTACCAGATAAGAACACTGAAACCATATCAACTTATCTGTCACCATCTCCCTCCGTTTTCCACAAAACTATATTGCACTAATCAACTCATCATTGCTAAGAATATATGTCTCTACAACACTTCTGATAATATAACCTTAATTGCACCGGCCTTTCTTAAAAAAAAAAAACAAATATGCACTATCTTGTCACATATATAATTTTTTGCAAAAGCATATATGTAGTTTATTTTATTGAAGATGATTTTATGGCTTGAAATTCATAATCAATACATACTCATATAAATACACAATATCGATGGTCTACTAGCCTAATGACACACTAGTATATACGGAATATATCATATTAGAGCCTCTTACACGAGGTCTTGAGTTCGACACTCAATTATTACTGAAAAAAATTAATTTTCTGTTACAATATTCAATAAGTTAATTTTCATTTTACTCCATTTTTTATGAAATCAACAATCAATTAAATAAGGGTAAATTATAATTATTTCATATTTCTAAATATTTAGTAAATTAACTTATTGGCAACTACATTATCATCTCATCCACCCCGCTCACAATTTCCACTAAAAATAGTAACTCACTACAAACATCAAAATGGAAAAATAATTGAATAATTTTTCTTGCAACACAAATACAACATGACAAAATACTTCCAAAAGTCCAATTTTACATCACATCAATAATCAATAATGCATCATAAATCTTTATGGTATTCAATGAATACCCAACAGGGACGGATGTTAATTGAGATGGTTACTTATGAGTCATTTTATTCAAGTTGCCCGGGTTCGAATCAAATAGGTCATTTTTTTACGTAATCTCACTCTTATTCAGATACTAAGACATCATTAGTGTATTCATTAACCTCTTTTTATTTGGAGGTATTCATGTAAATAATTTTATTTTTTACTTTAAAATATTTAATTTTTAATTTTAAGCTTATATTTCTAGTACAAAACTTCAAACAAGAGTATTTTTTCAAAGAAGATTATGATGGTATATATTCTTTATATAATTTTTCTCATTTTATTTTTTATTTTTTAAATTTGAGATAACAAAAATTAGTTATAAAATAGTTTGATCAACTTTATAATAAAAGATATTCTAATTATTTGCAATTTGATAATTTACTATTTTATAGTTATACTACCAAAATTTTTAAAAAATTATATACAATCCTTTTAAAGGTGTCTCATTTTTCTCATTCTTGAAAGTAAAAAATTTCGTGGAAAAATATAGGATAATGATAAATAAGTATATTAATTAGAACAAAAAACGGTTTAGTGATTATATTGTTTGATAATTTCTTTAGTGAAAGAAGTGTTTAGTGCACTTGATAATCAAGTTATTATCAACAATTATTAGTAAAATGAATGATAAAAATGTAAATAAATTTGTAATGTAAATCGATAAAAAATTAAAAAAAATTAAGTATCATTAACAATATTATAAGTTGTAATTAATAACTTAAATAAAATGAATAACTGTATTCGAATTCTGGGTCCCCCTGCCATAAAGAATCACATAGTATTCCAAAAACCACAAATTTCATCAACCAAAATTCTCTTCTCATCTATAAAAACCACCCCTACACAACTCCACTTCAACACCTCACTTTCTTGCCTAGTTGCATTATTGAAAATTCCCTCAAACCAATAAACTTTTACAAGGCAAAAAAATGGCAGAAAACAAGGAAGAAGATGTTAATCTTGGTGCAAACAAGTATAGAGAAAATCAACCATTAGGTACAGCTGCACAAACTGATAAGGACTACAAAGAGCCACCTCCAGCACCCTTGTTTGAGCCTGGTGAATTATCATCATGGTCATTTTATAGAGCTGGAATTGCTGAGTTCATGGCTACTTTGCTTTTTCTTTACATAACAGTTTTAACTGTTATGGGGGTAAACAGGTCAGAATCTAAGTGTGCTTCAGTGGGTATCCAGGGGATTGCATGGGCTTTTGGTGGTATGATCTTTGCACTTGTGTACTGCACTGCTGGTATCTCAGGTTAGTTCATTATTTGTCCCATAAATATTGTCCAGTTTGTTATGTTTTGTTGTAGTAGTAGTTGAGTGACATGTGCATGTTTTTTAATTGTCTTTATGAAACTTAAGGTTTAATTATTGTATCCTCTTGAGAAAGTTTGGATATACGGAGTATATGAGTATATATATCCTGTGGTATATCTTCATCAGTTGTTTGGATATTATTCATTTATTATGTTTTCTTGCTTATTTCTAGTCCTACTAAAACTTAAGTTGACCTTTAATGGCCTCCAAGTTCAGTAGCAGCAGTATTTCAAAACTACCATATTCATGTTATTAGTTCTTATAGGTAAATTTTGAAGATTCTTGAACAGAAGAATAGTTTTCAAACAAAAAAATGGTATTTTTCTCCCCTGAAATTTTGTTGTTTATCTTGTTCAATTAAAAATTAAAAATTGTTAGTCCAATGTTAGCTCGAAATCCTTATAGCTCTTTAGTTAGAGTACCAAACTACCAATTCAGTAATAATTTTGCTATATATATGTGGTACTTACTTATAATTCCATATAATCAAGTTTGAGTTCCTGAATATTTTTCCATAGAACTATAATATTATAGATTTATTTTGTACCCCACCCTATACTTTACTATAAAAATATATGTATAATTTATTGCAGTAATAGTTGAAGCTAGTTAGAATTGTTAAGTTCTTTGACTAGCTCCATACTTGAGTTGTCTTGTTTGAGTAACCTGCTAGTTTCTTGAGCTGAAATTCAATTTATCAAGATGGTAACTTTTGAGTCTAACAATTGTTGATTTGATGGTAAAACAGGAGGGCACATCAACCCAGCTGTGACCTTTGGATTGTTCTTGGCAAGGAAACTATCCTTGACAAGGGCAGTGTTCTACATGGTGATGCAGTGTCTTGGAGCCATCTGTGGTGCTGGGATTGTGAAGGGATTCATGAAGACTCCTTATCAGACACATGGTGGTGGTGCTAATGTTGTCAACCCTGGCTACACAAAGGGTGATGGCCTTGGTGCTGAGATTATTGGCACTTTTGTCCTTGTCTACACTGTCTTCTCTGCTACTGATGCCAAGAGAAATGCTAGAGACTCACATGTTCCTGTATGTCATAATTATCTTATCTATTAATATTCAAACATAGGCGGATCACGGATGACACAATTTTTGAAAACATGAATATAATTTTTGAAATTATGAATAAGAGAATTATAGTTTTTTCGAAAAATAAATTAGGGGTGACTGTCCCCTACTCCATCCGCTAGTTCCACCATTGCTTGAAGTGTGAGGTGGAGGCATCTCAACCACAAGATTATTTGACACTATTAACTTTTTTGGTATGCTTGCATGTGCTGTTAGGTGGTGTGACCCCTAGTATGGGGAGCCACAACAAGGACTTGTCCATATCATCTTGTCTGCATACTATTATTACCCCACCTTGTGGTATACTAAGCTTCTTTTCCTATCTGCAGCTTTTGGCGCCTCTCCCCATTGGATTTGCAGTGTTCTTGGTTCACTTGGCCACCATCCCCATCACCGGTACCGGTATCAACCCTGCTCGTAGTCTCGGAGCTGCCATCATCTACAACGAGAAACACGCATGGGATGACCACGTAAGTATACTACGTGCTCGAACGACCTCACAAATACTCACTTTCCGAGTTAATTGAATTATGATAATAGTGACGGAGCCAGGATTTTTACACGAAAAATGTGATTATTAATTGTTTTGGTTATTCACAGTGGATCTTCTGGGTTGGACCTTTCATTGGAGCAGCACTTGCAGCAGTGTACCACGTGATTGTGATCAGAGCCATGCCATTCAAGAGCAGGTCTTAAGGAAATAAGAAGGGATTCAATTTTCGTCCTGTTTTAGAATGAAATAAATGTACTATTTTCATTGTGCTATTTCCAGAACTAGTCCACATTGATACATCAATGGTGTGTGTAAATTATTTGTGTATTGCATTATGCTTCCATTTAGAACTCGTTTCCAACTCTCTTTGAATGAATAATTTATTTTATTCTATATCAACTTCGGGGATCGAAAATTAATGAAACCCGAAGATTAAGACCCCGACACTATACTAAATTTGTGTCGGGACATAATTTAACGGCAAGTTACTAAACAATAGGCTTAGTACCAAAAATTGGATTCGGGATTTGGACGACTTGCCCTAATGTACTCTTCCGACGAATGTTTAGCCCAAAATCAACCCACTACTTAATGGGCTAAGGCCTGACACTCATGGGCCGGTCCATATGCCATGCTGGCAATATTACATTTAAAATAATAGTAGAATCAAGTATGAGGGAATTAGATTTAAATGCCAAATAATGGAGAATTCATTATCTTCCAATGATTAAGAATAATTATTAAAATTTCAATAAAAGATAATAAACCAAGTCAAGTCCAACTTATGAAACATAAATTTGACTTGATAATTTTCCCTAGAAAGGTGGCTTGTCTATATCAATTAATCAACAAGTCAAAAATCAAATAAATTTTTCAATGAGAAATATTCAAGTCCAGTAGGAGGTGGTCAAAGTAAATATCTTGACTTTTACATGCATTATTTGGTACGCAATATTTATATACTGGAATAACGTAACAAATATGGTATCCGCTTGATTTTACATTAGTATGCCCAAATTTAGGAAACATGCTAATATTAAGATTAAAAGGAATTCAGAGTAATTAGTTTCAAATCTACTTATACCCTTAAAAACATCCTATTTTCATTAATGCACACAATATGCAATATGATTAATTACCAAAAATCTACTTATACAAAAATGATATATTTGTATTCAACACAATTACTAATATTGAATACAAATTTGTATCATATTTTGCAACACAATATGCAATATATTTGTATTCAACACAATTATCAAAATCATATAAAATGATCATTATATTGCGATACTAATAACCATATAATTCAAGAAGTGATATATTATCAAAATCACGTATATGGCTAATCTTCTCCTGATAAACAAAATAAATATCAAAAAATATATTAAAAAGTGTAATCAATATAAATTAATTGCTCCTATAATTGGTTATGGTAAATACAAATTCAAATTGAAAATAACTTAAAAATAAAGATTTAATGGAGTACGCAGAAATGATATTTTATTGTAATAATAGTTATTGTTAAATTATTAGCTTGAATATCAAAATCATATGAAATGATAATTGTGTTGTCATGCTTAAAATTTTTTATAATTGTCCAAGAAATAACTCATTACTAACATAATTGCATTCCAATCAAAGGTACATGTAACAATTAAGATTATAAAATATACTATGAGTATTATTTACCCTTCAACATATTTTCAAATAAAGTGTATTACGTTGGAATCATCTATAAAAAATGGAGCCAAAAGCCTTGTAATACGTCAACTCATCTTTATATAATATCCTGATCATTATTACAATCTTGACTCACTTCAACAAGCAAAACCATATTCTTAGTTTTTTGTAATAACACCATTTATTCATCAAGAAAATAATAAACATGTGGATTTTTGGATTTAGAGGGAAATCAGGTTTCTCAGCAAACTCTACTGCAGAAGAAGTTACTGATGGGATTGATGCAACTGGTCTCACTGCTATTGTTACAGGTTCTTTTTATTGCTTACATATTTATTTCATTTTTTTTTTTGGTCATGTTTGTTTTGTATTTATGGTGCAGATTATTCACTTTCAGAGTTTTTGTTTGCTGTCCAATACTTGTTTTCTTAAATAGTTGAGAACTTTTTGTACCTTGAAATTGTTTTGTAAATGTTTCTTGCTTCATGGTCTATCACTATATCCTTATCCTAAGTCATAGTTTGTGGATAAAGATTGTATGTTTACAATAATGAGCTTTATTAGCAGATTGTTACGTGTCTCTGTTTTAATATATTTCCATGCTTGGTTTAACTTGTGAAATTTACATCTCAAATTTACCTGATTGAATATGAAACTTTATACAAGAAATGGCTACATTTATCTTTCTCTTTGGAAGTTCATTGGACAGAGATGGTAATAGTACTTGTTGGTATCAAATTGCAATTCCTGAAATTTAGGATCGAACTAAGCCATGCGACTTTATGTGTTCATTTCAGGTGCATCAAGTGGTCTCGGCACTGAGACCACTCGTGTCCTTGTTTTGCGTGGTGTCCATCTAATCATGGCAGTACGCAATACAGAGAGTGGAAAAAAAGTTAGAGAAACCATACTTAAAGAGATCCCTCATGCCAAGATTGATGTTATGGAGTTGGATTTAAGCTCTCTGGCATCTGTTCGTAAATTCGCCTCTGAGTATAACTCATCTGATTTACCTCTTAATATTCTCATGTAAGTTAATTATACAACTTAAATAGCGTATACAATTGCCCTTAATTTGAAACCTTCTTTAATGCCGCTATAGATCATCTGTTGCTATGTATACGAGAGAAACCTGTCGCATTGCCCTTACCCTATCACATTTAGATATACAGGAGTACCATTTATTTGTGAAGCTAATTATTAAATAATAGGTTCTCCATTACATGAAAATAGTCTACTTCCACTGTTTTTTCATAACATATCCCATTTGACCAATTTTTACATGCATTTGCCAACTTCTACTAGTATATATTATCGCTCTAAAGTTTTTGAAAATTTCAAAACTAGACAATCTCGATATGCATTTTAATGGTGCACTGAAGCATTTGTAAGTAGTAACTGAGGATTTGAATCACCTTCTTCCTTTTGCCTTTACTTAAATCTTATTGAGGTGTGAGAGTTGAGACATTGCTTTTGTATATGGAAGTAATAATGCAGGAATTATGGCTACTCCCTTTAAACTTTCTCCAGACGGCATAGAAATGCAATTTGCCACTAATCACTTGGGTAAGTTTCTCAACTGTTAATATTTGCTTTTAGTATGCAACTCTACCTTTTATATTGGAGGAGATCTTCATAATTTTTCTTGATTCATATTTTTTGTATCTGCAGGTCATTTTCTTTTGACTAATCTCTTATTAGAGAAAATGAAAAAGACCGCTCGTGAAAGCCAAACAGAAGGAAGAATAGTAATCCTCTCTTCTATGGCTCACGATGGCGCTTATAAAGAAGGAATTCGTTTTGATAAAATTAATGATGAAGCAAGGTAGTTATGTCTATTTT
This sequence comes from Lithospermum erythrorhizon, assembly GCA_019722365.1. NCBI lineage: Eukaryota > Viridiplantae > Streptophyta > Magnoliopsida > Boraginales > Boraginaceae > Lithospermum > Lithospermum erythrorhizon. Next base: position 613,702 of record JADFUC010000852.1, on the reverse strand, counting down.
ACTCTTTTGACATAATGCGTATATGGAGTATTCCATAAATTCTTTAGTAACAATGATAAAAAACCAAAAATATTGAGAGGAATAGTTAATTGACTCTAAGTCCATACGCAGTTACAGCACTCTATCTGCTTATGGACAATCAAAGCTAGCTAACATATTGCACGCTAAAGAACTTTCAAGGCGATTGAAGGTAATCTGAGTACCCAAACAATCAATTATCTATCTTTTGGTATCAATCTTGCATAGTAGGTTGAACTTTGTTATTTTGTATTTCGTAATACATTGTCATCTAGTTCAACAATATACTTTGGAAAAGTCCTATCAAATAAAAAGACCAAAGGATCGGATTAGGCAACTAATAACGGTGTCCACTCAACATCTAATTTGTGACCAGAAAAGCTTAAGGTCATTCATTGCGGTATATATGATTGATAGTTTTTATATATCTCTGTGATTATTACAGCAAAACGTAATGAGAATAGATATCTATCGAAATTTGATATAAACAGATTTACATTTGATGGTCTGATTTCTGAGTTTGTATTTCATACGCATTTATCTCTGTAAACAGGACGAAGGTGTTGAGATAACTGCAAATTCTCTTCATCCTGGGGTGATACCTACTAACCTTCTCAGTCACAACAGCTTCCTCAATAATAGTAAGTCCAACCTTTCTTCATGATTGTTTCAGTATATACTTTTGCCAGAATTAAAGTAGTTCTTAAGATAGTCATATATAATCCAATTATCAAGTGAACTACTCCATTGTTTACTAAACACCTACTACACATTTTTCACTCTGGATCAGTTAGTTGATTTTTTATGGCTCAACAAAATCGAACAAAAACTAAATTATGTGATATGGTGTAGCATTACTAATATATTTTGGTGTTGAAATACTTATTCAGTAAAAATTATATGAAGTTTAAGGTCAAATCCAATATGTTTGAGAAAACAAAAGTCGTATATAATTCAATTTAAAGTGAAACGGAGGGCGTATGAAAAAAAGATGGGAAATTGAAACAAGGAGCCTGTTCTTGTTATCTTGTTAGTACCTAGATGAGGTTGGTTATCATTTGATTGGATTGAACATTATTCATTGGTGGTTTAAATTTGTGAGTAGAATCTGTTATCCAATGAGAAGTTGCTTCTCAGTGATACTCTGCATTGAAGCATTAGCTTCTAGTATTCAAATAAGAGTAGAAATATTGAAAATGAAGAATCTCATGAACAAAAACGAAAGGGTGAAGAGTTAGGTGTGGATCATTTAAGCTTCTTCTGTTTTCCTTATCAGGAGATATTCAGATCTTTTGGTAGCTCACAGCCTGCTATTAAAAGAAAAAGAAGTAAAAACGACGTTTTAAAGTACATTATTATATTTGCTCCTCATATATGTTCCTAGTTCAATGGATTGAATTGAAGTTTACCCTCTTTGCAAACTATCTCTGCAGGTATCATTACTTTCATCAGTAAACTCGTGATGAAAACTATCCCACAGGTGTGTCTTTACTCTATAGCCACTTATGGTAGCTAGCAATGGTACTTTGGAAGGTAGTATTTTATACAGTTTGACACTTCAGTAATTGTTCACGTTACTGTCTTTGTTTTAGGGAGCGGCAACTAGTTGCTATTTGGCATTGAACCCAAAGGTTAAAGGTATAAGTGGTGAGTATTTCAAGGATTCCAACATTGCCAAACCATCCGCTTTGGCTACAGATGCAGACTTGGCAAAGAGACTTTGGGACTTCAGCTTAAGTTTGACAGAACCCAAGTAATATATTACCTGATGTGTCGAAACATACTCAATATAAATACAACTATAATAAGGTAGAGTAGAGAAGATGTGTAGTCGCACTACTATGTGTGTTTATTTTTTGTTCAGTGAATGCTTCTGTAGTTTCATATGTCTGATTGAAAGTGTGCAATATGTTGTATTAATACTGAAATAAATGTGCAATCTGATGTTTTGATGAAGTGTGTGCAAAGGGTCTTGTTCCTGCTCTTGTTAGCTAAGTTCTTGGGATGTATGAAGCAGTGAAGTCTTTCTGTTTAAATTTTTCAACTAGACTTCAGTTATTAGCTCATTTATGCTAAGAGCCTCAGTCAAAACATACCAATCTATGTATGCCAAGAACCTCGGCCTAAACATAGGGAATCGGACGTTTGCATTCTAACATTCAGTGCACGGAACTAGAAATTTTATATTTCGGGACAAAATAACTAATATTATATAAATGAAGAAAAATATACGGAGTACAAATTTAGGGGGTACGATCAACTTAATTTTTGAATTAATCAATGGTAGAATTTTATTTTTTAATAGTAATAAATTTAATTTTAAGAATTTTAGAAGGGGTCTTCTCCACACCTCCCCTTAACTCCTCCACTGCTAACATTGATAACTACACTCTACAACATGAAGAAGAAGAAGAAGATATCGGACAATTATTGCGAAATATGAACAAAACCAAGTTAGATCTTGCATAACAAAAACAAGTTCAAAAATGTAACAGATTATATGTTCTTGAGCTTGTGATATTATTTTGACATGCCCCCCCTTTAGCTCTACCTGTGAAAACTAAGTACTACAAAAATGAACAAGAATGTAAGAAATTCTATAATCCAAAATTTGAGACATCTGTCTGATTGAGCTTTGAAATGTATACTTCATTGAATGTATCAGTGACGTTTACACTTTACAATTAGAGATTCTTTGAATTTCAAGAGTTAGCCTATCGAAGGGGCTACATTATCTACATAGTGTCTATGTTAGTTTGAACTTCACATGTTCCCTCAGTCCCTGCCGGGACCTCCAATATCTAATTCTGATTCTGTTCGGTTTTCGAGGAAATTCCTTATAATTTGGTCCCTTTTGACAGAACTATGGATGGTAGTCACCTGTGAGATGTGAGGAACTTGTTGAAACATACCAGGCTTCACGTTGTGATAAGAGGTGTTAGGACCTGGATATGAACTGTGTTTTGGCCATAACATTGATATGGGATGCCCGTGCATATTCTTTGTTGGGCACTTGGTATGATATGAAAAAGACACATTGCCTTCTGCTAGATGTGCCGATGAACTAGATGCAGCATGGGGGCTTGAATTGAGGGAAGGGGACAATTTGTCACACCTATGCTTTGGTGATTGAGAATGATGAGATGGCCTTACATTACCAACAGAAATAGGTATGGAGGCACTAGGTGAGGCACGGGGAGTTGAAATGGAAGTAGGGGACAATCTTTCACTCATATGTTTTGGCGATCGAGGACTATGAAACTGAATCGCACCAATATCAGGGCCATTAGGTATTGATGACCCAGATGCACCATGGGAGGTTAAAATAGGAGTCAATTTTGTTGCACTCATATTCCAAGGTGATTGCTGCTGTGGAAGCAGATTCGCAAAGGAAGAAACAGGAGATGCTGTGTTTTTTGGTGAATGAGCATTGCTGCAAAATACAGTAAAGTAGGAGAGGCAAAAAAATCATTAGTAGTTCATAACAATCCAACAGCTCGAGGATCGCTAACATATTCATTTATGAGTCAAAATAAACAAAGAAAATATGAAGGCGTGTCAGGCTAAGGTAGACAATTAAATCAGGAAGGAACTAAAACAAGAAGTATCTTCAGATTTTCACAGATATTTGTTTTAACTAATGCATAAGAAAGTTGTTTTATATCCAATTTAGATTACAAAACTATTGCTACATCTTCTCACGTACGTACCAAATTCGTCTAGATAAAAATTATGGCTTATGAAAGTATCTTCATTTTATGGAAAACTGCACTTGACGAATTCAACGCCCCACATATAGAACTCATATAATTGGAGGAAGGTTAATATAGTCCCTATGCATCATTCTAACTCGCCCAAGAAACATTAGTTAGGCAAATACTTTTCTTCTCTGAATGAAGAAATGAAGCAAGCAAAATAAATATGTGTGGATGTGCATTCACTGCATTGCGGTGTTTTGTATGAGGGGATGAAGAGAAACCTGATTGGTGTAACAGTTCTCGAATCCCTAATTTGGTGGATAGCTCCTGGGTCCAGAAATTGTGGATTTCTGCTCTGCAGATTACCCTAAAAACATCGCAAATATACAATAATTTGAACCTGATAGCTACCCTACCTAAGAAAAGACTAGTAGATCTACGATCTCATAAAAATAAGCTGAGATTATACATATAGAGTTGAGATCTTACTGAATTTGTAGCAAGGTGCATTGCTTCAACAGGTTCAGGACTCAGAGTATGCCTTTCCAAGGGACTCGAGGATTTTACAAATGGATGCTCCAAAAGCTGGGCAGCGGTAGGCCTCTGTAATGGATCACGCTGTAAGCATTTTCTAATAAAATCTTTGCCTTCCTCTGAGAGAGAGTCGGGTATAGGGGGGAGTTCATTGCTGTTTGAAATCTTAAATAATGCAGCAACCTGTTCAGAAATAATATAAAATTTATTAACATGAGTGCATTCATATGGTTTAAGTAAAATTGTTTCCACATGCACTTGTACTGACCCCTTCGTATTGGCTCCAAGGTGGTTTTCCGGTAGCCATCTCTATGAGTGTGCATCCGAGGCTCCATATATCAACAGAAACGTCAGCATTGGAGCTTCTTATTACCTGAAACCACGGACATGTTAATTCTTTTTATCAAATTAGCATGCACATGACCAATAATTTCAGATGCCACTATACTAACCTCAGGAGCAATCCAATAAGGACTGCCCTTAAATGACATTGGGCCAATCTCCTCAGTGATCTGCAACCGAAATGAGAACATAAAATCTCTGGTGAAGAAACTTATTAATAATGCTAGTGATTAACTATTTTTAATAAATTCTGCTATTTAAGGGCTAATAATTTTTAATCTCAGATTTGCTTTATAAAGTTGCCACTAGGATTGGTCATAGGCTACAGGCTTTTAAATTATTCTCATCCTAATTCCTTCTTAGACATGTCATTAGGATTGTTCTCCCATGTTTCCATCTTTGGTGTTGCAAGTCATAAGAAATTCTCACATGCTTTGCCATCCCAAAATCTGCCAGCTTCACACAACCACCAGGCTGAAGGAGTATATTTGCTCCTTTAACGTCTCTGGCCATAAGTTACAGCATTGTCCAATAAGTATGTTTTAACTTGTAGATAGAAATTGTAAATGATACTTAAGAGTGATGCAGATCATAAAATGATCTTTATCACCAACTACTCACCTATGCACAGTGTTTTTAGCATGCAGGTATGCAAGCCCAGACAAAATTTGTTTGGTAAAACTTCGAAGAGCTGCTTCACGTAGTGGGCCGTAAACTTGAAGAACTTTGTGGATGGATCCACCAGATACATACTCAAGGTATATGTATATATTATCATCCACCTGCTCAAAATAACAGATCCATAGGTGTTTTAAAGAACATCGTCGCAAAGTCCGGTAAGATTAGTTTACTTGGGTCAAACTTTGGATAAGAAGTACTATTGGAAAGAACAGAAATTACCATCTCTGAGCCATAGTATTGCACAATATTTGGATGACGAAGCCGACTTAGTAGCGCTATTTCCTGTAAAGATAACATATAATAAATTTTGGGGTTATTATTAATGTAATTGGTTCAACAACAGGACATCGACTACATTATTGGTGCAAGCATGAATCATTCCAGAAATAACTCACCTGACAAAGCTGATGTGCACTTTCCTTTGACTTTGGGTCATCTGAATATAGTGTTACCTCCTTCATAGCACACATATCACCACTTTCACTACACCAAAAAATTAGTGATATGGAATGTGAATAAACAAGATTCGCAATGGCAAAGATAAAAACCTTGAATATAATAAGTCCAAATAGGGATGGAGGTCAGCAAGTTTTGAACAAATGCCTCTCAAAAAAGACAGTCATTTTCAGAGTTAATTAAGATGAGAAAGTAGACATTGTGTTTCATGTGGGATGTTAAGGGTCATTTAAAAAATGGCACAAACTAAAATTCACATAACTTGTGGTCACTCACTTATTAAAACCAAGGTATACATGGCCAAATGTGCCTCTACCAAGAAGGAGTCCTTTCTTCCACCGAGGACCAGGACTTGGAAGGTTGTCTGCCTCAACTGAACTTTGAACATTCTGGGAATTTCCGCTCGTTGGAGATGATGGCATTGTGGGGACAGGACTAGATGTTCTTACTGGAGGAAGGGGCAGCTTATGGCTTTGTCGGTTTCTGTCATCAGACTTGAGTATATGAGCTTCTGGGGATGCCCCTGCCCCAAGTGGATGCAAACTGTTAAACCTTGATCTGGTTCCAGCACTAGTCATTGTGGGGCTTACTGTTGGAGAACTCTCAGGACTACACCTGCCGTGTTGCCTATATATCAGTTCTGGTACATCTCCAACAGAACTTTGTCCAGAAATATGACATGAACCAGGAGTTGAGTGGTGTCCAGAACTTAGAAGAGAAGTGTTTGCATGGGACTTTCCTGATACAAATTGCTGACAGCGAATGACTCTTCTTGGAGTTACCAAAGGATTTGATATTGAGCTTCTTGGTGCAATAAAAGAGGCAGAAACTGGAGGTATCTTAAGCACAATTGAACCCCCAGGGGATATAGAAACACTTGGCTTGTTTAACAATGAATTAGATGGTCTCAGAATATCTCTTGAATTTTTCTTGGAGGGAATTGCTGATTTATCCTTCAGCTTCAATCTACAATAATTTGATATCTTATAGTAAGTAACATAAATAGGAGGTTTAAAAGATTCGAGGATGTAATTTCTGAATATGTTGTTTTCCCTGAACTGGGGATTAAATAGACATCATGAACATTTTATTAGTGAGCTAACCTGGATGAACAATTTGTGGCAGTCTTTCTAGAAGTTCCATGGCCAGGTACTGGATTGGTTAAAAATTGTTTTCGATTTGAGTCATCACAGACACTGGAATTATAAGTAGAAACGGAAGCAGTCATAAATTCCATATCGATGTATTTACCATCTGGTGTGTCAACTATGTGCCCAGGTTTAGCAAAGGAGCTTAACAATGAAGGCTGGCAGAAATTCTCGCGACCTGTTCTCTTTGATCCGACATTTTCAGAATAAAATCGTCGTGTTGTGCTAGGGTGCCCTCCCTGGAGTGAGACTGGCTGAACAATGGGATTCCCAGAAAAACTCTGGTAACAAGACGCTTGAAGGGGCGTCGATGGATGTTGATAGATTACACTAGTGGACCCAAACCTCAAACCTTTTTCCTCCGAAAAAATTCTTAGCTTCCCATGGACTGTATCTACTACACATCCTTTCCTCGCTTTCCTTTTCCCGTCCTTTGAAGACTTGCCCCACCAAGGCATTGTTACTTCTTTAAAACTAGAGAACAAATGGTACAGCTACAGATGCACCCCTGAATCCACAAATAAGCATGTACACTGCCATAGTTGCAAATAATTGTTACCATGAGTGTTGAGAAAATCCATCATTCGAGTTAACAGAATCAATTAAATAAAAATAGCTGCAATGACAGATGTAACACAAAAGTCGCTCAGTCACTCATCATTACAGTTCTGTAATAATATTTCTTTTATACTTACGTTCGATCAACACTTGAGAACATTAGTTCATTCACTGAGACATGGTCATGCAAAACATTCGAGTACAAACCATTCTTTAGCTTAGTAGCATAGAGTATAAATAATAAGAAATGACTAAAATCTCATACACTTCAAATGATAAAAGTGAAAAATCACGTATACAAATGGAAAAAAGTAACAAAATTGACCTCAAAAGTAAAAATGGTATCACCCAAGAAGACTCACTTTAAAGGGGACTCAGCATGACCATTATTGAGCACCAAGAATTTTGTCAAAATTCACCTGCACAAAGGCATTTGCAAACTGCAATCAATTTCATCATCAAGGGACAAAACAAAAAGAAAAACCAGACAAAATGGTAAACAAAAAAAAGGAAGTACACACACACTCAAATTCACCTGGAACCACTAAAATTCTAATTTTTTATTCAATCAAATTCACCTGGTTTAACACCAAAAAGACTAAATTTTTATTAAACCAAAAGCACCTGGTAACAACAAAAAGACTGCATTTTTTATTCAAACAAAATTCACCTGGTAACACCAAAAAGCCTAAATTTGTATTAAACCAAAAGCACCTGGTAACAACAAAAAGACTACATTTTATTCAACCAAATTCACCTTGAAACATCAAAAATACTACATTTTTATTCAAAAACAATTCATCTGCCGCTAACACAAAATAGACTACATGTTTTTTCAATTACCTAAACCAAATTCACCTCCAAATTCATTAAAAAAAACCAATTCATTTTCCACCAATAAAAAAACACAGAATTCAATCACCTCACCACAAATAAACCAGAAAAAAGAAATTGGAAAACAAAAAAAAAACCACACACACATACTCAAATTCACCTGTAAACACCAACAAGATCACATTTTTACTTAAACCATATCAACTGAACCCTGAAGACAACAAAAAAAACAATCAAATTCTCTTAAAAAATCCTCCTCCAAAATTCATAAAACAAAAAAAAAACACAGAATCCATTTTCGATCACTCAAAAACACAGAATTCAATCACTTCTACACAAATAAACCAAACCAACAGTAGCAGAACCCGTATTGTTATATAAGGAGGCGGATTAGTTGATACCATACTTAAAAAAAATATATAAAAAGTTATTGAACAAAGGACATAATAATTTTGAAAGAATGACTATAGATTTAAAAAAAAATACTTAATAGAATTATATTTTTCAAAAACCTTATTCCTCCACTGCAAACCAACTCAAAACCATGATTCCATGCAGAATCTCATTCAATGAAAAGAAACATAAGAATCAATAAAAAGCTCACCTAGCTTACAGTTTTACACAAATAAACACAACTTCACATTCAAGAATGCAAAAGAACCTATGTATGCATCAATGTATATATGATTATATGAGTGTGTATAAACTGAGAAAAAAAGGGTATATATACATATTCATTTATATCGATTATTGAAGCTATAAAGATATATTCAGACATAGCAGACAAATATGGAAAGTGATCTATCGCGCGGTTACAAAATTGAAAATAATATTTTAATGAAAAACGTTCAAGGGGGTTGAATTTAAATGTCCAAATTTATCGTTCATTATGATCAAAAAATTCGAATTATATCATTTCATAATTTTTTTTTCTTCTTTCAGTAAAAAAAAAAATTATTAATGTAAATTAATAAACCGTAGCGTTCTCCGTGCTCAATTTAAAGACCCGGCATACCTGTATATTGCTTTTATTTTATTTGTTCCACGTCGTCATTTTTTATTTTAAAGCTTATACAGTATTATTATTTTTTAAATTAATGAGCTTGGCTTGTCATTCGCGTTCGCATTTCAAAATGAATTCATCTTTAATAATGTTGTTGCGGTTCTAGCAATGGCTAGGAATAAATATGTGTTGGTGTATAATGTACGACTCATCTTACATGACATCTTTATTAAATCTCCTCTTTATAAAAGTGTGATTCGTGTTTATTTCGCTTTTCCTTATTTCTTAATTCTTATATTAAACTTTATTATAATATTTTTATTGGTGGAAAAATATGTTTAAATTTAAAGAAGACTCCTATATGATTCTTTAATTAGCCAAATTAACTTCCAAATTTTTTTCTTATAAAAAGTTACATAACTTATTTATCATCGTATCTTATTCGCAATATGTTCGTTATTGTAGGCAAGCCAGCGTCGGTCGATGCGTTCTTCAACTTTGATGGTGGCGCCATGACATGCAGTCTTTCCGAAGTAGCGTTTTTGTCGCCATTTCAGCGTCTTCCTTGAAAGCTTAAAGGTGGGTCATTTCGTCCCCCCAGAATTATCCGAGGTCGAAACACTGTTTAATAATGGAGTTAGCATAGGATGAGCTTAAAGAAAAATAAGATGCATCTTGGTGGTATGAGTAGTATCAATCAGCCAATATCAAGCATGCTCATACGCACACATTTTGAAATTCGGGTATTACAATTATCAGCCTGTCTTGGTCAATTATATAAAAAATCTTCAGCATGTTCTGCAAATAAAAGTGTTTGATATAATCTTTTGCATTTAGCTTTCAATTTTATCATAACAATAAGTACATTCCATTTTAATCTGATGAATTAGTTTACTCATCTTAAAATTTTTGTATGATAATTATTCAATTATAAATTGAAAAATAATTTTTCTAATCCAAAAAATTACTATTAAAGAATATATAACTAAATTATTATGTGATATTTTGTATTACATTACAACAATTGAAATAAAAAAGTGTCAAATTAAATATCCCCATCTTTCTCCGTCATGATAGATTAGCCGAGTTTAAAATTGATTGTAAATTCTACATTTGTCTGGCTTTTTGACTACTTTTCTTAATCCATGCAAATGTCTAAAAGCAATGACTAAAAAAAAATAAAGGGAGTAGTAATTAGTAAACTAAATTAAAGTATATTGTCGTAATATCTTTTATGTTAGTTTTAAATACATATGAAATATAATTCATCGGCAGACATGGTCTAAAAAATGCATGCATGAATATGTATATGATAGGTATATAATCCACTTTATTGATGAACATTCGATGTACAAATCGGTACCTCGTCTTATTTGAATGACCTTTGTGACGCTTTTTATATTAAAGTTGTTATTTATATCGAAATTTTAAAAGTAATATTATCGAGCAATAGAGCCTCGTCTTAGGAACTTACACATATGTTATGTGACGAACTTTACGTAGTTCTGCTGGATTGAATCGTCACATGTAAGATGTTGATAGTGCGGTTAGAAGTATAAAAAGCAAGGGAAAATTTAAAGGCGTTTCAACACTTCTTTTAAATTTAAAGCTAACCTGAGTGCATGCGATAAGCATGAGGAGTGATTAAATTGCTTACATTTGAATTAAAGGTGAAAGTACAATTATACTCTTTATAGCTGAAAACTTCATAAATTACATAAAGCTCACAAATGGAACTCTAGTAAATATTAATTACATATATACTATTATTGAGGTTTAACTTTTTATAAAATTATTACAGATATAGTTTTTAAAAAGATATGTCTTTATTTTATTAATTTTAATATAATTCATTTAGGTATTTAATTCGAATAAGGACATCCCAATATATAGCTCTTTTGCTATTTTCGTAGTTAAAATTAGAGAATTTTAAAAGTAAAAATATCTTGATATTATTCGGTTTGTGAAAATATTATATTATTGAGTCAATCAACCTTGAAAATGAAGAGTAGTATGATAAGCTTTTTAAATATATTATTAAAATTATATTATTAAAAATTAAATTTGTCATATAACTATGAACAAAATGAGTTATAATATAAATTAAAAAGTATAATTTATAAATTCGTAAATAGTTAATGGAATTATTTATTATCACCGAGTTTAAATGTTTTGAAGTATAAATCTTCGTGCGATGGCATTATATTTTACTAGTGAATGATAAAAAAGGACAAGTTTAGAAAGTAATAACATCAACGTAAAATAAGATTATGAGATGAATAATATTAGTGTAACCTAATATCGATATCTTTAGTTTAGATAATAAAAAAATCATAGAATGTGAAAGTGAAAGTTAAAAGTTAATCTCATATTATGATATATATATATATATATATATATATATATATATATATATTTAATGTGGTAATTAGCGATGATATTATTTAAAATACAAGAATATTTAGAGTATTAGAAATGCAGCTTCTTTTCTTTAAGACTATTGCGGGTTAAGGGAATAATAAGCTAAATAATTGGGCGCAGGATGAATGGCTAAAGTAGAGTAAATATGCAATATTATGACATATTTCTAAGATGTTGAAATGGATACTTTGGAATAGGCATTGTCATTGAATATGTATACTTGATAAGAATCATCAAAGTTTCACAACAAATCAATTGATAATAATTGAAATAGTAAAACTAATTAGGACTAAAGTAAAAAAATATAACAGGACAATCTACTACGTATATAAATCTTTAATATTTGAGATCTATGTCACAATTTCCATATTATGATTTATGAAACATTCAAGTGTAAAGAAGAGTAGGGTTGATTGAGAATTTTTGTATACCTACAACAATAAGATGTAGCAACTAATTAATTGCCCGCTATGCACAAATGTAACAATTATCTTTCATTTGTTCAAGCAGAAAAGAATCAACACAAATTTTGATATTACAGTCTGATTTCAGTTCATAAGTCTGCACTTTACTCAATCAGACACTACAAAACTAATTTGCTATGACTTTATAAAATACCATTGAAGTTACAATACTTGTGCATAACAATACTAACATTTCACAAAGATAAAATTGTAATACAGCAGTTAAGTAATTGCAGGCAGAGAAATTCTTGAGTGAGACCAAAGATGATATCATTACACTTGAAATGAATCAACAAATACAATGCTCTCATAACTTTGAGGATAGATACCATTTGAAGAGCAAAATTTATAAAAGAATTTCAAGAAATATGCCTAATTATGTACAATGTTCACAACACATTCAATAATACCTAAGGAAGATTTCATTTCTCAAACTATTGAACAATTTGACAAACTACAAGTCTACAACCCCCTTGAAGAACTTTGCCAAACCTCAACACATTGTTGATCTTTTCGAGTAACAAACATTTTGTTTCCCCCAAAATCCATGTTGGTAACTCTACTTCCACCCAACTCTTTAGCCCTACCCATCAAATTATCCCTAAACACTCTATCTTGCAATTTATTCTTGCCAAGATGAACTTCAGACCATAATTCTATGTCTCCTCCTTTAGAGCAAAAAACTTGATTGCCATGGCTTTCGATCTTCGCCCCATTGCCCGCTTTCTTTCCATTCGAAACTTTCCTTTCATCACCTAGGCAAATCCACGAAGGTTCATCGCCAATATGTTTGAAATCAGTAAAGAACACTTCACCCGAATTCAAGCCAACCTTAAAGATCCCAGAAAGATTATCCGAAACTGTAACATCAGCGAAGCAATCGACTTTCTCCTTAATGTCCCAAACTACACTCCCTGACCTTAAATCCCAAAACTTAATATTCCCTATGACACCAGAAGATCCACTATGTGACCCTGAGGCCATCAACAAGTTATGAGAGGGAATCCAATTCAATTTCGTTGCGGGAATTGCTGAATACAAATCAGCACCAAAAATCTCATTATGACCAATCATTGTAACAGGCCTAAAATCATCCCTAAGATCATAAACCATAATGCAATTCGAATTTCGTCTCCCGGACTCGAAACTAGTGAACAAATATTCAGGAGATGAACCTATCCCTTGCACAGTTGAACTAGACTTAGTCACATTCTCCCAATCCAAAGTGTCCCTAACAAACCCCTTATCAAGATCAATTATCTGCAACCCTGAAAAGTCTGTGGCACCAGCAGCCACAATTTTCGGAGACACTGCTAATAATGAATCAATGCCACTAAACTGAGTCAAAATGGTGGATTTTCTCCTCAATGACCAATCAAAAGAGGTGATTTTGCTCCCATGAGCAACATGTACTGAACCATATTTTGTTGTTGAGATTGCAGAGGGGGAATCTCTCCCATTCAATGCCAAAACAGTTGACTTTTCAAGATTAAAAGCCTCAAATTGAGAGGGGTTTGACTGGGAATTTATAAGAAGATGCTCAATACCATAATATTTTGACTCAAATATTAAATCTTGAATATCAAATGCCTTAGCTTTTGATGAAAGATTACTAGTTCTAAGTAGAGAAAGCATAACAGAGAAAAGCTCAGGGTCTCTATCAATAAAAGGAATGGTTTCATCAAAATTGGCAATTTTGGCAAAAAGTGATTTGGATCCAGCTGAAGCTAAGGTTTGTTTGGTGGTTTGAAAAAGCTGCCCACCAACATCAATTGTGACCATATTGGGACTTGATTCTTTATTATTTTTCAGAAATTGATCAGTTGAACAAGGTTTTTGTCCTGAATAAGGTGGCATCTTCAAGATATCTTCTTTTTTTGATAATATTCAGAAAATATCTTCAAACTCGAAAACCCAAGTTTACAAATTTGAAAAAGATTCAATCTTTGTAAATAAACTGTAGAAATTTCAATTTAAGATGCTGTCTAAGATTTTTTTTTTTTTTGATTAAACCAAATAATATTGAATAAATATTTGGGAGGAAATTGTAGAAATTTCAATTTATTTGAAGTGGGTTGATGAGATATTGAGGTGAGAAGAGAATTGTTTTATAAGGAGATTGTCAAATTGACAAATAGTCAAGGGAGGGAGGGAAGAAGGTTCCAAGTATTTAGAGTTGTGGTCAAGAAAGGATGATTTTGACCAATAATATCATACGTTGTATAATAAGTCTAGAAGACTTTATTACTTTGTAGTAGTAGTCCATTGTAGACCAATACTATGATGGTAACCCACGTTGAAAATATGTTGTTCCTTGCATGTTCTTCAACAATGTTTGTGAATTGTGAGTGTTTGCCAAGATAGGTATAGAACTTTGTAGGAAAGTAGGAATCTATATTTCTATTAGCACGGTTAACGAGTTGAATCGATTAAAATTTGGATCAAGTTGGTTCGATTCTTTAATCAAATCGAATGGATTTGTTATAGAATGATTCGAAACGCTTCGAAAAAGAATTAACGGTTTGTTAATTGAAATTGCACTAGCGAACCAAAATCAATTTGAATCTACTTGTATTTTATTAGTTAGACTTATGACTAATTTGCATGATAATTTAATACGAGGAATAAAATATGGACATATCATTCCTCTATAATACGACAATCTTCAAACAAAATTAAGTTAATGGATTATTACTCCTCCCTCAACGTTAATGGAAGACAAATAAATCATGATGTGCATAGTATACACTCGAGCATGGTTGAACTTTTGATTCTGACCTAAGTAAATATAGTGGCATCAAACAAATCAGTTTGGGAAACGTAAGCAAATACGGAATATAAACATATTATTGGTCATATATTTACTCTATTCATTGCTCATGACTTAATTTGGCGGCTCCAACAATGCAAGATACTGTAATATAGAACGCCTCTATTATTGACTATTATTTCTTCATCATCATGGAGTAATTCATAAACATTAGAAAATTATAATTTAGAGAACAATGCATACCGTTGCCTACGTTTGAGTCTTCAAAATGAAAAGCCTGCCACTAGACTTTAACACTTGTAAAAAAAAAAAACTACATCCGACCATTCTACTTGGTGGGCTTGGACTAATACATTTATGAACATTCTGCGGCCCAGGGCAGGGCCTGGGTTATTATTTGTAATTGAAGAACTTAGTAAACTACTGAGTATTGAAAGAGAAGATTCATATTTAGATGCTTACTTGTTTTTATAAGCATCATGTTTATAAGGACATAATTATCAATACATCATTTTACATTTAAGAAACAAAAAAAAAACAAAATTCCATTAATCACTCCTTCATTAATTAGTTTCCTAATTCTAATAGATTTCTAGCATTTAACACCACATTATTACTTTCTTTCTTGTAATATAATTCTAACATTTAATTTCACAGTCAAATCAAAATCTCCCTAATCAAATCAAATCCTCTCAAATCCCTTCCCCCACATTGAATATGGTATTATTAACATATTCATGCCATAAAGTATTGCTATTATAGATACAAATTAAAAAAGAGATTTTATGAAAACTGGTGGATATCATTGTTAAAAATACAACAATATTTTAGCACTGTTGATACATGCCATGTCCACAACACAAATGGTATAATATACATATTTTCATATAAAATAAAAATTACTTTGATATTTACATCATTTATTTGAGAGCATTTAACGGAATTTTTGATTGATTTCAGGGTAGCTTTAAAATGATATATTTAATTGGGTGATTGAAGTTTACAAGCTTAATTTGATATTTTCATCATTGTTAAAACTTTTAAGTGAATATTGATTAATTTTAAATTTACTTGAAACATATTAGTCACCTTTGGTTAACAAACAATGAGTATTCATTTACACGTTAGGCATACCGTAACTTAGAAGACATATAGGTATATACGAAAGATCAAGTAAATATCCAAAAATATGTTAAAAAATAACACATATCCAAATACAATTATATAATGAGGCACTTTCAAAGAGTATTTTGTTACGACTTAACCATACCATATGAAATTGTAAAATGAAATTATAAAATATTAGTCATTCTATTCTTACAACATAGTATACAATCAATTTGATATTTTTCACAATTGATTTGAAGATCTGAGAGGATTTTGATTAATTTAAAATTTACTTGAAAAATACCATCTTTAGTGGATGATTATTTACAAAATAAAAAATAATGTCAAACTTTGAAATACTTATATGTGTTGTATTTTATTCTATTTATACTATGGTGAAAACTAACTATAATACCATAACTAATAGATAAAATATATTTATACAATGAAATAGGATACCAGTTATACAATATAAATGGTATGATAGATTAAATAATATCAGTTTGATATTTTTGCATTTATTTGAAAATTTGAGATGATTTTTATTGATTTTAAATTTGTTTGAAAAATAACATGTTTAGTGGGTGATTGGTTACAAAATCTAAAGCATGTAATACGAATTGGGTGGATTTAAATGTAAATCTCTAATAGAAAATGAAAGAGAAAAAAACAGAGCAAAATAAGGCTAAAATCAACATATAAGGTATACAAAATCAGCATGTTTAGTGGGTGATTTGTTACAAATTTCTTCTGCATGCCTTTGGTTGATAAACGATGGTATTTCATTACACATTAGTCATATATCATAAAATCAAGTAAAATATCCCAAAATATGTTTAAAATTTTCAAATAGTACCAAATACAATTATATTATGAGGCACTCAAAGGTATTTCTTTACCGCTTAACCATACCATATTAAATTAGAAAATGGAAATATAAAATATCAGACATTGTATTCTTAACAACATATTATACAATTAGTTTGATATTATTCACAATTTATTTGAAGATTTGAGATGATTTTAATTGATTTTAAATTTGCTTGAAAGATGTCATGTTTAGTCGGTGATTATTTATAAAACAAAAAACAATTTCAAATATTTATATAATGTCATTTTTCAATTCTATTTGTAATATAATTGAAAACTAATTAATACCACAACAACATAAAAGGTATTTATAGAAGAAATAAAAGATATCACTAATATAATATAAATTATATGCTGATTAAATAATACCCGGTTTGATATTTTGGCATTTTATGTAATAATTGCTTGAGATGAGTTTTGATTTGCATTTAAATTTGCTTGAAAATGGCATGTCTAATGAATGATTGATTACAAAATCTAAAACATTTAATACTAATTGGGTGGATTTAAATGCAAATCTCTTACATAAAAGGTAGGAAAAACTAAAAAATCTCATTTCCGATCTTGACCCTAATGAATAACAACCATTAGATCAAATAATTAAAAAAATGGTGATTCAATGGTCTAGATGAGTGTAAGCATGATGCTACAAAAAAAAAGTAAGCATATAAGAAATTTCTCGAAAGAGAACATGTTCTATATTGAATATGTCAAAATATATAATGTGATTTATAAAATAATGTTTTTTATTCATCTATAATTATTTTATTTTAGTATGAATTTTGTGGACTCTTAATAATGAATTTAAGTCATATTAATTTATCTCATAAGTCTTCCTATCAAAGTGCATGCATGAGTTATTGTGATATTTGAATAAGACATGCAGAACATTATTATTTTAATCAACAAACTACTCATTATATTCACATCTAATAAACTACTTTTCACATTTCATTTAATCAATTTATGATATTTGTAAACTAAAGGCAAAGTTTATTAGCTAAATGGTCCTTGGTGCCTTGCTAGGAACCTTGGAGAGTTGAGTATATATCACACCATAAATCGAATCTAATGATTTGACTCTTCAGACTCTCAAAAGACTAATCCATCGATGCACCTTTCCTCTTTGAGTTTGTTAATTGCCTAAAAGAGATGAAGTCATCATTAAAATTAGTATAGTTGTGGCATGCTTGCACGTTCACTTGCTTAATTATAGTCTTATAGATAAAATTATTCAAATAATTCAATCTAGCACTTGGTTTTAAAAAACAATTAAGCCAACGGTCTGGTCTTCATCATCAGTCCTTGAACCACAACGGCTTGTACCTTTATTTTCTTATATTAATAGAAAATGGTCGTTTGGTACGGACCAGTTAATATGTTGAAGCCACATGTTTATTTCCTAGTGGGTGATGCCCACCAAATGACGGGCACCTTATTATCTACCAAAAATTATTCTAAATTCTAACTACAAACTACGGAGTACTTTAACAATAAAATTCTAAGAACAAAATCATGAAAACACTAATTAAGTCGTTCCAACAGCACCACAAAAATTATAAAAAAAAAAAAACTTAGAAGAAAGAAAAAGGAATTGGTATTGGTTTAGGATAAAAAATTTCTTGACTGATTAAAATTAATTTAATCATTTTTATTTGAAAATGAGTATATTGATTTAACTAATGAGAGATTAATCAAACTAAGTGTTCAATAGTAATTGTAAATTACTAAATAAGACATGATATCGAGGGTTATGTCGATTCTTCAGATAAAAATAATGTCGTCGTAATAATAATACTAACGATCAATTATATTATTATACAACTTATTATCTGAACGAGTCACATACATAGAGTGACGTTGCGTTTTATTTCATGCATGGAATTAAATTGTGATTCTTAAATTAGATTTGATTGAAATCAATGAATGCTGTCGAGAGTTTTACATTGACCATGTAAGATATAAATTGGGCCAGACGAAACTAATTAACTATTTAGTTCAATTGGCGGTTTGCAACTAGAAAAATTAGTGACTTGTTAGTTACCTACTCGTTAGCATTTAGTTAGTTAACGGTTTTAACGAGTTAGCCTATTAGTTAACGGGTCGAGCTATTCGGGTTAAAAGGAAGTGGTTATATTGTTGGAATTATGCAACTTAATATAAAACAAATGCAACCAGAAACATATAAGTGTATAAAAACGAATACGACATATTCACACAAATATATTACGTATGAATAAATAGAGAACTTACAAAGTTAACGCAACGGATATTCAAACCTTTCCCTCACGAGTCCTCTTCCGTTCCTTTAGCACCTCAAATGTGATGCCTCCAGTTAGTCCACACCAAGAGAGGTTGAGTCTCACGATTGGACTTGCTAGAATCAAATTACAATTGAATGATAAAATTTGAGTCAAAACTTGACTCAAATTTCTAGAAGAGCGGTTTGGAGAGGGAAAGGGATGAAAATGAAAAACTTAGGTTTTTTCATTTCATCTTGACAACACAAATTCGTGTTCGGGTCGAGGCAGAATTCGTGTCCAAGTAGTATAATGAATAAGAGCAGTATCGTCTCATAAATTCCGATATACTAAGTAGATTATTTTTCTTAATCCTTAGTGTATGGTGAAGAGTAAAATTTTATCTAGACTACTTAACTAAATTGACTAAGCAATTAAATTAGCTAATACTAACCGAATGCACAAAAAGTGAATCTTACTTAATATTCGAAGTATAGTCAGGACACACGATTTCATCGGATCGTCAGTTCAACACAATGTAGTTATTTATTAATTCATAACAAAGCATTCTATCGATTGATATTACTTCTAGTTAACACCAATTAAGTCTCCTAAGAAACTAGCTATATCTCTCTATGATAGCTTAAAATAGGAATCTTTTTAATAACATATGTTTATTAAATTGCACATGGCATTATCTATATTTCTATGATAATTGAAACATGTGTGTTACGATTATTAATTAAGTAGTGAAAACCCTATTTACAACATTGTCGCTTATATGAGCTTGACTTAATATTGATATCAAGATATTAAATACTAATTACGCCTGATAATCGAGTATGAAACTAGAATTAAATTAACTCGAAAAATCAAATCATCGATCAACTATCATGGTCTGACTAATAATAAAATTAGTTCATAATAAAAAGACATAAATAAATACATAAAATTAATGACATTTATCCTTAACAATAATAATATCTTGAATTAGAATTATTGAACCAATTAAAAGTAATCAACTCAACTTTGTCTTTGTAGACAATATGTAATTAACTTCTCGGTGCTTTTTGCCGACTTCGATAGATGCGCCCAAAACTCAACAAAGATGATGAACTCTTTATATAGAAATTCCAAGATTTTTTTTTTTTACTCTGGCTCACTCCTCTTTAATAGGTTCTTGTAATACCAATATTAATGGAAGTAGAATCTCAGCTTGTGCTTGGATGCGTGGCTAAATGTAAATTTTAGTGAATTGCTCATATCTTCCAATTGAAGCCCGATTCGCTGCTTTAACCGATGCTTGTCTAAGCTCAAATAAAAGCGAAAACAAGTGCAAATTATATCGGATTAAGGTAAAAAAATAACCGACTAATACTCATAATTAGGGCCTCGAAGCACTATATAATAAACAATTATCACATCTCTTCCTATATATACCCGTTTAAGTTTGTTAGAATAATTTCGACTAGATAACTAAATGAGTTGACTCGTTAAGCCGTTAACCAACTTATTTAGTCGTGTAAGTAACTTAACAAGTTACTAATGAGCTTCTCTCGTTAAACCTTCAATTGAACTAACAAGTTAATTGATTCGGTTTTATCCAATTTGTATTTTTACATTTATCGATGTAAAATACTCGATTGGGTGTCTCGTTGATTTCAATCAACTTCCAATTTAGCAATCGTGATTTAATTCCATGGAATATAACCAGCGTTATTTGTATGTATTAATGACATACATTTCAGATAATAATAATTCGTATAATAATATAATTAGTATTATTATTATATCGATTATCGTGAGATCTAGCGTCTCGGCCTGTGATTGCCTCGAATATCTCCCGTCTTTTCACTTAGAAAAGATGTCCTCTAGATTGCAGCACCAAGGGAAGCGAACCGAGCAGACTTGCTAGAGTTTGAGGATGAAATGAAATTGGAAGAAAATTCTTCCGATAGAGCGACTATCATTAGAGGGTGGAGGTTTTATGATTAACATGTCATGAAAACTAATCCCCTCTTTACAAATCTCAGAATAAAAATTACTTCGTTAGGAACCTGGATTTAAGAGAAATCAGTTTAACTCGTTAGCAATTAGACAGTTATGAACTTCTAATTAAATAATGATTCTTAGTGAGTTGTTCTATTTTAATTAATTTAAAAAGTCGATTAAAATACTAGCAGTCGTATCGAATAGCTTATCAGAAGTTATTCATCGATCTGTTAGCAATTGATTAAACTTGCAGTTTAACCAATTGATGTTCATCAACATATATATTTGACAAATATAAATATTGAAATTACATTTCTCGATATACAAGTCTCGTTAATTTCATTCATGAAATATTGACCGAATATATAAATTTGTGTATTTTAATGTGGCTGGCCACAGGCTCGGATAATAGTAAGTTGTATAATAATAATGGTGGGCAATTCACATTATTATAGCGATTAATAGATGAATCTAGCAATGGCTCATAACCCTTAAATTATCATGAGAACCCGCTTGTGTATGCGTTAAAGGTGAGCACTAAATTCCAGGTAATCCCACGTTTAGCTTGACCCGGTAAATGGTGATCTGTGATTGTCGCGGGCCTGATATAAAGGAATCGATTCTCATTGATTTCAACGGGGAGTTCGTAAGATGAAAAACTTAATCTTTAATCATCAGCCTCCCAGCCCCGCTCCCGCCTCATGTAGAACAAGCGTCAACGCTTTTTGAGCGATTTTGTTCTCCACGTTGTCTTGAGGTTATGAATCGAATCGCGTGATTCAGCGGCTCCTCGTGTGTACGATTGGAAGCATCTACCCGTTTGTGGTGTTAATTGCTAAGGAGATCAAGGATGTCTCGTGAGAGAAAGGATTTAGTGACTTCATTGCCCAAGTGTCCGTATTCATACGTATATGCATATATGTATTTTATTATAATTCGATTATATACTTTTAAATGATTCTGAATACATTGTTTATGTTATTATGAACAAGTTGCGTAATTCATAAACGCTTTCTCATATCTAACTCATCATTTCGAGCCACCTCTTGAATCACTTTGTTTTTAGAGTTACAAAAAATGGATTTTGAGTGCAGGGTGCGACAAAGTGGATAAGATGATGAAAATTTAGAATGGGCCATCTGGCGTGTCTAGTTGGTATAGAGACAACATTTATTTAATTGGATATATGAGTCAAGCGCGTGATATACAACATTTATAGCGTAGAGTACAATACAGCAAAGCTGGTCCCCATTCGCGTGTGCAACATGCTTTATTCTTTTTATAATAACTACATTTAATAAATTTATTATATTATTTGATACACACAATTTTGATTTGAATGAAAATAAAATTAGAATACTATTGATAGTGAATCGAGCTAAATGATATCTTCATATACTAATTGACAATTCAACAAATTAGTGTATGTATGAAAATACGGAGTAATTATGAAGGATAAATACGAAATTACTTCCTCCAATTCAAAATAATTGATATTTGATTTTTTTAAAATTGAGCTTTATTGTCGATTATTAATTATTAATTTACTTTAAAGAAATATAAATTTATATAATTGGATTCATATTTTAAAATATTTTCATAATATTAATTTTTCTAATAATATAATTAAAGATTAGTTGAAAATTAAAAATTTATTTTAAGAAATTCAATTGTTTTAAATTTGAAAGAATATAACTAATGAGAAATGAGTAGTGAGCATTTGTCAGATCCGTCCTTTTAGTTTTCCCTCCATATTTAATGCTGCGCCTTTTTTGCTCGTCACCCAAATCCTCAATTTCCAAAACACAAAGTACACAAAACACCCACGAAATTTGGTAAAAACACATCTTTCATAATGATTATAGTTGGGTATCCATCCGATCACACATACTCCCTATTAAAAACATATTTATAAAATCAATGATGTTTTAAGTTTAACAACTTTTAGTTAAATACGGAGTAATTGTTAAATTTTTATTTCTTAATGTTACGTGATAATCATATGAATTTTGTAGGAACAAACATGTACGATCGATGGTAACTTTTGTTAAAATAAAAATATAGGAGTAATAAATATACGTGTACACTAAAATAAGGAAAGACATTAAAACTCGCACGCTGCTGACTTGTACTGGTTTGTTTGTTTTGGGGGTAACTAGGGGAATCAGGAAGAGTTTAATAATTTTATTGTTTGGGAATTCAATTAGTTGCTCTAGAAAAGAATGTATTACGCCATTTTACTCGCAAATCATTCTGCTTTAAATTAGGGGAAGAATGGCAGATATAAGCAATGATTTAATATATTACCATAAACGAAAATTATTATTATCTGAAACAACATTTAATTTATTCTTCCTAATTTACCATGATTTTCTTCCCTTAAGATAATTTTAAATATTTCTATACCATAAATTACTTTAGATCAAACATAAGCATTAAGGAAAAACAAAATGAACAACTAACAATGAAGCGTAAATAGTGAGTCATTATATCACAAATTAATATTAAAAATTAAATAGTATTTTTCAACAAAATAAAATTTAAACTCAAAGACTATACTTATAAATAGGAGAGGAGTAAAATAGTCGTTTCATGCATGCAACTTTGTTTCGGTGTGACTTTAACTCCCTTGAAATTAATGGAAGAAAGAACCTAATAGATTGAAGTTTGAATAGCCCTTTATGATGATTGAAAAAGGTAAAAGTTAAACTTTTTAGTTAGCAAAAAAATGGTATAAAAACCCATCATTTATTTTTGCCATTTTGTCTTTTTGGTTACTACCCCGAGTATGATATAGTTGGTCAAATAATCCTTGTACTTTTTTCTGAACAGTACATTTTAGAAAGAAAATATGGTCTTCTTCTTTTCTGCTAAAAAACCATAAGATTTACTCTATAGCAAAAGTACTCAATCATTTCTCATGTCATTGTCATCAATACATAGTATATATTTTTATTTAAGTTGTCTATTTTCCGGTTTTATTTTTTATTTTTGGATATATATAGCTTGTTTATGAACTCATTTCATAGTTCAAATGTCTAATCTTTGGTTTATATTTTGGCAGGTTCATAAAGATTCATTCTTCCTGATTGATATAGTGTATATTGATTTGTGTTGCTGTTAATATGAAGATATTTTTAGTTGGGCATTGCCATTGGTTTTCAAGAATAATGTTTTGGTTGATTTGAAGTCTAAAGACTGAGTCTTTTTGAGAAATATTTGCTGCCATTTTGCTCAAATGTAAGTAACCCAAATTACAATACTGCATATTAAATCAGTTATCTGACTGTTCTGGAGCATTTCTTGCATTTTGATTTCCTTTTTATGCTGCCATTTTATGCTTATTTGTTCCTCTTTTGATTCTTTGTACTGAGTTTTGATGCTGCTATGAGTTTATGCTGTTTAATAATTTTCCATTTTTGTATAAAGGAATATTTATGCTAAATTGGTTGCAGTTTCATGATGTATGCTTACAATAGATCCTCTATAATGTAATGCTCCTAAGAAGCTCCCCTCCTTTCTTTGTGTATGTCTGGCCAAACATATTGTATATGTAATTCCTAGTCTAAGCTGTAGGTTTTATATGTCATAACGCTGAAAGGGTTTATTGAGCTTCCATTGTTTGACCTTAATTTTTTATGATGAATTTGTTTTAAACATTTGTTCCTTCTTGCAGGTGCTTAGCTTTACCTGAATGCATCGATGGACTTTCATTGTAGTGAGGATTGTTAAAAATGGATCTCTGGGAAGAGAATTCTAGATATGGGTCATTTGCGAGTACAACTTCAAGGACTATGTCATCTTCTTCTTTGCAATTTTTCTCTGCTGATCAATCTCCCTTTTTCTCTCCAAAATCACTTCTAAGTCGATTATCTATAAGTTCTGGCAAATCATGTTCCGTCACTCATACACATGTGGATCCATTAGACATTAATTCCAAGGTCGCAGAAACTGAGTCTTTTATAGATGTCGGGTTTGCCTCATCAGATGTTCGTCCTGTAAATGCACAACGAACTTCAAATAATCTTCAGAAGTTGGATCACACGTCTTCTTCCAATTGCATTTCCAGTTACACCCTCTCCAATTTTGGCGTTGATCATGAATATGATTCACCCAGGTATAAGGGACGACAGAGGAGAAATGTAAGAAGAAAGCATGAGACATCTGTAATTCCTGTTTCTACTTATTTTTCATCATACAGACTGAGAAGCTGTGATGTTTACATAGGCTTTCATGGTCGTAAACCTTTATTAGTGCTGTTCACAAAATGGCTTCGGGCTGAGCTAGAAGTGCAAGGTCTACGTTGCTTTGTCACAGATAGAGGTGGTTATAGTACCTCACGAAAGCACCGCACTGCTGAAAAGGCAATGGATGCTTGTTCATTTGGAGTTGTGATATTAACAAGGAAATCTTTCAGAAACCCTTATACCATAGAAGAGTTGAGATTCTTCTCCAGCAAGAAGAATTTGGTTCCCATCTACTTTGATTTGGTCCCCAATGATTGCCTTGTCAGGGACATCATTGAGAAAAGAGGGGAGCTGTGGGAGAAACACGGTGGGGAACTCTGGCTTGTCTATGAGGGACTGGAAAGGAATGGAGAGATGCAGTGAGTGCCCTTTCTCGTGTTGATGAGTGGAAACTTGAAGCTCAAGATGGAAAGTGGAGAGACTGTATACTAAGGGCTGTCACTCTATTGGCACTGAGGTTGGGGAGGAGAAGTGTTGCTGACAGGCTAACCAAATGGAGGGAGAAAGCAGAGAAAGAGGAATTCCCTTTTCCTCGAAATGACAATTTTTTTGGGAGGAAAAAAGAGTTATCTGAATTGGAGTTCATGCTTTTTGGTGATGCCCGGGGGGATGCAGATAAAGACTATTTTGATCTGAAGGCCAGACCCAGGAAAAAGAATTTGACTATTGGTTGGGGTACGAGTAATTCCATATTCGAAAAGAGAAGGGAGAGACAAACTAATTGTATCAAGAGGAAGGGAAAAGAACCTGTTGTGTGGAAGGAATCTGAAAAGGTGATCGAGATGCAAAATGCTGAATTTCCTCAAGCACAGGTTCAAACTCCAAAACTGAAGGGTAAGAATCCTAGGAGGAGAAGATCGATGAAAATCGTCTATGGTAAAGGCATTGCTAGTGTGTCTGGAGAGTCGGGTATAGGGAAGACAGAGCTACTTCTTGAATTTGCTTATAGATTTCATCAAAGATATAAAATGGTCTTATGGATTGGAGGAGAAAGCAGATATATCAGACATAATTATTTGAACCTATGGTCTTTTTTAGAGATTGATGTAGGAGTTGACAATTACCTTGAGAAAAGCCGGATGAAGAGCTTTGAGGAACAAGAAGAGGATGCAATAGCTAGGGAGCGTAAGGAGCTTATGAGAAACATCCCATATTTAGTGATAATTGATAATTTGGAGAGTGAAAAGGATTGGTGGGATCATAAACTAATTATGGATCTTCTCCCACGATTTGGGGGAGAAACACATGTAATTATATCTACACGCCTCTCCCGTGTGATGAATTTTGAACCTTTAAAGCTTTCTTACCTATCAGGTGTCGAGTCAATGTCTTTAATGCAAGGTGGTGCAAGAGATTATCCAATAGCAGAAGTTGATGCATTACGAGCCATAGAAGAAAAACTTGGAAGGTTAACCCTCGGATTAGCCATTGTTGGGGCTATATTAACTGAGCTCCCTATAAGTCCTAGTAGATTATTGGATACCATCAATCGAATCCCTTCTAAGGATGTCTCATGGAGTGGCAGGCAATATCAGAGTCTAAGGCGGAATAATTTCCTTCTGCAACTTGTTGAAGTATGTTTTTCTATATTTGACCATGCAGAAGGACCCAAAAGTTTGGCTACTAGAATGGTTCTGGCAAGTGGTTGGTTTGCCCCTGCACCCATTCCTGTTTCTCTCTTAGCAGTGGCTGCCCATAAAGTTCCTGAGAAACACCATCATCAACATCACTGGAAGAAAGTTTTGCGCTCTCTAAGTTGTGGGTTATCATCATCCTATGCTAAGAAGTCGGAGGCAGAAGCATCTTCTTTGCTTCTAAGATTTAATATCGCGAGAAGTTGTGTTAAAGATGGCCACATCCAATTTAACCAGCTTCTTAAGCTTTATGCCCGAAGGAAAGGAGTTATTGGAGTTGCACAAGCCACGGTGCAAGCTGTAATTTCCAAAGGTTCCATAGCTCATCACTCAGAACACATATGGGCAGCATGTTTCCTCATCTTTGGATTTCGGAATGAGCCTGTAGTTGTTGAGCTTAAGGTGGCCGAGTTGTTGTATCTTGTCAAAGAAATAATTCTACCATTAGCTATCAGAACGTTTATTACATTCTCTCGCTGCAGTGCTGCCCTTGAACTTCTTCGTGTATGTACAGATGCACTAGAACCTGCAGATCAGGCATTTGTGACCCCAGTTGAGAAATGGTTGGACAAATCACTCTGTTGGAGACCAATCCAAACAAATGCTCAGTTAAATCCATTTCTTTGGCAGGAGCTTGCATTATCAAGAGCGACCGTGCTTGAAATCAGGGCAAAGCTTATGATGAGAGGAGGGCAGTTCGATATCGGGGATGACCTAATACGGAAATCCATTTTTATTAGAACTTCAATCTGCGGCGAAGACCATCCGGACACAGTTTCTGCTCAGGAAACGCTTGGTAAAATTACTAGACTCCTGTCAAATATTCAAAACCATACTTCCCTATAGAGTTCCATACCTTTTTAGTTCCTTTTTCTTCTTCTAAATATAGTTTATATTAGATTTACAGAAGTGTTAGAATAAATTGTTTCATCAGTTCAGGAATGAATGTTACATAGTAATTTTACATCTCTTATCATTCAATATATATATTACTATCTTTCATTGTCTATTTACTCTGAGCTCTTAACATTTCCAAATTCCAATGCGTACACTAAAATTGGCGGCATAGTTATGTTTTTGCATGTTATTACCTTGATACGTTGGTAGTCATCAATTGGTTTGGCAGCATGGTTATTTTTATACAATATATATATATTTTTTTTTGTTAAAACTCAAAGTTACATGAAAGAATTGTTTTTTAAAAAATTTATTAATTTTTTGTTGAATTACTCAGAGTTGGGCCTGGAATCCATGTTAATTATTGTTTCAAAATTTTAACTTGTAAATAAATTTTTATATATACATTTGTATAATAAATACAAATTTATTGTCAATTATTATATTCTTGGATTCTTCGGTCTCCACACAGTTGTTGAGTTGTGAAGACTAATTCTGATTAAGTTAGAGTTTGACAGTAGTATATTTTGGAAAACGTTAATAAAGTTTGGAGTTCTTGATGTCAGTTTGAGGTGTTCTTGATGATAGAGTTTGATAACTTGTTTGGCAAGTTTGATAACTGTTTGATAGGTTTGTGGTTCTTGATGGTCAGTAGCAGATGCAAATTGTCACCTTGCATGTCCTATATATATGAGGGTTAGGAGTTTTTTTTATGAGTGTGTGATATATCACCACGCCCAAGAAGCGAGATAAAATAGAGATTCGCAGAGAGCTAGAAAGAAAAATATTTTGAGAGGCTTGTAATTGAGATTTTCGTAATACATGAAAGCAATTTCGGTGGGGAATGCGTTTTTGGATGTTGAGTGTATTCTGCGTCGATTGATAGATGGTAGAATCAGTTCTTGAAGTCTAAGTAAACAATTCTTTCGATGATTATTAGTAGATCTACTTACGATGGGATTTGGATTATACCAGCGTTGAGGAGTGAAGCCAAGGGTAAATCTTGTGTGTTTAATTTTCTGAATTTATTCTTTACATTTGTCGTATGCGAGATTGAGTGGAGTATCCCGATGCAGTGGATCTAAATAATTAGTATAATTGATGATACCACAATTATTGTTAATTACGGATTAAGATCATGTCGTTGTGTATCCTGAACGAAATCTGAGTTATTGTCAATTATGTGGTTGCTTGCGATAACGGTGTGGATTTCTAACAATTATTCGGAAGCGAGGTTTGGATGATTGAAAGGCTATTCATATGTTGTATGACTGGATTGAAAGAATGGTGTTGATATTGATGTGAAGCTGCTAGGTAGGACCAATATGGTGGAAGATGGAATTGTCTCTTAGGTTTGATTCTCGAGCATCATATGTTGTCGCCGGAGATTTCTTGGAAAGGTTCATCTTGAAGATGAAAGGTCCCTGGAGATTTATGATTTAGTGGTATTGAATTAACATATCGCGGGTTATGTCATTGAAGGTCTTAGTTGGGAAGAATTAAACCGATTAGATGGAAGATTCCTAGAGCAAATTTGTAACATGGGTGATGTTTGTTTTGAGGTTTATCAAAAGCGATTCTATATGGAACATTAGAGGATTAGATTTGTTGCCCGGCTCGATGGACTAATCTTGTTCGGAAGCAGTTTGAAGTGCGACTCGGGATCGTGTGGATTTATCGGTTGTCAAAGGTCACGATGAAAGTACATGATGGAAGAGATAGACTCAAGTTGATTTCGGTTGTGTGGATTCATGGGGTATCGAAAGATATGATAGAAGGTCACAGTGAAATCTGGGAGCCATTGCTGATGTTGTTCGTGAGGAGCATTATTAGGTGCAAGTCACGATGGGCTGTGGTCGAAGGGTTAAAATAACGGAAGTATGGTAGATCGTTTGGTGGGGATGACTAGGAAGAACTTGGTGAGAGATCGGTGTACAAACCATAGGTGAAAATCGACATGGTAGTTTCTTGGATGGTGGTAGAAATGGTTGTCGTGGCAACATGAAGTTTCTCGGTGTTAGATTCATTTTGTCGTGGGTAACGTCCTAGGTTGAAGTACGGTGAGATATTCTGGAAGTTCTGGGATGCCATGAGAAGCAACCGAAGGCATGTTGTAGTTATCATGCAGGAGATTTAGGCGGGCGTGTTTCAAGCGCGTGTAAGAGGGCTCCGACCTCTTTAAGATTTGGTTAGCGAAAAAATGATTAATGAATCGATTAAGTGGAAGTTGTCGGCCGGCGAGGAAAAGAAAGAAGAAGAGAGATTCATTCTTGACCCAATCGGGCAGAAGGATTTCAGAGATACCTCGGTGAAGATCGAGAAGATCTAGTAGGTAAAGAAAGAACATTGTGTTGTTGAATGTGGTGAAAATTCCAACAAGACAAGGGAATTTGACGTGTCTCTTTGATAGTCAAGTTGGTGGACGTTCAAAAGTTGTTCTTGGATTGGTGAAAACATCCTTTGCGGTTAGGGATCGAAACGATTGGGAGTTCGAGAATGATGAATTCGGAAGGATTCTTTGTAGATTGGTACTTGAAGATGAGTATCGAATTAGTCTTAGTGGAAAGATTTTGAGTTGTGAAATTGTCACTTGGCCAAGTGAGTTGTAGTGGCTATATTTTAGTGGAAACTTGATAAATAAGTTTGGTGTTACTTGATGATCAAGTTTGATAACTTGTTTGACAAGTTTGGGATTACTTGATGGTCATGTAACAAGATGCAAATTATCACTTTGTATGTCCTATATATACGAGGGTTAGGAGTCTTTCGTGGGTGTGTGAGGATATCACCGCTTTCGAAAGTGATTAAAATAGATAGATTCATAGAGACTCAAGAAATAAAAATATTTTGAGACTTGTAATTGAGATTTTTATTAATACATCTTGGCTTATTCCCGATTGAGAGATCTTGTTTACAGAGATTTGAGTGTATTAACACATCGATTCTTCAGATGGTAGAATAAGATTAACTGAAGTATTGTAAACAATTCTTAGGTGATTATTAGTGGATACCCAGTAGTGGATTAGGCTACCAGCATTGAGGGTGAGCATGATAAATCTTGTAGTATTTAATTCTTGTAATTTATTTTTACGTTTGTCGTAATAAGATTAGTAGGTATCAAACACGGTGGATCTTAGTAATTAGTATAATTGATGATACCATAATTATTGTTAATTACGAATTAAGATAAGTGTTAATGGATTGTATATCACAGCGAGAAATCAGGGGTTAATTATCGATTATAGAGTTGCTCGATAATGGTGTAGTATTCTTAATAATAGTAGGGAATATATTTGGACTTGCGCGAGGACCATCTAGCATTTGACTCTCTTTATGATATTAGTATTGTGCTTAACTTTGATCTCTTCTGCATATTTAACAAGAGAAATATATACATCCATAGTACATAAAGCACTGTGTAGTGTAATCTTTTGGTATTCAAAAGCCAAGACAGGTGATTAGAATAAATATTGTCAACAATAAGAGAATAATCAACTACTGTATATGTTATATATATTGATAGAATCAAAATCTTTTAATGGACAAAAACTGGCTTTTAATTATTAATAATCTATCTGAGTAACAAAATAGAAGTACTTCGATTGTATAACTCGACAACTTTATACCTTTCAGATTGGCATATATGCACGCTGCCAAGATGAAAATTAGCCAGGAATTTAATAAGTTTATCAGACCAATCATATGCTAAAATGTGCAAGTATTGCAATGATTTGATATTGAAGTACCCTTGTATTTTAGTGGATTTTATTCAATATGCATTGGTCAAAAGATAAAAAGCTTGGAATGTTTTAATAAATTTCAGTTGCCAGCTCGGTGCGTGGTGGTTAAATTAAATAATTATTCTTTACAATCTGATCTTGCCATTATAATTATTTTTGTTCTACGGAGTATATTTGATTCCCAGGTTGTTTAAACATAACTAGGTAAGAGCATTATAGTAATTATAACAGGTTGATACGATTAGAAGACAAATAAATATTATTCCTTGTATTGACTTGGTTTGATGGAAACGAACTAGCAAGTCCTTGTGATAAATCACATAAAGTAAATTATTAATAATATAATCTCCAACCATATCTTCTTAATTAATACGTATTCCCTTTGTTTTTCTATAATATCTCATCAATATTTCTTATGACTCGGTATTTCTTCTGAGTATCAATTATCATCTTATTTCTTCTAAATAATAACAATCATCCTTAATAAAAATATAATGTATTAGTACCGTATAATAAAAATATAATGTATTAATTAAAGAATGATCATCCAAGTTTATTCTAGTAGGAGGATGTAATTGAAATTGACAGAACATACAAATCTAGCTAGGCGCATATCTCATTCTTAATTTATTATCACAACATTCCTACTAATACAATTATGAGAATTAGATATATAACACTTCCTAGCCTTCCTACCCTATTTAGAAAATGATTTTTAGTCTTAGAGGTACACTAATACTTTGAGAATAAAAACACAATAATGCGCCGCCAACTGAAACATCAAAGTTGTAGCATGTAGCATTTTGTTTAATTGATTAATTATCTTGGGTAGCTGAAATATTGATACTCCTGAGTTGCACTAAAGTTGTTGATAAAAGGTGTCTTTGCCATCATCATCGAACCATATTCCTCCTCATGCAACCCATCAACCTATAGTTCAATTTTACAAAACAAGAAATCTGACACTTGAATAATGTACATCCTTATAAACTTTCAACACATAATAGATATAATCTAATTGATATGTTAGGTGCATTAGACATGTCATGTTACACTTCAATTATGCGAAAGAATATGAGCTTATTTGTAAACTCCCGATAACTTTTTTTTTTAATATATAATGAAAACCATGAATTCTTAACATAACGAGAAAACTGGGTAGTAAATATTACCCGAAATACTTCGTCGTCTACAAATCGACAATCATTGAACATTGTTGTTTTTGGAAGATCTCCGGGCTCATCATTCCGGGCGAACCTACCACGGATTCTTGGTCTGGTGTCCGCTAATGTTTTCCGGCATGCATACTGTGAAATAATTAAATATAATCAAGAAACCTATAACACTCTTAGTGGAAGCATTAATCTAATAAGTACTAAACTACTAATGACCATAAAGTGAAATTAAATAATAACCTTAATTGTTTTGTTGAAATTTCTTTGAGTCCTCTTTGATTTGTACCTATCAATCCGTTCTTTCCTCTCCTCTGAACTATATCGTCCCACTTTGTTATTTCCTGCTTCCTCTATGAATGATGATCTCTCTGTTGACAATGAGGACAATACATTTCTTGTTGCTACTGTTTTCATCTTCTATTTAATACAAATAAAATACTATAAAATTATTTTTCAACACCAACTCAAAATAAATAAATATTAATAACAGAACATACAACTATGCTAACACATTAATTTTGTAATTTCAAGAACTATTAAAAATTGACAGTGTACTCACATGTAAATCTCCAGTGCTGCACACCCTTCTCATCTGATTTGAAGAAAAGCTACTACTTTTAGGAGAACCAACAAGTTGATTCTGCAAATTTGGTGACTCCATTAAACTATCAAATCCAGGTTGAAACATTAAATTTGGTTTGATTACAAAAGAGTTGCTGCTATAGCTCCTTTGCATCAACTTAGGTGTACCCAAACTACCATAACAAGTTTCAAAGGGGTTGGTATAGGAGCCATAATCAAGAGGGACATGCAGATCCTCTGTTTTGATATCCAAGGGAGGCAATTCTGCATATAAAGAATCTGAACTTGTATCATTTTGCAACTGAGTCGAAGATTGGCAAATTGAGAGATTTTCAAGTTGATGGCTTGGTGGTGATGGTGACAAAAGAAATGAAGCAATTTGGTCAAATGAATTGGAATCATCAACACGGGGTTGTTCACAATCTTGAACTGGGTAGTTTTGTTCTAAAACTTGGAAAATATCATCATGTTGTTGATGATCAATGGTGCATGAATCAGAGAAAGGAGAAAATGGATCAGAGAACCGAGAGTCCTCAAAGATGAAGAGCTCAGAAGACATTGAAACAAGACTTTGTTTTGGGACAAAAACTTAATTAATTTATTGTGAAATTGTAAAGAAATGGTGATTACACAAGTTGTTGAAGAAGTGATGAAGAAATGGTGAGTAAGGACAGTTGAGTTCTGGTTCTTTACATCAGAAATTTTTGTCCATTGCAGAGGAAGATGACAAGAAATTCATTTATTTCAGTGTGTCAACTTAAAACACTATGTAAATGACACCCTCTTTGTGTAGGACGAAGCCAGTTTAATATAGGAATTCTCAGCCTCTTGCAATGCTTGAAAAAACAACAAAAACAAGTGTATGTGACAAGACAGGTGGTATGAAAGATCATTAAATTGCTAACTGGTCCTTTTACTTCACAAAGTTCTTTTGCCCCCCATTTTTTCTTTGTATTGAAAAATCGAAGTCAATAATTTGTTACAAATTATGAAATAAATAAGTATTTTAATAAAGAGTGGGAGCCTAATGATCAAGTGAATATGTTCATTCAAAGCCTTGAACCAAAGACCAAGTCTATAAACCATTGATCATAGCTTCTCCATATTAAGTTTATGACTTTTATAGGCTTAATTTTGAACTAGCTTCAGTTTTCAAAATTAACACATAAATCTTTCAACCTTTAAAATAAATACCTAAACTAAAAAATAAATAAATTATTTTTTGACATCTGAGATTAATTTAGTAGGTAAATCCAAAGCTAATTTTGGAATATAAAAAAGTAAGGCTAAAATTGAATATGTTTTACTTTTAGAGCCAAAATTGAAAATCGCATAACGGTGGTGGTGGTGGAAGAGAAAGTTTGTGTAAAATTGAATAATCTCTCAACTGATATTAATGATACAATTTACAATTTATACAATAAACCTACTACCGGGCTCTATACAATAAAATAGCCCATCATAATACTAATCGATTAACTCATAATATCCAGTAATACCACCCCTCAAGTTGGAGGATGAAGATTTAAAATGCCTAACTTGCGGCTAAAATTCAAAATGTTTCCTGCCGCTAGAAAGCAGTCGCCTATTTGTTCGTGAGGTAGAAACATGAGAAATGTGAATCGTTCCATTTAACCACAAAAAATGACAACCAATCTCTATATGCTTCGATGTTCATGAAAACCGGATTCTATGCCAAATTAAGCCGATCGAGACTATCACACAATATCCCCATAGGTTGCGTATGAGATATCCCAAAACAGTTGAGCAAAGCCTTCAACCATTTCAACTCATGGCGGTGAAGGTTTAGATGACATTCTGGCTTTCGTCGCATTTATCGAGCAACAATAACCTATTTCTTCTTTCTTCAAGACACATGAAGCCACTCCCTGTGAACATAATCCATCCAAAGAACGGAACGACGCAGTGAGTGGACACCAGCCCGCAATCGTAATCATTACTCAACCTCAGAATTGCAAATCAAGATCACAACAAAATACTCGACCGGCACTCTTTTCGTATACTTTACCACTCGCAACGCGAATAACTAAAGGGTCGTGGATGGTATACTTTGGTAACCGTGATAACACGTGAACAACAAATGACAACCGGAACGATAAAGACACATATATCAACGACCTACTAACGCATTTAGAGTATTGTTTCATGCATCCGTAGAAGCTAATACTAGTCGAGCCGCCTAAGTCAGTATTTTGCCCATTCAAAACCGCCGTGCTTGGGCCCCAATAAAACCATTCTTCGGTAATAATAAGAATATATTCACGAATTTAA
Organism: Lithospermum erythrorhizon; assembly: GCA_019722365.1. NCBI lineage: Eukaryota > Viridiplantae > Streptophyta > Magnoliopsida > Boraginales > Boraginaceae > Lithospermum > Lithospermum erythrorhizon. The sequence continues at coordinate 577,999 of JADFUC010000852.1, read as the reverse complement.
ATATTCCTTCTTGGTCATGTGGGCAACTCTACCCCTTAAAAATACTGCACGTCTAAATCCTCGATATGAAAACACGAGCAAAGATATTACTGAATCGAGATCGTTAGCTCGAATCATTACTCCGAGATTATCAAATCATCGACATATACCAAAGACATGTTATCGAACATTATCCTTACATAATGTAAAACAGAGAGTAGTTTAATAAGACCTAACAAAACTATACTCAAGAAAGGCTGTTAGTTTCCCCGAGAACCAACAACCCAGAAGCCCGTTTAACCATACAACGACTGCGGGAAGGCAAAACCACCTCGGCGGCTCAGAAACCCCGAGGCGCTTCATATATACTTCCTCAGAGAATTCCCTATGGAGAACGCATTATGGACATCCATCTCGATGCAATTTAATCGCCGCTACCGCGATCGCCGAACGCCCCGAACAAAGGACCATCTTGCCAATTCTCGAGCGAAGCGCAGCCACGATACTAATCCCCAACTCTGACGGTTACCAAAGATGACCAGGAGAGCTCTTTAAAGATCTACTGTGTCGAGCCTTATAGACCCATTGAGTGCCAAGAGCCTTTTTGCCCTCTGGTAGCTCTATCATGCTTCGTGTTCCAATTTCTTCCAACGCATTAATCTCCTTCTACATAGCCTCACGCCATTGAGGATACAACATTGCCTCTTTAAAGGATCTCGCTCAAGACTGCGGTTACAAATTTCGCAAGAAAAGTTCGCGGCCCAATAGAAAGCTGACATAATTTACTCTAATGTGCACAGGATAAAGAGTACTTGAGGTCCGATCGGGCAAAACTGCGGTAGACGGGACTACACTTTTGAACAAGAGATATGACATAATCCCGAAGCTTAACCGAAGATATTTTAGCGCGTTGACCTCGTCCCAGTTGAATAGGCTCATTCGAGCCAACACTATTGCCAACCCCCGGAAACTTACTTTCCCGCACAGTACCCGGTTCGACAACATCCGAACCAGCCGCCGCGGGCACTACTCAAAGCACAAGCCTCGTCCGAGCCAAGTAGGTGGATGTATCCAAATTCTAACGAACTTCAACGTCCTCAATGGGAGAGAACAAGCACCAAGGTCACACCAATAGACTTGAATAGGGAACATAATCACAGCAACATTTCTAAGGGAGTGGTCCGACTAGGCAAAGTGAATGGAATCCAAGAGAGTGGAAACTCAATCATAAACAATTACATCATGAGATACAAAGTATGTCTCAGAATCTAAATCAAATAGTTTCCACCCCTTTTTCCCATAAGGATAGCCCACAAAATACACTTACGACTACGACTACTAAACTTGTCCAACTTTGATTTTTGATCATGAGCAAAACATAAAGACCCAAAAACATGCAATTCAGTGTAAGATGGAGCCGTGTCGTGTAACACCTCATACGGAGACTTAAAATTCAACACACTAGAGGAAGTATGATTAATTAAATAGCCAACTGTCAAGATACATTCACCCCAAAACTTAATAGGTAAATTAGCCTGAAATCACAAAGCACGAATTTTAGATGAAATATGTCTATGCTTTTTATGATTTTGGCCCTACCATTTTGCCGAGGAGTACCAACACAAGAAGTTTGAAAAATAATTCCTAAAGGAAAAAATACTCAATGGAAGAGTCGAAGATGGGCACCGCATCATTATCACTCCTTATAAACTGAACTTTAGCTTGAAATTGACGATCAATCATAGCAAATTGCATAAAGTACTTGTAAACTTCGGTTTTATCAACAAGTAAAAATCACCAAACAGCACGACAGAAATCATCAACTATAGTAAAAAAAATATCTAGCACCACAAGCACATACGCATTAGAAATCACAAATGCCAATGAATCAATCAAACAACGAATGGCCTTATGCTCACTACCACCAAAAAGGATTCTAGACTGCTTTACCCCATTTACACACAACGCAGGCTTTATTCGATAACTGACAAGAACTAGAAATAAAAGGTAAGGCCCTAACTACTCTGTCTGAGGGATGACCCAGTCTGCGATGCCACAAATCCGGAAACACCTTCCATTCATACAAAGAACCAAGTCTCGTGAATACCGGTGCAGAGTTCGCTCCATCGCCACCGAGCCCAAGCAGTTCTCTGTATGTGGGTCCTCAGATAATGCAAAGATTCTTAGTAAAATTTAATCACACAATTCAAAGGGTCACGAATGGTCACAAAAATTAAAATGCAAACTAAGGAACATATGTAACATCACGCAATACAAAATGGGAAGATAGATACATTATCACGCTTAACAAAGACTAGAGACTTATCCATCCGAGATAATTGTAAATGTCAATACTATCATATAATAAACTCAAATCACCGCCATGACTCGAGGCACCAGAATCAATGATCCAATTGCTAGCCAATAACTTACCGGTTAATTTATCAAGAAAACCAAGAGATTATCAAAATTACCCGTAAGAGACATGAGCGCTTCCCCACGCCTCGACAACGATCCATCGAACCACTCGCACCACTGAATCAAATTCACTCACGCATTCAAATAAATCCAAATAGACCATGTCCTTTGCCGCAGGGTCCTACTCGAATCAAGAAGACTCGCCGGCTTACCTAATTCGAACCAATAGAACCAAAGCTACCACTCCATTCAACCATGACCAGTCTGCCCCAATCTTCGGGAATCCATAAGCCAAAAAATGTGTCAAAAACATCGTGGCCCACACGACAGTAATAAGTGCATTCGGGACGCTGCCTAAAACGGTAGACGTATCTCGGTGCGGTAGACCGAATCGCCGGTAATCAACACAACATCCTAACTAATCAGAACTTGGAAGCCCTCGGCCGCTTCCTCCGAAGATGGTACGATAAAGACGACAACCGTGAGGTTGCGTGTGTCTTGAGACAAAGAATGACGAACGGGGCGGCTCCAAACTTCTCCGCCAGCATTTAATACCACACAAAAACTCATGGAGTCTATTATTATCCTGCTTTTGCAGAAACTGCTCACCCAAATCACACATACAAAAACCACAACGACAAGAGGGAAGTGGGTCATAAGTAGCCAATTCATCCCATAGCGGCTGGAGTTTACCAAAATAATGAGCAACAGACATCGTTGAGGGTTGCTTACACTCGCCTAATGCAGCCTTCAACCTGCTGGGTTAAGTAGTAATTAATTATCAACGCCAAAACCGACGTTGTAAAACAACCCATAATGGACGTGCCTCCTCAAAGTATAGAATAGTTTTGCGGAGGGACATATCAATTGTATTTAAAATCCACTGAACAAGCATGACTTGAATGCACTGCCAATTGGCTATCAATGAACCAGACGTGGGTTTGACAATAGATCCATCAATGAAACCAAATTTTCTTTGGGTTTAACAATGGACCCATTAATGAAACCAAATTTTCTTTCAGCGATAAATGATGACATCTAGTTATATCGACCACTCATCATAATTTTTACCATTAAAAACAACCGTGTTAATAATGTTACCGGGATTATCATTAGAACTTAAATAAAAGAGAGGCTACCAAGCTTGGGGGTGGTGGGGACGCCATGGATTTGTGGTGGAGATGTTTGTGATTGGCAGTGGATGGGTACATGGGGACGTGACACTAGCTCCTTCATTCGCCGAGTGATGATCATCGGACATGGTGAAGGAAGTAACGGGAAGTGGTTACAGAATCTTGGGGAGGCATTTAAAAGATGGCCCAGTTAAATACACTTTTCAATTGATATTAATGATACAGTTTCACAATTTACATAGTAAACCCACATTGCCTCCTATATAATAAAAATAGTCCATCATAATACTAATCACTAATTCATAATATCCCGTAATAGTCCTGTGTGATTTAATTTTCAAAGAGAGAGGCTTCCTGCCTGAGTATGAGCAAATGGAGGGCAATAAGGGGTGAGTGGATGATGAGGTTTTAATAATTTTGGGTAGGTGTCATTTTTAAATAGTTTCATAAAGATGTTATTTTTTGTAAAAAAACCATTTCAAAATATGCTAATGTTGTAATTTTTCTTTGTTCAGGCTTTGTCAATCCGTAGGTCAGTAAGTGAACGTGTTGTTCGTGTTTGTTCCGGAACGAGGTCAGTATATATATTTTCGACGTTGTGTTAACTTTGTAGAGCTAATGACGATTACCACCAAGCAAGGACGTGTTCTTTGTATATTGTTGATTGGTGACTTGAACATAGTCCTTTATTTATTTATTGCGACTGTGATGAATTGTTCTCTCTAACTACACATCTACCGGAAGACCAGGAATTTCTCTGATCGCCAAAGTATGATTAATGGTGCAAGTATCTTAATTACATTGAGCTTCTTCTGAGTTATGGTGAACTTATGAGTTATGACTACTGTGTTCTACGTAATGTGAATTTAAAAATCATTACTGCATTGATCAATTTTGTTGCAAGGCATGAATGCATTGACTAACTTCTATTTAAGATTTGTTTTTGATGATTGGTTAATCTCTTCTTGAGAGGAGATTAACTATTGAGTGGATTGTAGTCACCATTATCCTCAGTTTGATCTGCCCCCTCCTTGGCAACGGCCTGATGCTCTAAACTTTTGATTACAAGTAAGAGTATTACCTCTTGTGATTCCGTATTTTGCTCCAAAGTTGTTAACTTCACAAGTTGGTGTGAATATGCTTTCAAGAAGATGAAGGTGTTGTAGTTGATATTATGTTGGACATGGTCTATTGGGTATGTTGGTTTTATGGTAAATGGAGATTTTAAATCTTTTTGTTTGATTAATTTCTCCTGCCCATGGTATAAGCTGAATGAAGAATGAGGCTGGAGGGCAGGCTGGGAGTATGCCAGCAGGTTATATTCATCTGTACAAGATTCTGTTCATAGTAAATTGAGACAAGATTGAGTTATTATCTTAGCAAGGGATTACTGGTATTTGATTATTTTCATGATTCTCATTGTGAGATAGATAATCTTTTAACTTTAAAAAATAAGAATAAACTTTATTTTGAATGTGTTCAATATCTGCTTCTTCTTCCATCGTAATATAATTATTAATGTCTTAATTAATATATATTCCTCCGTTGAAATAGTTTAGATAAAATTTTATTTATTAAGGTCAATGAATATATTGATTGTAAAAACTATATTGAAACAAAACCATATCAGATTGTAAAAACGTATATTAAAAAATCTAAACAATCAACTATCAGAAAAAGAATTTTTTCTGCATTTATCATATTTTGGCACGAAGCACATAATTTTGATATGGAAACACAATTTTCTAGAATTAGCATTGAAAATCTTACAAAAAAAGCTGAATGGAGGGAATTTTGGGCCTGACACCAGAATCAACTGCTGCTATGTGGGAATACTAAGAAATGTATTCGGCTGCACATGTTTGATGGAGGCTGAGCTGGCCATGTTATGGATGATCAGGGCTCACATAGGGTTAAGAAGTTTAATTTACCTATAAGTGATGTTTTGTATATTCTATATATTAATGATTTGTATACTCTATTGGATTATTTTGTAGTTGTTTCTTAAGGCTAAAGGAATGAGAATTAGTCAACTTAATGGACACAAACAAGATGTTCAGGCAGCTCAATCAGTGGTCCTCCCTAACTTAGCACTTCAGCCACCCTGATTAAACCTACAGCAACATGTCTCTTTGATTCTTTGAACCAACTACCCAAGAAATCATTGATGGAAATCTTGTATCCACTGTTCCATTTACTAACATTGACTAGTATAGTCGAAATATGTACGTGTGCACAACCATGCATGGCTACAAATTTAATCTCTTAATTAATGAGGCTAGCATTTGGAAAGCTCCTACTGTTGGTGGACAAGGAGACAAACCAATTCAATGTAAAATTTTAAGAAGTGCATTAATATTTGGAGGGATGCATGAAATAATAATAATTGTAAATTCATTAATTCATTAGATGTGAAAGGTAAAATATAATGAAATATCATGTGAATGAAATTGAAGGATCTGTGCATTATGTCATATACTCCGTATAAAGTATTTAGAATTCATAACATTCCATATATCCCCTATTTATAAAAGTGTGTGAGTTGTATTTTTTTTTCACATTACTAATTACTATATTATCCTTATTATAATATTTTTTATTGGTGGAAAAATATGTTTCAAAATTTTAAAAAATACTCCTATAACAATTCAATAATTAATAAATCTTAAATTTTTGCCTAAAAATTCTATAACACTTTCATATGTATGCTAATTACCTTATGTTCACTATCAACATCTTGGTCCAATTATATAAAAAATACTCAACATATTTACCAACAGATAAAAGTGTTTGATATAATACTCTTATAACAATTCAATAATTAATAATCTAAAATTTTAAAAAATACTCCTATAACAATTCAATAATTAATAAGTCTTAATTTTTGCCTAAAATTAAGCACACTTTCTATACGGATACTCACTATGTTCATGACAAATATCTTCGTCCAATTATATAAAAAATACCAACATATTTACCAACGATAAAAGTAATATTATGGAATTATTACATTTGATTTTTTAATTTTATCATAACACAAGCATTATTCCATTTTAATGCAATGAATTAGTCTACTCATACTAAATTTTTATTATGATAAATTCTATAACACTTTCATACTTATGTTAATTACCTTTAGTTCATTATCAACATCTGATCCAAATTATATAAAAAATACTCAACATATTTACTAAATAGATAAAAGTGGTTTGAGAGGCACGTTAAGATTGATTTTAATTTTATCATAACAATAAGTACATTCTATTTTAATGTAAATGAATTAGTTTACCTGTACTAATATTTTTTATATGATAATTATTCAATTATAAATTGAAAATAATTTTTCAAACTAAAAATTACTATTAAAGAATATATATTAAAATTATTATGTGATATTTTGTATTATATCACAACAATTGAAATAAAATAAAGTTGTTGCTACGTATCTAATACTCCTCCATTCCCAATAGATTATGTTTAAATTTGAATTTTTCATGTATTAAATGTTAAATTCAAATATTTTATTTCTGTTTGTATAATATTTAGTAAAACATCAAATAATAATATTTCTAATTATACTTTAATATTGACATTTAATTCTTATTCAAATCAATATTATGTTTATCGATGAAAGTTTAAAATTTGTCAATTTGGAGCATTAAATCGCCATGACAACTTATTAATTTTTTTTTATTTTAGAAATTTAATATATTTGATATTTTATTTCAAAATTAATTTTTTATTATAATATATAACATGTTGCTTTATCCTAAATAAAATAAGCCTTTATCTATAAAATTATAGATGCAATGATTAACAGAAGTTGAATTCAATATATGAAAAGAAATTAAACAAAAATTCAATATTCACTATTTAATACTCCCTCCGTCTCTTTTAGTTGACGCTTTTACCAAAAGAAATTTATTTTTTAGTTACCATTTTAGCATAATAAATAGCATTTTTACATTTTCTAATGTATTTTTTGACTATTTTTGATCTTTAAATTAACAACCATCTAAATTTGACATTGCTTCAATTGATTGTCATTTTAGATTTTCAATGCACTTTTGACTACTTTTTCTTTTTTCTAATCCATGCGGCAAAATGTCTAAAACAACAACTAAAAAATAAAGGAGTATTGATTAGTAATTAAGAGTATATTGTCATAATAATATTTATATTTGTTTTCACTCTACATGAAATATAATTCATCAGCATTATGGTCTAAAAAATGCATGCATGAATATTTATATGATAGATATAGACCACTTATTGATGAACATTGACGGCATTAAATCGACACCTCATCTTCATTGAAATTGACTTTCTACCTTTTTATATTAAAAAGCTTCAAGTATTTATGCCTGCAATTTAAAAGTCAGTCTACATCGCTAATGGGGAGCCTCATCTTAGAACTTACACATATATTGTAAGCAACAAAGCTCCATAGTTACACACCATCAATCATCATATAAGAAGATATTTGTACAGACGGCTCATATAAAATGTTATTTAATAGAGCTATGTTTTTTTTTCATTAACTAACACAGATTGCATGCAATGTTTATGAGGAGTGGTTACATGCTTCTATTTGAATTAAGGTGAAAGTATAATTATACCCTTTATAAGCACTAAGCTTACTAAATTCTATAAACTCCTAAATGGGACTCCAAGTAATATTAATCACATATATACTATTGAGGTTTAACTTTTTATTAAAAAAAATTATTGCACAAGATATAGTTTTGAAAATAGATATGTCATTTTTATTCCATTGATTTTCAATATAATTCATTTGGAGTATTTCAAGACTAAAAAGACATCTAATGCGTGGATCTTTGGCTATTTTATGCGGGCTAAATCGGTATATAATTTTATAAAAATATCTTGATATTATTCAGTTTTATGCAAATATTATATTATTGAGTCAATCATCAATTAAAATATGTTAAAATGAATACATAAAATAAAATTGAATAGTAGAACTATGAATAATTTATACTACTAATCAATTGAGAAATGATATTTTCTAACAATAAATAAAATAACATAAGGTGTATTTTTTTATTAAAAGTGAAAAGTGATATTTTCTAACAATAAATAAAATTACATAATGTGCATTCTTTTATTAAACCTTGAAAATGAAGAGTAGTATGGTAACAAAATTTTTAAATCTATTATTAAAATTATATTGTTAAAATTAAATTGGTCATATAACTATGAACAAATGAGCTATAATATAAATCAAAAAAAGTATAATTATAAATTTACGCAATGAAGTTAATCACTTATTTATTATCTCGCTTAAATGTTTGAAGTATAAATATTTACGTGCAACACACGCATATTTTACTAGTTTATAAAAAGTGTGTGTTATGTTTTTCCTCTCTTTCACATTATTAATTACTATATTATCCTTTACTATAATTTATTCTATTTATTGGTGGAAAATATGTAATAATTAATAAGTACTAAATTTTGCCTAAGAATTCTATAACAAATCAAACATAGTTGAGTTATGTGCAAAAAATTTACCACTTTCATACATATGCTAATTATTATATGTTCATTAACATCTTCGTCCAATTATATACAAATGCTCAACATCTTTACCAAATGTGATAAAAAGTGATCATCGACACTTCTTTCGACGGATTTACTAGTAACAATAAGTAAATTTTATTTTAATGCAATTAATATATTATAATGAAAAAAATTCTAATCCAAAATTACTATCAAATAATATACATATAAATTATTATGTGATACTTTGTATTATATATTTCAACAATTAAAATAAAAGTTTCATGTTACATATCTAATAATCGATGGAAATTTATGGATATATGAGTATAGCTATAACCTATAACCTGTGGATCTTAAAGGCAAGCATTACATTATTAAATAAATACACATAATTACAAATATGAACATAATATTTCAGTCGTAGCTGAGAATTCCACCAAAATCACACGCTCGTGAATTTGACTTCCCTTCAACTCCTTTGCAATACTAATCAGATGACATTCTAGTTGGTCCACACCAGAGAGGTCAATCAAGAACCGATTTATGCTAGTAAAAAAGGTTGAACAAAAAACCAAAAATCCCAAGAAAACTTGGAGAATTTCGCCAGTGGGGAGTAAGTACTACTTAGGGTTTTTTGATGAAAATTATTTTCTAATTGTTATTTCATGAAAACCTTAAAGTTTGTTTATATAGGCTAGTTAAACAAACCGATAAACAACCCGTTAAGTATTAGCTTGACTCGTTAACTCTATTAGTTCATTAAGACACTAATGAGTTGCTAATGAGTTGAACTATTTAATTAGCTTAATTAAATAGTAATGAGTCAATATCAATAATCATTCAAGTTATTGATAAATACTAAATATTATCGAACTAATTAAATAACTATTTAATTGATTTTATTATTCAATTGAGATCTACATAAAACTAACCCTTGTAATTGAGAAATTCATTTCTCAATTATACAGCTTCTTAATTTCATACATGAAATATAACTCAACGCCACCGTATGTGTGTGACCTTCTAGGCTCGATAATAGTAAGCGTATAATAATAATACTCGACCAATTACTATAACGATTAATGAGTGCATTCTAGCAATCGCTCATAACCCCTTAAATTATAACGATTAATGAGTAAGATCTAACAATTACTAAGTTGAACACTAAGTTCATATCTACATTTAACCTAACCGGGTAAATGAATCGATACACAATTGCGCATGACATAATAATGGAATCAATTCTCATTGATTTCCAATAAATACACCATCCATCCCCAATAGATTGTCAAAGTTTAAATTTAGATTTTTTACAAATTAAATATTAAATTCAAATATTTTTATTTCTGTTATATAATATTTGGTGAAAATTATCAAATAATAATACTTTCAATGTACTTTAATATTGACATTAAATTTTATTTAAATCAAAATTATGTTTATCGATGATGAAGGCATAAAAGTTTGCCAATTTGGAGCACTTAAATCAAGCATGACAATAAGTTATTATGGAGGGAGTAATAGATTTGAATATTTTATTTCAGAAATTTAATTTTTTTTTATTATAATATACATAACATGTTAGTTTTTATGCTTAAATAAAATATCTTTATCTTATGTGCTATAGTTGCAATAACTAATTAGAGTTGAATTTAATATATGAAAGGGAAATTAAAAAACTTCAGCCTTAACTATTTAATTATATATTGAATTCAATCCTATTTCAATTCTTAATATTATTTTTTTTAATTATACGTATAGATGATTAAAGTTTGTCTCGAAAGGGAGAAAGTCAATTAATTTGAAATTGATATTGACTTCTCCCTTTTCGAGACAAAAACTTTAATCATCAATTACTTTTTATGTACATTATGAAAATTACAAAAAATACATTATAAAATATTTTTAAACCAAATTCAATGATATCAATTTTATATTTTTTGAATTAGTGAATAAGTAATTTGTTTTCAAAGCCTTGACACGCAATCCCAAAACGTCAACTAATTTGAAATGGAGGGAGTATTGTAATTAGTAAACTAAACAAGAGTATATTATCATGTCAATACTTATATAACTAAAGGCAGTGATATTACATAATAATAATTTATATTAGTTTTCACTCTATATGAAATATAAGTCATCGAAGGTTATGGTTTAAAAAAATACATGCATGAATATGTATATTATATATATAATTCACTTTATTAGATGAACATTTGATGTACAAATCGGCAATTTGCACCGTTTGAATGACTTAGTGACATTTTATATTAAATTTGTTATTTATGTCAAAATTTTAAAAGTGTTTATATCAAGTAATATTAATCACATATATACAATCGAGGTTTAACTTTTACAAAAATTATTGCACAAGATATAGTTTTTATAAGAGGTATCCATTTTTATTCCATTGAGTTTCAATATAATTATTTGTAGTATTTCTCACATTCGGCTAAAGACATCTAATGTGGTGGCCTTTGATCGTTTTCATGAGTACAAATTGAGAAAATTTCGTAAAAAGGTCTTCTTCATATTATTCGCTTTGTGTAAATATTATCGGAAAGTTAATCATCAATTAAATATGTTAAATAAATACATAAAATAAAAACTCTAATAGTGTAACTATGCATAATTTATACTACTAATCAATCGAGAAGTGATATTTTAATTTTTAAATAAATAAAATAACATAGTTGTATTTTTTTTAAAAGTGATATTTTCTAACAATAAATATAATTACATAATGCGCATTCTTTTATTAAACTCAAATAAGCAGACGGTAACAAAACTTTAAATCTACTATTAAAATTATATTATCAAAAATTATAAGGGAACATATAATCCTTTGAATAAAAATGAATTATAATATAAATTAAAGGGATAATTTATAAATTTAGTAAATAGTTAATTATCTTATTTATTATCTCAATTTAAATCGTCACAAGATAAAATAATTACGCATAACGCAGCAATATTTTACTAGTTATTAATAAATTCACAACTTCTCTATATGTCAAGACTGCTTTCAATTTTGGAAGTCGTGTCGCGAATCGCCAGATCATCTGATTATCTCGTCGATGATTGCTAATTAAAAAAAAGTTACTAGTGTTATAGTAATAATACACTTGCATTAAGAGAATTTTTCCAAGTCAAAACAATTTGCTGTCATGACTCCCCACTGCCCATCTTAGGCTCACACAGTATATGAACATGACAGTTCATTTAATTTGTCGGATGCCAATCAAACTCACCAACAATAAACAATAATATCTCCTTGATGACATTTGGCATGCATGTCTCAATGTCTCATGTTCTATATAAACTCAAGAAAAAAATCTAATTGTTTCATCTCAAATTTTTCAAGCCGAAACATCATTATTGCATTGTGACTAAAATTCTTAACTTCTACCACTAAAAAGATGAGTAACAAGATCAATGATGCAAAACCTGCTTCAATGGTAGCAACACTAGATAGAGAATTCAGGAGTAGGCAAAGACTTGTGCCAAAAAGGGGGCAAATAAAAAGGAGGATTGCAGCTAAGGCTTTGCAAACTATTGCATCTGTAATCTCCACAGTACCTTCAGCAATTCACTCTCCACGTTCTTCCCAGAAGATCCTAACTCATGGTCCATGTTTTTGAAGGGGGCTAGAGAAGGAAGTGACCTAAGTAATAATTTCTTCGATTCAAATTTTCATGATTATGTATATTAGCACTCAATGATAAATTTTTAGCTCAACCATTGTATCAGTTTTGATTATGACTGAAAATCGTTATGAATTTGGAGTTGGCCGTTAGACGTTATGTATAATATATATTGGGTAATTTGCTGCCTGACTCTCGAAATTTGCCTTTATTTTCACTTTGTCCAATGAACTATGACATCGCTGCATTTGGTCCCTGCAGATTTCTATTTTTCGCGCGCCCCTAAACCCAAGCACATTTAAAATTCAATTTTAGTCAAAAAATTTAAGAATTATTTTGTCCTATACTTGACAATTAAAGTATAAGGGGCACATTTAATTTTTTTTACATAATTACAATAAAATCTCACCACTTTCTTCTTTGACACACCTCATCCTATCCACCCCTCCCCTAAACTCGAACTTTTCCCCATGAACTTTCACCAACCACAAATTTTTTCTTTGACACATCCCATCCCCTACCCCCCTGTTCTCGGGAACTTTCACCAACCACACAAATTTATTCTTCGATTAATACCTCATCTCTGAGCCTTTCACCCCACCCTCCTCCGAACTTTTTTCGATCTTTCACCAACCACAAAATTTCCTAACTTTCATTAGTTGCATAATGTAATAGACATTCACTCAGACTTCTAAACTATGACTAATTGAATAATTTCTTTTTCATATTCAATATCATAATCATTCAACTTGATTTCAGAGTTCTAAATACTTTAAATCATGAAATAGCCAAGGAATTACACGACTTGAATTGTTTGAACTTTGAAGCAAAATCCGATATAAATCATTACATGCTAAATAAATATTAATAAATATTTGCCTCTTAATTAATTTGAAGCATTGAGATAGCCAGCAAGCTTGTTAACATATTTCATATTTATATTTTATTAGTTTAATATTATAAATTTAGCACATTATTTTTAAAAACATTTAAAATAGGTAGACCATGGAGGCATATCCTGATTTAAAATAAGTAGGCCATAGTCTATCTATGTTACTAGTAGTAGCGGTTTACCAGAAGTGGTTTGATTGAAATTGTATGCCATCATTTACGAATATATTGACTAGAAATTTAACAATTTATTCAAATAAAGAAATATACGGAGTAGCATGTTTTCTACAATATCATATTGTTAATTTTAACTTGAATAGAATATATTCCAAGCCCCTTTGATTTATTATATATTGCGCCGGAGACTTTGTGAATGCTAGTCTATGGTCCTCAAATAAAGGAGAAAAATTTGAATAATAACCTACCAAGTAAATCTTCCAACAACTTGACTGATGAATAGTTTCGTTTTGTTAATCTTCCAACAACTTGACTGGATAGTTTCTTTTTCTCAATGGTATACATTTCAGATGCCTTATAGACAACTATCAACAAAGTGATTATCATTAATAAACGACAAATGGCTAGAACGAGAAATAAAAACAAACGGATGGGGTCTCTTTCTATTTCAAGAATTTTACATTTTCAATATGAACATTATGTATCAGAAGAGTAGAGGGTAAGCTATCGAAGTTTATTTTTTAACTTATAAGCGATCTACTTATAAGTTGTCGGTGCTACCAACTTGAAATTTGTGGTTGGTGAAAGTTCAAAGGCAAGAAAGAAGTTAAAATTATGACGGTGAGCTCGTGAGGGGCGGGGTAGGGGTAGAAAGGCCCAAGAAGAAATTAAGTGACGAAGTGAAAGTCATGTAAGTCAGTGGGGAGGGAAGTATTGCAGTGTGAGGGTGTCAAAGAAAAAGCAGTTAATTTTATCAGAATTATGTGCAATATTTTCTAAATGTGCCCCTTATACTTTAGTCCATATTTTAGTGTAGCCAGTAGTGGATTAAAATAGTCATTTGCTTTTGAACCTAAAATAAATTTTAAAAATGTGAAAAAACTAAGTTCTCAGTGGGGCACCCCTAAAAGATAGAGTACAGTGGGTGCCCCCCGAAAAAAGATAGAAAGTATAGGCAAGCCTGAATGATATCATAGCTCGTGTGGATAAAGTGAAAATAAAAGTAAAATTCAGGAGGCAAACGGCGAATTAACCATATATATAGTATTCTCTATATTTATATATTTGATTTGGAGCCGAATTGAGCTTAATCGTAAGTTAAACTAATCACCCCCATTTGAAATCTACCAAAAAGTATATCATATATATATGTCAATCGAACTTAAAAATACTTTCACTCTCATTAACTTGCACCAACCCTCAAATCATGGGGTAATTTTATGATATACAAATAATATTGTTGATTTATTATCTCTTTTAAAGTTAATTTTAATTTTTTTATCCTCACAACGATTTACCTAAATCCAGCCAAACATATATCCTTATTTAATTTAGTCTCTCATCATTGCAATTTGCATGTATCACACGTGAATGTATACTTGAATTAAAAGAGATGTGCTCATGTGTACGTTATCTAACATGAAGAAATACCCTAAACACTTGAAAGAGGTAACGTTAAGTAGCGAACCATAATTTTTTATATGGCCAAGAACTAATATTATATAAACGTAAACATATATAAAAATTAGAGCGGCTAACAACTTAATTTTAAATAAATAAATGATAAAACTTTATTTTTAATAATAAAATATAATTTTTCAAATTTTAAGAGCATGCCCGCTCCTAATTCTCCCACTAGTAACTCCATGAACGCATGTCGACTAGCTAGCAATGTCGAAATGGTTCTTTAATTGTATGTCACGAAACAATAAAATATATTAAGAAAAGTATTCCTTTTCTCTATGGTAAGAAACAATCATACATTTGTTCCTCTTTATCTTGATATATAATCAGAAACTGATTAATATATGTCTAAAATCTCAAATTAATCCAGTAATCACCAAGTAATTTTATCTCTAATTTTCGAACGATTTCGTGTTTTAAGTAGAGGGTTGTCAATGAGAATAATGTCAAGCAATGTAGCAGGGGCAGGGCAAATTATGTTATTGTCAAATGCAAAATCCAGACAACCTATCAAATCTTTGTGTAGTAGTACATCATTGTTTCAGTTCAAACATGCCAAAATCAAGAAACAATTGCATTTTAGAGTTATGGAACAGAGAATTAAACCATTGAAATTGGTGGCATTGTCAAGAAAGGATGATCATGAAGACATCAACATAAGTCTGCCACTTTCTCCTTCTGACACAATCAAACAATTTTATGCTGCCATCAATGAGAAGAATTTGGAAGAAATCAAAGGACTTCTATCAGATGATTGTATCTTTGATGATTTCTCATTTCCCATAGCTTTTCAAGGGAAAAAGGTCTGGTTTTTTCCTCTTAACTTGCCCTGGCTCTTGCAAAGGATCTGTTTTCAATTCTGTAAATTTTTAGCAGGCAAATTTGGTAATGTACTAATGTTATATTTGAACTCCAAAATTTTTATTTAATGTGTATGGATAGTCTACCCCCTAATCCCCTATAGTCTAACTCCTAATCTGAACTTTTTCTTTTAAAACTCTCAGGAGACGGTCCATTTTCTTGAGTACCTAATCACAACAATGGGGGAACATATAGAGTTCAATATTGAAAGAATTTTGGAAGGAGAAGGTCATGCAGCTGCAGTGAATTGGCACTTGGGTATTATCTCTCATCATCAGTCATCACCATGATTTTCTTGATTGAGACTCTATGACAAAACATATTTTTTTCTCCTAATAATTTTATTATGATTGTCATATACTCATTATTTCTTAACTCTAATATTTGAAGAGTGGAAGAAGAGACATGTTCCTCTCACAAGAGGAAGTAGCTATTTTGAATTCTCAAGAATTGAAGACAAATTGCTTATCAAGTAAGTACTAAACACAGAGTTCATTATATCAATTTGGCGAATTAGTTTCATGTATACCTTCTAAAATTCCCTTATTATGGTATTTTTCAGAAAAGCTCGTGTTATTGTTGAACCACCAATCAAACCAGGAGGTTTTGGTCTTGTAAGAAAACATACTCATTTTTTCTATACCAAAGATGATACATGTAGTTTTTTTTATTATAATTATCACTTGGACAAGGCTTCGTTCGCGTATTATCCGATCCTCCGCTACTCCATTGAAGCATTCATGTCAATGTTAATGTGCTATTAACTCATCATTTTCTCATAATAATAATTTTGGAACTGAAAGCTTGCATGTGAGGAATTACATCTTACAATAACTTCAATACTTGATTCTTTTCTTGAGGACTGATTTAAATTTGTTGGTTAGGCCCACTTTTCAATAGTGACTTCATTGTTTGATGCATTCCCTGAGGCCACAGAAGGTAATTAAACTCTTGTATAAACCAAAAGAAATGCCATTGTTCTTTGATAACATTATTGTCATAATGCTAAATGCCCAAATGTATGTATTTGATGCAGCATTTCTAAAGAAACCACATTTCATATACCAAATACTATTGAAAGCCTACGTTATGGGTTGCAAGCGCATTGTAGATCCTCTGCTAGCATGCTACATCAAGTTCTTGAACTTCACCGCCCGCTTCCTCAGATTCTTATTCAAGACTCTGCATTATATAGTTCAACTGATACTTGCAAGAAAAAGATCGGATGACAAATAGTTAAGTTAGGACTCCATTTCTTGATAACTGCATTTCATTTGTTTATTAAGAGTGTGAGTGTTATCTCAAATTGAAGTGTAAAAATTATTGATTTTAAACTGTTTAAATCAGAGAGAGAAAGTTTCGCGGTTTCACTAACTAGATCAAACACATAATGTATTTGTTTCAAGATACAATCTCAAGTCTCCTATGGATGATTATCCTAAGACTAGGGAACGTGAGTACGTGACATTAAATTCAATTGATGCAACATTATTTGGCTAAGAGTGTTCTCCATCTATTTGTTGCCCATTTCACTCCCCTATCGTTTGTAACCAGAGGGGGTTTTCAGGATGTTTCACATGGAAATGGTGTTACTAAAATATGAAACAATGTTCCACCCCAAAATAAAAACATGTCAATTAATCTAAATTAAATATTCAGGTAACAAAATAAAATAACCCTTCCAGGTAGCTTCCACTATATGTTTAGTCTATTTATGTCTAGTTCTGACCACATCACTTGTGCAGTTGTGCCTAGTAGTCTATAACGAACCGGGCCGGGCTTAAGGATCGAACCGGCCGCCCTTGAAACATGTCTGACGGGCCCTGAAGGCCTTTGAACTAACTGCCCGCCCTAAGGGATTACGCCGAGGTGGCCTGAATGAAAGGCACGGTTTGTATTAAACGGGTACCACGCTACTCCTCGTATACCTTTTTTGCATTAAATATCCCAATGTTTACCTTACCTTCCTCGAATCCCTTCCATTTTCACTTACATTATGAAGCCTGTCATCCATGGAATCATTTACACTCACCGGCTACAGCAAAAGTTACATCGTTGAACAAAGGCGGGAGGTAAACATCCAACGCTTAATTTACCTCACGCTTATTCCTGTGATAAAAATGACAATCTCATGGCAGAGCTTTCCTATAAAAGGAGGCAACACTATTCTCTCATTGCCAACTCACAATAATTTCTGCTACTTACAATACTGACAAATCACTTTTTACAATTACAATACTCATTACTTGTTTTTATGAAGTCTGTTGATTCAACAAGTCTGCTGATTCTTTCTGCAAGTCGGGCTTGTCTGCAATCTACACCTTACTCTTTGCTCCATCTCCTGCTCAGTTATTCATCATCTTTAATAGAGATATTTGTTCTTATAAATTAATGCATCAAACGTGAATCTTGGTAAAATAAACGCAAGTGAAATTGATAGTGCTAGTATAAGTCTGAACATTGTTAGAGGGATGGAAATTTAGATAATGAACTACCCAGAATTAACTCTCAATTCCAGCATAAAGGAGCATCTCTAGTGAAGGAAAAAGGTCATGGATTTGGTAACATTTTCAGTTTAACGTAGAAAAATCTTGAAAGCAATGAGACAAAGAGAGCTCTATCATGAAACGGTAAATGAGGAACCCGTCATTCATAGACACTTATTAGGTCACAAGATCAATAAGGATGGTACACAAGTGAACGCAGTATTAATACCCAAACAAAATTTTTTTTTTGGCTAGGATGGAAACTATGAAATTTGTAATCGCCAGCTCTTGCCTTTAATCATTGAAGTAATGGATATTTTTCACTAATCGATTAAAAAGTTTAATCATCGAGATAAATCGCATTCCCGCATTACTTTATAACTTATGCTTTTAAATATTTTAAAACCAAGAAGCTCTTCTAGGTGCAACTCTTTCGACTTTGCCTTATAAAATATGTTTGACTAGTGATATTGGTGTCTTTACAGATTTTGACATAATGTATGTAACATGCCATCAGATTGATAAAGATTGAGTCTTACAAAGAAGAATTGTTTATTTTAGATCAATTGCTAAACATAACAATATTCAAATAGGTATACTGTGTGTCAAGATTACAAAATGTAAGAATAGGATTAAGCTTCAATTTTATTTGATAATGCGTCCGCTTAATAACGTTTAGTTGAAAATAAAGATGTCAATTCAACCTAATTTTAGTGAACTTTTTAATGTTAAATGCTTCTTTATGTCACGTCCTTCAATTAGTTGCCAAAGATGCAAATGTTATTTGGGATTTACGTTAATTTTGTTGTTAATGGCAGTAAAAAACAAATTTAATATAAAAAATTGATCGAGCTTTTCGCAAGAAGAAATTAATTTTGAATTGTAAAACTAGATGAAACTCTGACTTAAGGATCTACTAGTCAGATATACGATATAAAAAATCATTAATATTTATGACAAGTATGCTTCGATTGGTGAATATTATGTTCCACTTACAACTTGTGCCTATGCAACTTTCAAGGCTGAAAAGTGTCTATTGGGCTTAGCTTACTCTAACAGTCAAGGACTCAAGGCCTCAAACGGCTGGATCTTGCTTCCGTATTGTATAAAAGGGCCTAGCTTCCTGTGGCTTGGGTAATTGGGTTTGGTTTCCTTTATAATTTCCCCTAGACCTGTGTAATGAACCGGGCCGGTCCGACCCGCCGCAGGCCGAACCGCCTCCACCGGTCACATGTTCGATGGGGTCCAAGACTCTTTAACAAATCGGGCCTCCGGCTCTGACCCGTTAAGGGACTAACAAGGCCCTATTCGCCTGAGGTCCGCAGACGTGAGCCGACGTAACTGCCACGCTTGAAACGCTTTTTTCTTGCACTAAACGCCCAACGTTAATTTCTAACGTGGTAGCTATCACAATGAAAAATGAAAATTATTGACGCATCTTGAACTAAATAAAATTTCTATTGAAATAACGATTATTTAATAGTCAAATAGGAAGTTTAATATACAATAGACTTTTTCTCACAACACCATTTGACATACAAACGACAACCAAAACGATGCAATGACATGCTCAAATTGCTGTGGTGAAGTCTAAAGTTACAAAGCTGTACCACTTTCATGTTTTGATGCCCACAAATTCAAGTCACCCATCCTTTAAGTAAACATGATGTGTTTCGTCACTATCCTCGAACCTTCCATTTTCAATTTTGACATCATGAAGCTCGTCATCCATAGCTAGCTTACATTCAACAGCCACAAAAATTTGACACGTTCGAACAAAGGCGGGAGGTAGCCTGAGCCTTTCGGCGGATGGATCTATGATAATCTTGAAAACTTTTACAACGCACTCGAATTCTTTCTCTTGAGGATAGTGAACAATATGTTATAAATTGATTAGTTAATAGTTGTGATTATCGAACAAGAAAAAATGTTCTATTTATAGATTGAAGAAAATGCTTAATCAACTTGTGTAACAAACGGCAATTCACTAATCCTAACGTCAGTGTTTACTAAAAGCTTAAATCAAATCCAGCACTAATGCTTAACCCCAACGACAAATTTTTCAACGGCTAAAATAAGTAAAAGGCTTACTTTTATGAATGAATGTGGTACCGCTGATCAAACGGTACCAATGCTTAGTCCCAACTGCTCTTTAATCTAAGTTAAGTTTTGTGTTAAACGGTATCGCTAATCAAACGGTAAACGTTATTCCTCAGAGAAAAATGAGTTATCACACCATGGAGAGCTCTATAAAAGGGGCAACACCATTCTTCATTTCTCACAACTCACAATCATTTCTAAGCAATTACAATACCCACAATCACTTTCTAAGCAATTACAATACTCATTACTTGTTTTTTTATTGAAGTCTAAGGATTCGATCGAAGTCTAAGGATTCAATCTCGAGGCGACTGGGTTGTTTGTTGCATCTACGGCCCGGTATCTATCATCATTTTTTATAATTGTGCTATTTGTTCTTCTAAATTAATGACATCAAAACGTAATCTTGGTAAAAATGTTCAAAGTGATATTGGTAGTGCTAGTATGTCTAATGATTTTGTTAATCTAGAGGATGATAATCAGTCGGATGAATTATCTCGTACTAACTCTCAATCTAGTGCTACGGATAATACTAGTGAAAGGAAAAAATACGTCATGATTTGGCAACATTTTCAGGGCCGAATCGTGAAAATCAAAGGCAACTTGTGTAGATTGTAAAGAGAGCTTCATCATGAAAAACGGTGGGGGTAAAGGAGGAAACCGGTCATCTTACTGTGACACTTATTAAGTCATAAGATAACTAAGGATTGGGAGGGAAGTGTACATGCTTAGAATCCATTAATACCCAAACCGGCGGTAAGTTTTTTTTTTTTATAATTTGGCTTATAGGATGGAAACTAGTGAAATTTGTAATCGGGTAGTTATTTACCTTAATAATTGTGATGGATGACATTTTACCACTGGATTAAAAACAGCATCCCTGAGCTAACTGATCCCACTACTTTATAACTTATGCTTTTAAATATTTTAAAAATGAAAGTGCTCTTCTAGGTACAACCTTCACTTTTGCCTTATGTGTTTGACTAGTGATATTGGTGTCTTTTTGAATTTTGATATAATGTATGTAACATGTTATTGGATTGATATAGATTGAGTCTTTTACAAAGGAGAATAGTCAAGCGGGCCGGAGCTTTACTTTCTTTCACATGCTTTTGTAATGGGCTATCGCGAATGGGGTTCTTCGTTAATCTACCATGGCTATGATGCTACAACATATTGAACTTATAAAAAAATAAGCTCCGCATCGTGGATGATACTTCCCATTTTTTGGTCAATTGCAAAAGTGTGTCCCTGCTTTAGAAAAAATCAACAACGACATGCAGTTAAGGACACCATTTATAGGAAGACAATCGATGCTCGGCCTCTGAGTTGTATATGTGGGAGGGTGAGTTACTTGTTAAGTGGGAAGTTTTTGTTCCGTAGGATGATGTTTGGTCGTTAATGATGCGCGCCCGGTGCCAATTAATTAGATGGTTACCAAGCACTGCGTGAGCCATTTACCTATGCACAACCCTCTTTTGTTCCCTCGACCGAAGCAGGATCATCCCATGAATTATCCGATCGAGCTTTTCTAGAGTCAATGAACCCCAACATGTTAGCTAAGTAAGCCCGTGAGACGGCGGCAGAGAGATATGGACGAGGCTCTCAGATGGGGATCGCATAGAACGCTGAAATTGAGGATACGGTAACAACGGTGGACGCCAATTACCCACCACCACCGCCACCAGTTGATCGTCAAGAAGATGAAAATGAAGAGGATGACAATTGGAGGATATGACATGTACTTTGATAGTCGAACAATTATTGATGTACTTTCAATTTCAAACAATTTAGTTTTTTGAATGATGATTTTCATAAGAATTTAGTTTATGATTATATTGTCGTGATTTCAAATATTTTAGTTTTTATGAATTTGTATTTGATTCTCTCAAACATTTTAGTTTATGTGATTGTGATTGTGTTGTCGCCGGTGGATGCGCATTTTTTTGCAACATTTACGATTAAACGCTTGCCACGCTATGGTAACGCTACACGCTTATGCCAGGTACTTTACGGAATACATAATGCCTTTTGGTGGTATTTTATTTGTTAAACGTGCATCGCTTAATATAAACGCATCACGCGAATCCAACCGAAATATGGATCAAGTAAGCAGAACGGTGGCACCTTTAATATAATTGCGGCCTGTGGCCTCGAATCGGGCCAGGACTTGGGGCCCAATCACTCGGCCCATCCGTCCCATTTCTTGATGGGCCGGGCACCTGAACTGTGTTTATGGGCCGACGTGTGGACGGCCCACCAAGGCCCTTCTATCTGCTAGATAGGCCTAATTTCCGTTTGTTTTTGCTTTTGATTAAAGAAATAATTATTATTAACATAAGATAAATTTTCAAACCTTTCTTTACCAATACAAAAGGAATTATAAATATAATAATATAAATTATACAATCTCCAATCTAATATTGGGTATAAACAGTTGCATATTATCTTTGAAGTTTGCTCACTAAATGAAGTATAAAACACAAGTGAAGTCTCACAACGTGCGTGTGAACACATGAAATCGTAAACCATAACCAAAAATTTATTGAAACCCCATATTGTGAGCGCCTGAAAACTAACAAAGAAACATAGAATACTCCTATAATACTACTTGATTATTAAGTTATTGGTGATAGATTATTAAGTTAATGGAAGACTCTATATAGTGTAGATAGTAAAAATTTATTAAATAATAATTAAAATAATTAAGATGACTTAATCAAATTAATTAGAATCGAGCCACTGTATGCGACACGTATTAGGGTTCTCGATCGAGTCTTGTATTCTAATGTGAAACCCTGTGACAACAAGGGTTTTAAAATAGCCCCGACTAAGTTCATTAAATTAGGTCTGAGGCTAAAAATCCCCAATTTTATTTGTTAAAATCGCCTGTGGGCTAAAACAGCTTCAAAGATTTGAGGTTCAAAATGGAGACTCCACAAGTTATTTATAGATTAAGATAAAGGCTCCAAAAGGCCCGTGGGTCAACATGAAAATGTTTGAAGTTAGAAAAAATCCGAACCTTTCTTCCTATATTAAATAGGCGCCTTTTCAATTCTTGGAGGAGAATTACCTTTAAAATCCGACTCGCTCGATCTTGCCTCAAAATTCAACGGTTAAGATCATGATCCACCTGAAAATAAACCAACCAATCAGAAGCAGGTATTCAAGGCCCAAAAGTCTATAAATACCCCCTTATTTTCAAAATCAATGAAGAGGCTCATCTTAAAATTCACAAAAAAAACATTCTGAAAAATAGCTGCAGGATACCTCTCGAAATTTCTAAGTTAAATCTTTTAAACCACTGTTAAAACACCACAGTGGCCTGGCAACAGTTTAAAATAAAGAGTTATTGCACAAACACAATAATTTTGAAGTCGTAAGCAAAATCATTTAACTGACACATCTCTCTCAGAACGCTCGGGAATATTCGTGAATAAGCTAAAAAGCACTCGATCATTCAGAAATCTTGTAATAACACCAGTACTTAAAAGCTTCGAATGCCATCAAGTTCCGTGATAAGAAATATAATGAAGTATTCAAAATTTATTAGCCGGAGTTCAAAGTGTGAAACACGCCGCAAGTGCCCCTGCCTGCATTTAATTAGTGTCATCAATAAAGTGCCGGGATACTCAACCTTCATAAGTGATCATCAAGACAACAACAAGCCGCTAAGACCCATTGTAGTACAAGCTAAAAGCTTGAAGTGTCAACCACTAAGTCCCACTCTACAACAATAAGCCGTTAAAGTCGCCAGAAGACAAACTAAAAGCTTCGAATGAGGTCAAATCTCATTAAGTCCCACTTTACAAAGAACAAACCGCTATGGTCAGCCGTGAGTACAAGCAAGAATCGTACATTGCTTTAACAACTTGCTTGCTATCACCCACGTTCTTCAAGCTTGGAGTCTCATCCCAAATCAAGTCCGACTAGCATAAAGAGCCTCAAGCTACAAAGTCCCACTAAAGACAAGTAGCACAACTACTTAGTCTCACAGTTGTTATAGCTTATTCACCACACATCTCCACTGGGAACATCCCTAAGTCCCACCACAAAAGGTGAAGACTCGCACTGCAACACACTTGCATTAAGTCCATCCACTCTAACATAGGCCGGAGATCAAGTCCAAGACCCAAAATCAAGTCCAGTACAACCAATACGGAAATACATCACAGGCCTCTGCCGAACCATATCCAAGTCCGCATCGCCTCAAGTCCATCAAGACCAGATTACATATCCAAACATGTAGCCCTATCCAAGCTTCAAATCAAAGCCAAGCTCAAGTCAATCAAGTCAAGTCGTACCATACCAAGCCCCTATCAAGATCGAGCTATAAGCCAACCATCTCTTCACAAATCGCCAAAGAAACACTTAGGTACCATAGTTTGACAATGGACCCTCTTCGATTTGATAAAACCTATACACTGAAGAATTTTTCCCTTTGAATAAATAATAAAATTCTTCTTTGCATTACATAAAGTTATATTGAAAATGTATTTAAGGTCAACTAAGTTTGGGTACACACGCCGACGCGTAAATTAGATATTTATCACAATATTTTTAACATAATTAATAATAATGGACGCTTATACTCAATGTTCAATGGATTTTTCGTCGAAGTTTACATATGACAAGAGAGATTGTGTGTCTATAGAGATACAGGTTAGAAGCTAAAATTAAATTAATATGTTATATAGTGGGAAGTTATTGTCTTACATGAAAGTTATGGAAGTTATTATGCAAATTATTATTATATCCTCAAATTAATATGTGATAATATATAGTTAGTAATGACATTAAATGAAAGAAAACTTGTCGGCTAAATAACGTAATTTCACGCTATTTTGTTTATATATATATAGCAAGGGTACATATATATAGATCAATGAAAAAGAATCCTGTATTTTTAGCCAAGAAATCATTAAGATACGTCCTCGAGGTCCCTATCCCGGATTCCACGGACTAGTCAATCGCTGAATGTGCCTCAACCGTTAGAGAATGTAATCCCATTTCTATCTATACCGACACATGTATATAACTATATTTCTAGATAATAAGCTGAAACTATGAAGAGAGCATGTGTCAGTTAAACCCCAACCTATGGGCCTACATTATCCATGCCTGAGCCATATGTAGAAGTGGCTCAAAGCTATTCCATGCCGCCTGAGCCTATACGTAGGCGTAAATCATGCGCCGCCTCAACTCGTTACTAATGATTGAAGTTAGTCTCTCCATAAACCAACTTATATGAGGTTGC
Source organism: Lithospermum erythrorhizon (assembly GCA_019722365.1). Lineage (NCBI taxonomy): Eukaryota > Viridiplantae > Streptophyta > Magnoliopsida > Boraginales > Boraginaceae > Lithospermum > Lithospermum erythrorhizon. Next base: position 552,063 of record JADFUC010000852.1, on the reverse strand, counting down.
TCCTAGGAATTAAAGAGTCGAACCCACGTTGCGAAGAAAAGAAAGAAATGCCACAATAATCTATCAATTCTTTACCAATTAAATTATTACCATTAACAAAAACTCTATGAAGTAGCTACAAAGCGCTAATCCAGGCTCACCTTTATGGTATTTCAGCACATTTAATTTGAGTATTTTACTTTTCTTGGATTGATATAGCCAGGCTGGTCCACTATAATTAGAGTTGGGGGGTTGGTATATGATGCTATCAACTATAACACCCAAACAAGTATTCCAAGATATTGTCCACTTAACTCTCAGCTTCCAGCAGTTGCCAATTTACCATCATTTTTTTTCTTCCGACTATTCAAATGGCTATGTCAATCATGACTACAGGAGGTTCAATTTTCTCCAGAAGTGCCTTATTAGCTCTAAAATTGACCAATCCAAGAGCAGTGAGGCAAGCCAAGACGATGCCTTTTGCAAACGTGGGCGAAGGCATGACCATGGATAGTTCAACTAATAATGCAACCACAAGTTTGCTTACACCAGTTAAGGCAGCTGAGCTGTTTTATAGTAGCATCAATGACAAAAACTTGGAACAGCTTCGGAACCTAGTGGCGGAAGATTGCTTCTTTGAGGACACCTTCTTTATAAATCAACCCAGAGGAAAGCAGGTATGGTTAACTAGTGTTGTTAACGAGTTGAATATGCTTTTTAATATTGTTATCAGCCCTACCCTGCTCAATATTGATTCAAGATTCACCACTGCTCGCTTAGTTCGATAAGTAAACATGGCATCGTCGTCTACATGACTTGGATGATTCTTTGATATTGGTTCAGGAGGTTATGCGTTTCCTAGAGAGGCTAACAGAGTCGATGGGGTCGGACATAAAGTTTAGAGTTGAGCAAACTGCAGGTGGAGATGGCAGTACAGTGGGAGTCCTATGGCATTTTGGTACGTCTATTTTTTTCGTACTATCCTAATTGTGGCTTAAAATATACCTAACATCAAAGCATTAATGTATGTAGTACGTTTTTTATGTAAGTTGATCAAGAAAGTTATTATCTCACTGTATTGGGTACATACCTATGGCATTTTGCAATAAGAAACCAACAGGTTCCTTTCACAAGAGGATGCAGCTTTTACGAGTTTTCAAAGGATGGGGATCAATTATTGATCAAGTATGTGTATTCAAACACCACCCTTAATTAACTTTGACATCGATCTATCAAATACTACTCCTAATAGTCATTTTTACTTAATTAAGATCAGATAATGAATATTGTTGCCAAATTAAATTTATCGTGTATTATCGCCACCTAGGTATGCTCGTGCAGTAATTGAATCAGCGATCAAACCAGGAGAGATATCCGTGGTATAACTCTTTGACCTTAATTTTTTAGTAAAATCCGTATATTATATGCATATATTTTAAATATAGAGTTATAGTTGTCAGAGCTGCACAATTTTGAAGTTTGGGGTGGACCATGACCTTGACCCTTGTCCTTGCTTTGAAAGTGTTCCAAACCGACACTATTCACAAATTGGCGACGGGATGGAGCCGTGAAATCCCGATCTCGATGCTGCCTCTAAATTGGTACCCGCCTCCCATTCCGACTTCAACCTAAGCTCCGCATAATTTCGGCTCTCCGACTCCAAAACGCTCCAAAGCACCGACCCAACCCATCTCCAAAGCACCGACTCTAACCCGTCTCCATAGATCTCCTCGAATCTAATCCGCCCCCATAGTTTCTACTCCGCACTGCCTCATCACAAATGAAATACTACCCGATGTCAAACCGACTCTCACCTCGACGTCAAACCGACTCCACTATTCGAATACCGATGCCAAAACCTTCAAAGGTCCCATCTCCATACCGACGCCCCTTCTGCATTTAAAAAATAATAATAGAAATTCATCCAAATCATACAAACAAATATAAAAACATCAAAAGATCCAATTCATCCAACTCATACAAACAAATATAAAAACATCAAAGATTCAAACATAAAAATATAACAATTCATATAACAAATACATATTAAACATCAAACATATTAAACATCCTATTCATATAAACATCAAACATTAATTCATATAAACATCAAACATATTAAACATCCTATTCATATAAACATCAAACATTAATTTATATAAAACATCAAACATTGAAACATAAAAATAAAATAAAAAACCAAATTACCTATTCGAAACTTGAATGTAGTATTTCCCTACAACAAAAGTAACAAAAATAAATTACATATATATTCATCAAACTACATTATTAAAGATAATAACAAAAATTAAAAAAATGAAGAAGTAATAATTACCTTTTTGAATTCAACCACTTTCTACAAAATATATATATATATATATATATATATATATATATATATATATTAGAAATTACCTCCTTTGAATTCATTATGATATAAAATAAAGAAAGGAATAAGTTAATAATAATTATCTCTTTAAAGTCACCTATAATAAAATCAAATTTGAGATTATAGACAATAAAATTATGGAAATGAAATTAATAACATAAAATAAAGAGGATATTATGTTGTGGGTTTGGAAAAATAATGTTGGAATGATGATAATGTGAGATATATATAGTGAAATATGAAAATCTGCAACCCCGTCTCCATCCCGACTCCAATCTGCAAACCCGTTTCCATCTCGACGCCAAATGAAAATAATTTATTTGAATTTCCCTCAATTTTTAGAGAATAAGGAATTCGAATACTTAAATTATGGAGTCGAAGCCAGGATTCTGGGTATAAATAATATTTAATATAAGTAATAATAAAGTATGGAGTCGGTCGGAGGTCGTTTGTAAAATGGACGGATGGAGACGGCCCACCCAAACCCGACGCCATTTTGGTTATTTGGGCTAAGTAAAAACCCCGACACTAGCCCGACTTAATACCGACGCTAAATTTGGAGTCGGGATTTTACCCCGTCACGTTTGGTTTGTATTCTAGTAGTGTATTTTGAACATGCAAGGTGCTTTAATTACCGGAAGTGTAATGAAGTGAGAACTTAGATGGCTCTATCTTTAATTTCATAATATGCTGATGAGGTCTGAGACTACGTACTAAAATTAACATTCTTATTTTGAGAATATTTCAGGCAGTTCTCCCATACATTGCCCCAATAGTGGTACCTTTCTTCGGCAGACCATAGCAGCAGCAGCAATGTATTCCTTGCAAAAAATGTAAAACTTCGTACTTCAATTGATTATGTTACTTATCACTTATTATATATGAATAAATTCTCTTGAAATAAAAAGGAAAGAGTTTTTATGATTCAATTAATTGGATTTTTTTCCCCCAGGAGTGGTCGTGTACATGCATGCAAGCAAAAAGGGTGTTCAACTACTTGTGATCGCTTCACTATTTCGTCCAGAGCATTTCGTTTTAGTCATCTATCTTCGTTATTATGTTGAAAAATTATACTAACTCCGTCCCAAAATGATAGGAACATTTTGATTTTTTATACTATTTCATAGTTGAACTTTGACAGTAAATATTTTTGTTTGCGTTATATAATAATTTATGAAAATGATATTAATAAAAAATACATTTCAAAGTTTTTCCATTAATATAATTTTCATCAAATATTATACAACACAAACAAAAATATTTATGATCAAAATTTATGTTATTTCAAGTAAAAAAGTTAAAATGTTCTATTATTTAGAGACGGAGGGAGTAATTCTAAATAAAGGGAATGGATTGTATGTTTAATAATAATATAAACTTTATGAAAAAGTTTATTATGTAATGATAATGACTTAATGAGCTAGTATGGTGCATGCTTGAATTGGATCGATATAATACTTTACTGTCGTGCCATGTATTTTTTTACTCCATATATAAGACACATATCTATTTTATACAACTAAAAACTACTTATTTAAGTGTTTTAAGTTGGAAATTAAAAAATTAATCATTAAAAAGTAAAATCTATCTTCAAGTCAATGAGAATTCAATGATGATACGGAAGGAGTAATCAAATTAGTTTGAAGATATATCCTCAAAGCTAAGGTTGAAGATTTATTCTAAGGGTAATGACATCACCGTTTCATAACGCTACTCATTCTGACATACATATTTTAAAATGATCTATTCGACACATGTTTTCAAAAGTGTCTCACTTGGATCATTCCGGCTAAAATGGAAGTTAAGTGTGGCTTTTGGGGGCAAATTGACAGAGAAATTGGACTCAAATACTTTATTTTTGAGATAATTTTTCACGATTAAAATTTTGGAGCAAATTGTTAGTGCATGGAATTGTCCAAGTGATTTCGAGATGACGAATTAAATCAGTCTCTTTAAAATTAGTAGCAATGTACTGAGATCGTTGAAGATATTTTTAAGCGATTGTGTTTATTTTTATGAAGATCTTAATTAATGTGATTGATTTCTATAAGAAAATGAAGTTTTTGGTCAACAAGTAAAAAGATTCTCACGTCTTGGACAAGAAGAAAAGGATCGATTGTAGTAATAATTTTACAAGATGGAAAGTTTTGTTTATGGAAGTTATTTTCATAAACTTTTTTGTGCCTACACTATATAAAAGCTTCTCGTGTAGGCCTAGAAAACACGGAAAACAATAGAGTATTCTTCATTGTATTTTGTGAGGCAAAAGAGCTTTGAGAGTTTATATTTTATCAGAGGTCAATGTACGGAGTTAATCTATAAACTTATTGTTTGTACAACTCGTTGTTAATAATTTATTACAAATAAATACCCCAGATTTATTGTTATCGCAGAAGCTTACATACCAGGCATAGTAGTGTGTGAGCGAAGGAGAGTGTATCAGTCAAGGGAGCTAGACTTACATCGAGATATTTAGTAGAATAGGCTTAAGAAGAATGGGGAGCATTCATATAAGTCCTTATTTATAATTCTCATATCATGGTGGAATCCTTTACTAGGTAGGCTACCCTCCAGACTAGGTGCTACATTGGCACCGAACTGGGTTACCAGATTGTTGTGTTTTTACTTTTAGCACTGTCTTTATTTATTTACTTCAAGGTCGAGTTAGAGTGTTATTAACCGATGTTCTCGATTAACCGGTTCAAAGTAGACGACAGAATTTTTCACAAATGTTTGGATGAGATTAATATTTGGATGCAATAAATATTTTGTCCCAAAATTTATTTAAATTAAAAAATTAGCATACAAATGAGTGTTGGACAGTTTTACCTCTATGAGTTTATCCCAAAAAGTCAAACTTAACATCTATTTTGACGGAATGACCAAGTGGGATATTTTTTGAAACATGTGTGATCGAATGATGAACGTTTTGAAACATGTATGATCGAACGTGCCATTAACCCTTTATTCTATTATTATATGTTATGTAAAAATAAAAATGAGAATATATTCATCATCATATTATTTATCGGTAAATATTACTCGTCCTAAAATTTTCCTCTAATAATTGACTAATTCCATCCAAAAATGACATCATAATTATTAGTGTATGGTAGTATGTAGTTTAATTAGTGCCAAGTGTGATTATTATATGCAGTGGCATTAGGTTACATGATTTGTTGGTGGAACGTGATTTGTAGTTTTCTGTTTGCTCAAGGACTTATTAGCAATATAATTACCTCAAAGTACAAGATGTCTGATGATGATGTTCACTTCCAGGTAAGGAATTTCCCAACTTTACAGATACAAGGAAAACAAGGTATATTAAAAAAATTAAAAGGTAGGTGTTCACCAAATTGTTTTTCTGTTGAAATATCTTTGGAGATAATTTCATTTTTTATTTACTATAGAAAACTGATATGTGGTGTTAAGTAACAACTATGCATTTGATGTTTTCTGATCATTGATGTTGAAATTGATATTTAAAAATAAAAGTAGTCCATGGTTAGTTAAAAGGTTTGATATTCAAAATTTTATTCTTATTTAGGAATGAATTGTTATTAGAACATGGTATTTGTTATTTATTCATCATACATATACGTACCAGGCAATAATTGTGTTATCCTATGCATACTATGCACGTGAAAAAATTGTTTGTAGATCATATCTTGAGTGGTTGACTGGTTATGTAAAAGATTAACAATAAATCACTGTTTGATAAATACAACTTATGCAACTTTCACAATAATACATATAGACATATATCAAACTACTAAAAGAGACGGCAATGCACTCCAGATGCACCGATTTCTAAATATTTCCATACATTTATATTAATTCGAAATTATTTTAAACCTGTAAAATTTACACTCATTTGAAGTTTTTCTAATTAATATTTTTATTTTTTGAAGGAATACTTTGATCACAAATAATTCTTTAAATATAATATAAAAAAAATTATAATAAAAATACTTAATACTAAACCTAGATGCTCATATGTAGACAAGCCAAATATTGCTTTAACAATTTGATGTCCTTTGACTAAATATATAGATGAATTGATCATCAATATAGTATCATCGAATTATTTGCTTTATGTCGGTTAAATTAGTATGATTTAAAAAGTATAATTTAAATTTTTGTGGATCTCAATATATAAAATTCATATTTGCATGAAATTAAATAATAATATTAATAATAATAATACTACTCTACCCAAAGAATATGATTATTTAACTTATAATTTATAATAATAATAATAATAATAATATTTCTATATGGAGGAATAATAATTCTTCAAAAAAAAAGATATGATTATTTAACTATATCTATTATAATAATAATAATAATAATAAAATAGTTCACATAAACATATTATTATTTAAATAACACCAATTATTAAAGATTGAAAATGACATATGATGAGAAAACCATATTCATGAAAGAAGTAATAAATTAATACTATATAATATATGAGGCATGCATATTCTTGTGAATTGAATTATGAAAGTTATACATGCAAAATTGAGCAAAAAGTAATTGTGTTATTCAATGCATACCTTTGAATCATTAAACATGCACAAATGCACTGGAGATAAATAAACAAAGTTAATTAAAAAGTGGAATGTACGACAATTATAAAGTATATATATGCCAAATGTATGTGATGTATCATCCTCAAACAATACGTATGTGTTGATGATTCCTCTTCCAATTGATAATCTTACGTATGTGCAAGTATAAAGTATGATGAATACTTAATGCTACCTCCATTTTTTTATTTGACGTTTGTATAGAGGTGAAACCTTCACTATTAATTACTAATTACTTATTATTTTAATAAATATAAAAGTTATATAATTAGATTCGTCTTTGAAAATAGTTTCATAATATTATTTTCTTATAATTTTTGAGCATATAATATGAATAATTGATAATAAAGTTCCACCTTTGATATACGAAACGCCAAATAAAAAATAGAAAAAATAATAGTTAATTCCTGGCTAGAACTCCTAACTTTTAGATAATTAGAGAAAATGGTAATTCAATAATTAATAATGTTGTTTAAAAATAACAAAACATAAAATGACATTTAAGTTGGGAGATTCAAACTCCCACCATCACGCTAATCAATTATTTCAAGCATGAAGTATATGTTATCATTTGTATATAAATATACTAGTTGTATCTCGCATACCCAGTCTGCAAGTAAACATTGGTTTTTATAGTATAATTTTTCATGATTATAAAAATATTTAAATTATGTAACATGTATTAGTATTTTGAAGTTTGAATATTAAAAGTCAAAATGAAGGTTTAGGATAAGGAGTTTATTGATTACATTGAAGCGGTGAAGTTTCGACAACAAATGCAATATCGATTTTACAATAATCGTCATCCCATTCAGTGAAAGCATAAATAAATTTAGTACTCATAAGAAACAAATAAATTAACACACATTATTTCTGCATATTAACATTTATTATTATGGATAAGTTATCATGTTAGGCGGTTACAACATCATGGAGAAGTTATTGTGTAAATAAAAAACCAACACATTTTTCATCAGGAGGGTAAAATATTACATTAATTTGGCTTCACTTGGGTAACCGCCAATCCACCCCTTGCACATTATATATAGTATAGAGCATCTGCTTTCTATATACTTATCTTTTAGGCTTAAATTTTTGTTAAAATTTACTTGTCTTCCTAGCATTCCAATACATATTATATTTCATTATTTTAATTGGTCACTTAGCATTACATTGCCAATGCCTCCACTAAATATTTTATGCTCAGAATGTTTATGTCGACATTCTAATACTAATGTAATAACCGGTAGCAACTCGTTAATAAATAAACTAAAGTTATGAAATTCTTAATTTATTTCCGTGAAATTGGAAACCCAATTTTAAATATTTTTATGTTCGTAAATGTTTATGTTCGGACGCGTTGCTCTGATTACGTTAAACGAAGTATCGAAAGTAATTAAAGGCCCGAATTTTCACCGGTTGGGCTTTTAGGCCCAACCCACTACCCCAATTTAATGGTCCATTATAGCTCACAGGAACCCAAACAATCCCAAAGCCTTTTCTTCTTCTTCCCGCCGCTACATACCGGTATGAAGCTTCTAAAATTCATCATCCTTTTTTTCTTCAATTTTCTCTCTCAATTCTCAACCTTTGGAGCTAAAATTTTCGGAGAAGTTTCTCCTCATCATCCCCGTCGTTTCAAGGTAAAAAAGGTGCGATATTTTTGAGTATTTTGTGAAATCTCAAACCTTTGACTTTTGTTGACTTTTTGTGATTTTGAATTTTATTGCTCCGATTGATTCTTGGGTTATAGATTAGTTATTCTGGGATTGAAATATGATGTTTGATGTGAAATTTTGGATGTTTTTAGGACAGTTGACTTTTTGGAATTTTGGGTTGACTTTGGATTTTTGGATAAATTATTGAATAGAATTATTGCGTAGGCCTAAATTGTAATATAGGAATTGATAATGATCGATATTTGGGGTAGAAAGTGTAGTTATAGTGAAATGACTTTCGGGTGATCGTGGGTTGATTTTCGTTAAAATGTAGTGGCTAATGTAAATAAGTTAGTGAATCATGATTGTGATTGTTTTGGGATACAAATATGAATTATAAGTGTTGAGAACAAATAGGTTGGAATTTATCGTAGTGAATTTTGGGTAGTAAACGAACTTAAGGATTAGGGGTTGAGAGTTATGGTTAAAATTGATTGGGAGAAGGTGAAATTGGAATTATTGAAACTATTTGAAATAAGCTGAGTTTGAATAAAGATATAGACGATTATCTAATTCTAGTCCTGAAGCGAGCTTGTCAAAATTGCTATCAAACATAACTTTAACTTAATGCAGTCGTAAATCATAACTGGAATGGGTTAAAAGAATGGCATTTAAATGCAGATAAAGAAGAAATGGTTACTTAGTTGTGATTTTATTTTTGTAATGTGTCCTGCTCGCACTCGTGACTGGGGAACGCGATTCATTGGGCTTAAATGGGTACTAGCCAAGGCGGGGATTTATCACTCGCTTGTTAATTTATTTATGTTTGGGTGTTGCGTATGGTAAATTGATCGTGGACAATGTATCCTCAGACATGGGCATCATCCGTGTGTATGGGCCATGGACTCAGAATTGTTTACTCATGATTTAATGTGTTGTTGGAGTGTATTTATGTTTGAGCATAATTTCAGGTTTTAGTGTAAATTGAGCAGGTCTATGCCGGTATTCCCATTCATGCCGAGTAAAAATTCTGTGTGGTGGAAGCTATCCGGGAGTATCTTTACTCATGGTATCAGGTGTGTTATAGGTGCTACTGAAAATCGCAGTGTTTGTCAGGCCGACATTGTATGTGTGCCGGTGGACGCCGGTATTTATGCCATGCTCGGGCGTTTAGCCCGCCGAAAAGGATGTAATTATTACATATGTCATTGCCATGCTCAAGGCGAGCTGGGAAACATTTAATTGTAATACCTTATATTTGTCAGCAAGCCAGCGTAGCCCGCTGAAAAGTATTAAATTGTTATATTATGTGTTGTGGTTTCATTTTTTAGTCGTATTAATTGTGGATGCATGTTAATGTGTTGGGTGAGTTTGTTCTGCTATGTGAAATGTGGCTCGCGGCTAAGCATGCATCGCCGAGTTCAGACGTAAGCTTGGCTTGATTAGTATCCCCACATTATTTTAATAGATGACATTTTCTCAGATTATATTTGTATAACTCAGATTTACCCATCCTATTGCTAAGGACTGTATGTATATATATATATGTATAGTGTATGTATTTATCCTGCATTGAGTGTTTCATTCTGACATAGGTAAGTTACCAACCGTGATCCTGCTCTCGCTAAGCCACAAGTTGAAGTACTTTTCCCCACCTCAGTCGTATTGTGTGCCTTTTTTGGAAGCATTGAAGCTAAGCAGTGTCCTGGGTGACTTCATTTAGGCGAGACGGGGTGGCTAGATCCCCGGCAGCCCTCTTTTTCATTACTTTGATGTGATAAAGCTACTTTGGACGGAGATGTCGGAAATTCTTTGTAATATATTTTGTGATTTGATTGTGTGTGATTTGTTATGTTTTCGGGTTTGGCTTAGAAATGCCATCATGTATAAAATTAGGTACAATGTTACCTTTCAAACCTATTTTATTTTGGTCAAACCAGTCAGTTCTATGGGTTTTTTAAACGTGTATTTTCGCGGTCAACTATCTATTAGCGACTCGTATACAGCATTTAGACGATTCCGCAACTCGAGGAAGTGCATTTACCTGAGACTCTGGTCAGTTACATACTTATCTTTTAGGCTGAAATTTTGTTAAAATTTCATTTGTCTTCCTAGCATTCCAATACATATTTATATCATTATTTTCCTTTCTTTAACAATACTAAAGTACTATATTTGCCAATGCCTCCAATTAATTTTCAGACGAAGGTATATTAAATATTATCATTTAAAGTTATATTTCTGCAAGGTTTAGAAAAATTTGTATGATTTCTTAATCAACGTGTTTAGCTCTAGAAAAACAAGTATATAGAAACAGAGGAAATATATAACAACAGTATTAATTTGGGATCCCAAAAGAAGTGGGGGCCTGCTCCAATAACTAATCGAACAGTCCTTAGTCAGTCTGCTAGTAGTAATAATCATGGTTCAAAGTTTTGTTTTCGGAAATAGTTTCAAAATTATGAAAATATTGTAGAAATATTTGAGAAACGATTTAAAATTTTCGAAACTCAAGATAAGTTATATACACTAAAAGATATTTGTATAAACAAAGATATTATAACAAATTATAAATATTTAACATCGTTAACTAAATTAAAATAAAATAAAATACTTTGAAATCAATGTTATGTAATTTAAAATAGCTGTAATAATTTATTGATAAAATTTTGGACTTTAAATAAAATACAGGTGAAGACTGTAGTACATTGCACATTTCAAAAAAAATAATATAAAAAATTGATTGTTTTTCATAATCTAAATTTGAGGTTTCCTATAGGTTTTTGAACGTTGATTATTACCTCCAATGACATTTGTAATAAGCTATTTTATTTTTCAACAAACAAGACGATGGAATAAGTTTTTGAAGAAACACAATTTTGTTTATATTTTTATATATAAGTATTTAATCATTCGTGATAAATTAGCAATATTTAGGCGTACCGTGTACTTCAAAAAGTCCAGTTCAAATTAAATAGAAAAAATGGAATTAAACGTGAGCAGAATATTTAATTCCTTTATTTGATAAGATATCCGGTTGAAGTTTTTCATTTAAGAAATTCATATCTAGATTATAAAATTCTGTTAACAATTAATCACCAGTTAACTTGTTAAATCACATGCATTTTATCATAGTATTATATGTTCTGTGATGGTATATAGACACAAAGATAGTGTGAAATTATCAGTAATATATGCAATGAATGTTTCTTGACAAGGCCTTGAGATTATCTGATTCGGTTCTTATTGTATAGGTATTAAATATTAAATACTCCGTATAACATTTGTTATCAAATAATTTGTATCGGTTCTGTGTTAATTCCTGACACAGGAACACATGTCATTTTATTATAAATTGTTGAGATAATGAATCCCTCATATTATATATAGATAATGAATATTAAATATTTCATATAACAATTGTCATCATATGATTTGTGAGTCATAAGCTGGTATATGGTTTGGAATAAAGGATCTAAAATTCTAAACCGGCACACTGTACTAAACTCAAATCTAATTTCAAAATAAGTGTAATTTTATTAGGTTAATTAGAAATTTGGCGAATCACAATTCACTAGGGAATCACCCCAATATTTCATGGTTATGGGATCTGCTGTGGAAGGCCAAAGAATGGCCCCTGAGCCCGGGATTGTTTTGTGTGTTAGGCTGTTAGGCCTGAAATCAATTATGACCACAATTTGTTGTCTTTATAATTGCAAAACTAAACTAGATAATCATTTAGTGATGCAGCAATATTTGGTGTTAATGATCATAAAATATATATTTACCGACAAATAAATAATAACCAATGCACAAATATTGTATTAATCGGAAACATGATCAAAATTCATTCAATTGTTTGAAGATCAAAATTCATTGTTTACATTACTAAACAAATGATCACTAGTGTCATTTTAGGCTAAAGCTAGTACTTGATTTTAATATATAAAAATGTACATTTCTCTTTGCTTTTACTTGATGATAGGTTATCTTTTCTAGAAGGCATTATATCTATGCAATTTATGTCACAATTCTTGTGTCAGTTATATATGTGTTAGTAAGACGTCTATTATTTTAATACCAAAATATTGCCATTTATATATAGAAAGAATATCATGCATGCCCCCTCCCCTTATCTTCCTTGTTAGCTTATATTTAGGAATTTCCTACATTCTTCTATCATTTGGTTAAGTCTCTCCTAGGTCCAGAAGTCAATAAGCTCTCAATTTCATAGAAATGAAGATAGAATTTCCTCCTCATCTTCATCATTCTTTATTTTTTTCTTATTTGTTTATGTTTCTTGATCAACATTTGCTTGTTCTTATAAATTTTCTGTTCTTTAGAAGGTTCTAGCTTGATCATCATTATAGCTTTTATGTTTTTTTGTAATATATGTTATTAGAAATTTTCATTGGCTTGTTCTTTAGAAGGTTCTAGTTGCATTATCATGTTTTTAATAATTCCGGTCTTTGGTGAGAATCAAACTTAGAACTATAAAATTATCAGTGTCATCTATAAGGGTGTTATAAGGGATTTATTGATGTTTTAGTATAATTGGTAAATACAATGGTACAAAAAATCAATCTGTTCGAGTTCAACTCTTTTTAGTAACAATTCTCTTCTTATTTTTTATTGTAGTTGATGATTTATTTTTACTTTAATTTTTTTTCATTTAATTGATGTTTTATTTTTTATTTTAAAATTTTCTTAATTCAAGATAGGTTCTCATCTTGTTTAAACAAAATTATTTTCTATCATCTGAAACGAGACGACCTGAAAATTACATGATTTTTATTTCTTAGTGGAGAAGTGTTGTTGTTCTCATAGTTGTCTATGGATTATTTCAGGATCCTTCTGATTTAATTGAAAAAACAACTCCATTTTTTGAATTTGCGTCTTCTCATAAAACAATTCATGTCCTGTTTCTTTTTTATGCCCTTTTCATATTTTTGTATATCATGTATTTTGCAATAATTAAATCATGTAGTCCATTAAATACAGTATACGATTTAATCGAAACACGAGTCAAGATAATTTTTTATCAAAAGGAAATTGAGAAGATAAATTCATTTCTTGATCACTTTTTTTCACCCTTCCTTAGAAATACATATATTTTATTTTTCTTGTGATATAGGGATTGATTCACTTGTTGTGGGCATGAAAGAGAAGAAGATGACAGTGGTTGGTGATGTTGATCCAGTTGAAGTGATCAATAAACTGAGAAAATCATTTTGTGCAGAACTATTAACAGTAGAGCCAGCAAAAGAAGAGAAGAAAGATGGTGACAAGAAAAAAGAAGGGAACAATGAGAAGAAGGATGGTAACAAAAAGAAGAGTGAAGCAGAACAAATTGCAGAGCTTGAAAAGGCTAACAAATGTTACAATCCTTCTATTTGTTACAACCACAGTGCAGAGGAGAACCCAAATGCTTGTGTCATCTTTTAAAACACTTCTATTTGTTACAACTACAATGGAAAAATCAAACTAGCTCTTCATATTTTACATGGTATATATATATATTGGAATTTACCCTTCTTCATTGTGTGGTTTCTATGTATGTTGTTGCTACTTCGACGTCCAATTGGAATGTATAAAAAGATTCAATTAGAATTCAATAACAAGTACTAATTCCGGAAACCTTAAAGATTAAGTACATGATAATGCATGTTAGGTGCAAGTTTATACGCAGTTGAGAGCAATTGCATAAAAGTTACAGAACACAAGATAAATAAACATGCAATTTATTGTGTAGAATAAGCGAAGTGAACTCTTGACATTCATGTTAAAGGACCTCAACTTAAGAATTTGGAAAATTTTGAGATTATAAATTATTGTACTGGAGAATGATCAAACGAATAAATCAATTCAACATACTAAATATTCTTTTTTGGACAATGGATAATATCATAATAATTTATACAATAAAAACTCACAACCACCCTCCTTTCACACACCGAAAGGAGACAAAAAAGAAAAAATAACCACTCATGAAACAACTATCAACTAATAATCAATGGCGTAGTAACCATAATGATCCAATTGATTCACTTGCATGGACCAACAGGCTAAAAAACGCCAATTATTCTAGACAAAAAAATGCATCCAACATTTATTTGCTATAGGAACTATCCAAACTTATCATGTGCTGACTCGAACCCTGACCTCTCGATTTGATTTATTGAACAAGTGGTGATGAAGACATTGGAGAATGAGGAGATAACACATTCCCTATCATGATTTCATCTCTCCTGCGGAAGGATAAGCTGATTTCCAGCTTACTCCGTCGGCGGCATTGTTTCTTTGTCGCCGACTTATCCTGGAGGACAAAGTTCCTGATCCTCCTCAGGGCAACATGAACGGTTTCGTCATCCATATTAGCGAAACAGACTCTGAACCAACCCGGTTCAGAGCAATGGAAAGAAGAGCCTGGAGAAACATTCAGCTTAACTTCATTGATAATCACTCTCCAAAGTTCCATTTCTGCATCAGTAGTTTGTTCTTTAAGCAATCTCCTTAAATCCATCCAGAAATATAGACCTGCATTGCTGTTTAAACTTCCAATTCCTACTTGAGATAATCCCCTGGTGAAATAGTTGTACCTCTTGGACAACCTTTCTGAACTCTCAGCAATGAATCTCTCCACAAACATCTCATCTGACAACATTTCTGCTATCAGTTTCTGTGTCTGAGTCGAAACCAACCCGAAACTCGACATTTTCCTCGCACAATTCATGACTGCATCATTGAATGAATACAGAATCCCCACCCTGAATCCAGGGAACCCGAGGTCCTTCGAGAGGCTGTAAATAATGTGGACAAGTTCAGGATTGATTTTCGACAAACTTTCTTGAACAATTTCAGCAATGCTGATGAATCCAGGCTGGCTAAAGACAGTTGCAGCATATATTTCATCACAAACCAGATGAATGTTTTTCTCAGTGATGAAATTTGCTGCTTCCTGGAGAGTTTCTCTGTCCATTACTGTGCCTAATGGATTAGAGGGGTTGTTTAAAAGCAATCCCTTTACGCTGATGTTGGATTCTTGAGCTTTGTTGTATGCAGTTTCCAGAGATTCTCTGGTGAGCTTGAAATCATTGGAACTCTCACAAACAATGGGCAAAAGTTGTACTCCTGTTCTCCACCTCAAGTCTCTATCAAATCTAAACCAATAAAGATAATTTTTTATTAGCATAAAGGAAATTTATGTATCAAACTTGACATTGTTTAAACTGAATTCAAAACATGAAGTTGTTTGTTTGGTAAGAGATATAATTTCACAAATAGTCTCCTGAGTTTACTCTTGGAGTTTTCATTGAAATAATAGTTTCTTAAGTTACAAACTTATTATTGCGTGAATGTCTTTTATTTTATTAATGTTACATATTGACAATAAGTGAAGAACTCCATTTATATGAATAGATAAAATCCCGATTAAATAAGAATCCCATTTATGTAACATTAGAATGTAACACGTGGAAGAAAGAGATTATGTATATTATTGTACAAATGCAAACTCTGAATATTAAGTCTCGGATTTGAAAATTTTCGATGATTGTTCATGCATTTTTATATCTTTGACTCTTTGATAAGAGAAGATAGAGATTATATGGAGAATCCTTACGCTGGATAATAAGGGGTGGGTACCAAAAAAGCTTCACCAGGATCAGCCAAACAAAAAGCCAGAGTTTCTTGGGCTCCAGTTGCCCCCCCACTCATAACAATGCGATCAGGATCAAAGCTGACTTTGTCTCCTCTCACCTTCTCCATAAACCTTGCAACTGCCTGCAAGAAAACAATTGGGTTTTGCTAAAGATATAAGAAATAATGTTTTTTTTTTTCTGAATTTTCTGAAAAAGAAAATGGATTTGAAGTTACCTGTCTGAATTTTGGCAAACCATGATAATCTTGAAAGATAGCAATATCCTTGAAGTCATTCACTCCTTCAGCTGTGCAGATTGATGCTGTTGGATTTTTCACCACCCATTCTTGAATTAAGTCAGAAGAAAGCTGCAGAAACATGAAAAAATAAGTCACTAATTCCTTGGACATACACTATTGATCATGACTTATTCTGGTAGGTAAGTATGAATGGAACATAATGGAATGTCGACGTGAATATACTTTTAGTCTCATTTACTTAATAGTTTGAAATAATTTAGCAGAGATAACACAAAAAAAGTTATAAAATATCTCCCATTTTGGGAGTGTTAATAAATAGACACATGCATGTCATCATGTTTTTCAGTAAAAAAATGATAAGCTTGTGATGTTCATGAAGGGAGACAATAAATATTTCATGTATTTCTTATAATACATGTATTAATGTCGACTTAAATTGTACGCAACTTTATCCATGTTATAATAGAAAAGCTGTTTTAAGTTAACCCGAGAGATGAATTACAAATATTATCTACCACTTCATATATATATATATAAGAAGCATAGATAATATAATGAATCATTTCATTATATTTATTTATATAAAAAACGAGAGAATATAATTTTACTATATATCTAAGTCATGAAATCATGCAAGTCTTGTAGTATGTAAAATATATGAGAGCATGAGTGTTGTTACTTGATTTTCAGCCAATCCCATCTGAATAACCCCATTAGGATTGTTGGTGGGATGAAAAGGATCACTATCATAAGCTTTCCATCCATCAAAGTATGGAGAGTTTTCTCCATGTCCATCATTCGTTGCGATTCTTGAAAGAAGTTGTTGCTTCATGTTATGTTCCATCTTATTCTTCAATTAATTGGTGTAGAAACAATAAATGACTGAACTAATAAACAATCAAGAGAAAAAGCTATATTGGTTGAAGAGACTAGTATATATAGAAATGCTATGGAATGTATTATTTTTAAGCTATGTATGTATTGCAAAAAATGGTTTGATGTTTCTGAGGTAGTCAAATTTATTTGGTGTTGTAATGAGATATTGAAATAGAATGAATAGGCCCTATTTATAAGAAAATAACTTCAATTCTGGGAGGGAAACTATAGATATGAGAAATTTCTTGGAAAGGAAGGGTGGGCAGAGACGATTTTGTATTTTCTTTCAAAGTCTTAATTCGGAGATCTGGTGGACAGCTGATGACCGGGCCAAATCAAATACGGAGTATTACTTTCATCTAAAAAATTATAGAATGTTAAATTTTGATTATTCAATTTTAATTTTGAATTTAAATATATTTATATATGAAGTAATATATATAATTTATTCCTTTATTTGAGACATTAATCTCTTTAGAGGTATTGATGCATAAGTTTCATTTGTTGTATAATGTTTAGTGAAAATATATCAAATTATATTTCTAACGTAATTGACTTTATTACATGATATTCTTTATTCAATTCAAATCAAAATTATTAGAAGTATTAATTAAAATTTATTCATTTTAATTATAAAAAATTAAACTACATATCTTTATTACAGAAAAGATAGCAAATGAAAATATTCGTGGGTTTAAAAAATGCTCAATACAGCTGTGCTCAAATTTTCCTCACAATTTTATATTATTGTACAATGTCAATTTGTTATGTACAATGTCAATTTGTTACGGTATTCGGCTTTATTTAGATGATAGTATGCGAATAAATTGTCTCACTATATCACTAGACCATCGAATTTACACGCTCATGTAATACATATGGATATTGTAACAATCTTTAAAGTATCTATTTTCGCTTTTAGTAAATTATTTAGTTTGATTTCTTAATGATTAGTTTTAAGTAGTTAGTCTTAATTGTCACACATGATTAGATGAATCAAATTTATTATATTAATAATATAATATATTAAAAATGTTAGTATTTCATATAATTTTTATTAAGTATTATAAAATAATTGAGTCCGAAATTTAAAATTCGACTATCAAAATTATAAATTGGGACAATCTTCACAGATAGACGATGTATTAGTTGCCCAATGATAGTAGGTTACGCCATGTTAATCCCAGGTCACCAACTATCGACGCGAACGCTGCCACTTTAACACTCTCTCACGCCAGAACCTCTACTCCAGATTATATCATTTCCGGAATTTAACAACGCCGCAAGACGTGCCCCTCATCACCACAAACCCTGGCCTCGATACCACGATAATACTCTATATGCTCCACTTTAAAACCACCGACAATGTGTTTAAATAACCCAAAACCTTATATATTAACCCGGTAAAACAACTATCGACGCGACGTATCACTCTTTAACAGCTCATATATAAATTATTCCTTTCTTAACGATCAATTAAGTTATGATGCTAAACCGATATGGCACATTCAAGTGTCTAGTTAGAATCTTGTGAAACTTAGAGAAAGATTAGAACTTGGTTTCTTCAAGTACCCCATTTCTTGCTGTCGCGGATATCATTTGAAGTTATAGCATGTAATTTTTTCATATTGTACCGCCATTGTTATTTAAAAAGACCGAGTCCTAGCCTATTATGTCCTCTCAATTTCTCCATTTACCATGCCTTGCTTGTGTCCTTATCCAACTACAACAGATTTGGTTGAATTCTGTCTCGGTTATCTTTTTCATGTTTAATAATAGTCTCTATCTCATATAAAAAATTTGGGTTCATTTTTTTTTATAATTACAACTTAAAACCTTTAACTTTAAATATATATTTATTTATATTATATAATATTTGATAAAAAATATATCAATAGCAGCCAAATTTATTTTTCATCGATATAATTTTCATGTAAGATTATACAATACAAATAAAAAATATATACGACTAAATTCAAAAACGCATAACAAAGTTGGGTGCTGAACCATCTTTACAGATAAGTGTGATAAATACACCATTTTATCACAAACACAAATAATTAGTGTGAGAAAATAGAGCATTAAGAACGTATATTCATTTTCCATGACTAAGTATCTGTGATTAACAATGGTCATCATATATAATGGAAAAAGTGAGCAAGATTAGTGCTGGTTTTGTACCACATGAGAATTTGTTTAAGAGATGAACATATAACCTAAGCACCAAACAATTCAGGTTGAAATCTTAATGGTCCTTATGTGACAGACTGAAAATATCATTTTAACCGAGTTAATTCATCATTGTAGGCATCATATATTAATCTAGTGTATGAATTTTTGATCACCATAATTTAACTCCCTCACGAACTTTGAATGACAATATGGGAAGCTCTAAAGAGATGGGTAGCTGATTTTTGGACCCCGAATAGTTTAATTTGCCATGAAGATTGATGAGGACACTTCACCTGACTGTACAACTGTCTCTCCACCGTCTCCGCGTGGGGTGTGGTACATTACGTACAACCCATCCGTGCAGACGTACACGTGCAATCTCCAACAGCGACAAATCTGTCTTCAGCTTCTCCCCCTTATCCATCAATTTCCAAATCTATCTCTGCTTATTTAATTACATCACACGAATGGAATATCAATTTACAAATACGGTGTAAGTTTTAATATAGCTAGTCCTAAAAAATGTGAGAATTCTCAGTAAGGTTCTATGTGTTTTAATATAGTTTTGAAAAGTGACGGAATCAGATTTTTTATATAAGAATGATGTATTATTTGATATCATGTTTATAAAAAAAATATAAAAATTTATGGAAAGGGGAATAACATAATTTTTTAAAAATTTATACTGGACAACTGCTTCCCATGTTCCACTAGTTCATCCACAGTTGAAGAGCATATAAGTAATTAAGTAAAAAATATGTTACGTACATTGTATATAATGTTATTTGTTATTTTGAAATTTTAGTTTGAATCATCTAAGTCATCATATGACATATGGTTCGTGACAAATTAATAAAAATTTCACATATATATGCAGTTTTTATTCAAATAATATTTCTAATTATTTAAATAAACCAATCAATAAGTTACAAGATTATATTTATTTATGCATAAGAGGATGAAATAATTATGTATTTTATGATCTCATGTATTGCATTGTATTTTGATTAATAGTCTGTTTGGAGGGTTACTATCACTTAAAAAGTGAAAGAATCACTCGGTTCACACTCAAATCCTTTGATAAGTTTGACTATGTGGTAATATCATCTTATGGTTACAATTTTGACCATCTTGGTGACTTGGGAGATTGTTACCTAAGACGTCACTAATCAGTCAATGTACGTAGTCAAAAGAAAGTTACTAAAACAGTAAATATGTGGAAAATACACAATTTTCCGCTCTATTATGAAATCGACTTAGGATTTTCCAGATCTCTATTTATTTTCTATAAACTTATGGATCGGAGAATGCAGCAGCTAACGTATTAGACGATTCAACACTTATATCATTAAATTGAAATTCATATACAGTATATTATCAGTGGTCAAGGGCAAGATATGTGTTATTACACCTTTAATTTGTTTCATACGTGAGAAACAAGTAGAAAATGTCAACTTTATAACCATCTTTTTCTTAAAAATGGTCGAAGGATATATGGTAAGGCTAATATAAGAAAGTATTCGATAGTAGACATATATTTTTCCCTAAAATTTAATATGAAAGATTTGAAAATATATTTCCTCTCTTATTTTCAATTATTTTGTTTTATTTTCTGATTGATTCTGCCTTAAGAGCACATAGTAGAAAAATAATTTATTGAATATTATAAAACTATATAAAATGATAAATAGGTTGAAACTATTACTCCCTCTCGGTTTTTCTTTATTATTTATCGTTCTAATGGCATAATCATTAAGGAATTATAATTGTGTACATATATACCCTTAATTAATTTAAAGAACTTTAAATGAAGTTTTCAAGTCTTTTATCTTGGTATATGCTCAAGTGCTCAACTGTCCCATCGTCCATTGAAAAAGTTCAATTCAAGAGATAATAGATGATAATTAATACTCCTTTCGGTTTTTTTACTTGATATCCTAGTATTTTTTTATCTTTTTTAAAATAATTGTCATTTTGAAATTCCAATACAATGTCTCATTAAGTTTTCCTTTTAAGCCCCCTACTTAATATATTCAAAAGTTACATTTATTAATTATTATTTTAGTTATTGATTAGGAATGTATAGGTAAAATGTATTTCTTCATTGTTAATTGTTTTTTATTAATGTGAAAAATGTCAGGATATCAAATAAAAAAATTGAAGGGAGTAAATTTTTTGTTGACAATAATTGTTACTAATAGACCGCCAATTCAAGGAGATTACCTAACTAGAGACTTGATTTTTACCAAGGATAAAATAGAAAAAATTAATGGAATAAAATATACTACGAAGTATTAGAATGATAATTAAAAATGAATAAAAAAAATTATATTAATATGACAACTAAATAAAAAAAAGGAAATATTAAAAACACGGAGATATGTCATTACTATTGCAGATTCTGTATATTCCATCCAATTTATTTTAATTGCTTCTCACATATCGAGATAAATCTAAAAAATTAATATTATGCCTCTTTAAAAATAATATTTTGGTCCCATTTCAATTACTGTTTAATTATAATTCATTTCGATTACTCTTTAATTATATTATTAAAGAGTACCCGCGAGGGAGTAATAGTGCCAACCTTTGATTATTCCATTAAAATTAATATTATGCCTCTTTAAACACAATATTTTGGTCCCATTTCAATTACTCTTTAATTATAATTCATATCAATTTCTTTTTAATTATATTATTTTTCTATTGAAATGAAAAATAATTTATTGAATATTATAAAACACAATTCATGTATTAAAGTTCCTTTGAGTCTCCCATGGACGAACCCTGACAAATCACCCTCCTAAACCGCTATAAACTGTCAAGGAAATCGCATCTTTGACAAATATCGCTCGACAAGCATTTTGATCCTCGCTTTTCTCTCGAAAACTGTTCCTTCCTACGGAACCCCAAGCCTCCTCTACATCGTGTCCATACCCCTGGCCAGTCGAAGTTCTCAGCCCGCTGTAAGGTTCTAAGTCTCATAAAAAGGTACCTCCTGCCCCAGTGCCAGACCTTCTTTACTTTGTGTCACACAAGAGTTATGTACTCAAATTCGAATCGCTTCGAGCCTCCTTTCAATTTTCCCCAAATTGCCTCTATTTTGGGGCCTCATCTCCTAAGATTTCCTCGATTTTGTTTTAAACCCGCCGCCTTCCTCGTTTCCACAGAGGAGAAATCGGGCGGTTTTAACCGCAAAATTCTTTTCCACGTCCTGGATTAAAACGAAACCATTCCTCAAAGGCCCGACTCGCCTGCGTGGTATCGAACCCGACACCCTTACGCTCTTAGATTATACACCGCGCGGGTGAAGAGTTTTTACTATTAATTAAAATTTTCCCCAAGGACCATGATCCTTTTGCTAACATAATGTTCGTGCTGCCTCGAGCCGACGAAAGTCGCCTTTAATCGATGGGCATAATGGGGAAACTCCGCCTAAATGCAAACGCTAGTCTCCGGGCTGAGCTCTAATGGGTTTATCCCTCCTCTTCTTCTACCACCTAACGTTCTGTGCCTTACCACTCCCTCAACCTCAAACCACCTAACCTATTCAAGCCGGTACCAATACGGCAAGTAAGGTGATAATCTCCTATTATCCTGCGGACTGCTAACAAGAGAATTCTAATCAAGCAATTTAGTTAATTTTAGGCACTACTTTTCCATCCATTCATTTGTAGAAATGCGCCTTCCTTTAAGAATAGCAAAAGCTACGTGGAGCTCTAGTCAATCTATCCCATACGACGGTCCCTTGGTCATTCATGGACGGACCGGGCCATGTACATGTAATCCCTATCCCACGTGAGCCTCGCTTCTTTCAAACTTTATACGAACTATTAATAGCGGTTAATCGTTCCCCTAGGCAAATCTACCCTAGTGGGTGGCTAGCTATCACCATCTTCATAGTAGCTTGTAGGATGGCTGAAATAAATCCCACCTTTACCCAATTTCTTTAATATGCACAACACCTCACACTCTGGGCCGCTTACATCCTTCCCTTCCGCCCGAGGCTGCAACATTTTTGCCAACCCCAAGATTGAGAAAATCGCTGGTGCAAGCGGTACCCAAACGGTGATTCATGAAACGCGTACGGGCGACGCGGGGTCCCCGTAGGCGGACTTCCTCGAGTAAGAAAATCGCATTGGACAAAGCCTGGGATTACATGGCTGAACTGGCTTTTTGACAACCCCTTCTACTTATAAAGTATTTCATGGTTTGTGATGTTTTAATCTAAGCAATGTTCCGATCCGGGCTTCCAAAGTGAGTTCGACTAAATAGCGGTGCCTTCCTGGGCTGGGATTGGGTCCGATCCGCTTCCAAGTGGTGTTTTTACCTTTAGCTTTCTCTCTTTTCCTCGACCTAATCCTCTTCTTTGAAGACGAAAGTCTCGGGCGGCCGCTACAAGATGAACCCAAAAGAAGTTCTTTTTCCACCATGACCGGCGACCACGTTCCACTTTTCAGACGAGCCAAAGTGGTTAAAAAGGCTTCCCAGGAACCCGCGATCACGGTATCTCAGCCGGCGGTCGTTCCATAATCCTCCTCTTTATCGTGAAAAACGGCCATATCGAAACTCGCCTTTTTTTTTTCAAAGAGACAGAAATCCATTGCACATGTCGCCCATATCCGGTATATCGTACTGGATTTGATCGGAAGACCCGCCTTCCTTTATACCCCTAGTACAAGAAGTCCACAGAGAGCTCTAGTCTCCATCCATCCACCTCAGACTCGCTTCATGAGGAGGGTGCCGATTCGGCTCCAAAAGTTAAGATGTAGCATTTCAACTAATTTTGTTTGGAGATGCCTTATACTGCACTGCGGATTCCGTGACCGATGGCGAGTCTACCTTTGTGGAAGCAGTGGATGCTTCCCAAGGCTTCACGCCCTCGTTAGAGCTAATTAAAGAGGGACTCATGACGCAATCCATGATCCTTGTAGATTCATTGTGGTCGTGTGGCCTCGCCACTGATTAAGTGAATTTTTCTTTCTCTTTCCTCATTTGTCTTTCATTTGTATATGTATTTGTATATGTGTATTCACTCGTGTTCTTTGGTGGTCCTCACCTGAATGCTACCTATGCCCAGCCCTGTAGGCGGATTTCATCGGACGACGCGCCAAGTAGTTCTAGGGAGAAAAGTTAGTAAAGAGTTTTACAACTCTTAAGTCTCCTCTCGAGCCACGGAAGAGAATGAAAGGCTCAAAGTCGCTACCACTCTAGTGGTAAAAGAGAAGAAAGACTGGCTCAAGCCTTAGTTGAAATCAAGAAGCATGATCTCATTCAAGCTCGATTTACTCCATTCGGGAGGGCGAAGATTTTCGATCTCATTCAGAGTACTGAACACCTTCAATCGGGTCCATAATAAGACAACCAAGGCGCGGCAAATTGGTGAATAAGTGAACTGGCCATGAGGCTCTTCCCTCTACAGTCCAAAGGGCTATTTTCGAGTATCACCGACCGGCCGAAGTTCCACTCGAGGCTTGCAGTTATGCCTTATTGTCTTTGCCGCTTTACCAAAACCTATAGGGATGTTAAAAACCTCCAATCATGGTGACTTCCATTCAAGATTATCCTGAAGAGTGGTTTGCTCCTACGGATCTCTCGGCCCCTTTAACTTCCCTCATGGGAAGGTTGTGCCAAGCAGGACCTTTTACAAATCCCGCTTAACGCCCCCACTTCTTAATGCTGCAATAATTTGTCACATGTACTTTTGTATTTTCCTGGTAACTTTTAACAACAATTTTATAACCTTTTATTTTTGCGCCCTTTGAACATTTATCCGTAATATCAACGTTTTCCATTTTTACCCTTTTAAAGCTTAAAAGTAAAACTAGTTGCGTTTATTTATAGATGTATCTCTTGATCTAAATCTTGCTTTTGTTTATAGAAATATCTTATAGAACTGCGGCTTATGCCTTATGCCCTTTGCCCCCCGTGCCAACCGTCTCGCTTTATTACAAAAGTTAATACACTCCATGTAGCAATCGCCGGGTTATACATATAAAAGCTTATTTTTCTCATGTTAATCGCTTTTAATGCTGACATGAGCTTTTTATTTATGACCCACTTAATGATCAATTATTTCGTCTTAATGCATGACGCGTATAATTATATTTCTTATGGATTTTGCATGTCGCCAGATTGCTTGTAGCATTTTTCGCATAATTTTAACAAGTCATATAAAAGATAAAACCGCCTTTTATTAATGGTTCACCCTTTTAAAGAGCGCCTCTTCCTCTTCTTGGGCGGTTACATGACTCAGCGGTTACATAATATTTTGCCCTCTAAGTCTTCTAGCCTATATGTGTTTCGGGTCCCAATAACCACCTCGAGCATGGCCCCTCCCATTTGGCTCAACTTCTCTCCCCGGCTCTTTAGGTTACCTGGGCCGAAGATAATCAAGCATTGGGATTCCATAATGAAATTGGCGGTTTTTGACCCTTCGGTTGTATGTCCTAGCCATAAGTTGTTTGTATTTGAGAGTCTTATATAGGGCTTCGTCTCTTAACTCATCCACCAAGTTGAAATATTCCTTCAATCGTTGGTCATTGCTTTCTTCCTTCTTAACCCAATCCCTCCCAGATGCTGGTACAACCTTTGTGTGTAAAAACCGCCTCGCTCCATTAAAGTAAAGGTATTCAAATTCGTTGCTCGATTAAAGCGGAACGAAGAGACCATAATACCGCTGGAGCTCTTCTATCCAACTCCCTCCCCATTTACCGCTTTGGAGTATGTTCTTCTTGATACCTTGGGGCCATGGCTTCATGACCTCCACCCGCCTATATTCCCTTCGGGATAGATCAAGCGAAATTGCCGTCAATTCCAAATTTCGCATTTAAACCGCTTAACACTTTCCCTCAAATCGAGGACCGTAACTGACACCGTGATTTTGGGATTCCAAACCACGCGAGGACGTTTCTTCCACAAAGTTAACCCGAAAACCTCTTCGCCCTAGTCTTCTTGAGGGGTGTTGCTTCTACCCACTTGTTGAAATAATCGATCACTACAATAACTCAGCCTCCTTGGGCTCTGGGGTGATTTTCCTAGCAAGTCAATTCCCCACACATAAATAACGAACGGACTTACCACCGCGGCCGTGGACGGTTGGGTAATCGGTAGGCATTTCCCATCCGCTGCAATCGTCATTAATACTTCTTCACAAACGCAATGCATCCTTTACTATCAATGTCAACAAGAATATCCAAATTTCAAGCGATCTTACTAGCTAAAAGACGCCCCCCAACGTAATCCCACACCATCCTCATGTATCTTCGTAATAATTTGGGAACATCCCCTCGGTCGGGACACGCATAGGTTAATAGCCGTCCAACCCAAGATTTCTATACAACTCTCTTTGGATAAGACATCTGTATTTGAAACTTTGGTTCAGACCTTTTAAATTTATGCCATCACCGGGAGAGGAATTCCTCATGGTATCGGAGCCCATTACACTCTTTTAATCTAGCTTCCTTTGTGTCATTTCATGATTTTAACATATACACCTTCCGTAAGTCATAGTAAGTGGCAATGACAAGTTGGTTCCGCCTTTTCATTCTCAGCCTCTGTGAACGCTGCTTCCAATATAACCCGTTTAAACCCCTGAGATATTTGTACTGCCTTAACATGGTATTTCATTAGGGTTTCATTTTTTACTCCAGCGGATCTGCTCTATCACCAACTTTGAATCTTCTCTTACTAATAGGTCCCTCCACCTCCGTGGATCTAACTTTAAGTCGGTAATCATGGGTTTCACATTCTAAATTTTCATTATTAGTCGAAAGAAAAACTCGAACTCGCATTTGCATGTCAGTTCCCGCACTAGCACTCATGCACCTGCCCCCTTTGGTCATCAAGTGGGCCCATCCACAACAGTTCTAAATTTCGGTTTAGCTTGATCTCGACTCGAGTCTCTAAACCTCAGATAGGGCTCGAGTTCTCGCAGCAAGGCATTCGGGTTATGAAATTCCGCCAACGCCAAGGCTTCTTATACCGGGTCTTCGGGAGCGTAAGATATCTCAAACTCAGCTTCCCTCAATTCTATAGCCTGTAGTCAATTGCCCCGATAAGGTAAAGATCGATAAGCATCTCGCCCGGGGAATGGCCGATCTCTAACCACTCAGATTGCACGACTCAAAATAAGCTTCAATTTTCAATAAATGCCAAGGAAAAAGCGGCTTTATCTATTACATGTGGTATGTCTCATCTGCATCTTAGCACATGGCTACCATAATATATCGATTCTCAGACTCTCTACTTCCTCGTAATAATACACTCCCTATCGCTACATCTAGACGGCGTTATTACTCTCAATCTATACTATTTGGTCGGCCTGAAAGAATTTAGTGGCCACCCCAAATATTTCTTCAATTCCTAAAAGACTTCCTTACACTCTTCATCCCACACAAACGTTTCCTTTGATATGCGTCTTAAATTCTTGAAAAACAGTAAATTTCTTTCTCCCAACTTGATAATGGTCGTGTTAAGTGGCAACAAAACACCCCTCGCTAGCTTTGCACATCCTTGTAACTATTGTTCGGTTTCATCCCCAATACGCTTCTTATCTTACGATTTGAATCACTCCCCTCTAGCACTACACGTATATCCTAGAATTTTCCCCGACACCCACTCCAAACGTAGCATTTCTCGGGTTCACCTTTAATCTACTTTGTCGTACGACAAAGGTTTCCCCTAAGATTCGCTAGTTATTCGCTTGTGCCTTGATCTTAACCAAAGATATCGCCCACATGTAAATCTTCATATTGCGCCCAATTTGAGAAAGAACATAATTTACCACTACCGGTGTTGGCCCCACGCTCTTCAACCCGAATTGCATCACTTTCCAACAAAGATAACTGTATTCGCTTATGGACGCCAGCTTTTCCTCATCCTCCTGGCCATGCGTGATTTGATGATATCCCCGAAGCATCCACGGTTGAAACCTCATGGCCAAAGACTTCCATCAACCAATAGTCCTAGATAAAGTATGGATGGGAACTTTGGGGTGCGCTTTGTTCAGATTAGTAAAATTTGTACACATACGCCACTTGTTATTAGGCTTCTTGACCAGCACTACGTTTGCTACCCATGCCGTGAATTTTAACTCGCGGATTGTCTGCGCATACCTTTTCCCTGTTGGTTGTGTTCTTTTTATCGTTAAACAACATTTTCTTGTAATGACGGGCTTAAAAAAGTGTCGGGCTCAATATACAATCCTTCGCGTGATCGCAACCACCAGTCTACTTGGCATATTCCTCGTGCCCCCAAGCAAACACATCTTCAAACTCTCTTATCAACACTATCAACCGATGTTAATGATCTTCCCCAACAAAGTACCAATTCAGTTTTCTTCTCTGCTTCCTCAAAGCGCTAAAGGAACCATTATCACCTCCTCATGTGGCATGACCCTTTTTTACTCTCTCTTTCTTTCGGGGAGTTATCTTTATCCGCTTCACTTTTCACCTAGTTTATCTCCATATGACTTCTTTCCCCTTTACCCGCTTCCTCTCCTCCCGCCGCTAGGCCTTCTATTCAAGCAAGCGGTACCGATGCTCCATAATACCTTCGCTGATCACCACACACCTCCCCTATGTCCCCCGGTATAGGAAACTTCATTTTCAGAACCGGTGACACTATCGCTTCCACGCGACTAATACGTTTCTATGAGCCCATTATATGAGTGGTCCTCAATGCCCACCACCGTGAACCGAGCTTCCTCGATTGCCGCCACCTTTTAATCCGCTTCCCCACCGCTAAACCAACGTGACTAATCTTGACAGACTTATAGAATGGTTCAGAAACCCGATTAATGGTGCATGGAGCCCGGTTAATGGTTGTATAAGGCCCGTGGGCAATGGGCGCTTTATTAAAGGTGCTCACGTGACAAGTATGTCCACCGAATCAAGCCAGATTCACCAAATATTCACTTTAATGCAAAGTTGGCAATTATTTGGGCTACGACTGTACCGGGTCATCACAGGCGCTTAACTTTTACCAATTGGTCTCGGTGCTTACCGGGCTCGCTGCTCAAGCCCGCAATTGCTGATCAATGTAATTCCTCTCTTCACGCATAGTTTTTTCTCGTGTCAGCGTGGAATCGCCTCACCGCAATCCCGCCCGAACGGTATCTATTCGTCCAAGAAGCCTGTGCACCTCGCCAGCTCGTTCAACAATGGGTAGGGTGGCTCACGCGGTTTCTCAAGGGCTGGTCCCAGAATCGAAGTTCCCTTACCCATGAATTCTCATTTTAAATATCCTCTTTTATCAACTCTCACTTTGCGCCGAGGATTCTCGGTGACTCATTTGTAATTAGCCCATGCACCAAGGACACGATACTCACGTAGTGGTTTTTATCCCTTCTCTCCGGGTGCACTTCTCTATCCGCGACCGGCTTAGGAAGCGTGATTCTTTCTTCTATTTGAGCATAGAACCACCGAAGTGCGTCAGCGGCCGACTGGGGGTCCTCGTGCCCAAGACTGATCCGCCCGGTGAAGATACCTGAAGTCATGGACCGCAGCGCGATCACGCATTAATCTCGGCCAATCAAGTCAAGATCAGATTTTTAGAAAATGTACTATAAAAATAGTAAATTACAATTAAACCATAAGAATACTATGAAAAGGTGACTTTATGTATTAAAGCACAAAAGTAAGTCACGATACTAACTTTTACGTATTTATCATGTATTAATTTATCATCATCCTGCATCTCTGGAAATTTCATAGAGGTCTTATCAACAATACTATAGGCTCGGCTAAAGCCGCATTAACCATCACTTAACCCTCACTGGCTTCCATTCCATCACCCAACTCTCGACACCGGTACCTATCCTGAGATCAAATGACCTCCAAGTAAACACTAACTCCGTAGGGTATTTTGTGAAGTCAAATAACCCTTTCTCCCCTTCCGCTTCCTCGCTTCCACCTCCTCCTATTTACTCCCTCAATAAGAATCAAGTTTATTAGTGACGGAAATACCCACACATCAAAAGTTCGCTCCAAGACACAACATTTCTTTAAGACATTTTATCAAATGTAACAGCTATCTTAATTCTTTTCACATTTTCCGTACATGTCTATAAGATCATTATTTAACATTAAATCAAACATGTATTCTTTTCTTATTATAGCTGCATGAATTTGCTTACCCTCACCATATGACAAAATATTTGAACATTTTCTTTAGTAAGTCTGCTAAGTTTTGTTCTCATTATACAATGAATTCAAAAATTTGTTTATTCATTATTCCTTCAAAATGTGTTCAAACATACCGTTTATTATGATGGGAAAATACATTTACTTTTTAGATGAGTTTGCAATTTTGAACTAGAAAAATTATACACACCATCCAATATTATTTAGTTACTTATAAATGAAATGATACTTGGCCCGTCAAGAATCAAGTTTGTTCCAATTTTAACGCCGAAACCAAACTCCGCAAAAAGGTAAATTTCGAATTACTACGAATATCAAGTTTATTCCATTTGTATGTCAGATCGTAAGGAGAAATGAATGAATATAAATGAAATCAAATTTCTCCTCAAGAGTTGACTTAATTTCTAAATTTTGATTTCAAAGAACAAAAATCGTGAATAATTTTTTTACAAAAGTTGCTTTGAAGAAAAATTGATTTTAGCATGGCTCAAGCCTTGCTTATTAGTCAATGGAGATTTTTTGGGCAGCCAAGCAGGAGGAAGCATCGAGGGGCGATTTTGGGGGGAAGAGTCATGGGGTAAAGCGAAATTCGAGTGAGCCGATGAATGGGCTGGCTGAAGCGGAAAGCGGGTAATAAAGGAGCAGGACGGGTAGTAGCGGGGGAGAAGGACTTTATTTGACTAAAATATTCCCTACTGAAGTTAGCGCTTTAACCGCCATTTCGACGTCGGGACCAAATTTGCTAATTGTCGGAAGTCGGAAGCGAATGAAATGGAACACGTTAAAATTGAGACGGAATGAAACCCGAAAGCGAAAGCTCAAGAACGACAATACTTTAAATTTCTATACGCTTAAAGATGAGTCATGCTTGTTATGTTCAATCTTTTACATCAATGTTGTGTCTTAGTGTCTAGTAGCTTTTCATTGTTTACGAAGTTGACTATATAATCATCCGACAATATCATCTTTGTCAAATCCTCCTTTTGCGCTGTTAACTTTGTTTTGCATGCGATTAAGCGTTCTTTTAATGACGCACGGAACTAAACCCATAGTTTTCCTAATTAATTACGCATTTAATTACAGCCTGTTGTATGGTTTTGTAGTTTAGGTAGGGGAATATAATGACATGCAAGCTCAATTTTACGATTTATGCCTCTTTAAACACAATATTTTGGTCCCAAGTGTCACCTTATTAGTTTATCATTACCTAACACTAAAAAAAGGGACGTAAAGTTAATGAGCGTGCGTTTTGACATACTCCGTATTTGGTATTGACTTTTGAGGTGATTATATGTTTAATCGTGTTCATAACTATGTTTAGTCATAATCAGGGGTGCTTGGAAGGAGAAAGAGAGGTTGAAGAGGTCAGCTCATAAATTTTATAATGTAAATAGTAATTTTAATAAAATGGGTAAATTGAGGGGTCCAAATGTACTATTTATTTAAATTTTGGTATCAAATTTTAAAGGTAATAAACACATAATAATGTTTCTATACGCAATGGTTCAAGGCTCATGCATCTAAAAGGAGATGGATCCACTATTTAATTATTATAGTTTAGTCTATGTAATCGAATAATTTGTGTCATAATCGTATGATGAATTGTAAAATATGATTATACTCGTTGCTTCATTCTTTCTAGGACGACCATTAATGATAGATTTTTACATTTTTGGACAATTATTACAGTTTTTATTAATGCAATATTGAAGATTAAACTATATTCGAATAATATATAGTGGGATCATTTGATACTTATAGATGTTATTAATCTTATTATAGGATACCAATGGAAATTGGACAGAATATATATTGTAAACCTTTAAAATTATATATTGCAAAAAATGACGACAACAACAAAAACATCAATGGGATGGACTGGTATCTCTCAATGATACCTGAAATGATAAAATGCACAATATTTAACATTATGCAAACATGTCTAAGAAAAATGGAAATTATCTTGCATTGTTTGCGCAAACTATAACAGAATGGTTATAGTTCGATCTCCAAATAAATCAAATGAAGAATAGATGGAAAGTGGAATAAATTAACAGAAATGGCATTGCTTTGTTTGCTGCGCTTACTATATTACACAATGAGTTGGACATTCATTTAATTTTGTAGGGAATTATCTTTCTGGTAAGATGAGGTTTTCAACTTCGATTACAACATTTCAAAAAAATAAGTGTCGTCGGTGGTTAATTTGATGGTTTTCCGGAGTTTTGGACCCATCAAATAATGCGTGTATGTGTTGGATGATTCTATTTTAATAATTAATTTCTACCTACAATTGAAAATTGAAAAAATGACAATTTCTTCTGTAGTAGATAAAAAATTTATTATATATATGTATGAAACGGTTTTATTTAAAGTATTTTAGCATGCACTTAATAAGCTTGATGATGCCTCAATCTTGCTATTGTAATAACGGAGTACCAATTTAGATTTTATATTCATAATGAGTGGATATAAACGTCAGTTGTTTGTCGTGGTAGATCTTGAATCGAAATTGAAGGAAAGGTAAAAGCATTAAATTTATTTATTAAAAGGATTTTTTTATTATTGGAAGGGAAAAAATCAAGTGTCTAAAATAATTTATATTTAAACAATAAACTCTAAAATTTTCATAATTGAAGAAGACTAATGCCTCTTTAATCTCTTCTAAGTTCCGTCATTAATTTTTGTTCATTATTATTATTGTTCTCCAAAGTGAACATACTCGAATTCAATGCATTCTAACTTCTAAGTATAAGATCAATATTGGTACACAATATCAAAGCTAAGCATTATATTATCATACTTATTACATCTCATTCTTAGCAATGTTTAAAATGAAATGAAACTTAGTTAACATATCGAGTATTGATTAGTCAAGTGACATGCCTTATATATACAAAACATATAGTTTTATTGATCTCCAAAAAAGATTGTTTATGATGAGCACAATCTTCAATGAGTCATTTTATTGATCCCTCACGGACGTCATTAATGAGCCGCTAGTGGTTTCTTACTTAGAGGTGAAATTATTGCGTATACTCTATTTTATAGTATTACGATTGGAGAATGCTATTAACAATTGAATTCTTGCAGTATAAAGTCAACAAAATCTAAAAGTCAACGACATGGTCGGCGAGAGTGCTAGTATACCTGTTTCTCTATAGTCAAAAGTTAATACTCAGTCTCACATGATGATGATAATAACTGATTGAACAATAATACTTCACATTTTCTTTTGTTTTTTTAAACGAAAATATGGAATAGCTAATTAAATTAGTTCTATCCTCTAATAATGTGATGTTTCAAAATTTTCATTTATTGTTTGCCCTTTGGTTTTAACCAGACAAAACTACTAGAAAAGTCTAAATTGGATATTAAAAACTAGTCATGGACACAACATAAAAATGCTTTGACGGAGACTATCTGGAAACTAAAGATATAAGCATCCTGCCTGGTTCTGGTCTTCCATTATGAGTAAATTGGAGGCTTGGAGCAATAAACACCTAGTGTTGGTTAACACAGTGATTTTTGGGAACCAGAATTACTGGTGTCAGAACATGTTCTTGCCTGTAGCTGTAATTGAGAAGATAGAGGAGGCAGTGAGAAGATTTCTGTGGAAAGGAAATATGCAGGGCCACTATATGTCTAAGGTAAAGTGGAAGAATGTAACTGAGGCAAAGAAGGCTGGTGGGCTTGGAATAAAAAATCTCAGGGAATGGAATACAGTTTGTATGATTGGTCAAATAAAAAGTGGTAGCTTTTGGAGCCTAGAGGGGAAAAGTACTGACACCAGCATTTGGAGGCAGTTGTTGAAGAAAAAAGAGTGTGTTAGGCATCTTACAAAAGTAAAAATTGGTGATGGGAAGAGCACAAATTTCATGCATGATAATTGGCACCCTAGGGGGATTTTAACTCATATATTCTTGGATGAGGCAAAAAAGAACTTAAGGATTGGGGATGGGGTCAATGTAGCAGAAGTTGTCACTGCAGGAAGATGTCCCAAGGAGAGGAAAATGATTTCTGGGATTAAGCAAATGTAGGAGGAGCTTCCTAGCCTAAGAAGTGGTGTAAAGGATAGGGTAGTTAGGGGAAATGGTGAGGAAAATGTAAGAACTAAAGCCATCTGAAAGGTGATTCATCCAGTTGTCAGAAAGCCTGAATGAACTAAGGTGGTGTGGTTCAAAGGAAATATACCAAAGCACAGCTTCTTGGGAAAGCTACCAACCAAAGACAGATTAAAGGAATGAAAAGTTTGTGATGATGAGAGGTGCATTTTTTGTGGAGAGACAGAAAGTATGGATCATTTATTTTTTGATTGTCAATTTTCTGGGACAATTTGGAGAAAAATGCTTATGTACTTGGATGATTTTGGAGCTCCAAAGGGTTGGAATGAGGAGAAAAGGATAGTTGTGGGCAGATATAAAGGTAAATCCTTTAAGAGGAGGCTGCAGAAACTTTGTTTGAAATTTGGAGGGAGAGAAATAGAAGAATTTTTGAAAATGTACAGAGTAAGGTTGAGGATATTGTGCATAGCTGTATAGCTATTGTTAGCCACAGGGTTTGTAGTTGGGATATACCCATGAATAAGACTAACTGACAGATTTGTGTTCTTTGGGGGTTCCCATTAGATGTGATGAAATAGGCTTTTGTTGGCTGGAGGTTCTTTTAAATTTTTTCTCTATTAATACAAAAATCTTCTAAAAAAATGTGTGAAACCATTGACCAAATCCTGGGAAATTCCCTCTTTACTTCATAAAAGTGTTGATAAAACTGAGCCCTTGATAATAGTATGAGTTATAACATTAAATTTTCAGTATTCCAATATGCTCTTCTGGATATTCTATTGCAGTATTGTGTTACTGGAGAGTGGAGCTTGAGAGTTTGTTGATGGGCCTTTGCCATTTCACAGGCGCATTGTGTCGAATTGCCGATACAACATTATACAAGTATTTTATAGCAAGCATTATATTTGTATTGTCAGTTTTATGAAGAAATAATGTTGTAACTTGTAAGTTTAAGCTTTTGTAACATTAGTAATTATCTAGTATTTACAGCATTTAAGCTAAGCCTAGCTGAATCCGTCATCATCCTCAAAAAACAAAATTAAAACAAACAAAGACAATGGGAATTACAATGTCACATCAAGGCTACATACAACATTGAAAACAAACAAAAAATTCAAGAAAAAAAGAAGAAAAAACAAATCCAAGAATTTAAAAAATAATAATTCAATAAATAATATCATGAAAACATCTGATCTAACAACAATATGATAGCCATGGCTAGCCCAGAATCGAAACCAGGCGAAATGATCAAGAGAAACACCTCTGAGCCATAAGACACCCCTTTGGTAATATCTTGCTTCTTCTTGATCTCAGCCACTACTCTTCTCTTCTCATCCAATATCTTGCATGATCGATTTGGGTACGATCCTTCGATTATATAGGCGAGTCTTTTATCAGACACGCCTAAATATATGTACGCGAGGACATTAAGATTGTTT
This sequence comes from Lithospermum erythrorhizon, assembly GCA_019722365.1. Classification (NCBI taxonomy): domain Eukaryota; kingdom Viridiplantae; phylum Streptophyta; class Magnoliopsida; order Boraginales; family Boraginaceae; genus Lithospermum; species Lithospermum erythrorhizon. Next base: position 515,851 of record JADFUC010000852.1, on the reverse strand, counting down.
TGTAGTAAGATGTGTTGATGTTTTCTTACATGACATATTGGCTTCTTGGTTAATGATGATGAAGATGAGTCTTGTTTGGCTTCTCCTTCATAGATAAACCAGCTTTCACTTAATCCAAGCTTCTGTTAATTGTCAAGTAAACATTGTATCTTAAAATCAGTACTAAGCTTAAAGGATAAAGATTATTAACATACTTAATTATGGATTCAACAATAAAAATACAAGGGCTCCTCATGAATCGTCGAAGTTTCGACTTGCAAAATGAAAACGTCAACTAAAATAAATTGGCGGGACTGTACCATAAATGTAGTAGAAATGGAAGTTTCATTTAATACCTTGCGTCGGGAGGTAGTGAGAAGAGGTTTGCCAGAACCATCCATGAGAGTAATTTCATTGGGATGTTTGTTGTAACTTTCAACTCTGTATGCTAAATTACCATCAGAGCTTATAACAGTGAAACCTTGACAGTTGAAAAGAAGAGATTTTCTCCAAACAGTTAGAGATTTGCATGCACTAATATTATTGTCCTTCTTGTCTTCTTCAACCTTATGATGATGATGAATATGAAGAAGATGTTCATCATCGACCCTAGTTGCCTTGCACATAGATGATTTCATGAACAGAAACATATCTTAAAATATTTTCTGTTTTCTTTACTCTCCTATGGATATCTTTCTTGTGCTATGGATATCTTTCTTGATGATCAGATTTGTACTAGAAAAAGAGACACTTATGTGGATATTTATAAAGTAAAAATGTGTTAGTGAATTTGTGATATTCATAAAATATTTTTAGTTGTGAAAACTGCTGACAACTATATAATACTACTATCTGTTTGATCAGCATTGGTAACCTTCATTGTAGCTGGAATGATGGAGGTCCCATTACCTATTAAAAAACAAATATTTTACTATATAATACTCCCTCTAATTTATATTAGATGATTATTTAAATAATTTTTTTTATAATAGTTGATTGTGTAGTATTTCAGTTTATTTTTTATCTTATTTTTTATTTGTATCCCTTAAAAATTATTTAATGATTGATTTTAATTTTGATAGTACTATTTTAAATTGATATATATAATGAGTGATTTTACTTTTAGATTTCGTGTACATTTCTTTATTTGATAGTTCCTTATTGGGTACATTAAACACTAGTGAAGTGACTAATTAGGAAAGTTAAGAAGGTGTGAAGTGTGATTTGCAAAAGTGTGACAGCCATACCTAAATGAGATAAGTTGCCAAATCAGGAATAAATGGTAGACAGTCCTTGGAGAAATCGACACGTAGTGTACATAATCTTTTATCCTGTGATAATATCAATATTGGTAATAGAGTTGGGAACTTTTGGGTAGCAAAATCTTGGATTTAAGGAAGAAGACATGAAAACAAATTAAAGAACACATACACTGATTACAGATACACTACATGCTATGCTACTAGACATTATTGGTCAAATTGCCTTCTTGTTAAAATCAAAGAATATTATTACCTCCAATTCAAATTATATGATATTTTTGTTTTTAGGTATTTAATTTTGGCCATTAATTACTTATTATTTTTTATTTCAAAAAATGTAAAATTGATATTAATAAATTTTTCTTTAAGTATATTTTCATAAAAATAAATTTTTACAATTTTTCGTCACATAATCAGTTAATTATTGATAGCTAAAATTGAATACGAAAAAATGAAAAAATCTTATATTTTTAATTAGAGGAAATATTAATAATATAAGCAGTATCCTACCAGAAGAAATTTTAAAAAAAAGGAATATTAATAAGCAAAATGCCGACTTTTGATAGCATATGGTGTATGTTACCAAGATTATTCCTACTTTGGCATATTTAAAATAACAGAAGATCAGTCTCCAGATAATTTAATTTATTTTGTTCAAGTCTAAGTCTCACATTTCGATTAACTACTAAAATGTTTTTTCCTTTTACGTAGAATATTTATACTTCAAACATTTAGACTGAGATAATAAAGTAATTAACTATTTACGTAAATTTATAAATTATACTTTTTATTTATATTATAATTCATTTTGTTCATAATTATATGATCCCTTATAATGTTTTGATAATATAATTTTAATAATAGATTTAAAAGTTTTGTTACCATACTAGTCTTCATTTTCAAGATTTAATAATAAAAGAATGTTCATTATGTAATTTTATTTAATGTTAGAAAACATCACTTTTCTCCTTTAATAAAAAAATACACCTTATGTTATTTTATTTATTGTTAGAAAACATCACTTCTCAATTGATTAGTAGTATAAATTATTCATAGTTCTACTAATCAATTTTATTTTATATATACATTCATTTTAATTAATTGATTATTGACTCACAAATATTCTGCGACAAAACCAAATAATACATCAAGCATTCTTTTTGGCGAAATTCTTTCAATTTTAATATGTGAAAACAGTTTTAACAAAGCACACATTAGATGTCCACGTTTGAATGTGAAATGCTCCAAATGAATTATATTAGAAATCAATGGAATAAAGATGACAAACCTCTTTTAAAAATTATATCTCGTGCAATAATTTTTTTAATAAAAAGTTAAACCTCAATAATATATATGATTAATATTATTTGATATGGAAAATTTTAAAATTTTGACATAAATAACAACTTTAATATAAAATTATCACAAGAAGCCATTTAAATAAGCATTTAAGCGTACCGATTGTTAATTGAACGCTCATCAATAAAGCTTTACTATATACCTACAATTGTTGGTGTTTCTAACGTATAAGTAATATTCTAACAATGCTATTTGGATACGAATCTCATGATCACTATCATTTGAATAAACAATAATTAAGAGACATAAAATATGCATCGCTCTTCGGAATAATTATCGTAATAACAAAGAAATAAATATCGTTGGACACGAAGACCCCACGAGCATCCAAAGTAATGCCTCTAAAATTATCCACACACTCAATCTAGCGAACAAGTTCCTTCAGAGTTTTACTGTAGCTCTTTAAAATATTGAACTACAAGAAAGGCGTAAAGATGAGTGGTGGAGAGTTTTTCTGCCTTTTAAAGTGAATACCAAAAGTAAATGATCAATTTTTCATCTCCAAAAAGTGGTTTTATATAGACATCAAATGTCCCACTTTTCAGGCTTTTGGGGAGAGTTAACCAAAAACTCTACCACCTCCTTTAATGTGTTTTAGTCGACTATAATAGGGTGTGAAGGTTCTAGAATCTTCTCACTTCTTACCCCCAAAATAAAGGCACGAAATTTGGGCTTGCGTAATATCTCACAACGACTTATAAAAGTAAGCACTGAAACTCTATCCCCTAAACATCCTAGTCGAACTAGGGGATGATTTTTCACAATTTGAAAATCACCCCAATATTCTTATATAGCTTCATTTCAAAACCGCGAAAGTTATAATTAAATTATGAAGTCGCTTGTCAGATGCTATTAGCGACCTTTTGTACTGATCGATAAAGTCATATACTAATAAATGCTAACTCGAACATTATATGTTAGTATATCAAGTTATGAGCTTTATTCTAAGAAGCCATCATAACCCTTAATCGCCGTGCCTCGAGTATCCTAATACTTAACATTACAATATAATCGAATTCAACTCTAATATCGATAATTTATATTTCATATAGAGTGAAAACTAATATAAGTATTATTATGACAATATATTGAATAATGAAGATTGATTTTTTTTTTAATTTCCTTTCATATATTGAATTTAACTCTAATTAATTATTGTAATTTTTTTTTAATTTTCTTTCAGTTATATCAATTCAAGTCTAATTAATTATTGCATATATAGTTTATGATAAAATATATTTTTATTTAAAGATAAAACTAACATATCGAAAATTTATCAAGAAATAATTAAATTGATTAAGACGAATTAATCAAGTTAATTAAGGGTCGAACCACTAAAAAATGCCACGTGGCTGATTAGGGTTCTCGATTAAACCCTAAATTCAAATCAAACCCTGACAAACGTAGGTTGTCTCTTGTAAAATCAAGCCCCGGAGTTAATCAAGCTCTTGGGGCACAAGGTTTTTACATTAATTAACCCTTAAGTTTGAACTCAAAAAATACGATTCCTTAGAAAACAAATTTCGCCTTTAAATGTCAAATAAAATTAGGCCTCTAAAACCCTAATTTTATTGGATTAAAATTGGCTAAACGGACGCCCGGGGGCACACGTGACTCAAAATGAAGAATCTATAAACCATGGGTTTAAAAACGAAGACTCTACAAAATTTTGCTGCTCAAAATCAAGTGCCCACAAGTTATACGGTTCAAAATCAACACTCCAAAAGTTGTATGATGCAAAATCAAGGCTCCAAAAGCGTCCGAGGTCAAATGAAAAATACGCCGACCTGTAAAAGTTAATCCTAACCTTCCTTCACGGCCAACAGGCCTAAAAGCGGTTACTTGGTCATCAAGTAATTCCAAATTATCCGACGTGTCTGGGATCTTCGCTTCAAAATTCAACGGCCGATCGTGGATCCACCTCGAAATCAAACCGAATTAAATCGAAGTAGCACTGGCGCCCGTAAACCTATAAATACCCCTCCCCCCCATTTGGCCGACAAAATCATCCACATTCATTCAAAAAATACACACAAAACTCCTGAGAAAATTCAAAGAACGCTCTCCTCGAAATTTCTGTTAAATCTTTGAAGACAAATAGAATACCACAATTTCACGCTTCTCCCTAAAAAACACCTGCGTTGGCCATAATAGGTGCTCAAATTAAGGATTATCGCATAAACGCAATAATCCTTCAAAGCTCAGCAAAACTGATAAGAATCGGACGTAGGATTCTCAATAACGCTTCGAATATTCGTGATTGCCTATATAGCCCCCCCATTATTCAAAAACTTGACGAACACTGATAAATTCTCAGTTTGATTCATTTAAATCCCAAATATAGGGAATAAACTCGAAATGGGTCAGCTCCTTATAGCCGTGGATTCTATTCAAGAAACCGTCGCTAGTCTCGCCTAGTTGATCAAGATTACCAATGCGTCGAACGCTCCACCTTCATACCGATCATCACTTGTTAAAGAACAGTTCTGCTGGGCGCAAATGTAGCTGAAAAGTTCTGCAAGTGACGTGAATCCCATACTAAACCAAGCGAGCCAAATCTCACTAAGTCTCGCGAGGCCAAATCTCACTAAGTCCCGCTGTGAGGTCATATCCTCAAGTCCCACTCTACAAGAATAAGTCAAGCAAGTGCCATCAGAAAAGGCAAAGTTAAGCACGTTGCTTCAACACTTCGCTGCTATCACTCCATGCAACCTCGGCTCTAGCCCTATCCCAAACTGGCCATATCAAGCGCACTAAACTCTATCAAATCAAGTGTCATATCAAGGCACTAAGCCCCACCACAAAAGAAAGTAAGACCAAGTTCCAAAGTCCCACTCAAGCGTTGTAGCTTACCTTAGCTACGAAGTCCCACCTCCCAAATACAAGTTAAGTCCCACGCCCGCAAACGAAGCCATAGTAAGTCCATCAAATCGAGGTAAACTCGAGATCAAGTTCAAGACCCAAGATCAAGTCCATACGTACCAACACCTGAATATGTCGCTATGTTCCCTCCGGCTCGGACCATATCCAAGTCCAAACCAGCCTCAAATTCCATCAAGACTGGGATATCTATCCAAACCAGAGCTTCTATCCAAATCAAGTCAAGTCAAGTTCAAATCAAGATCAAATCAAATCAAGTTCAAGTCAAGCTCAAGCTTCTATCCAAATCAAGTCAAGTCAAGTCCAAATCACGTTCAAATCAAATTAAGTCAAGTCAAGCTCTTATCAAGACCCAAATCAAGCTCAAGTCAAGCTGTGCCTGCATATCTCACAAAATCGTTAGCAAACGCTAGTGGATCCATAGTTTGGGTACGATCCTCTTCGATTTGGATAAAACCCGTACATCGGTGAATTTTTCCCCTATAGTGGGTTTTATTTTGTACCCATATCATAAATAATAAAATTCTTTCTTTGCATTACACATATATATTATAATAAAAAAATTTAAATTGAAATAAAATATCCAAATCTATTACTTCTTCCATACTAAATGATTGTCATCCTCGATTTAAGCTAGCCCAAATCGATAAATTACATCTTCATCGATAAACATAATTTTGATTTGAATAAAATTTAATGTCAATATTAAAGTACATTAAAATATTATTATTTGATCATTTTTCACCCAAATATTATACAACAAAAAATAAAAATTATTTAACATTTAATTTTGTGAAAAAACCAAATTTAACCTCGATGCCTATCGTGGGATTTTGAGGAGTATTAGATATGTAACTTAATACTTTTTTATTTTAATTGTCAGAATGTAATACAAAATATTACATAATAATTTAGATATATATTCCTTAATAGTATTTTTTTGAATTAGAAAAATTATTATTGTATGATAAAATTAAAATATTAAGATAATAATTTATATATATTCCTTTAAAATGGAATTTACTTATTATTGTATGATAAATTAAAAATTAAAAGGCAAGATTATATCAAACACTTTATATGTTGGTAAAGATATTGAATATTTTTTATATAATTGGATGAAATGTTATAATGAACATATGGTACTAACATATGTATGAAAGTGATGAAACTCTTATACATATTATAAGAGAATAGATAACTCCAAATATAGGCATAAAATGTGGCACCAAATTAATAATGATAAAACATCCAAATTCATGTTTTATTTTGAACAATCTATATATTATTTGTGCGTGATATATCATGGTCCTTCATGGTGCCTATATTGACGTATAGTAGTGTTATGTTACAGAAAATATATAAATAATTGTCTAATATTTCATAATAACTGCAACTTGATTATTGCATTTGATTCTCGTGAGAAAGGGGATAGTTATGTAAATAAAATAAAATAAAAAGATTGGTTTAATAAACGGGATATTGTAAATATAAACAGAAAGACATCCGGGGAAGTGATCTGGTGGTGGGGGATGTGAGAGCCCCGGCCCACCCTAGTACCTTGAAACCTCGTAATAAATAATATATATTGTATGTCAAACACGCAGATTCAGAAAATTGCAAGCGAAATTTTACCATTGAGAAATGCACAAGCATGTCACCTCACCCCCAAAGAATCGATTTATGCTTCTCGAACCTTCGCCAGGATGTGCCTCGATCCTCGGGGTTATAGCCTGCAACGGTAAAAGTTTAGGAATGCAGTTCTACCAATCGGTGACATATCCCCAGCGATTTAACTCCATCCATAATGCAAGGCTGCATGGAGGCCCCTACGATCGTGAAACGATCGTGCTTTGTAGTAGCTGGTAAGTGGAACATTCCAAATTTACTGTGGCGGCCAAGTGGCTCCAATCTTTTGAGCTGCATTTCATGATGTTATTTTGCTGTAATGGTTCCTTTCTCTCCTTTGTAATTTTTTTTTCTATTTTGCCCCGCATCCTTTTTATTTTGGTTCCGCCCTGGATTGATCCAAGTTGACAATTTGACAACATTGTTAATCGAGGTGAGGCCAATCTGCAACTAATTTGTAATTTCAATAATAATAATTAGCCCCAAGAAAAATGTTCTCAATATGAACGCATTAGTCAAACGATTTATAAGTTGGATCACTTGATAAGTCCAAATAAATGAACAATAGTAGGTGTATGAGGGAATTTACTATATATGTAATTTGTTTAACAAAACGTATAAGATAGGCTACCATACAATTCCTCATGCATGGGTAATTATAAAGTTGTATATGTGGAAGGAGAGAGTCACTTCAAAGAGGAAATATATGGATGTCCTAGAATGCTATAATAATACTCTAGCTAGATATTACTGTAATTGATATTATTGGGGTATTGGTCATATATATTAAGGTGGCAAGATAATGATGTTTTTTTTTTTGTATTTTATTTGAAATATTAGTTGTCATAAACAGAAAGAGAATACCTACTCTGTAAGATAATTGGTCTGGAATTATTTTAACAACATTATTATAATTGGTAACACTATTTTATGATCTCTAGTAAAAAAAGAAAGTGGCGATTTTATTGCAAGTTGATAACAAAATTTACTACTCCGCACGTGAATTATGCTTCTTGCTTGCTGCTGGTAGTCACGATTAATTATGGAAGTATAGTTTATTCTACCTGGCCAAAATAGAAAGTTGTATTGCCGGTTTGACTAGAGTATTTCAGCAAAAAATGATAAAATAATTAATAATTTCATTTTAAAATTCGTTTTATTATATTTTTGTTTTTAATAATCAAAATAATAGACTTTGCAATCTTTAAGTCGTGCACATGCATACTTATTAATTTTAACTTCAATAAAAATTATAAAATTAATAGTACAATACATTAAAATATAATCGATCGATATACATTTCATCCAATATTATATAAATAATAAATTTAATTTTAAAATAATCCAACCAAATGCTTCGTATTACTCCGTATAATACTTGAAATAGAGGAAGTATTGAAGATTGAGCGATGGCTAGTTAGTCAAGCTCACTCAAGCTAAACCTCTTAAATTTGAGTTGGCTCAATTCACTAAGATGATTGAGGTCATATTAAGCTGGGTTTAACTGGGCCAAGAGTATGGTCATACTCCTAAAAATCCTAAAATGTATTATCTATAATGGTTCATTAAAATGAATTAAATGCCGTAACCTGTTATTAAGCAATGAAATTTTAATTTTGTAACGCCAAGAATATTTGTAATAGATATCATGCATAAGCCAACTCCCAATCCTAAATTTTGAGAATTCATACATTAAAAAGTTTAAAAATTGAAAAATAGCAGACTTCATATTCTAAATACTTTACGACTTGTTGGTAACTTACGACCAATTTATTGAATGATCTTCATCTCATTGTATAAATACCACTACTACTTTATGAGAAACGCTCGCTTTCTATCTAATTAATAAATTCAACTTATTACAAATATCATCAAGAAAAAGATAAAGAAAGAGGCTGCTCATAGTGTGATAACTTCATTTCTCATTCTTCAGCAAACATTTGGATATACTTGGTAGAAAATAACAATAGTCATAATGTCAAAGAAGTATGAGACAAATCAAAAGACAAAATGTCTAGCATGTTTTGCATGCTTAGCAATTCTTCATATTGCAATAATTCTTGTTTTTGCTCTAGTATTTATGCGCTCATCGACCCCGAAAATCGAATTGAGTGACATCTCCATTGATAATAATGTAACAAGTTCAAGCATGGCTGTCAAATCTTCAAGCCTTGATATGATACTACTCACTAAACTCTCTATTAAAAATCCGAATTTTGGAAGTTTCAAATATGAAGACAGCAGGCTTGAGATATTGTACCGTGGCATGGTAATTGGTGATGTTGTGATCCCTAAGGGACGTGTGAGGGCTAGAAAGACTAAGCATGTTGATTTGGTTGTGGAGATTAATGATGATCGGTTATCGCCTCAGGACCCGGGCTTGAGTAAGGATATCTATCATCATTCTAAGGTGGTGAAGTTCCATGGCTATGCCAAGTTGAGTGGTAAGGTTTACTTGATGATGGCTTTGAAGAGGAAGAAATCTTGTGAAATGAATTGTTCTTGGGAGATGAATTTATCAAGGGACTCCATCCAAAATTTGAGTTGTTGATTTTAATTTGAGGCTTGGGAAAATAAATTCTTGAATGTTACTCTGGTGGCTCTTGATTTGGTTCTTCTCTATAGATTACATGAAATTTGCTTGTTTATTTAAGTTCTACGTTTTCCATTTTTTCTTAGGGTATGCCTCTAAGTGCATGTAATTTCCTGGTTTTATTTTATCTTCAATTTCATAATAAAAATACAGTCAAAATAATAATGCTTTGCAGATTCTGACTCATTACCTTAAACGATACATAATACATTCATACATAGATTTGGAATTGGAAAATGATGGAAGCTGTAATAAGCGACTAGCGAGAGAAAAATACCTTAAATGACACATAATTTGCATCCTGAAGTTTGAAAACCAACCAATTATATCGAGATGGAGGTAGTAATACTTTGCATCCTGAAGTTTGTCTACATTGATTGATTATGATATGAACTTGCTTGGATGACGACCATACACAGTGAGCGGTCTAAACCATCGACAATACATAAGAGGCTTCGTGCTCCTTCGGGTTCCCTTCTGTTATTGACAATGTTTGTTCATCCATATCCAACACAGCAGTACACAAAGTGTAAAGTACTGGACCTGATGGAGAATCAACCAACACAATTTTCAAATAATAAATTAAAACAAAGTTCATAATTTGGAAAATGTTGGTAAAACCTTAATCATGTAGTACCTGTCATATATATGGGGTATTCTCTATCATTCATATCTCCAAGTAGTGCAAGAAAATCTCCTTTAGATTTCTTTGGCAGTGAGGAAGCTTTCTTTTGCCTCCTCAGTGAATTCTCATCATTTGCCTACATACCAAAATTCTTAAGAATAATTAGAAATTGTGAAGGACGTTATACACGGGTCTGAAGAAGGGTCGCCTATGTTACCTGCCTGTTGAACTTGAAGATGAAGATACATGTTCGCGTGGAACAATGGCACATCCCCTATCTCAAGAACCGAGCTTCTGTTTCTTGATGCAGTTTCCACATTTAGAATCCTTCGAGTTCTGATGTCGATTAGATTATAACTGTGTCCTACTGAAACAGCTGATGATTGAATCCTCTGCATTGAACCAAAACATACTCATTTCCAGGATTCAATATCTCAATGGAGTGGAAAACAGATTAACAAACTTACGGACATAGCATCATTTATGCTTTCTGCCTCAAGTAAGTCTCTAGAGATAAAGTTCCGACCTACACCACCAGGCTCGATCTCATCTACAGATGGTGGTACAGAGTTCAATGTAAATGCCTGACAATGTTGTTTCAAGATGAGTACAAGGCCCAAGTACATTGTAGGTAGAGTTTTTTCATTCAACGAACTTGATTATTCTAATCAATCAGTGTTTTGATTTTTTAGCTCACCAAACAAGTCCAATCTAGGTGCTTAGGGATGGTACTTAAGCACTACTAATATTGATTCTATACCCGAGTTTAGTGCATTATGAGTACGAAATTAATATAGATATCCAAAAATCAAATTTTAACACGGTGCTTAAGTACTTACTTTAAGCACCTAATGAAGCCTTACCAAACCATGACTATTGAAACCAAAAGCGCAACTCGGAAGCTCTCCTGCATATGTATATGCTGTGTAGGACACCCCATTAGATAGATGTCCTCTAATCAAATAACTGCAGTTTCAGAAACCATTTCATCCATCTTACTAATGTATTCATCAATTCAAGTCTTCATGAAAAACTAGTGCAATAGGAACTTCCAAAAACAGGTAATCCAAGAAGAGAAACAAACAAGCTCACCTGTGACCAATTAGAGCAACATTTCCATCCTCATTGTGAGCTGCAACAGCCATTGTATCATTAACAACAAGAATATCCGAACAATCATCATTTATTTCCTCCTTAAAATTTGTTCCTATCTTTGGAATAAAGGGAATAATTTCCTTCCTGAAGTTAACTAGCAAAATCTGAAACAAGAAAAAATAGCCCCTCTAATTTCAGCATCACTACATCAACATCAACATACTCCAATGGAGAGGCTACTGCCTAAACAGGGTAGGTTGTTAGGATAGTACAAAACCTTAGCCTTATGAAAACAGGGAGACTGTTTCAGAATTGACCCGAGAGTGAAGTGCAAACACTATCTACTATTTCACTATCACAACATGATGATGAGGAAAATAAATACCCAACTTATTGATGAATTTGAAATACTACCTCAAGAAAAGGAACACCACTTCCTTCAGCAGTGCCCAAGAGTTCATTCCAATAATCAGGATACTTTTTCTGATTGGTTTCTTTAAGAGCTTGAAGAAGTGTTTGACCTTCTTGAGTTTGAACAAAAGGGATAAGTTGGTCTTTTAGAATATTGTCTGTGGACATTCTGCTACTTATCTGATTAGAAAATCTTTGACCAATCAAGAATCCAATATGGTAAGAATTTTCACAAGGGCCTACTTCAAACAACTCCAGCTTTTTCCCTTCCATGGCAATGAAGTATCCTTCACTTTGTACACCTTATCTAGTTATCTTCAGTAATCGCGGAGTTGTCAATAATCAATATTCTTAAACTACCTAATAATAAAGACAATTTATGCAATGTGCCAAAGTATCTTGTACTTAATGTCTCATATTCATTTTAATTGATTGATGCCAAATTAGATCAAGAATAACTAATTTTATTATGAAAAAGAGCAATAATATAAAAATATTTTCAAAAAGAATTCAATGGTATCAATTTTATACTTGTTGGATTAAGGAAGAAAAATAATGCTTGATCATCAAAGTTATGCCTCGAAAAACAAAAACGATTGAAGAAATTATTATTATTATTATTATGCATAACATGAGAGAAAATCTAAGGATGATTACATAGGTTAAAACTTGAGGATCCAAGTCCAACTAGAATTTGTAGATGATAAGGACATGTTTTTTTTAGGATAATACATAGGCACTACAAATTCCTATATCTATTCTCTGCTAGATCCCAAAATATGCTCTCCATGATTTTGCATTGTAGAAAACAGGCAAGAAACATGAACACTTGAATTGCACCCAGTTAGCAACAAAATTTCAGTTGAAAATCGGCATCAACCTTATTACTCACTAAGTGTTATGCATTAGCTGATGCAGTTTGAGTTCGCGCCATATACACAATAGTGAATAGTACGTTGTTGCTCAAATCTGGATCATTCTTGTCAGGGGCAGGGGATAGCGTCTAGCTAGGTAGGCGATGGAAGTCCCCAGTTTTGTGGCATTGGACCAATGTCGTAAATAATTTCTCTATGGCATGACCAAACAAGTTTTATTGCCTCCGGAGTTCCTATACCTGCTCCGAGTGGATCCCCAGCCGGTCCAAACCTTCATCACACGATGTAGGTTTAGTGCAATGTAATAAGAACAAAATAAAGGTACTATAATAAACGATCTGCATACCAGTGGTTTTGTGGAGCTCCAGTTGTTCTCGCTCTCAGTCCTACGTAAGTTGTTCCGTTCACGGTATTTCCAACCACTTCCTGTAATATGTGAGTTTTAGTACTACATGGAAGAAAACACTTGTAAGGCAGTGCTACAGGAAGGGAATACCATTTAAATACTACAAAGATTATAGAATAGACACCATGTGCAAGTGCAAAGGAACTGTTCGCAGGACTTGAACCGTTAATAGGCTGTACATGATACCTGTAGGAATAGTGGATCTTTTGAAACCACGGCAGCTGTTAAATGAGCATGCATACGTTCAAGGGCATCCAATACCATCGGAAGCTGATCAGTTTTGTATTCAGTAATAACCTGAGGATAAAAGACAATAACATGAACCAAATATCCTGTTTTGCCTTCAACATATTATGGCCACTTCGTCATGATGTTTCTATGTTTAATATCACGATAACCACAAAAAACGAATGGTCTATGTAACTAGATTGTCATTCTGGAAATTAGTTGATTCATTACCTGGAAAGGGCCAAATATCTCTCTGGTAACAAGCTCGTAATTTTGGTCCTTCAGCATTTCTTCAAGAGGAACAAAAACAGCAGTGGGTTCTATGGCACCATAGATTTTGGGAATGAAATGGTTTTTCAATTCTTTGCCACCAAACAGCAACTCTGATCCTGGTATTTTCAGTAGTTTAGACATATGGTCCAGCATAGCTTCAGTAGTGAACTGCAAGAACAGCGTAAAATGATTATTTCCTTCCAATAGTAAGTAGAAATTTTCATAGAAACATGAGAAATGGTGTATACAGATGATGAAACACAAATGCGACTATGCATAAATTCTATAACCCGCAGTGTATCCATTAGCTATTGAGCACTTGCAGATTCAAAAATAATTAAATTTTAAAAAATTAAACTTTAAACTTGAGTTACGTCTTCTTAAAATAATACCTGTTTGAGGGAGAATCTTCAAAGGCTGGAAAGAAAGATAGGATACTTACAGTAAGAACTGGGCCAATAGTTAAATCATCTAACTTCCGCCTTGCAGCCAGATCTTTCAATTTACTTGTAAGTGAGTTCTTATTCCAGTTCTGCACCATGCATAAATAAAAGTAACCAAAACTACCTCTAAACATCTTAAAGTGATCATATATTGACCATCAAAAGGGAATAAAGCAAACTTTTTGTCAGAGATGACAGCATAACCTATGCGACTAACCTCATGTATAAATAACATTGATTGGGCAGAGCACTTCTGACCGCTACAAGCATATGCATCTTGGTCACAAACCCATGCGACATAGTCCATCTGTAGTATTCAAAATCAAAGCAATCAATGACTCAAACCTACACATCAACTCCTTCGCAAATTGATTGACGTAAATAAATAAATCTTTATGACCTCTTGTACATCAGGCCCAAGGATCTTCCAGTCAAATCCTGCATCTTCTAACTTGATTCGGCCCTTAAGATCAAGAGCTAACTTTTCAGCCACTCTTGAGCTACCAGTAAAGAGTGTCATGCGTGGATTTGCCTGACAATAGGCAACATGGTCAGGCAGGAACTGAAGTAAAAAATAGATTTACCAATTTTCTAAGTTTCCTCTTCATTTTGTGCTTTGAAGTTTGAGAAAGGCTGTAATAGAGTTACTTTCAGGTACACTAACCTTCTCAAGAAGTTTGTTCATTGTCTTCCCATCAGAATTTATGAAATCAACATCTTCCATAGGTAACCCACAATCATGGAGCAATCGCATCATTTGTTCCATAACAATGCACACCTGATGAATTACATCATGAATTACTCAGGGAAAGGTATAAAGCATAATTACTTATAAGGGCCAAATATTTCAAGGAATTTCCCTCTCAATACAATCGCATATTTATTCTTGTTATTCACTTGTTTTTTCTGAAATCTCACCTTGCTATCAACTTTAAGAACAGGCTTGTTGCCCATGTAAAGAGCCCCCATCAACTGTAGTACAGGAATCTCCAGGGGGAAATTGAAGGGGGTGACTATTGCCACCTATTAAGAGAACAGTCATATAATACATGTCAAAAAAGAAATGAACCGTTTAGAACTTCCATAAGTGTAAGTTCATATGAAATCATTCGAAGGAAATAATATTGTTTTTACTCACATTGCACACAAGGAAAAACTCTTACATTGTTGTATAGATATTTAAAAATCATCAAGACAAATTACAATATCGTGATTTTCCATGAGTTACATTGTTTGTTCATTTTGCAACTACAATTTTATATGGATCCCTTACAGGTCCATATGGCCAGCGAAAACCGTGGCTTTGCTGCCCAAGATGATTTCCAGGTACTGCAAATGACCTAGCCAGGAAGCGGACCTGCAGTTGCACAAAGAAAACATGAAATCATAACACTGACACAAATCCTTCGCTATTTATCAATGATACTACTTGCAAATGCTAAAGCAAAAAGGGGGAAATTCTATCCAATCGAAATGAAGCTGTATTTCGGTGACGCATGACTGATTTACATTGATATAAAGTATTACCTATCTGATACCAGAGACATAAAATCCTATGATATTTATTGTTTAGAGGTCAAAGATTCCTTTTATGGAAATTGGGCATAACTTGAGACAACCAAAAACAGAAAACAGACTTTCAGATAGGAAGTGTAACAACACACTTAAATCATGATATAAGTGGGAGCAGAGTAGACATTAAGGGACCTCCATCTCATATATTGATTTCTAAAATGCCAGAGGCCATTAAGATACAAATCTGCAGTCGAATAATTTGACCTATATATTTCCTAATTTTGATAGGTGAAGTTGAAAACTAGGATTTGCAAAACCTCTCCATACCTGATCGCCACAAAAATTCTCCAAAAACTTCTGTGTCACACTCACTTCACCAACAGCCTGTGGATAGCTTTTTGGAGCCACCCTCTGAATTAACCTGGCAAAGAAGTTGTAAACCTGATGGACATAAACAGAACAAGATCATTACAGAATTATCCATCAATGAAGTTAATATTTTTGAAAGTTTATAGTTGTAATTATGACATAAAACAACTTCTTTGTTCTAGACGTCTTACCTCAGGCTGGGCAAGCATGTGTGCTGCCTTTGCAGATACGTCTCCAAGCATAAGATACCTGAAAAATATTATATATGTGGGAGACATTTAAATAAATGTCTATCAATACAGGGTAGGCTTAATTTCATATCTGAATCTCATGATACTTTATGTGTCTTCCAATGTTAAGATAACAGTAAAAGAAAATAGGTGGACCTCTCTGGAGATTTAAAGGGGTTATGTAATCCATGTTTAGGGCATTGGGATAAGCTCTCCACAAATGGCTGCATATATATTTAAGAAGAAAGAAATGTGAGTCCACATATAGTTTCAACAATCTAAGAAATTTTATTGTAAGCCGTTTATTCGTTTCCTGGCCACAAGAATCTAATACATGCAATTGATAATACACAAATCAAATGTGTTGAGATACTTAATGAAACTAACCATGGAAAGGAGAAAACTCCCGTGTACCTTTATGCCACTTTTCTCTACTTCAGCAACCTTAATGAAGGGCTCCCCATTCAATGGATCGACAATTGTATTCCAATTAGATGACTTTATCCATTTTCCCTGCACTATAACAAGCAATAAACCAGTAAAATAACAATTCTGAATATTATGTTCAACAGAATCTCATACATTGTGTAACTCCTGTACAAACAAAATGGCAAAACTCAGCTGGTGGCTTCTATATTGCCTCTACGTCAAACTAACTTTCATGTTTTAATTCTCGAGTACTAAACTAGTCACGTATACGAAAAAATAAAATAAAATAATAGCACCTATTACTGTTGTAGATTTCAGATTTTACTTCATCTCACGTAAGTTGATACCACAACTACTTCCGTTCTAATTACTTGACTACCACATGCTTGCTCAGTGGAACCTAATTTATTGACTTTTGTGACTTCCATCATCGAATAATTGACCTTAAACAATGCAACCTATTAAGAATATCGATGATTGATAGTATCTCCTAGAGATGTGTACACAATCACTATTACTTGTAATAAGTATCAAACAGAGGCCAGGGTGTGCAACTCACCCAAGTTGTGTACTTCAGCAGGCTGGGAACCTGAGATCTTCTCGACTTCTATGGTGGCGAAAGGAAGCGAGCTAATAGATCTGCAGGTCAATGGTAGGAATGAACTTCCATTAGAAAATTAGCAAAAACAAAAAATGCAATGTACTTTGGAAATGAAACAATAAGCACTGTAGATCTTTTTTTAACAAAAGACAATCTTTTCCCCCTCTTTGCTATATGAGCTTCCTCATCAAATGTAACGAGTAACATTTCCATCAACAACATATTCGATTGAACGATGATCCATCAGATCAACTGTGACTAATTACAAGGATCAATCCTCAACAAAAACTTCATAACCTACATGTAAAGTTTCAATCTTTACTACTACTAGAATACTATACTGCAAAAACTCATTTTAGGCAATCATATAGTCACATAGATAATGTAACACAAAAACCAATTATGTCACACCATTTTAATACAATCAACCATCAATAATTTCATTAATGTCAACAATTCATTGCCTATATTTAAATATTACCCTGCCTTTAGTTGTATTTCATCATTTGTACATGGATTAAAAAAATCAAAAAGTACATTGAAATGTAAAATGTCACTAATTGAAATTTATAATTGGTTGGTTGATAATTTAATAACAAAATTAATCAAAAATAAAATTTAAAATGTAAAAATATAATTTCTATGCTAAAAGTATAATTATTTTGACTAAAAATACAAGTAAAGAGAAGGGAGGGAGTAGTACGTTTAACCAACAACAATCTCACCCCATCCCCCTCCAAACAGCTAAAATTGAAGCAGGGAAAAATGTTGGCATACTAAAAAATTGAAATTTAGACCAAAATGAATAAAGGGTACCTCAAACTGAGTGAGCTAAACCAATTGGAAACATGCTTGGTACCTCTATTTCCCAAATGCTTACAAGTTTGAACTCTAAAATACATAATTATTAATGCAAAGTCTTGATTGATTTAGTGCTTATTTCAAGAGTTCGGCCAATTATGAGTCATGATATTATTATGATTAATGAAACTTTCAATCATATTGTCTTGACTTGGTTTACTTGGAAAATGTTTCATTGCTCATTCCTATAAATCTGGTATTACTTCAGTTGCAGGTATCGAATAAGCGGATCGTGTTAAATTTTGTTGATTGGATTATCGATGCATCAACAACTTTATAAGTTATCAACTATTGATGTATCGTGATTAGTTGATTCTTTAAGATGGATGATCCCTCAGCGCTCTTTTATGCATGGATTTACATACTATTATAAGACATGACATAATTGGATTGGTTAGTTTATTGTGGGAGATCGTAAAATTAGCAGTTTAGGATGTTGCGCAGTTTGTTTGACTCATCCGTTACTCTTTTACTTGTTTAAGATCATAAACTATGTATTGTTTCTATTTAAAAGTAGATCATTAAATGAAAAGAGGGATGAGTATTAGGTTTAAAACTGATGCATTCTACTTGAAATATATTTAAAAGTGTGAAGCAATCATTGCTTGGCTCTCGAGATACGTGATTCCACAAAGTGTATTTTAAACTATATGGAGTGTTGTACATTTTGTTATTCACGTTATATACAAGTATCAAAAACTAATTAAACTATAACAAACATATTATGTTTGGACATGTAATAGAGACTCTTGTCGGCCGATCGATCTATGCTTGATTACAGTTATCTCGATTTAAACCACATCATCGAAACTATGTTTGATTTTGACTCGATCTAGAATAAGAAACCGGAACCACCTCAAAATAGAATAGCTGATTCATACTCGCCTTAAAGGCCGATTCGAGCAGTAAAGCCAAAGTTAATCTCAAATATATAAAAACTAATTATATTAATAATTTTTTTAAAGAACAGGTATCCTGCTCTGTAGGAATAGTAAGCTTTTTAGTAAAATAACAGTTTCTTGGCCAATAAACTACACTTCTGACTTTACAAATAGGGGAGAAATAATAGTCATTCATGCTGCGCCTATTTATTTGGACGTGTGTATAACAGCTCAGGAGTCTCATACTAGGTGGTTTTAATACATTTCAAATTTAAATATTGAATAATTAGACTCACAATTAAGATGGATAAATAAAAAAGCTGAGACGACACTACAAAAATTGGTAATATTTATGGGCGCATGGGGTATTATTGAATGACAGAATTAATCCGCGGGGGAAATATTTGACATTTAGGGAAACTGCCAAACTATATCCCCCCGGAATTTCTCTATCAATATCTCATTTATCTTCCATTTTCATCTCAAACATAATATCAAATTACCAATAACTCATTTCAATTATTCAAAAATTATGTTTATATATATCAATTCCAACTTCGAATCCAATCTTTTTATATAATAATTCACCAATATTAATCGTTTTCATCTCAAACATATATTTATATGGACCTCCAATCGAATCTTTTTATATAAAATTATTTTCATCTCAAACATATATCAAAATCCGAAGAATCAATCCAATTTATTCAAACTTATGTTACACATAATCGAATTAAGCTTCGAATCCAACTTTTTATACAAAACTTGAAAAACATTAATAATTTTATAATGGAATCGGATTATGCAGCTAGTACTTGTCCGAATCCGGAAACTGATTCGGATTTTGGGTTTGCATTTAATGATAGTAATTTTTCTGATCGGGTGCTGAGAATTGAGGTTGTGCATGATGATGATGATGATAAAGGTGATGAAGATGCCACGTGTACCTCACTTGCTAATTGGGCAAGATATAGGAAGCGAATCAAGAAGGAAAATGGTTAGTTTTGGATTTATGATGATGATTTTGTGATAATGTTTCCATTTTTTGAAAATGGGTTGAAGATTTTATGGTCAAGTTTTGATTTTTTTGAAAATGGGTTGAAGATTTTATGGTCAAGTTTTGATTTTTTTTTAAATGGGTTGAAGATTTTATGGTAAAGTTTTGAGGTTTTCAAATTGGGTTGAAGATTTTATGATTATGTTTTGAGTTTTTGAAAATGGGTAGAAGATTTTATGGTAAAGTTTTGATTTTTTGAAAATGGGTAGAATATTTTTTTATAAGGTTTTTTTTTTGTTATATTCATTAAAGTTTTGATGTTTTGAAATTGGGTTGAAGATTTTATGATAAATTTTAGATTTTTGAAAATGGTTTTGGGTTTGATTAGGATTTAGTGTTGTTGGGTGTTTGAGGTTTTAGGTACTCTCTCCATCCCAAAAAAATTGTCCAGTTTGATTTTTGATATAAAGTTTGTAGTTTAATTTACAAAGGTCACTTTGTTTGTCATTTGCGACTGTGGAAATTGGGGATTATGGTTGGCAGAAATTGTTAGTTAATGGATATGAATGTATGATGTAGATAGGAAAATGTACTCCCTCCATCTCAAGAAGATTGTATAGTTTTGAGTTTTGATGGTTGCTTTTGTACATTTTGACCTCAAATATTTGTGTAAATCTTAGTATAATATTTGATCACTTTGATTCAGATAAAAGTTACTGGTGTCAATTAAGGCCGAAAAGTTTGTTAATTGTGAAGTTTGTTACTTTTGAATATTGAAAATCAAACCAGACTGTCTATTTGGGGCGGAGGTAGTAGATACTAATTTGTTAAGCTGGGAGAAAGATTTGGAGTGATGAGGATTGGAGAATTCTGAGCATGTTCATGTAGAATTTGTCCACCTCAAGGTTTATAAGATTGGAGTCCTTGTTTCCCTCTTTTTTCTGTTGATTTCTTAATCTGGGACTTGCCCACAACCCTGATTTATCCTGAGAGGTCGAATTATATTTACTTGAGCTCGATTCTTTTCCCGAGGATTTCTGTTTCCCATGCTCATCGTTTTCATTAAGCTTGCACTTATGTGCCTGAATGTTTGGGTCTCTATAACAAGATGGCAGTTCATTGTGCTTTTGCAAGAAAGTGGTTGAATTATGACAAATCTTATTTATATACCATGCCTTTAATTGTCAGTAATCTCAATCTGTATGGCCATCTCATCACATTTTGGCTTGCTTGCTAGTTGCTGCAATATCTTTATTTCTACCTATACGGAAAGTGAGAGTCCTCCCTTACTAACAAGGGCATTTTCTTACCTTAAGCTCCAGATGAAGTCATGCAACGTGAAGAGGAGATTCTAAGTTCACATATGCCAGATACTGAAGATTGTGCTACTTGCGAGAGTCGATATGAAGACACTGTTGCAATGGTCGAGGAAATACCTTCAAGTTCTGGAACAACACCAGACCGGCTTGGTAAACATCTTTCTGTTGATTTATTGTTCATCTACTGAACCTTCTCGCACATAGACTTCTCTTGGCCGGACATCTTTTATACTGATTTTCTTTCTGCTCTTTTTCCAACTATTTATTGTTATGGATTTGAATTATTTAATCATTAAGGTGCATACTATGCAACTAATTGGAAATTCTGCAGACGAAGATGCTATTGAGGACAGTGAATTCTGTAATATGGACTGTGGTATTCAAGTGAAGACCATACACATCAGCTCTGCAATTCTGGCTGCAAAAAGTCCATTCTTCTACAAGGTGAGAATCTTTAATCTTTATGCATATTATCTTTTCTTTTATTGATTTTTCTAATACTCCGTATTACATATATAATCTTAGACTAACAATTTTTTCAGTGAATAAGTTTCTAATATTATCACTTTCCTCTTAGTTGTTCTCAAATGGTATGAGAGAGTCGGAGGAGCGTCATGTAACTCTCCGGATCCAAGCATCAGGTATATAATGAATTATATAACATGAATTTGCTAACATTAGTCTTTGCATTCAGATGAATATATTTTATGGGGTGCTGATCCTAGATTATATGTGCCTTAATCGAATGCCTCTTAGCATGAAGTTACTTTTTCTGATACGGCGCTGTGAACTGGTGTCTTCATCTCTTTGATGTGCAGAAGAAGCAGCTCTGATGGACCTACTGAATTTCATGTATAGTAATACGTTGCCAACAGCAACACCTTCTTCTTTGTTAGATGTGTTGATGGCTGCCGACAAGTTTCAGGTTGCCTCTTGCATGAGATATTGCTGCCTGTTGTTACGTAGATTGCCAATGACGTGTGAATCAGCATTGCTGTATTTGGATCTTCCTTCTAGTGTTATAATGGCAGATGCAGTTCAGCCTCTAACAGATGCTGCAAAGAGATTTCTTGCTGTTCGTTACAAGGATATTACCAAGTGAGTTCTCTTTATATGATATGTTTTAGTATACTTCATATTTTATTGATTAAGATTGCATTGTTCTCTAATTCATTGAATTACTTCACTCGATGCCTTCCTCAGGTTTCAAGAAGAGGTGCTCAACTTGCCTCTATCTGGAATTGAGGCATTGTTATCCAGTGATGATCTTCAGGTTGCTTCAGAGGACGTCGTGTATGATTTTATCCTTAGATGGAGTAGAATGCATTATCCAAGGATAGAGGAAAGACGAGAGATACTAACCTCACGATTGGCTTGTCTCATTCGTTTCCCATACATGACCTGTAGAAAGCTAAAAAAAATCCTAACGTGCAATGACATCGATCCTGCTTATGCTTCCAAGGTTGTACTCGATGCCCTCTTTTTTAAAGCAGAAACTCCTCATCGGCAGCGATTTCTTGCATCAGAGGAGGCGCACACAGGCTACTCTTGCTTTGTGGAGCGGGCTTACAAGTACCGGCCAGTCAAGGTGTTAGAATTTGAGTTGCCCCGTTCTCAATGCGTCGTTTACCTTGATCTTAAAAAGGAGGAGTGCGATCATCTTTTCCCATCTGGTCGAGTGTACTCCCAGGCTTTCCATCTGGGAGGACAGGGTTTTTTCCTGTCTGCACACTGCAACATGGACCAGCAGAGTTCATTCCACTGCTTTGGGTTGTTCTTGGGAATGCAGGAGAAGGGATCAATCTCATTTACTGTTGACTATGAGTTTTCAGCAAGATCCAAGTCCACAGAGGAGTTTGTGAGCAAGTACAAAGGACACTACACATTTACAGGAGGGAAAGCTGTTGGTTACAGGAACTTATTTGGAGTTCCTTGGAGTCAATTTATTGCAGAAGACTCCCTTTATTTCATCAATGGAGTTCTTCATCTTAAGGCTGAGCTTACAATTAAACTTTGACATGGAAGTTGGTTCTTGCATTATTGAGCAATGTAAACCTCTCATGTATATTGAAATGTAACCAGTTTCTTTATATATCAGTATAGTTTTCGGCTAACGATAATGTCAGAACATATTTTATCTCCCATCATAAAAGGGGGGATGACAGCAAAGAGCTTTGGGCAAAGATAATTATTTCAGTTCAAATATTCTCTCCCAGTAGTGTATATCATATAT
Organism: Lithospermum erythrorhizon; assembly: GCA_019722365.1. NCBI lineage: Eukaryota > Viridiplantae > Streptophyta > Magnoliopsida > Boraginales > Boraginaceae > Lithospermum > Lithospermum erythrorhizon. The sequence goes on along the minus strand of JADFUC010000852.1, from coordinate 492,358 downwards.
ATCATCCTCCATTTAAACTACTCCTCCATTTAAACTACAACTGTATTTTGAAAATTCAGATCTTTCATACTACATTGTAATATCACCAGCTATTTCTTTATATGATGTAAGCAAATATCGACGGTTCTCATAAAAATCAAGAAATATGAATAGCTTGGCCATTCTGTCATAACCACTATGGCACTAACCAATACCTACAACAAAACCATAAATACTACAAAATTCCAGAAGCTTACATATGATATTGGAGAAACACTTGGCTATTTGCAAGTTTGGATGGATCTTGAAGATTGTTAGCATTCGATCCGTACAGCACCACTCTCGGATGATATGAACTTCGGTTTCCGATTGACTTGCTCCAGGCACTGGATAACGTCTCCTACTCGGAAATCACACCAATCATGGAGCACCAGTCCGCATTCAGACCCCTTTGCAACCGTCTCCACGTCCTGCGTCTCCTGTTTCAGGGATGAACAATCTCCTTCATAAAGGACATCCCCACTTCTTAGAAGCCTCATTGTGCCAGCCCTGGTAACGCAACCATCTACCACACGACATCCGGCAATTTTCGTATTTTGTCCCTTGGCTTTGCTCCTTCCCTTAATTTCAAATATGTTCAACACTTCAGCCTCACCAGCGACCTGTGTTTCAAAAGTTCCCGGAGCCTTTTCCACTATCAAGTTACCTATATCCTCTAGTAGATGATAGATCACTCTGTGTAGTCTAACCTACAGACACAAGCAGCAGAAATTAAGTCTTATTTTAGGGGTTTAGAACACCACAAGATCACATCGACAGAAGTTACTCTACAGATCCTGAAATAATGGGTCATTTCTTTCTTCGCTTATAAAGGAACTTATATCTACAGTGAAACCCATTACCTTTATGCCGGCTTGAGTTGCTGCCTGAGTTGTGGAATTAGGTGGCTTTGGCACATTAAACCCGATGATACATGCACCACATGCTTGTGCCAGATCAACGTCAGAATCATTAATTGGCCCCACTCCACCATGGACAATTTTTACCAAAACCTACCAGTTCAAAAGGTTGCTTCTAACTTAGTATGCCAAAAAATTGTGCTACCACTTGTTTGCAGTGAGAAGTAACAGACACTGAAAATGAAATTGTCTGAACACTACTAATAGCACAAATAATAATGTAAACGAATTCCACAGCTAATCGATATACCTGAGGACTAGTCAAGGTTTTTAATGCGTCAATGACTGCTTGTACAGTGCCTTGAACATCTGATTTCACAACAATTGCCATTTCAACCATCATTGGTTTCTTTGCTTTCTTTCTTTCTGACTTGTCATCCGCTTCTGAGTCCTCCGCTCTGAGTTTCTCCTCCAGCATTTGAAGTCTTTCCTCGTCCAACTTCATGAGTCGATCCTTTTCTAGTTTCTTCTTCCTCCCTTCACTAAGCATCCTTGCTCTTTCCTCGGACTCCACAACGACAATGTCATCACCAGCCATTGGGAGACCCTTCAATCCTTCAATCTCAACAGGCATTGCAGGTGACGCACGATTAGTTAACTTTCCAACCATATCCCTGATAGCCCTTATTCTTCCCCACTCAGCACCCACCACAACATGCTGTCCAGAAAGTAATGTCCCTGCTTTTACTATAGCGGTAGCTAAAGGACCGCGTCCCTTATCACGTCTTGCCTCGACTACATATGCTTGTGCGGGACCGTCTATTCGAGCCTTCAGCTCCATCATTTCAGCCTGAAGAAGCAAGGCTTCCTCCAAATTATCCAAGCCACTTTTTTTCATTGCAGAGACTTCTACAACCTGTATATCACCACCGATCTCCTCCAGTGGCAGCCCTTCGGCTGCAAGCTGAGTTTTCACTTTCTCTGGGTTTGCAGCTGGCTTGTCACATTTATTTATGGCAACAACAATTGATACACCAGCTGCTTTTGCATGTGAGATGGCTTCTAAAGTTTGAGGCATTACACCATCATCAGCAGCCACAACTAAAACAACTATATCTGTTACTGCTGCCCCTCTTGCTCGCATTGCACTAAATGCAGCATGACCAGGAGTATCAAGGAAGGTAATTGCTGCTCCAGATTGCATTCCAACAACAAACGCTCCCAAATGTTGTGTTATTCCTCCGGCTTCACTGGCTGCCACAGCAGTCTGTCGTAGAGCATCTAAAAGAGATGTTTTACCATGATCGACATGACCCATCACCGTCACCACCGGAGGTCGTGGTAAAACCTCAGTACCTATATTAGAATGCAGCCTCCGGACGTTGACTCCAACCTCCTAGGAAAATTAAAAAGAAAAAAATGGAAATTTCAATTAGCCTCATAGCACACACGAACAATGGTAAAAATAAAAAGGCTCATCAGTATAGAATCACACATTATGGCAAACCCCTTAATTCCACACTCAGAACAAAAAAGAGAGAAAATATGTGTCAGTACATATATTCAAAGCCCAAAATTATTCCAGCCAACATAACTATGAAGATAGGAGAAGAAACATCAAATAGTCCAAACTACTATGTGACTGGACCATCAAAGGCTACTGATTTATTTTCCTTTATCTTCTCTTTTGTTCTAAGAAATCGATAATTCAATATAATCGTCTTCACAATGCAATGGATAAGCAAAAGATCGCTCCACCAAGAGGGTTACCATTGCAACAAGCTCTGCAATGTCGATGCTTAGAGGATCAAATTCTGAATCAACTTTCTCACCAACATTCACAAGAATCTGCTGAACTGTAAGTATAGACTCGCCACAACGCTTGGAAAGCTCTAAGATGGTCATCCCTTCAAATATCTCAATAGTTTTATCTGGAGATGATTTGGCTGCTCTCTTTAACCTAGGTGGCACATAAGGAGAATCAACAGGAGCTTCAGTAACTTTTGGTCTTCTCTTAAACTTCCCTTTACTGCTGCGAGTCTTTAGACCAAAGGCTTCTTCGTTATTCTTTTTAGCCAGTGATTCATGACTTCCATGGAAAGTCCTAAAAGTGGAAATGGAATTGTTCTAATCAATTAAAGATATTGAATGCATCTAAATAAAAGAATAAAAAACATAGAAATTGTGGAGGATGCTACAAATATGAAAAATGAGAATCACAATTTATAAATAAATAAATAACTGAAAAAGAAATCTCCTAAATAGGTGAACAATCACTTAATGATTAAATACATATCCCATTGTTGATAAGTTGTATCCTTCAGAGCAAGAGGTATACAAGGTGCTACAAAATTACCTTACGAAGAACCTTCCTCCAGTAATGAAATTATCTATATGATTACGTGTGGCTGATTGGAGGTTGTACCCTGCATATATTCTAAATGTAAGGGAAACCATCAAAGAAAAACGAGTCATGTAAACCTTTTATGTTTCCTGATCGCTCATAATTAGATGATGTCAACTAGTTTTGTCTTTCTATATTTCTAACATCTAGGTGGAGTACAAGGAAGATTAGTATCATTATCAACACATGATATCTACCTGATGACTACAAGCCATATGACAGGAGTACAAGGTAACAAGAGCAAGCTGAACAGTAAACAAGCAAGACCCCCTACAAAAAAAGAAATTAGCAGCTTGTGGACTGAAGAAAATAATGAAACTCCCTCTCCAAAAAGATTGAATAGTTTTCTAAACCTTGAATAGTAATTTTATATATACAGCATCAATTCATGTGTTATAGACATTGTGCTTAAGTGATTAGAGTTATATGATTAAACACAACATTGCATTATCATGCTTGTGACTTGTGAGGTTTAGTACATAAAAAATTTAAGTTAGAATATAATAATCAAATAGGCCAATCTTTTTAGAATGGAAGGAATAACGAATCACTTACCTTGTTTCTGCCCAACCAATAAGGGAAGGGACTTTAACCATTCGTGGTGATTAGATGTGCATCTTGGCGCAATCACATGGGATGTTACATTGGATGTTTTTGAAAGTGTAGCACAAACAGTCTGCATCACATAGAATTTCACAAAAATTATTGCAAATTACGGTAAAGGTAGAAGAAAGCTTTCAGAAAATTATACTGGTGACTAACAACACTATCATGAATAAAAACATGGATCTCTCATTTTCAAAGCATTATGGGTATACCTTAAAGAACATGTGTGTGTAAGGAAATTTTTAAAAAATAATAGTAACCACCTTGAACGTTATCACTTGAAGAGAACACATTCAACATTCAAAACAGAAACATGTCATGGGTCAGGATTTACAAGGTGTACATCATATGCAATGTAGAGTAAGTATATCCTCATTGCATTACGCAACAATATTATCCACCAATTCCCGTCTCCCTGTTTGTATTTATTCTTTTAATCTATTTAATATGGTAAACTATTACTGAAAGCACGAGTTCGAAAAGGCGGGATGAGTGATTTATTCTTCTCGTCCATTTAATATATTGGATTAGTACATGATATTTACATTATTCCCAGTGCCTCTAAAGAAGCTCCCAGGGCGAGGTAACGAAGTCATATTGAAAGCACCCTTACCCCATGATAACAGAGAGCCTGTTTGCAAATCGACCCAAAATGAAGTGCAAATACTATCTCCTACCTCACAAAACACGAAGTGAACGTAGTGTAACGAGCCATTTTGATATATTCCATTATATCCAAGATTCCAAGAACATAAAATCCTTGACTACATGGAAAAAATACATGTTATTTACAAAACAGAATAATCACAAAGCGCACCTTTTTTCCTGTGAATCTCCAAGACATCCACATAAATATTACCTCTACACCTTCAAACAACGAAAACTAAATCTTTAAAAAATACCCAAAATCAAAATCATTTATCAATTCAATGAAGAACACATATTCAAAAGTTCAATCACTTTTTAGGCACAAAACCAAAATTCACAAATTTCATAAATATTTCAATAATTCCATCATGGGTACCTTTAAAATATGAAAAAGATCACAACTTTATCACCATATCACATTACCACAGTCAATATGTGAGTAAATAAGACTAACAAATGGATATTGGAAATAAATAAGCAGAAAAGGGATTAATGGGGTTGTGTGGGAAACTGAGGTGAAAATGAAGATTAACTAAACAACAATGTCACAAATTTCATAAAAAAAAAGTTCAATAATTCAATCATGGGCACCTTTAAAATATGAAAAAGATCAAAACTTTGTCACCATATCATATTATCACAGCTAATAATTTAATATTTAAGTAAATAATATGAAAAAAAGGATCTTGAAAATAAAAATAAATAAATAAAGAAGAAAAAAGGGATTAAATGGGTTTGTGTAGGAGTAGATTAAATAAATAATAATGTTGATTAATGTAAAGGGTTTACCTGGTTTGAAGGTTTTAGGGCTTGGAAGAGATGAGCCACTCACACAGACAAGGAAAGAGATAGAGGGGAACCAATCAAGAAATGTCTTGATCCCTTATTTACTTTTCCATTCTTAAAAAAGCCAAAATTTATAAGCAATTTCAAATAATCATCAGAAAATGATTTACATATTTCTAATTATTAAATTACATGAATAGAAAAAGAGGCAAAGAAATAGTCATTTAACATGCTAAGCCCGTATTTGGGTGTGTGTATAACAACTCGGTGGGTGGGGTGTAAAGTTGAAGATATTGTGTGTTTTCTTTAAATTGAATTAATTAAAATCGATTTAATTAAATATTTATTATTTTAAATACCACCCATAAATTATAATATACATAAACTTTTTGTTTTGCTATTAACTAGTTATAAATATAGTTCGGTTTAATTTATATTTTGTTCGGAGTTTTGTTGTTATACAAATAGTGTTGGGTTTGGGTGTGAAATCGTATTTTGCCATATATTTGGGGGTGTAGTAGTGGAAGTTGTTTAAGGCCAGAAATTGTCGTTTATTGTAAAAATTGCGATACGGTGTGTGTATAGTGTTGCCATACCCGTAGCCCCACCCGAGCCACCACCATTAGCCTTTGAAGCGAGGCAGCGATGGTGAAAGCACGACAAACAAAGCGCAAAAGCGTAAATGGAGCAAGATTATGAATTTTTTGGTTTGTGTAAGGGAATGATTAGAATGTATGTGAGTCAACTATAAATGACAAACAAAACTAAAAAGATTTGATTTTTCCTAATTTATATTCATTAGCATTATCAGCGCGTAACGCCCTATAGCGAAACTGCTACAACGTGATTTAAAACTTTATCTTTCATCTATTAGTTTCGATTAGACATTAAAGCTTGTTTCTAGGCGGTATTTATTTAGCCTTACTTTTCATTTTTGGAGTTTAGATATAATGTCTATCGATTAATTGCTTTTACTCTTTCATTTTCTCAATTGGAAGTCCCATTTTGGATTTTTTTCATCATTGCTCTGTTCGATTGGGAATGGTAAAGGTAGTGGCTGCAACGCTTTGGGATGGGGTTCTGGGGTTGGGTTTGAGTAAAGTTTGAAGATGATGTTTTTTTAATTGAATTAATTAAAATTGACTATTAAAATTTGATTTATTGTTGTTATTTTAAATATGATTCATAAAGTGTAATATATATAATTTTCTTATTTTTTCCTTAAGTTTACCTATTAAATTAGCATTCAGATGCCTATTTGAAAAGTTCAAAAATTCAGGTGTCAAAAATCACGCTCAAGTGTTATTTAGATTCGAATATTTAAATATTTGAAATGGTTTATTTAGTTGATACTAGATAATTAAGCCATACCAAAAAATTATCGTTTAACTTTTTATAATTAAAATCAACATATTTAATGTTTCATATTTATATGACTGTCATTATTTAATATAATTTTCCATGTGATATTACTTCCATATCAACTTAAATAAGAGATTTGACTTATCAATAAAATATTTTAATTTTGAAATATTTGTTGTTAACGTGCAATAACTTGATAACAAGTGTGTAGTATATTTGGTTTAAAAATCTTTTAATTTAAATTCAAAGTTAAGCGAATAAATTATAAGCTTCAAAAATATGTTAGTTTTCATTGATTGTTAGAGCTTCTAGATTCAATTAAATTGAAATAGAGAACTAGGAGTAATCTAGTTATTTTTAATAATCGAGATGATACTTTAACAAGTTTGGAAACATGATTAAGCAGGAAAAATATATATTTTGTCATGCTTCATTCTGCCCACTCAACTACCAAAGGTTGCACACATCTCTGGTGAAGAACATCTATTCTTTATTGATGGATGAATAAAAGAAACTCAACATCCCAATAGTAACTCAATAACTTACACCAATTACTGAAGTAAATGAATATGTGAAAAAATTACTGCAGGCCTAAAGCCTTGAATAAATTGAGACATGTTTATTGTGCCAAGCTCCTCCAAAGAATAGAAATGGAAGATCTTCAGGCGACGGGAGAGACGATGAGGCAGTTGAGAAAATTGGAAGACGCAAACAAGCAACCCGATGGTACTTCATCCACTCATATGATCAAGCCTAGATTATTGTCGGCACAAGGGGCGATTATTAGAAGATCATGCTGCAATTTGATCACATAGCTTCTTGCGGATCTGCAATTGATGGAAAGCATACAATTGGATCAACCAAATGAGCACATTTTGTTACACATATTCTTCTAATTATGCAGCCATAGGGAGTATGTATTGATACATTAGCAATAAGTAAATGGCATATTAGAAACATGAATGAGAACAAGGAGGTCTGAATATATTTAAGTGACCGAAAATTACCTCTGGAAGTTTCTTGCGGAAGAGGACTTCCAATCTTGCATCAAGAGTGTTTTCAAACACGATCTTGCCATCACGAGAAGCCAGGACTACACCTCCTGAACTGTAAACAGAAAATGGAGGGAGAAGGATTTTATAAAGGATTACTGTCCCCGGACTATTAAAGTGCAAAACTTCATTAGCCATATCAGGCAATACATCAGTTCTCTTAAGAACTTGTTAAATGAGACATACGAAAGTTCAGAAATACCATGATGGACCATGAGCATCAGCAGAAGTAGGAGCAGGTGGAAGGAAAACTTTGTCAACTACAATCTCAGGAGCATTCTCCCGAGTCTTTGATGCATATTCAGCAGCAGCTGACTTCAGGACAGACTGCACCGTGTTTGCATCCTCCTCCCGACAACGTAGAAGAACAGATGGTTCTTTTAGTCTGAGGAGACTCTGTAACACAATATTAAGGACAAGTACTCTTAACTAACCAGTATGTTAATATTGTTATGGAAAAACCTTGTGTGGAAACTACAATAACGTTACATGAGTAAAAGACACCAAAACGCTACATGACAGACCTAAAATCATAAATCAAATAGAATAACCACATAAAAAAAAGGAAACTGAACTCAAATGTGCCATGAGAACATCCGGAAACAGTTAGCCTGCATTCATCGAAGGAGAGACGGCGAGTGAGAGAGGAGAAAGAAAGTGCACACAAAAGTTGCGCAATGGTAGCCTGTGTTCATGCAATCACACATGGGTAATTAGTTCCATCTTTTTGGTTGAAATCGCTCGACGGTTAAGAGGACTTTCAACACAGTTTTCTTCTTTTTTTAGAAAATTCTACAACTTATAAGCAATCCTACAACAAATAAAGATTGTACTTGGGGAAATTTGTTGAGCAATTTAGCTCACCAAACAATACTTAAAATAATTTACTCATTTCCACCACTAAACTTTATAGGTCTTGACTTCGGATGAAGTAAGTGACTACTAATCACTGTCCCACAATTAAAACTTCTTCGAAGAACCAGAATAGAACAAGTGAAAACAAATTTTTCACCTGAACAATGAGCTCATGAAGAAGTTTTTTGTACTTTTTCTGATTGCTAATGCGCAAGAGCTCCTTCGCAGCTGCTTCCTTCATGGCATTCACCACGTCATCTTGCGCTTGAAGAACCTTAAGGCGAGAAGCATTGAGCTGCATGGAATACTCACTGCAAGAAACCGACTTAGATGAATTGATAAAAATTTCCCAGTACCCCAAAATATCATATGTATCCACAAACAATGCTGCCAACTAGCAATAAACGCAATAGTGCATCTAGCTTAGGTGCTTTATTGGACAGCGCAACAGTGATCGATTGCATTAATGCATAAACAGCTTCGCGAAACAGTTAATCTGAATTGACTTTATAAATTTCCATATAAAAAATTCAACACATTGCTGATCACTAAAAAGACAGCATTTTCAAGGCTATATACTATCATCAGTTTCAGAAACAATGCCAAGAGCTACACCAACACAAACACGATAAAGGGACTTCATTCCATCCTCACAGATGTCCTAATTTATCAATTACTCGGTCTTTAAAAGTTTATCACCTAATCAAACTAACCAAAATGTCTCATTACACTCCTCTCATATCTTCTAAATACCAATTAATCGGTCTATATAAATGCTTATAACGTAATCGAACTAATCAAAATGGCTCATTACACTCCCCTCGGATCTTCTAAATTACCAATCCACTCAGTCTATAATGCTTATAGCATAATCAAACTAATCAAAAAGGTTCATTAAACAACCTCCGCTTAGTATCTATCGTGAACTAGTATATAGTTTTTGCACTTCATCTCAACCATTATTATCACAATGTGGTAAGATTGCATACAATCCGACCCCTCCCCCCTAACGCAATAGATTCTTTAAATTCATTGGGGCATGTTCTTGTTGGTGTAATCAAACCAATCAACCAACCAAAACCCAGATCAATATCAACCACAAAGATCAATGAAGATGACATTTTTATGGAGTTTTAAACAATTACATTTTCTTTCGGACATCAACTTGCTTCTGCTTGCGCTCATACTCCTGCCTTATCTTCTTCTTCTCAGCCTCAACAAGCTGAAGCTTCTCAATGTTGAATTCCTGAAACCCAACAACAAAAAGATTCCATCTTTATCAACCCAAACCACAAAAAATCAACATACAATTTATAATTCACCCCACAAACTGCGAATTTCAACAATGAAAAGAATTAATACTTCTTAATCAAAATTCCTGAAACCCAACAAATAAATATTCAATCTTTATCAATCCAAACCACAAAAAATCAATATACACATACCGATTCATATCATAAATTGTGAATAGATTAAAGAATGTAAAACAATAACACTTCTTAATCCAAATCCCTGAAACCCAACAAAACAATATTCAAACTTTATCGACTCAAACCACACAAAACCAATGTACACATTGATTCATCAAATAAACTGTGACTAAATTCTAGAATGAAAATAAATGAAACTTTTTAATCAAAATCCCTGAAACCCAACACAACTTTATCAATATAAACCACACAAAATCAATATATACATCCGTTAATCAGATAAATTGTGATTATAATCAATATATACATTGGTTAATCAAATAAATAGTGACTCATCCCATAAATTGTGAATAAACTTAAGAATGTAAAAAAATAACACTTCTTAATCAAAATCCCTGAAACCCAACTACAAAATATTCAATCTTTATCAATCCAAACCACAAAAAATCAATACATACATTGAATCATCCCATAAATTGTGAATACATTCAAGAATGAAAAGCAATACTCCATATGACTCAGAAAAAAAATAAAGAGTAACACTTCATAATCAAAATTCCTGAAACCCAACAAAAAAATATTCAATCTTTATCAATCTAAGCCACAAAAAAATATATATATACATTAATTCATCACATAAAATGGATTAAATTAGAGAATTAATAATAAAAAATAGTACTTCTTCAGCTGAGACAGAGATCTCATTGGCTTTTTCTTCAGCTTCTTGTCGGATGAAGCAGACCATCTGCTGGATCTGCTTTGAGACATCTGCATCGTTCATCTTCGATAATGGATCTGAAACCTGAGATTTGGATCACAGAAATGGACACAATTTTAAGGAACAATTCTATATATACGTTTGTTTTGGTGCTCCTATGAAATTGTTTTTATTTTATTAATAGTTAGTAGGTATATGTTCTTTTCGGGTCACAATCTTAATATTTTTATCTTACCGAATGATCTTTTATTTAACGTTTTAACGTCAATATCTTTACATATAAAATGAATTATTTTTGCTTCGCGTCAAATCACATTTTCACATGGAATTAAAATAAAGCGCCACTTTCTTAACTTTAGCATCACCATCCTAAAAAACTGCCATTTACTTAACATTGAAAGAACAGAGTATTAAATGGAAACTAGATAGTGTTTATCGTTGATAGGCCTATGCGGATGATCACTGCAAGCTCAAGGAAATTTGAATCTACAACAATATTGTCGCGTCTCCAGCGGGTAATATAAATTTTTGATGGACATGGATACTAATTGGCAATGGATTCAATGTTTGATGAAAATGTTCAAGTCATTGTGAAAATGAATTTCAATTCTAACAAAATTAAAATTTTAATCACAAAGTTCCCCTCTTTTTTTTTTTTTCAAAAATTTCCCCTTTTGTTGATAAAATGCCACTCAAGTTCTAAAGTGTACAATTTTTTCAACTTAATTTTTAATTATTCCAAACTCTCACAAAAAACATTAAATACTAAAGTTTCAAATTCTACAAAATTCTCAATTGAGCTATAAAGTTTCAAATTTTATAGTATTAATGTCGAAATCTGCAAAAAAAACTTTCATTTTGTGCTGAAATTTCCATGGGATGCTAATTAAGAAACCACAAAATCAGTCTACTCAAAATCTCAAGTCCATGTAAATTTAATGGCACTTGTGGTTATTAAACTCTGTTCAAACCGCCCAGGTTCTTTAGCGATAAATATTTTTAATGCGATAAAAAATAATCAAAAAATGTTGTTAAAGACTAAGAGGTTAATTAGTAGGGGCGAGGTAGAGCGAGGGCATTTCTTATTTAGCTTTGGTTAATGGAAAGATGCAATTGTTTGGAGTTTTAATCGCTAAAATCAGTCTTTATAATTTTTGTTTGTTGATTGCATTGCCCTGTTGTTGATATATTGCATTTTTCAGCGAGGGTGAAATTAAGATTGGGCATTATACACGCAGCAATTAAAATGAGCAGTGTAGAGTACTATTTGCACTTACGAACAAGGATCATGTTTGTTAAAATGAGCAGGTACCTCATTATGCCTTGTAGTTCCGCTATGGCGAATTCGGCTATTAACAACATGGCTCCAGGTCAACGTTGTAAAACAAGCGGCCCCGAATAAACTTGTTATGAAGCAATTGCGGGCATTCGCTTGTTTGACAACAACCACATTTGAATTTGCTAGTTTCTGATAATAATTTCCATATTAATATTTTACAAAGTAGAAAGCGTTCATTTTCTTACAAACATGGGAAGTAATTCGTTCATTAATTAATTCATTTCATATAATTAATTATTTGATTCATTATTTCGTACGTGCATTATTTAAATTCATTCGTTCATTATTTAATTATTTAATTTATTGTTGAATTCATTAGTTCATTATTTAATTTATGTAATTCATTAGATTCATTTATTTAAGCTGTTTTTATGTAATTAATTATAAATACATGAAATGAATTAGATTCGTTACTTAATAGTGAATCATGTCGTCATAGTGAATCGTGTCACTGGATGCGTGTTAACTTAATGGCGTTAACGACTATGAATTTGCGTAATGTAAAAAAATAGTAAACATTTACTATAATTATCGGATAGGAAAAAATAAATAAGCATCTTGTAACATGAAAAACATCATTTATCATATCTGAAAAATACACAATTGAAAACTAATCATTCGTTATCACAGTTTGTTTTAGTGCTTGTCTTGGAGTGGCATTGTAACTTTCGGGTGCTATGCATTATAAAGCGATATGAAAGCTACTCTGGTGATCTTTGAGTCTTTGGCGGTGTCGCGGCGATTCATCGGACCGGATCTTTTGAGCGACCTGTCGTGATCGATCTGATATCTCGCTTTGACTTGCATGTACGGATCGGGATGTGCCATGTAGTTAACATCGAGGGAGTGTTTTCTTGGCGTAGAGCAATGTAATGAAATGAAAGAAAATAATATGTAGTATATGATATAATATAATAATATAAGGTGATAATACACTTCTTGACATCATACTCTTCAGAAATTTTAGGCAGGCATGTCTGACAAGTTAGGTTATGCACTCTGTGAGTCCGAGAGGCAAATCTGACTCATGCTCAACAGTCGTCGGAAGTCTGCGTAGCTATATGCGAGAGGGACCCCGTCATGCAAGGGTTGAACATGGTGAAATTGCATATTAGTCAGTGTAATCCCCGAATCTCCGTACACTTTCTTGAATATTCATGCACATTACCTACAAGTTGGGTCACTTCTCTAGCTCGATAGGCGGGAGGCGGGATCGGTTGTACCTCCCGAGCGCTCGTGCAACTCTCACCGGCATATCTGACTTCCATTGACATTCAAAGGCGTATCGTGTCAATGTCCTGACAGGCTGGGGATGGAGGAGAGACTGGAGGCCCATAGGGTGTCCACACGATCTGTTATGATAAATAGAACGATTTAAGCCATTTTCATACAATGTTATACAAAGTTAAATATATATCTTTTCACTTCATATTCATTGTAGTCAATTGCTTCCTATATGTGATTGGCGAGGCCGATGTGTGTCAATTAATTGTTGTCGATCCATGAAAAGCGGCCTTAGTTGGCTTTGGCATGGTACCTCGAATTAATTTGAATAACGGAAAGTACTCATAACCAGATCCTTATTTCTTGATACAAAAAAACAATAATGAGATTGTTTTCTTCAAATATAAACATGAATAATTGGCTTTAATAAATCGTGACTTAGTACCTCAAATTAGAGAGTTATACAACGACCAGTTGCATGATTCATGTGGCCTTTTTCCTGAGTGATGGTAAAGATGCAGAGATGCCGGCGCCCCAGCGTAATAAACTCGCTCGACATGCTCAATGAGTCTAAATTATCTTGGAGTGTTATAGTCAGGTTGTCGACAAACAATGAGTTCCCCAGCAAATACCAAATGTAAGCGAGCCTTACTAATAGGGTCCACTACGTGCGAAGTGCCAAATTCTTTATGCTCTTGATAGCGCCTCCTCTTGTTTCTACGTCTAAACACACGACTATCAGTATGGCACCAGCGTAATATCTTGGCGGCCCATGCAGGGGCGACGATAATAGAGGATTCCCAAGATAGGCGTGCCTGTCGTGCGAGTAGTGTCATTTCCCGAAAGGCATATGGAAGGAGTTCGTTTTACGGATGCCGCTCAATGGCCGTCACGAGGCGGGTTGAATTATGCAGATATTTCAAAGGACATGATCGATCCCGATCGCGTGTGGCAGAGATCACCGCGTTTCATTAAGCGGGCGGTGACCAACGTTTGCTACATCCACTTGTTTGAACCAACAAGAATTTACCAGTTGAATCTTCCATGACTTTAAGCTAAATGACCTTTATTCATCGAACACGGATTTTGGGGGCCCCTGACATGAGCTCATTAGTATACGGTCATGTTTGCCGAAGCCTATGTTTTGGCGTCTTCTCGCGGCTGGCGTTGACTGGGTTGTTGTGCGGGTATCTTTCGCAAATGCGTGAAGCGATGGACGGATTCTTTGGGCTGGGTATGCTTTCCTAAATGCATTAATAAATGCAGTGGACCGGAGATTGCTGGCCGAATTGCATTCTCATTACTCATCGAATGATGAACCGGGTTGTTGAATGTCAGTTCTTCCACTGGCGACTCTTTTGCCAGAATCGACCCGATGTACCCGCTCCCGAACATTCCGATTAGATTCGTTGTGATCGGCCATCTTTAATATCTTTGACTTCTGATTACATATTTGCAGTTATTATCTACAATTCAGATTTGTTTACGATAATGTACCATATTTAATAATTTATTGCCTGATTACATATTTCATAGTTGCACTTTCATAATTTTTATATATTTTATGATAGTCTAAACTTTACCATAAATTTATCATATTTCATATATAAATTTTGCTCAAAACTTTATCATAATTAACCATATTCTAAAATTTACGATAAATTACCTTATTTCATAATTAACCAAATTTTATGAATTTTACTATATTTGTCCATAGTCCATAATTTACCATATTTCAAAGTTCGACCATTTGTTAACATATTCTAAAATTTACCATATTTTATATGTCATAATTTCGGTTAGTGTCTTTGTGTTATCCGTCGGAGATTCGGTTGTTGTCTGACAACCCAGTTGCTATAGTTGTTATTGCAATGCCGAATTCTTTCTATAATTTGTTGTGCAACAACCCGAATTATTCATGGTTGTTGTCGCAATGGCCAAAGATTATGGTTGTTGACAAACAACGAATTCTCCATAGTTGTTAGAAACAGCGAATTATCCATAGTTGTTTAATCTTGTTTATTTGCTAGTTATTAGTTGAACCACGCAATAATTTTGACACTATTTTGTCGATTTACCAAAATTCGAGCATTATTAATACAAAATTTATTATAATTTCATAATCTTAATAATTTCATATTCTTTGATGCACAATTTATTACAATTTCATATTCTCGATAATTTCATATTAAATAATTGCTCGATTTGCAATCATCACCGTAAAAAATTCGATTGGGATTGATATTTATACACAATTGAATTCTGGTTCAAGCGTGTGTGTTGTGTGTGAGCGTCATTCGATGTGGTGTGTTGTCGAATCAATAGGCTCGGTTGTTGTGTAACAACCGGAGTTAACTTCCACGTGATTGGCTACAAGCAAGCGAATTATTACATGGTGTTACAAACAAGCGAACTATCCATTCGCTTATTAATGGGCCAGTTATATTCATATTGCTTGTTCATTTAATAGACATTATATTTGGTTATTTAGTTCAATGAACATGCAGATTAATTTGGTAGTATATATTAATTATTTTATAATCATGTTGACACGTATTAATTGATATTTCAATTTACTGATCGGGTATCAATTTTAATTGTCGAATGCCTCGATTATTAATTTTAGTATAAACCGTTTCAAATTTATAATTCGAATGTAATACAATTTACACGATTTAATACAATTTCACTTATTCTCCGCCAATTTCATATTCTCGATAAATTTTGACAATTTAAATGCTCGTTAAAATGTTAATTTCTGCGGTTTATAATTCGAATGTATTAATTCACAAGACTAGCGATGAAAGCTTTTAAGACTATAGCCGGTAAACAATTTTCTGAATAGCGATGAGAAACAATTTTCCGCAAAGACTACGATTGAAACTTCGATACTAGCAATTTCACGAACTAAACTACCTGACAAATTATAATTTAATGCATTTTATGTAATTAATTATTTAATGCATTTTTATGTAATTAATTATATAATTTATTTTATGTAATTAATTATTTAATGCATTTTTATGTAATTAGTTATTTATTTCATTAAGTATGTAGATATATTTAATTCATTCTTATGTAATATATTTAATTCCATTCTTTATAGCAATAAATTATTTAATATTTGTTAATAAAATTATTCTTCAAGTCATTCTTATGTAATTAATTTATTTAGATTTCAATTTAGGTGTATTTACAACAAATGACTAACTCTGATATAGTTATCAAACAAACACACATAAAATTGCTTTGATCCGTAATAAGCATAAATATAATTCGCTTATATACAAACAGAACAAATTAATTGCATGCCGGTTAGCAAATAAGTCTTGTTTTTATATAACTTGATAATTTGAATTCGGTTGTTGTGTTTTAAGCATCAGGTTAATTATATTTATAAACACCGCATGGATTAAACTTATGTGCATAAGGGCAAAATAGTCGTTTCATTTGCCAGAAATCTTGTTTGTGCAATATAGTGTTGCCGGGTAAGATGAGGGGATCACGAGGGGTAGAAAGGGAAGGGAGTGGGCTGATGGGGTAGGGGAGAGAGTGGTTCAAAGAAAAAAAAGTACATGGGTTGGTCGAAGTTTATGGGGAAATGGTAGGGGAAGGGAGTAGGGTAGATTATTAAATAAGAAATGTGTGTTAAATAAGAAGGTGTGGGTTCTATTTAATTATAAAATATATCCTAAACTTTAAATATTAATTAATAATTATTTTCTCTCGAAAATGTTTTTGATATTAAAATGGGATAGGGACCATCAAATAAAAGTTTAGGGGCCAGGAGGCTTGAGAAAGAGCCGCGTAGTATAGGGACCAAATAGCGAATTAGCCTTTTGACTGTGAGTAATATTTTTATTTTTGTATTGGTGCTACATGACCGTCAATTTGATAAATGTTGGGCTACATTTGGTAGAAAGGTGAGCTACGTATTTGCGATTCTGAGTTAAATACATACATCAATTTGGTGAAATTCTTGAGTCTTCATATTCTTACCTTTTTTATAGATAAGAAACATATCATACATTATTTGCTTGGCTGCTTTACATGCTCGTTATGTTTAAGACTAATACCCAATAAGTATTTAAAGAATTATTGAAATGAAATAATTGAAGATTGTCGAAACAATCTTTGTTTTTAACTAATAGTTAATCAAATTGCATAAAATACTTAAATGTTTCGGATCTAACAAATTTGGGTTAAACATTTTGTAAAAAGTACCGATACTAAAGTTATGTCATGTTTGGTATCTATTTTGTGTTAGACTAGGTGCAAGGACACGTTTGTTATATATTTTAGTATGAATATTCAACGGTTTTAACGGCAGTTACAAACGGAGATTACAAAGTTACAATAATAAATATTAACCTATTCGTTACAATCGAGCAGATAGGCAGGCAAATTGTTAGCAAATTAACGAGCTATGTATGGATTCGGCCCAGGACTCCTAATGATGTCTTTATTTGCTTTATTTACTGTTGTGCTTTTCCACGTGACCAGAATAATAGTTTATGTGAGCGTGATTATCAATCGCTTCCAATCTGAAGTTTGATCTAATAATAATGGACCGAGAGCCACCTCGACACGATTAGCTTCAAAATTTGAACATTTGGTTTCATTTGAATTTATAAACTTATTGTACGTTTAAATTAACATGGGTATTTTAAAGTTTATAGAGAGTATTAATGAAGAAGACTTAAAAATCAATCATTGGATATGTTGAATGCACAATTAAAGGTATTGTCTCGCTGGGAAGAGTGTGAGGCGTTGACCCAGCTTTAAATAGTTGGTCTAATTAGAAATGAGTAATCAAACACTCATGGTGCGTTACTTTCAGGTTTCAAATCGAGAATATTATTCGGGTAATATAAATATATATAATCAGGAGGCTTAGGAGGTCTTCCTTTGGATTAAAAATAAAATATTCTGACCAAAAATCGTTTGTTTGCCTGAGGTTTAAACCTTGACATTCTTAAAATTTGTGAAAATTTGAATCGCGAAGGTTGACATTAATTTAATTTGTTATAAATCTATTAACCTCTACTAGCATAGTTAATATGTAGTGGGAGTAATGAAGTCAAACTCTTTCCTTAAATACAAAAATCCAACCATCTTCTCCGTCGAAGGCCTTGAAAAGCAAAAATATCGTTTTTTACACAACAAAGTATTTCAGCGGTGATAGTTCTTCTTAGAGTTAGCTATGCTTCTTGGGAGTCTTCTAAGGTAGTGTTGGTTTACACCACCGTCGTATCTGAGAGCAATGAATTCTATTACCGCTTCGGTAGAGAAATTTGTTTTTAAGGAGATTGTGTTTACTTACTTTATGACTGGTGGATGGATGTTTTGTCTATTGATTTAACTGCTTCCGAAGTTCTGCGGTATAGTTACATTTTTAATATCTTCCGTTACTCATTGAAACAGCGTTGGCTCTGTTTTAAAAATTTAAAATTTATCTTTCAAATATAAATTGTTAACTGATAAATCTATCAATTGTCTCTTCGCCAATAATAAAACAAAATTCTTATTAATAAATTTACTGATTTTGACCCCCTCAATTCAAGTTTAAACTACCCGAAACAATGCCTACCCTGCATAAATATTTCTGAAAGTATCATGATTCATGACTATTCTGTTCTGGAGTCAAAATGACTTGAACAAATCATCTGATCCCACTATATTTTTTCTGTAATCTCGTGCTTCTCCTGGCAATGATCTTCATAGTGTAGCTTACCTTTATTAATATTCAATTGGGTCAAAATCAGCCCATTTCTTACAGAGGTCAGCTCTGGTGATCAGTCTGCTACTTTTATTATGTTGATCCACTATCTCAATATTGGGATACTACTTGTCTTTTTGTCCATAGCATAAGCTTATCAGCGGCGCATTAGGCGGAATGAAGATTTATAGAAACAGGCGGATTATATCTGATAAGTAAAAGTATAAAATTTAGGAGAATCAAATTAATAATTTTAAAGAATAAACATAATTCAAAATATAAATTAAATTATTTTGAAAAATTAAGGATGACCGCTCCCCCTAATTCATCCCTCTCCGCACGCAATTCTTCATAATCTTAACTGCTTTAATGCTTTTTCAGATTTTGTCAAAGATAATTAGATAACCCAAATCTTAATAATTCATCTTATTATGTCACACTTCAATTAATGACCTTGTGGACTTATTGAGTGATTCAGATACTCACCTTACTAAGTAAATTTTAATTTTTATGTACAATTTTGAAGATTTGGGTACTTTTTAATTTCGAAACTTTGTGTAAAATTATCGATTCCAAGTCCGGAAAGATGGAGATTTAATTATGTGTAATATTATCGTTTCTAAACCCGAAAAGAAAAAGAGTTGTGTTAGCCCTCGTCCTAATAAAATAAAATAAAATATGGCGAAACACCATTATGAATATGATACGTAATGAACTAATATTGTGAATTTATATTCATATAACCCAGTCCTAATATTTGGTTTGATTTGATATTTTTTGCTTGAAAGAATAACCTTTTAGTTGTTTTAATATTTTGAATAATCCAGAGACAAAAAAAGCCATCATTAGGATTTAGGAGTAGAGTTAAGGGCCCAAATTGTTTGATGGGTCATTTTCAATGCAAGTTTTGATGAATGAAACAAATGCTTATGTATGAATTATAATGAGCACACGCCGTGTGATTCGCTCAATCTATGACTTTGAGCTGTAGTAGAATTATTAATGTAACTATCATCCTCGTTTTTTCATGCGGCCTGAATTTCAGGATAAAAAATTTGAGTGATTAGTATCGTGACAATTTCACATTTTTAGAATTATTAATGGACAGTAAATAATTCATTTATATATTTGTTTGTACTTTGTAGAATTTATTATTATTTTCCAACTAAGCTGTCATGCCCATGTCCAAGAAAACCAAGCAACTTGTTCTATCTATCCAGTGAATGCTTAGTTGTTAATAACCCAAGTGGGCATTTTTCTAGTTTTTAATAAATAATAATTGTACTTGTTTCAGTTGGGATGTGTTTTCAAGAAAGAGACTCAACATTAGAGAAGTTTGAAAATCTTTAAGGTTGTTAATTCAGGTAAACATGGTTGCTTGTTACTTGAAGTAGATGTTTTTTGTGGCTTATTTGATATGGTTGTTGGGGAATCAGAGGGCAAAATATCTAATAAGGGTAGTAATTTTTCCTAAAGATCTGACCTTTCAAAGTGGTACAATTATATTCTAATGTATAAAAGAAATCAATAGCAAAAATGTGGACTAATCTTTGTTTGAAGGGGTGTTTTTCTTAGTCATTTTATATAGATTGTTTCATGTCTTTTGCCTAGTTAGATAACTCATTCAATTATGCACTTGTTTGTGAAATTTGTTAGCTTATTGAATTGGCAAACTAGAAGTCATTTTAGCATTTGTGGACTGTTTTGTATGTAGGGGGGGGGGGGGGTGGTCTTGATTCTTGACCTATATTGAATTAGTTCTTATTGGGGTTTGACTTTTTAGAATTTGTGATTTTATGGTATATAATTGTTAATGTTCAGATTTGTTTTCAACCTTTGAATGGTGAAAAAATTGAAACCAGTCATATCAGGTAGTTAAGATTTTGGTTAGCTTTCACGAGAGAAGTGATTTCGATCACGAGAAGGATCTCAAAGAAAGACTCACATTCCCAACTACTAAAGTGATTGCTGTTACTTGCTATAAGTGGAGGCAGAGGTTGGATGAGAGAGGCTTAATCTTGAGGAAAACTGCTTTGAGTTCGATATCTTGTCCGATTTATTTTCCTGGTATGGATCACTCGTCTGCAGATGGAGAGCAGACGGCTGCATTTGAAACGATAAAAGACAAGAACGGTATTGATCAAGTTATACTTCGACAAGCGAGGGGTGCTTCTGTACGGGTTAGTATCTGGCTAGTATGGGTTTCTAACGGAACCCCAATGATGTAAAATTTGCTAGTATTTAGACAGAGGGATTCCACTTTCCTTTCATTATCTGAGAACTGTTTTTTTCTTTTTTTTCTTTTTTGAATTTGTCCAGATTAGCCTACATGGAGGACAGGTTCTCTCATGGAAAAATGACCGTGGTGAAGAATTATTGTTCACAAGCAGCAAGGTTTGCTCAATCGACGCCTCTATATAATCTCTTTTAGCAGTTTAGACTAGGGCTGACAAAAATGAGTTTTCTATGAATAGGCAAACTTTACCTTTATGAAATACATGTATTTAAAGACTTTAAGGGCTTGAATCTGGTTATTATAAAGTTTCCATTGATTTTAGATATGCTCTAATCCATCTGATCTCCTGTTTAGTTATGATAATTTCGGAACTTTGTTTCTCATTTATTCTTCTTGTAGGCAATCTTTAAGCCACCAACTGCAGTAAGGGGAGGGATTCCTATTTGTTTTCCTCAGGTATTGTTGTGATCAATTGAAGTGCGTGAATTTTGTCAGATTGATATTTACCTCATCATGGGTCATCTCACTAACTGACACAATTCTCACATACCTTCTGTGAAGTTTGGCAACCGAGGCTCTTTAGAGCAACATGGATTTGCCAGGAATAGAATGTGGAGAATCGACGACAATCCCCCACCTCTACAATCTTCAGAAATGGACACCGATGCAAATGTTGACTTGCTATTCAAACCTTCTGATGAGGATCTAAAAAAATGGCCTCATGGGTAAGAGATTAAGACTAATAAGGCCCCCAGACTAATAGCTGCTGCAAAATTATTTATCACAATACTCAATTACAGAGGCTGGCATTTGTTAATTATATGTTTATTTATTTATTTATATTTCCTACAGTTTTGAGTTCCGTCTTAGGGTGGCTCTGGTGACTGAAGGGTCTCTCATCCTCGTACCACGAATAAGAAACATCAATTGCAAGCCTTTCAGTTTCTCTATTGCATTTCATACCTACCTTGCCATCTCTGACATAAGGTACAACTGAGAGCAATTCTCCTTATACTGCAAAATCATTTTTTGACATTAACAATATTACATATAGTTCTATGCTTATAATTAAAGTGGTCGCAAGCTAAATTGTACATTTGGTTTTGACAACAGTGAAGTGAGGGTGGAAGGCGTGGAGACTCTTGACTACCTTGACAACCTTTTTGACAGAGAACGGTTCACAGAACAAGGAGACGCCTTAACATTTGAGTCTGAGGTATGTGCACTATGTATACAGTTTGTTTAAGGTTCATACAAATAAGGTATCTGAAATTAGAACAGCAGAATAGCATTCCAATGTTGAATATATCAGGTTACCACCTAGAGTTGTTCATCTTGTTCAGATTAGTACATTGATGACGTGTATAAAATATGCAGGTGGATCGAGTTTATCTCAGCTCTTCTGATGTAGTTGCAGTGTTTGATCATCAGAAAAAGCGAACATTTCTGATTAAGAAAGAGGGGCTTCCAGACATAGGTATACCACGTAACCCTGGACTTTATCAACTGGTTAACTATCACCGTTTCCTTGAGTAACAGAATCTCAGATTCTCAGAATAAATCAATTCATTCAGGCCAAAGATAGAGGACATATCACTTTCTTGAGATAAATGTATTATGAACATGCTAACATGTCTTTTGTTTGTGATCTAAGTTGTTTGGAACCCCTGGGATAAGAAAGCGAAAGCAATAGGAGATCTTGGAGACGAAGATTACAAACATATGCTTTGTGTAGATGGGGCTGCAATCGAGAAACCTATCACCTTGAAGCCGGGAGAAGAATGGACAGGTCGACTGGAGTTAACCGTTCTGGCTTCAGTATAGTTGCTGATGAAGAATGACAACACGGTACAAGAGACTCGACACTAATGATTTATATGGTTCCACTAAGTGTGCCGGTGAATGCTATCGAATGGAACCAGATTAGCAGTGTCAATAAACTCAGCAGTCATTTAATATTTCTAATGACTCTGATTTAAAAGGGGAAATGTGTTTTTTAGTATTTCCACTAGTTTGAATAATTTGGTATGCATATTATTTCATAGTGGTATTATTACATTTGTAACTCTCTATTGAGAAAAATATTGTGACTACTCCAAGGTAGCTGCTTATGGTAATCCTTGTTGCTTATGGTATTATTACATTGTAACTCTCTATTGAGAAAAATATTGTGACTACTTCAAGGTAGCTGCTTATGGTATTATTACATTTGTAACTATCTATTGAGAAAAATATTGTGCCTTTGTCAACATATGGTAATCATTTACCATCAGAAATTCAAAATCATTTATTTCTGCTTTTACAATAAATATACCATCTACCTACAATTGATGAAAAAGGAAAAGGGAAATGAAAATAGCAAAGGAAAAACAAAAAAAAAACTGCATATCAGAGCCAGGTTTCGATCCTGGGACCTGTGGGTTATGGGCCCACCACGCTTCCGCTGCGCCACTCTGATTTTTGAAAGACCATTGTGATTTTTCTCTCAAGTACAATGAAAATATTGCACTCAATTTATTCAATCAAATTTTGCGAAAATTATATCAAAATATAGTATTTACGATCTACTTAACTATTAACAAGATAATTTTAATTCAAATCAAAGTTTTTTATATCAATTAATATTGTACAATTTGTGAATTTTGATTGTAAAAAACAAACTAGACGATGTTTTAAAAATTTAGATAATTCGGAGTATTAATTTAGTTTAAATACGTAAAACAAATTTGTTGACAACCGATATTGTTGATGTTGTTATGGGTTACTCATGAGTCGTGAAAAAGGAGAAATGCAAATAATTAAAAAACCATTATTAAACTCAATCCCGTTGGTGTGACAATATCGAATTTCACAAAATTAATTAAACATGTAAATTGAAACATTAAAATTCATGTGAAATTCCCAATTAAAAGTGTTTTTTATGTTCTCTAATATCATATTTTTTTGAAGATAACAAAAGAGTAGTTGTAATCTAGTCATTCATTACTTGTGATGATATATGTTGTTCAACGATATGTTTATACTCACGAATATGTATATCTGAAATACTTTCCCGAATTTAGTATGCATATTATTTCATGTTGCATACATGTAACATTGTTATCTACCAGCTACACTAAGTAGAGTACGTTGGTGGACCGGAGAAACGAGATCGCGGGTCTGGGTCGAAATCCCCGACCCGTTAACCCGCGGTTATATATCGGTCAGGTAGTACATTCACGAAGACGTCTGGATCGGTTAGGGTCTGAGACCGATATGTCTGAGATCTGCAAAGCAAATTGTCGTGAGATTGGATGCCATTTCTCACTTCCCGTCTCGACTCCGCCTCTGCGAGTTTTTAAGGTTTCGATTCTAATTTAAACGCTTTCGTCAATCATTTTATTTGGGGTTTCGATTGTTGTTTGCTTGTTTTATGTGTGAGTTTTAGTGACTCTTGAGTGTTGCTTTTGAAAACTTCATATGCATCTGCGTTCTTAACCAGTTCATTTATTTTACTTGTGCACAATTTATTTATTTGTCAGGTTGTTGCATGTTTTACGATTTTTAAATAAAAAGCTTAAGATTGGACTTTTTAATTTTTAATTTATTGTTTATTTGCATATTTTAATTTAGGTTTGATTAAGTTTGTTTGGGATTTAGTTGGGGTTTTAATTAGGGTTTTCACTTTCGATTAAGATTTTAATTTGGGGTTTTAATTGGGGTTTCGATTAGGGTTTGCAATTGGGGATTTTAACTTACAAGTTGAGTGGGGATTTTAACTGCAATTAGGGTTTGATTTTGATTGTTTGAAATTGAGAGTTTTAATTAGGGTTTCGATTTTGATTTCAAATTGGGGGTTTTAATTAGGGTTTCGAATTGGGAAGTTTTAAATTAGGTTTCGATTATGAATTTCAAATTAGGGTTCAATTTTGATTTTCAAATTGGGGGTTTTAATTAGGGTTTCGAATTGGGGGTTTTCAATTAGGGTTTCGATTATGATTTCAAATTGGGGGTTTTACTTCCTGATTCAATTTTATGCATTTGTAAATTGTATATATGTGTAATTAACTTGAATTTTGTTACTGTTTCATTTATTTTCAATTTTGTTGTTATCTTAACTTGAATAATTAATTCTTTTTTATATGTCTTTTCAAGATTCTTCAGTTAGTCCCATCATGGATGATATTGATATTGATTGATATTGATGATGATGGTGAGACAATTGGTGGAGTTAAGATTAGTGAGATGTTTGATATCGAGTCTACCAAATAATTATGGAATTGACATTGCCACGGCCGCCTTTGGATGACCATAAAGCTGAAAAAATGCTTATAACCCAATGCACCCGTGCCAAAAATCAATTAATTCATTAGAGATGATTGTTGTTGCATTTGATGGTACTAAAAAGTGAAAATATCAATGGTGGCTGGTATGCAACACTTCTAATGGTAAAACACTTGAGCATTCTGTTTGCAAAGTTTAGAGTATCACATGGTAGGTAAAGAGGCTTTCACCATTCTAAGTTATCTATTTAGAACAGTATAAAGTCACGCTCTTTGGCGATGCAATCATGCTAAAAAGTTGAAACTTGCTGACTCATATGATATTAAGTCCTTGAATTTCCTTTTTCTATTATAGGAAGGTATAATTTTAATAAGTTTTTTGAAAAATATATCCATGGTATCAAAGAAGAATTTTATCCATCTTTATTAAGATTAGTTATTAAACATGTTATAGGGAATGAAAGTATTCAAGATAGATAAGACTATGTCCTTAGTTAATAGGATAGGTTTAATTACATTTGATTTGTGATTGAACAAAATAACATTTATCATTTATGGATGAAATGGCTTCACAAAGAGTCTTAGCTTTAGAATGTGTCTCCGCTTTACCATTTTGGAGAGGTTCTTGCTAAATTATTAAAATGATTGGAATATTAGGGATAAGGTAATATCTGTTTACGTAGATAATACTTAGCTAATGATAATTGTATTAATAGATTGAAGTTAGACTACACATGGAGAATTACCATTAGAGTAGAATTAATGAGGTGTTAATGCGCATATATTAGAACTGTTTTGAGTACAAGATGATCTTAGTTAAAACTGTGTAGATAGATAGGGAATGGTGTTAGATGCTTGTAATACGGGAAACAAGATGTAAGACTTCAAAGAATAGTAGAGACTTCAAAAGAATAGTAAAGTTAGTTGCAACTTGAGGCAGTTGCGAGTGTTGGATACAAAACAAGATGAGACTGACTTAGTTGATGTTTGTCCACGACCAACTTTTACAAGATGTGGCCCTAGATATGTTAAGGAAAATAGTGCATTTATGCATTATTTGCCTGATGCCCTTGATTGAGGAAGTAATTTCATAACAATTGTAATTTTTGGAAGTGTTTCTTTGACAATTATTAGTAGGTTATCCTACCAGCCCATCCAATTTGTTCTTGGTGAACTTTACTTGATTCAAAGGTTTGCTTGATAAGCATAGTTTCAGTTCCCCTAACCTTCAATTGTAAATGTTTGCTAGTGAGATGAAACTGAAGTACCAACAAATATTAGTCCACCAATCGATTTGTTGATATCTATTGGTGGTATTCATGATCCAGTGCTAGTTAATTTCTTTGTTATTATATTGTTGCATTTTACTGATGATCCTTTGATACGCTAATGATGATATCTATTCTCCTTGTTACATTTACATTTAGAACTTTATCTATTATTATTGTTGCCATTTGTGTTATATCTTTCAACCATTTACTTTAGAGTAATTAGTG
Organism: Lithospermum erythrorhizon; assembly: GCA_019722365.1. NCBI lineage: Eukaryota > Viridiplantae > Streptophyta > Magnoliopsida > Boraginales > Boraginaceae > Lithospermum > Lithospermum erythrorhizon. Next base: position 465,343 of record JADFUC010000852.1, on the reverse strand, counting down.
ATGAATACATTTGCATTATGAGTTATGAATCATTGCCTAGAGTTGACCTTATGAATCTGCTCACACTTAGTTATGAATTTGTTGCCTTATAGGTTATGAATATGCCTTATAAAATTATTGCCTTATGAATCTGCGCAATTTGTTGCTGTTGCCTCTTGAATCCTATTTTGACCATATGAATCTGTTGCTTTATGCCTGTGATGAAATAGAAATCTGAGGCCAATTTGTTATTTGTCACTCTTCTTGATAGGTATAAGATGATCTTCATTAGATGGGTGTATCAATTCTTGTATCCAAATCCTGATGAAGCAAAAGCCTATCAAGAAGAGTTGGCAACCAATTTAGAGTCCTTGTTTAAATTGTATGTGGAAACCTTCAAAAAAGATGATGCTCAAAGATCACAAACTAATCAGAATGTTACATATTGGTTTTAGGCAAGAGAGGTTTTGAATCTTAAAAGTAATGCGAAATCGGATCTTGAGCATTATCTTAGTAAAGGGATCCATTGAGGTTCCCAAAGAGACTAAGTTTGATGTTTTAACATGATGGGATGGATAAATAAAAGGCAAAATACCATATTCTTAGTAGGTTGGCAAAGGATACATTCTGTTACTCTTGTTGCCCTCATAATCTGCACTTTTAATGCGGGGAAAAAGGTTATCGATCTAAAGATCTTCTATGGTGATATAAAGAGTATTGCTTTGTGGAGGTGATTAGATTGAGGATCTATGAACTTAGAAGGACATAGTCAAAGTATTATTAAGTTAACTAACTACTAAGCTGTTTGTATTTCATTTTCAAACTGTTGTATTTATTTTTTAAAACGTTTCAAAATGTTTCATTAAACTCAAAATGTTTTGTATTTTATATAACTTGAAGAAACCTTGAAGGCGAGTCTTTGCAATATCATTCGGTGCGGAAGCCCCGACAACGGCAATTTGAAATACGCGCAATTGGCTGTGAAAATCATGCGGGAGCTTCAGATATAATTCTTCAAAAATCACATGACTCATTGTTCGGATAATCGTTTTTGGATACTTTTGTTGGTTACTTTGAATACTGTTTTCGGATACTTGACTGATACTTTGAATACTTTTGTTGGATACTTGTGTTGAATGTCGGTTATTTGGATATTTGTTGATTTTGAATTGTCTCATAATTTACCAGTCTAAGATTGCAGCCGGTTTAGTCAGTTGGGTTCCGATTCATTTGTTTATCCAAAAATTTGGATTAGTTCGTTTACCCAGTTCCTTCTCGGGTGGCTCGGGATATTGAATACCGGACCGGGTGGTTACCTACTAAGTATCGAACCTTGTTATAATACATGCAAATATCATTTTTTGGGTGGGAAGATAATATGTTTGATGAGTTGTCAAATTGATGGAGGGCAGAAGACAGTACGTAGGGGTTTCATCTTAATCCAGGCCATCACATACATTCCATGCTTCGTAACTGTGGTGAATTGAATTAATCATCAACGATAGAATATGCGATATTGAATGATTTTCTAAATTACTTGATTTCCATAGATATCATGTAATGTAATGTAATGTAATTTATAACCATAGTAATAATATTTTGTTGAATATTATAGATTTAATCGTGATGAACAATTCATACATCCCAGTTTTTCAAAATATTAGCAAATTAATCTAACAAAAAATACAAATGTATGAATCGAGGAATTCTTACATTTAACAGGCAATTGAACCCAATCCCCACAGTTTCCTCGCGTGAGCTTTTAGTCTCTTGTCTCGTTTTTTAAAGAGCAATTGAAGCTTTGGCTGCTGGGGTTTGAGGATGAAATGAGAATTGGAAGAGAATATCTTCAATTTCACGAGGAGAAGTGACAGCTTTGAGAGGAGGTGGAGGTTTTTTTGTAGTTCTAATGTCATAGAAAACCTATGCACTCTTAAATACCCGAGTCACATTTCGGCTTGTTAAGAGATCGGTTTAACTCGTTAAGCAATTCAGACATTATGATCCTCCCCAATTAGAAAATAATGAGTTGCTAGTGAGTGTTCTATTTTAATTAACTAAGTCGAAAATTAAAAATACTAGCAGTCCTTGTCGAATAACTTATCGAGTTATTAAATCGATACCGATTATTTAATTGAAACGCCAAGTTTAACCGTTGGCGTTCATCGACACATGTTGACAAATATAAATGTTGAAAATACATTTCATTACTAGTCTCGTTCCATTTCCATTCATGAAATATTATTCGAATATTATTGTATGTGTGTGACCTTAGGCTTAGATAATGGTAAGTTGTATAATGTGGTGTTATTCTATTATTATAGTGATTAATGAGTAAGATCTAGCGATAAACTCAACATAGTGCATCCGCGAACCCACACAAATAATACTTCTTTATTACTAAAGACGCTTCATTAAATTAATCATTTAACTATTTGATGATGATTATGATTATTGTATGGCATAATAAAGGGAATCAAATTCTGAATTGATTCCAACATTTTACTTAATCATATTATAAATTAATGTCATTATTTATCCATAATGTTGGGTTTTACAAGTAGTTTGTTAAAATAAAGTAAAGTTGTTATAGGGCAGGGTTCATTTCACTATACTTGAGACATAGCTCAATCTAAATCAGTATTCGGACCAAACTCGATATAAAATCAGGTCTGAAAAAGTACACTTGGAACTGACTCGAAACATGAACAAACACGTTCATACTTGACTTGGGACTAGTTCCGAAAGCAAGCTAATGAAAAAAGTATTCGGGCAGGGGTTCACCTCATATCCGATTGCCAAAACTCAATAAGGTTAATGGATGAATCAAGATGTATACTATAAAACATACATTTTCAAGGGTTAGAAAAAAGAAAAGAAAATAAGATAAATATACAAAATAATTTTTTCAAAATCAATATCCGGTCTACGTTCAAATTTTAAACAACAAACAGTTCCGGTTTAATTTCAAGCGATTAGTTATACTTTCAACACGATATAACCGGCGTAATATCGCAATGATAAATATACTAGCATATTGGGACCCTCAAGGAGAAGTCATGGCCAATTGATTCTTATGACCGTAATGAGAGTATCACTTTAGAAATCCTATAAGTGTTAAAACCTAAATAACCGTAATCGAACACCGCATAAATTATCGGGTTAGACTCGACTCGTTTTGGACCTGACAATTTTGACTTGTAATGAAAGCTTTAAATTGAAGCAAAAGCCAACAGTAGCCTCCTCTATATATCTTTTGATCAAAAGGGTTTTGCAATTTGCATAGCTTAAGAATATTTGTGAAGATGGCATCAAAGAGAATTCTCAAAGAGCTCAAAGATCTTCAGAAAGATCCTCCTGTTTCTTGTAGTGCTGGTAATTTATTCATTATTTTTCGGGGGGCATTTTTTTTTTTTTTGCAACTGATTTTTACAATTTTGTTTTGTAGATGGCTTAAAGATTCAATTTTTTAAGGTTTTGTTTAATTTTTTTGCAATTTTGTTATTATAAAAAAATATTTTTGCTAATAATTTTTATGTGCCAAGTATGCATGTGAAGATTTTGTAACATATATGTGTCACAATTGTTGAATTTTGTGTTGTAGATGACTTAAAGATTCAATTTTTAAAGCTTTTGTGTAATTAATTGCAATTTTTATTATAAAAAATTATTGCAAATAATAATTTATAATAATGCCAAATATGCATATGGAGAGAGTTTATGTAACATATAATATTACAATTGCTTAAATTTTGTGTTATGGAGCTAAGCTTAAAGATACAATTTTAAGCTTTTATATAACTGGTTATTTTAACAAAAATTAATTCTATGGAATAATTTATATGTGCCAAGTGGTGATTTGTTTGGTTTTTGCTGTATATGCATGTGAAGACTTTGCAACATATATGTATAACAATTGTAGTATTGTTATGTAGATCGTTCTAATTATTCTTGAGAACCTTTATTGCAATTGCTTGATACAATTTTTTGTAGTAGATGACTCAAAGATTCAATTTTTAAAGCTTTTTATTAATTAATTACCAATTTTTCTTCTTCCAAGGATTAATTCTTAAGAATATCATTTATATGTGAGAATTGGATTGTGTGGCTCATGCTGGTAATATTATGATTTTGCAACATATATGTTCATTCTAATATCACGGGTTGGCGCTGGTCTCGTGCCACGTGTTATGTTCAGTTAGTAAATTATTCTCGTTAATTAGTATAGATATCTTGATTACTTGATATGTTAAGTAACTGCAATATATGTGCATCGATGGATATATGATTAAGTCTTGTTATTGTTTGTATTAGGCCCTGTTGCTGAAGACATGTTTCATTGGCAAGCTACAATAATGGGTCCACCAAAACCCAGTCCATATACGATTAACATTAACGTTGTTTCCTCCAGTTATCTTTTAATGCTAAGTATCTTCAGTTTGTAGCTTTCCTTTTCTAATGTTGTCAGAGAGAACAAAATTAAGTATTTACTCTTTGAGTGTGCCTACTGAAAGAAATTGTTATGTGCAACTCCTTATTGTTTATACACGTAAATGTAATAGTTGTAGATTGATAGACCATGAAAATAGGATTTAGTTATGTTGTTGTTAGTATTATACTTATCTGTATCACATAGCCTCTCGGTTGTATGGCTATATATATAGCTCTTGTATATTGACCTGAGGTTTCACTGAGAAATATATTCTACATTTCATAACTTTGTTCATGGATATATAGTAGACTTATTGAATGCTCAAATTTTCATACTAACTCACGTTTCCTGTGAATAAACATGATATATAGTGTCATAGTCTGTACTAAGTTTGTTCACTTGTGTAACTTTTTAAACTAATACGCAGGTAGCATTCAAGACAAGGAGACACCAAATATCAACCTTAAGCAGAGGCTGTTTAGATATTCTGAAGGAACAGTGGAGCCCAGCTCTAACAGTCTCCAAGGTAATCATAGTGGCCCTGGCATCATACTCATGAAAGTGGATTTCGAATTATTACTGATCCTGTAGGGGCATCTAAATTGGCAGTAGATACTTTTCCATAAAAAGTTAATTTGGTGGTTTTGTCAGGCCTTTGCTTACAATATTGGTTAATTAAGTTAATTAGGAGGTAAATCAGTTCTGCTCTTCTGTCTTTTTTTACATCTTTACTCTACAGGTTTGCTCGATCTATTATCTGTTATGGACCCTAAGTATGATGACCCATTGAACACGGAGGTGCTCATAGACTGACGTAAACAAGTATGAAACCACTGCTCGAAGCTGGACCCAGAAGTATGCAATGGGATAGTCAGTGATTTCTTAAAAGTAATGAACTTGGTTATGTTTATTTTATTGTGCATGGACTAAGGGAGAAAGCTATGTGTCCGAAACCTTTTGCTTGAATGTTCATCGGACCCCCTTATTGATGTTCCCGAATATATTTGACAATCATTAATGTAATAATAAATATCTGGTACATAATTCGAGTTACATTCAATATTCCCGGCCTTGATGTCCATACATAAACACGGGTATTTTGGCAGCATATCTTGGTTGTGAACATTGCTTGTTACTTGATTCCCTCACTTTTATATTATGCAAGAACTTGCTTCCATGGGATCCTTGGTTTTTAACTTCAATTTATGACATGATTAGAAACTGTGGGAAGTTTATTAGAAGATTAAGGTACTCCCCGGCCCTAAATATTGGCATGTTCCAGCGTTGTGATGCGTTACTCTTGAAAGGCATTAGAATATTATTGTTCATGTTCATATTATTTCTACAAAAAGATGGATTATTCTTCTGTCATTATGCAGTTTGCTTGAGAGAAGAACGATTATTACTTTAGATTAAGCAAACCTTTAATTTAAAAATCCAGAAAGAATATGATGCATAGTTATTAAAATAAAAACAGCAAAAATTTGAGATTTGAATTGAGAAAGCTCAACAGTACAAATGCAAATAATTAAATTATTGTAACCTTACATCTGGATGGATATTGAAATCTACAAACTCTGATCAAAGTTATCAATAATGTCCGAGCACTAAAAGCCAGATATAATTGTAAACCACTTCAAATGCTTATGAGAAGCATTGTCAAGTTAATGGATGAGATATGTGAGCACCAAAGCCAACAGCATCAGAACACATGCAATAACTTGGTCAATTGTTGTTCCTGAAATTGCATATGGGGTGTCAAAACAAGAATCAAAATTCTGATGTTCAATTGGTATTCATACATATAGTGCAAGAATTAATAATGGAACACATTGATTTATGAAGGTAAATCATTTCTGCATGAACACTTCCTTGGCAATTAATCCTTGATTTCATACTTTGTTATTTTATGGGATCTCAGTATTGCATATACATAATGAAGTTGCAGTGTCACAAATTGATTATTCATGTGTTAATCTCTAGAACAGAATGGATCAACAGATTAAAGCCAATGCAATAACAGCTTTCTATCTATTATTACCTTGACATGTCCCGATGTCTCTAAAGAAACTAGACTGGTGGTTGGCCGGTTGGGGCAGGGGTCTGATCGTACGCATTCTTAGCCTATTATCACAATGTAAAGAATTTCTAGCATTATTTCAAAGTAAGGAATTTCATAAAGCAGAATGTACATTGATGATTTGGATCTGAAATGATAAAAAGGGGATTCCATAACACCTAAGCATTTAAATATAAATCAGAACTTAATGCATGCACAAATAAAATTGCCACCTTTGACAAAAAAATCCAGAATTCAATAAATAATCCCACATTGATAGAAACAAAAATCCAAAATGGAAATTCGAAACTAATTTAGCGATGCCAAATCCTCTTTATGAGAGTAGTTAGAGAGGAAGTTTTTCTCCCATTGGTTGAAACTCTTCATGCTAGTTACTGCTCCTTGAGTTTATGTTATGTTATTGAATTGATGAATGTAATCTAAATTTGATATGTATTAAAATTTAAAAAAAATCGTCGACATACCATCGCTTGTAAGAGAGGCAGGTGCAGGCAAAAAGCAGCTTGGACAGAAGGGAAGAAAATGAGACCAAAAATAGCAGAAAGATAATGGATATTGGTGACATGTTATAGTTTATGGTTTTTGTTTTCTGCTCAATTGATCTCTTTTCTATATACTTCTCTCTGCAACAGAATTTTCTCTTTGGAGAAAAAATAGCAGAGAGAAGAGAATGTTTCTTGATTCTGTTTCCTGGAATTTATATTGATGATGAGAGATGAGGGAATCTTTGAGGACTGACAAATGTTGTCATTTGAGAAAATGGTGGTGTGGTTGATTGTGCAGAAATGGTAACAAACAGCCACTTTGAGAAATTTAGAATCGGATCAGATGTTACAGTTGTGACAATATCTCAACATAAATGATATATATAGAATAGATGATACATATAGTACAACTTCAGAAAATCGAGAATTCCGGAGAAGATGCTGATTTACATAACAATATATGATTCCGATAGGTGATTCAAAGAGTAGCAAACAATCCAATCTCTCAATTGCTAGTAAAAACAGTCAACTAACTTTGTTTTCATTTTAGTGATCTACTATTGAAATAAGAAGATGAATAACAAAAAATATTTTAGTTAAATGACTTAAAAGTTCTCGGAAACATTGCTAGCTATGATATTTCTATTTTTATTATTTAACCGCTAATTTTACCTTTACATCTTACACTAATTTATTATTTTTCCGTAACAGTTTACATACTAATGGACAAGCCAATTTCACCTGAGAAGAAGGCGAAATCCGCCAAGAAAACTTCTGTAAAGTCTGGATAAAGGACAGACGAAAGCAATTTCAGAGGGAAAATAACATTACAAATACTTAAACAAGGTAGATCTTTTGATAGAATTGTTGTAATGTATAAATATTGTACATAATAACTAATAAGCATGTATGAATAACTTGTTTGTTTCATCAATTCTCAAATGTTGTTTGAACTCATTAAATGTGTTCTTCCTTTCCATTGTTGATATAAACCTTATATCCGAAATATGCATCACCAAGCACAGACGACAGTTTTGCCCCCACAGCGTCATTCATCTGTACATGAATACGTGTACTCAGTTAGCAAACTTCTTTAACATGTACAAAATCAGATTCTTAAAACAGAACCTAGTAGTCGAATAGTCTACACATTTATACATACACCACCGTCGCATTTCCCCCACCTCAGAGTTCGTCTATGACTGTTAATTTGTCAATGCCTATCTAGATGTACATCCAATAAACATCTAACAAAGAATCCCTAAAGACAAAGCTACAAGCTGGTGCAGGATCATACAATATGAACAGACAATTCTTTGACACAAATCTTACCCATTCGTTTCAAACTCGAAGGGCAGACAACCTTTTAAAAGCAAATAATCAAATTCAACCTGTCAGAATCGAACCTGGAGTCCTGGACTAATGACAACATTTTTACCACCAACTCAATGATCTCAAGAACAACCTAATGCTATGATGGTGCGACTGCTTTGAATGTTCGTATTCATCATTGCGAAGAAAACACCATGCATTCACAAAATTAAACCATTTGCAGTAGTTTTATACACCCTGAAGAATTGGCAGCAACAACCATGTCTGATTTCCGTCTCCAGCAGACACTTGAAACAAATTGTCCATTGTCATCATCAGTCTCTTTAGCAGTAATGTGATCAACTGAACCAAATTTATATGAAGTAATAGGCATAGGAAGGGATTTGTAATAAGCGTAAACCTGCACATCAAAACATATTATAAATCATTCAAGTCTACGAAGCTCACCGACTTTAGCAAGAGTAAATATTGAGCAACAAATTGAGATGCAATGGAAGTATAATTTCCTATCCAGTGGCATTCTCAAGAGTCACTTTAAATTGTTTGGAACAAAGTAGATGGTTTTGGCAGTGAGATACGAGGACGAGAACATGGGACTAGAACTTTATCAATGGTATGATGACTATGATCTCATTTCTTTTTATGGGTAATATCTACTTTTCACAAATCATTCACCCAAAATAAAGTTGTGTATCAAACAGATTGAAATGTCAAAAGGATCCACATATTCTTAAAAAAAAAAGGATCCTCATAAGGAGTGGACGACCAAAGTAATATGAGGCAGATCATTATGCAATCAACAATGGTATTGGACACATTCAACACTGAACACAAACAAAGAATACTTTAAAAGTAGTTCCATTTTATAGGAAGTCCTAGCTGGGACAATAATCATAGTTGTTCCCTATTAATCTTTCCATTCTGAAGTTGGTACCTTTTCGCTATTCCCTTAAGGAAATTTCTATGTCGAGGGCAATTAACAAATTTGTCATGAGCAGCGTAGGCTAGTTTCGTATGATACATGTGGTAAGTTGCATGTTACTAATAATACCCCCACAGTTAAACTGTACTTGATGCAACAGAACGTACCTCATTTGTCTCTGAACTGCAGGCTAATTACTTATGACAAATGGAATAAGTTTCATTTTACTAATAATACCCAATTAATATCCAATTGTTAACCTATACGTTATGCAATAGACTACCTCATTTGTCTCTGAACCACAGACTATATATCCATCAGCAATCGATAAACCCACAAAGTTCTGTGAAAGCAGGTACAATATTAGAAATGTAGTTAGTGACTAAGCAAGACATACAAGTTATTAACAGTAAACAAATTTAAGGAGTTTAAACCAACCTTCTCATTGGTGTGTCCCCTGAGAGTTAATGCACAAGCATTAGTCGGCAAGCCCGAGGAAGTGGTTCTATTCAGATCCCAAATTTTCAGAGTGTTGTCAGTAGATGCAGTAATCACTGTTTCAGAATCCAGAAATTTGGCATAGCTAACAGCTTTGTGATGACCTGCTAATATACACCAAGGAGATGAAGTATTACGAAGATCATAACAGTAGGTCTTGTAATCTGCAGAGCTGAAGACCAGAGAATGAGCTGAATCAGCAGAGAACTGAACACAACAAACATTTGCGTTGTTCTTTATTGTGCATAAACTGTTCCTCTGCACCAAAAGAGCAACATCAATGAAAACTGTCAGTCAGGGGGACGTTCACAGTTTCCGCAGGTTATATTCATTATTTGTGAGAAAGGAATTGTTCAAACGGATCCATACATGTGTTGAACACCCAAATTTCTTTAACAATGTTATTCATATATATATGTAATATTTGATTCTTATTCATATATATATGTAATATTTGATTCTAGATGCTACAACTAGAAACCATCCAACTGATATAATTCAATCTCAACAACATGCAATTTTTTCAATTCTTTTTAACATTAAAGTCACAGATGTACTACAGGAACAAGAAGATCATCCTCAACACACTGAAAATTCAAGAAATGAAACAGGGAGAACAAGATAGACTTATGTTAAGCAGCAGAAACTTTGATAAAAAAACGAGCTACAACATTCAGAATTTCAGATATTGAACATATGCTTGACTCATAGTGATTAGCCTTCAAACATGATGAAGCAAAATTGGTATTGTGTAGAGAGAGAGAGAGAGAGCTAAAGACATGCCTCATTAAGGCTCCACAGTTTCACAAGACGGTCATCACTTCCGCTGACTAATTTTGTAGGATCAATCCGAGAGAAATCAACAGACCAAGCTCTTTCTGTATGCTCAGCAAATTGAGTAAATGCTTGCCCGGTTGATGCATCCCATGTCTGAAGCAAGACAAATGCTATTATAAAACAAACGCAGAAACAATGATCACTTCTGAAAAACAATAAGATAGCTAGGAAGAAATAACACTTTGACTTGCCCTTATTTCTATATGTTATCTGAGCTCAAACAAAGAATAATATCAAAAGATCTTTTACTTTTCCTTTTTTAATGAAGCAAATAAACATTAATGTAAGAGAGGGCACAAGGAAATCGGTGAAAGTCATACGAAGATGCACAATAACACCTAACAACAACAAATAATAATATTTATCCTTGTGATAAACAATTTTTGACACTTATGGGTGATCACTTGGATATCCAAACGAATCCATCTGACTATTAAACCCCCAACTTCATCATCTCATGAAGATTATATTTAAACATCGGATTTTGCCTTCATCTGAGAATATTCAATAAGTGGTAAACTAAATAATGCAATTCAGCTCTTGCATCACAGATAAGACAGTATAACATGAAATTATAGATATGCCATTAGTAACAACTAGAGGTCAGCACACCTTTACTAGACCATCATAGTCGGTAGAAGCCAAATAATTCCTGATATAGCTATTCCAACACACGCAGCTAAGTTTGGATCTGTTTGGAATCTCAATTACTGGATAGTGAATGTCAACAGAATCATCAAGCAGTGCCTGAAACTCAAATATTTTTATCTTTTTTGACACACCACCGGCAGCCAAATAGTCTTCATCACGATCAAAACTCAATGAGCATATAACATTTGCAGAATTACTGAAGTCTGCATTTCTTACTAGACCACATTGTTTGAACTTGGTGTAACGAGCATATTTGCATAGACCATCATAGAAACATCCAAGACGGTCCATCGTATTGAACTTTTTCTCAACCATACGCTCATTTTCCCGGCTCTTTAACATCTCTATATTACTACGTAACATCAGATTGTCATTAGCAAGGTGGGCATTAGTTCTTGTTGAAAAGTAAGCACTTTCAAGCTGATTGATATTCCCTATGAACCTTGTTTCCTTATCACCTATAGGGAGACACTTGGAATGCAAAACAGAACTTGCAGGTTCAGCATCAGCCGACTCACTCCTGGGAACAAATTCTGGGCAATATGAAGCAAGGACTGGCAGAGTTTTCAGTTGCCTTTTTTCAACTTCTTGAAGATCGGATTCTATGCATCCAATTTCCGCCATTAATGTAGAGGCATCCTTTTCTTTATTATCCTTCAGGGACGTTAGGAAATGTAATAATAGCTCTGAATCAGCATCTCCTTCAATAATTGATGGCGATAATTTATCTCCAGATACTTCTTCACGTGGAGCAATTACTTCTACTTCTTCACGTGGAGCAATTACTTCAGATCGTAAAATATCCCTGTCATTCAAGTTGGTCAAACGTAGAAACTAGAGATCCAATTCAACTTTAAACAGAAATATGCAGTACAACCAAGAAACTAGATGCAAGTCAACTTGTATAAGTAGAATCGATATATTTTAGTCTGCAGTAAGGCTAAAGAAAAAGGCCAAAAAAAAATCAGTGGCCACTATGAGAAACTATCTGGAGACAGGAGCAGAGTAGTCGACGACAGCAGTTAAGTGATCCAACTCATAAACTTTGCAAGAAAATGAAAATGAGAAGATTTAATTAGAAATAAAGTCATGAAATTAAGTAAAGAAGAATATCAATTTTTCGAGAAATGAACTTTTCGAGAAATGAACACTTAAAGCACTGAATTAGCATGAGATACATAAAACCCTGAAGAACAAAATTCTATTTTCGTAATCGTATCGTATATTTAATAATGCATAAACTAGAGATTATTTTTCCTCAACATCAAAAATTCTACGCTAAAGTGGTACTTTTCAATTTGGGTTCATCATTAATATTAACACAACATTTCTATGTGTACTATGCACCATATAATAGTGCTAGGCTACAATGGTTGGCATGCAGAAAAGGCTTTCTCTTCTGGAGTCTGTAATGACATTGATATTAGAAAATACTAAAAAAGAAAATGATTGACCGCAATCGAGAGTACACCAACAGTAGGACATTAATTTCAATAATCAATGGAGATGAGCTTCCTGGAGAATGATAATCAACTTTCATATCAAAGGCTTAATCATGTAGAGTATAAAAGATACGAAATCCAAGTACCCTTTCCTATATAATATATATTCTTACAACATGAGAAAAACACATACAGTAGTAAACACAACTTAATCCACAGGCTTAGTCTCACCTAGTAGCCGGCCGTGATGAAGGCTCTGGATGAAGCAGCCAGAGACAAAAGCCAGCCTCCCGAGGATGTTCTTGCAGAAAATCTGGCGGAAGAATCCGATATCGTAGATCGAGCATAGCAGCAGAATGTAATTTTAGAGAGTCAAATGACCCAAGTAACTGAAAGAAACCAGCCCGATTCAGAAACAACTCAATCTCCAATAAAGTGGTATAGAAGTAATAAAAATAAACCAGTTATCTCGTATTTCATAAAATATTTTTGATCACATGAAATTGAACTAAGAGTAACAGATAAACAAAGAATATATTAACAATTTAAAGAAAGGAGCTTTCATTGCCGCTAGCCAAGGCTCTATTGCATGATATCTGTTAGCCGTCTCGATTAAAAGTTTTAAAAAGGCAGATATCTATGCATAAGAGTGTACTGAGCAATAGGAGATATAAATTCACACCTCAAACAGAAGCACCCCCAGACTATAAATATTTGAGGCAAATGTGCAAGCCCTCCCATTGAACTGCTCAGGACTAGTATACCACTTTTCTTCAAATACACAGCTCACAATAGACACGTCAGGGTCTTCAGCCTGAAATTTTGATTTAATATCATGCTCATAGTCACAACCGTGTCTGAACTCTTTAGAACCAGCAATCTGTAACAAACTGACATCAACAGTAGATTCCCGAGGAGACATTTGTGAGAATTTCATGCCTTCACTGTATCTTTGTTTCTTCCTAGCAGAGTTCACCAAGGAAACGACATTTTGTTCAAAAGGCCTTCTCTTGTCTATGCAGGATTTGGGGAACCCTTGAATTGCAGAATCTTCTTTGATCTCCTCTCTCACTGATGGCCCAATATATATGACCTGGTTAAATTGAGCCATCTTGAAACATGAAGGTCGCAACGTTTGCAAGATGACTCCTTGAGAATGGGAAATATCTACTAATTCAACAATCTGTCTAAATATACGGAGACTTTCAAATTTATTTACTCCCTTTAGTCCACCATTCAGCCATTCCCTTAAACTTATTTCACCAGTCGGAGCAGTTGTATGCAGACTACGCAATGTTTCTGGATACTCTGGAAGAGGAGCTAAAATAGTTTTTGCAGCCGATGTTAAACGCACATCAGAAACTTTTGCAGGAACATTGGTAGATTTCATTTGAAGTTGTGAATTACATTCACGAGCAAGTCCTTGATGTGCAGGGCCTTTACATGTGATCCCCTTACCCTTTAAAGTACTTCTAATGAAGTACTCAGAGAAACCAGAGCTCGATAAGATTTTCGTTCGGATACCTCCATTTGGAATTGATTCATTATGTAAAACAATGTTACCATCAGTAACTGGTTTGGGATCTATGGCAGCATCGTCATTTGGAGATTTATGAGTCTGATTCCAAAACCCAGGAAATATTGTGTTCTCTGTATCGTCCCAAGTAGTTGTTGTGCTCCTCCCCCTGTCTGTTGGTGCAGCTTTTCCAGCTACATGTTCACTGCCAGCTTCACCGGCCATCTGATACAAATGCTGCCATGGCTTCTGTCTGTTCTGCGTCCTATCTCTGTTAGTAGAGGTGCCTACAATGGCTATGTTCTCACTAGTATAATTCCTTAGTGTCAGCTCCTCAACCATGATCCCAGCTTCATCCATACAACGAGGGCTTGCACTTGCTTGTTCAGAAGAATAAACTCTATCCAGGCTCTTTTCATCCATGTAAGTGTAAAGATGTGATGAACTCTCATTGTGATCTTCACTACATGGTGTAACCATTTCAAGTTGGTCCAGCATCTTAGAGCTGCTAGCCTTGAGTGACTTCTCACACTCTTTGTTTTGACTAGGTTTACTTTCAGTAACATTTGTAGGCATCAAATCATTACCCACAAGATCATCCATATCACCTACAATATTGCGTTCAAGCAGGTGCCTGATACAATCTGGTAAGAGCCGAACAAATCAACAATCTGAGATATTGTAATTAATAAGATGATATGGAACGCAATTTCACCGAGATGATCTCTCAGGCTTGCAAGTACAATTTCTGAGATAAGTGGGGGTACCCACAAGAGATAAGAGTCTATACATCAAAAGCCTCTTTACTAAGCCAGGAGCTGACACTGTAGATAAAGCTACTTTAACTAAAGGAGATTCCTTACTGGTTCTGGGTAGCTACTGATTCAATTACATTTTTCAGCTGGAATTTCGACTCAAAATCCTCAACTGATCCTGGATGTTGAGCACTCTACAATAGCTTAAAAGTATTTCCTTCCTTCTAAATCAATATCCACCATTAGTTTAACTTCCCCCTTTCCACAACTTTTTGCATAATCCAATTCCACTATATTCAAATTTTAAAACGCTGAAATTACACACTATCAGAGAACAAGATTCAACTTGAACTTCCTTATCCTTAAGTTAATTAAAACTACGACCATATAACATTTAGCAATAAACTGGAACACTTAATTAAAACCAAATTAGCAAACAGTGGAAACCTCTAAGGGCACTATTGATCAGGTTGACTAAAGATAACACAAAATGAAGCTCATATTTGCAGAATTGGTCCATACCATTAAATTTAATTTTCTAGTTCCCTTTAAAACATTTAATCTATTATTTATATAAATTATTATAATTACCAACCAACTTAATTTTCTGAAATATGTAATATATGACCTAAACATCTGCAATTCATCAAGATTTAACATTCAATCCATACTTTAACTCAACAACACATCAGAATTCAATAGAAAACTACATATATAGTTAAAAATGTTATTTTTTTACTTGCCAAATACTTCTATGTTGAAAATTATAGCAAAAAATAACAAAACTAGTTATAACTATCAAATTTAAGAACCCAAAAAGGTAAAAAGGGGTATTAACACAACAGCACATCACCATTCAATAAAAAAATACATATATTGTTAAAAAAGTGATCTTTTTACTTCCCAAATACTTATATGGTGAAACTATATAGCAAAAGAAACAAAATTAGCAATAATGATCAAATTTAATAACCCGAAAATACATAAATATTGATACAGATATGATATTTTTACTTGCCAAATACTTATATGATGAGACTACATAACAAAAGAAACAAAATTAGCAATAATTATCAAATTTAATAACACAAAAATAAATAAATATTGATATAAATGTGATCTTTTTACTTGCCAAATACTTATATGGTGAAACTACATAGAAAAAGAAACAAAATTAGCAATAATTATTAAATTTAATAACCCAAAAATACATAAATATTGATAAAAATGTGATCTTTTTACTTGCCAAATACTTATATGATGAAACTATATAGCAAAAATTAACAAGATTATCAATAATTATCAAATTTAAGAACCCAAAAAGATAAAGGGGGTACAGTTAATGAGAGTACCTAAAGGAGACAACAAGTTGAGGATTAATAGACAAAGCAAAGTAACAAAATGAGTAATAATGAGCAAACATTTTAATGAAACACCTAAATATTGTACACCAACTTATTATTATAACAGTACTAAATTTGGTAATAAAGAAATATAGGAAGTAGAAAACATGAGGAGGAGATTTATCGGATGTTGCCTTAAATGGAAATAGATATCTTCATACCAATTTATTATCGCTCATCACTCGGTCCAATCACAAGTTTTGTTCATGTTCAATTATTTTTACAATTTGTTCCTTAGTCATGAGTTGAGGGGCGAGAATGTTAAAAGGCAAAATTGATTGTGTTTGGGTTAGTGTGATGTTAGAAATTAGAAATTATAATCTATTAGAGCATTTTATTATGATGACATTTCAAAGCACATGAAATTTTGTCAGCTTCTCCCAGCCATTTGTTGGATGTGGAGTTATAACATAATATGTCATGTCTGCGATCATGGGGTCTGATTTAATAAAATGAGGCTACGAAAGGAAGGTAGAAATAGGAGGTAGATGATATTTTCAAATGGAGTTTGAGGATGCCAGATAATTCTATTAACCCATTAAACCTAACAAGTGAGCCCAGCGGAATTCTATTGAATGTTTTGAGAACATAAATAATTTGGAAGAGATATAGTAAATGTTTGAAACCTATAAAAGAAGCAGTAAATATGAATATTATGTTAATAAACATGAAAAAATGACACATCTCATGTTATGTTTATGTTAATAATATAACGAAATAAACAAAATTATACTCATATATATTTCAAGAATATATCAAAGATTCTCGAGTTTTTGATTTAGCCGATTGAAGGCATTTTTGATCGTTTGGGCCTTGCTGTCGTATGATTCATAATCAAACCATTCTTGATTAGGTTCTGGATTAATGTGACCTAGTTCTGGGTATAGCAGTTGGCTTGATACGTTTTTAAGTTTATGTTATATGACTCGAGCATTATAGACCATTTGAAGGGAGGCGATTTTAAATACTACCCGTTCACGAGTGATCTAAATTCATGAGGATCTATTGAAAATGAAAAACCGTATTTATTCAAAACGAGAAATAGAAATAATATTCACATGAAATGGTATAGTAAACCGGTGATAGGGGACTAAAAACAAGGCTCGTGGGCAAATTCAAGGCGATGGATCTCTTGTACGCAACACTTCAGCGCCCGTTCCCAATAGCGTGATCCATTTCCCCTCTTTAGGTCTTACATGACATGAGTTCTGTATTATGATAAATATGAGAACATGACCGATTATACAGCACCCACAGTAGAGATTAGAAGTTGTAAAACTTCAATATTAACATGTCTTTGGCCAAATTTGATGTTAGTCGTGAGACCATTCTTCCTATCGTCTACGTGAACTTATACTTGAATTGGGCTTCGATTGATATAAGGTTTTTAATGACAACTTTATTAAGTCACTTACTTATTTCTCACTTTCCAGCAACCTTGGGATTACTTTGGGAACCAGCACTTTGCCGGTAAACTTCTTCTTCTTCTTGATTTCTTCCTTGTTTTTGAGGATAAGAAACCCAAGGAAGAGGTAGGGAGATTTTTAAATCTTCATCTCAGTGGAGTATAGTAGATTCGTTTAGAGATAGCTCAAACTTGGTATATTAACGAGTTAAACAAACTGAAATTTGTTTGAGGAAAGAACTTAGGATGGAATCACGGCAAGTTCTTTTGCCGAGGCGTTGATTCGATGCAAGCCAATGTTTTTAATGATAGCAAGGGGGCTTACGACTTTGTCCGTTCCACGAGGAAACACAGACAATTATTATATCTAGTTTCTGAAAACTCACTTTTAGGAATAATTTTGCTCAAAGTTGCGGTATATGTCTGTATCTTACCTTTTCATATTAGATTTGGAGCAGAAGGTTCCATATTAGCTTATGAGACATTGGGACATCAGCAGCGTGAACATGCTTTTTGTGGGATTCTTTTTTTAGATAAGGCACGTATTAGGTTCTCTCTTTGGCAGAGGTGATTCTCCAAGTTCGAGACCCACTCGTCAAAGTTTGAGGTTATTAGGCACTTTTCAAAGTCTTGGAAATGAGGGATTCTTATCTGAGGAAGTAGTAGTAGCGGTGTGTTGTTAAAATTCTACAGAATAAGTAAAATAAAGACATGAGAATCAGGTAAACTATCATACTAAGCTTACAAAATAAAATTTATAGTAAATGCTAATACTTAGGATCTCTAAGTATATTAGTATCAAGGCCGGGCATTAGTGCGCCGAGATTAGATCGAAGGGAAAAAAAAGTGTAGAATGGGGTTTCTTCGTTTCTCCCACACTTGAAGTCATCCGAATTCACGAGTGGTAATTAAACCCCCAGCCCGACTTGAAGGTGAATCCGTTCTACCAGCGAACAAACCTGACCACTACGCTTTTGGGAGCTTGCATTTTGAATCGATTATAATAGTAGGTTATCAAGCAATTATGGCAAACTACTTAACTCTTGTGTCGTTCATTCAAGATATTTAGACTTTTCGTATCTCGAATAAGCACATTAAGCATACCCAATTAAACCAAATAATTACTTGGGTGATGTGCAGAAATTGTGAAATTAAGTGAAATAACTAACATGATCATTCATCATATCAAAGTGCAAAGGCGCAGCACACCTTTATCCTGTCCAGATAGTACAACCCGATTTACAACTTTCAAAATTGGCTTGATCGTTGTAAATTTAAATGGTGATTAAATACTTTTTGTTTTATTTTACCAATACAATTGGCATGTCAAAACACTGAAAAATAAAACAAGTATTTTGCATTCAAGAAGGCGTGTGATATGATTTTTGATCTGTTTCTTGAAATCTCACAGAGCTCGTCTTGAATTACAGTTCCAAATACACTAATCCCAACTTAGACCAAAATCTGACTTGCATGGAGAAAAATAAATAAAATAATATAATATGACTCGTGAATTAAGTTTTAATGATACGATGCGTAGGCCCAGGAAAAATGTGGGTAAAAGCCATCCATTAAAACTCAGTTCCGTTTCCATAGCAAATATATGGGCTGAAAATATTAAAATAAATAAATACAACTTGTCATCACGTATATTAAATACAAATGAAAATAAATGTGTTCATAATTGACTAATTAATTATCCATTATTTTACAATTAATTATCGAATTATTATAAATTTACAATTTAAAATATATCCACA
Organism: Lithospermum erythrorhizon; assembly: GCA_019722365.1. Classification (NCBI taxonomy): domain Eukaryota; kingdom Viridiplantae; phylum Streptophyta; class Magnoliopsida; order Boraginales; family Boraginaceae; genus Lithospermum; species Lithospermum erythrorhizon. The sequence goes on along the minus strand of JADFUC010000852.1, from coordinate 445,846 downwards.
CATGATTAATGATAATTGACACAATAATTACTGACCTCTTAAATCGGCGGAATAATTATACGAAGTAATTAACCAAAATTCAAAATTTAAAAGTTATGTGAAATATCTTCAAAAATTATCAATTAATGAAAATAATTTTAGAAAGGAAAATATAAATCAAATTTAATACCATTCAGAATGCTCCATATTCAAATCATCTTAATGAGAAAGAATTTACATGATTTAACATTTTAAAACCGAAATTAATAATTACCAATAATTTTTAAAACAAAAAATAATTACATAAAATACATTTAGGGTTTTCTACAAAGCGGGGCTGACGAACAGCTGACCAAATCCGGCCATCCACAGTCGTATAGCGCCCGGTGGTTTTTAGTAATTTAAAATATTAAAACCGAAGATGCAATTCCGGCGCGGGCCAGGAACGATTTTGATTAAATTCATTTGTTTGATTTTCCAGGATTAATTGTAACTTGTAAAAAAACGATTTGGAGCTCTAAAATTCAAAGGGTAGGTTGGCTTGAACATCAACAATATCATTGAACATGTCAAAGTGAATTTCATCACAAACACTTCTAGTTTTTAGATTAAACCCAAAACAATCCAAAATTCAATGGGTAACTTAAAAAAATTCAACAAATTCTGGAAAAATCAGGAACAAACCTTAAAGGATTAAACACAGTTTAATTTTGTAATTTTACAAGGGGAATTTTTTAACCCTCTCTGTAAAATCACGAAAATGATTCTACCTCAAATTAAAAGTACAAATTAATCAATTTTAATCTCTTTCAATTTTACTGAAACAATTAAATAAGCATCAAATCAAATAAAATCAATACATTAAAATGATGATCCAGCCGTGTGAAAATATATATAAAATGGGATTCATCAATTGAATATAAATCATGAAATGATAAAATTAACTACTTGACTATTGACACGATCAAACTAGATAAAATACATCAAACTTGGAGTAAAACTCTGAGAATATACATTTAGAATCTAATATGAATTTATTAAATTAAGCACCAAAATTCATACATTACAGGATATGAAATTAATGTATATTAATCTAAACACAAAAACTATAAATGTATGAATCACGAGAATCACGCCTTACAGGCAAGGAACCCAATCCTCACAATCTACAAATGAAAGCCCTTAAAATCTCTTTAAAAACTTGTTAATTCCGGCACGAAATGATGTATAGTTGCACACGAAGCGGGCAGTACTTAGAACTTGCTAGAGTTTGAAAGATAAAATGAAATTGGAAGAGAAAAACTCTTCGATTCTATGGAGGCGACACTAGAGGGAGGGGGTGGAGGTTTTTTATGATTCTTATGATAAAATCCTCTTTACAAAGCCAAATCCCAAATTCCACTCGTTAAAACAACCCGTTAAAATCGGTTTAGCACAGATTAATAATTAGACCGTTATGAGGCTTCTAATTAAATAATGAGTTACTAGTGAGGATATTTCTATTTTAATTAACTTAACAAGTCAATTAAAATACTAGCAGTCACTATCGAATAACTTATCGAGTTATTAAATGTTCAATTAACTTAGTGATTAAACTTGCAAGTTTAACTAATTGATGTTCATCGACATATATTTGACAAATATATAAATATTGAGAGAAACATTCCTCGATGTACAGAGTCAAATATAATTTCATTCATAAATATTATTCGAACTCTCTGTTGTATATGTGTGTGACACTTACAGCTCGGATGTAGTAAGTTGTATAATAATAATAATTACAACAAAATTGCTATTATTATAACGATTAATAGTAAGATCTATGATAAACTCATAACCCATAAGTATAAAATTTAAAAGCTATTATTGGTAATATATCTATTCTTGGGGTGAGCTAAGTTATAGTAATCTCATTTAACCAAATCGGTAAATGAATTGATAAAAAATTAATATAGCAGTTACAATAAAAGAGAATCGATTCGTTGAAGCTGGCAGCTTTCATGGATGACTATGATCGCGACAGGTAATGAACAAGCGTGAGCCGGTGAGAATGGTACTGATCCAGCGAGTTGAGAGTAAATTTCGGCCAGGTTCTATCGTCCATGCAGATTTGCTATTTGTCTTATTATTGATCTATATAAGTTCATAAGAGATTTACTCGTGTCATATCACACACTATATTTTTCATTTGTATAAAAATTGTAGTATTAGTCGTGAAGATTGAAATGCAGTATTTATGAGATTCGTTTCAACTATTGATAGCGAGATGGTCACCGAATCTTGACAACATGTAGAGAGGACAACATATCTTGCGAAGATTTATTTTCTTTTATGAAGAAATCTTTCATTAATGCTAAAGGTGACTATTGTCGATAATGTAAAAGGAATTCTTGACCAACAAGTAAGAAGATGTACACAACTATATAAAGGACCTCGTATCACGGAACCTAACTTGACTACCGCTTTATAATATATAAGGCTATAATTATTTTTTGTGAACAAAAAATTTGAGAGTTTTTTAACTTTGTGTTTTGTAGAATTTGAATGTATGAATTTGACATAAAACTCCGCTTAGGGTATGCCGTTGTTGCTAACACTTTGTTACGGCTTGATCTTGTTTTATTTGATTACCATTGTATAAGTCACATACTGAGAGAGTAGTGTGACGTGAAGGAGATGTGTTTGAAGTCAGGGGGAGCCTGGACTTATTCACCAGGATATGAGTAAAATAGCAAATGATAGAATGATGGCGTCGTATAAGTACATGGCTTCGAGATCTAGTAGAATCCGCTTCCTTTGAGTCTTGCGCCCCGAGATTAGGTGCACATTGCATTGAGCGAGTTACCGCTGATTGTATTATTATTTTCTCTATTGCACTTTATTTTATTTGTGCGTGGTGGGTGTGAGTGCAGTGTTGTTAACGGTTATCTTGACAAGCGGTTAGCGAGTGAGCGTTACACTTTTCAAATTGATATTATTAGAGGCTCACGGCCACGTGAGCGGTAAACTGAAGTGCAATAAATCTCTTACCAAACAATATGGTAATATTGTGCACTATTAATGCGGGGAAAGGAGATTTGAAGACTTATACGAATGCTTTCTGATACCGACTACGCCATATTGCTCTCCTATCTTGGTGAATAAGTCACAGGCTCACACGGCTTGAGACACTACCATGTGCTACTATAATGCAAATTGTTTTTAACGGTTATACTAGTAGTGGTTAATTGAGAATAAAATTACACTTTTTATGTAGATCGCATATTTATATTATTGCCCAACATGTGTATGTATATCACACCTTTATAGTCTATAGTTGTTTTCAAAGCTCAAAGCCATGCCATTGTCCATGTAATAATTGATATGGAGTTTATTTGTACCATGATAAACTCACCAAGAACTTTGATGGTCAAATCGATCGGATATTAACATTTCATTATCTACACATAGGACAACAAGAAATGTTAACATTTTATTCTGCATAGATCCTAGATCTGCATGACAAATTAAATAAGACAAAAATATCTAATTTGTAACATGTTTCAGATGAGAAAATATTTGTTTTAAAAATGTACCCGACTTAATTATTCTCAGAAATAATATCAAATGTTTTGATTCTTCAACTCCAAAAAACGTTGTCACAAATAAAAACATCCCTAAAATGTATTTTAAATTGGTATATTATTATGATGAAAAGTGCAAATATGTACATAATATTTTCTTTGTTTGCCAGGCTGCAGCAAGGACGGATGGGCACATGGCCAAGTATTATGTAAAATATATCCAATTATAAGCATGTTTGCAGGTAAATTGCACACAATTCCCATTATTTAAAAGTTACACCGTATCTTTTTATATTATTTAATTAACATCCTATCCCATGTATTACTTTAAATATTATAAATCATTAAAGAATATTAGTCCGTCAAAATTGATGGCAAGTGTGTCTGTTTCTACATTTGTGTGGCTTTGAGATAAGCGAAAATAGTTATTTATCTCCAAAATGTGTAATGTTTTAGACTATTTTACTCGCATTGATATTTATTCTCATTACTTTAATATTTTTTATTTTTTACAACATACTCCCTCTAATTCAAAAATAATATTTTAGGCTTTTACTATTAAGCTTTGACCATCAATTAATTTTATTTTTATTTTAATAAATATAAAGTGATAATGTGTGGATACGTTTTGAAATATTTTAATAGTATTATTTTATCATTTTTTTTATAATATTTATGATCAAAATGTGACACTAAAAAATAAAATAATAATTAAATTGGTGGAAATAATAGTATATATCTGAACTTGCCAAAGTATTAATTTAAAAGTTTAGCATTCATAAAATTGCAATATTATTATGAAAAATTAGCTGTAAAATAATATTATGAAAATATTTTTAACAATATAAGCCCGATACCAATATTTTTTTAGAATAATAAGAAATATAAAGTAATTATTGGTCAAGGGTAATATTGTATTTTTTATTTTCTACTAAATTATTCAAATAAAAATTAATAATGGAGAAAGTGTGCAATATTTAAAATAATATAGAGAGGTACAGTGCTAATTAAATAATACTAGGAGATATGATGTAACTTTTAAACAATACAGGATGATATGATGGAAATTACCCCATGTTTGAGGTATGTCAATTATGTGATGATGGTGGTCTTATGGAATGTAAATGGAAACCAAAAAATGAACTAATGGTTCAATTTTATGTGAAACGGCAATTACCAATTTGACAGCTTTGTTCTAGTATTATATACCCCATATATCATAGTTATGGACTTATGGCGGTGCAATGTGCACATTTTATACTGTTTTGCGACGAGTTACCAATTCTAATTTTTTTGCAATGAGTTGCCAATTTCCATTGTTTGCAATGAGGTAACCAACATAATGACAACATTTAACCAAAATTTGTATTTCTTATTTTAATAAATAAAAATTTGATACTATTATTTTTTAATAATATTTTAAGATAAGGTTAAATTTCATCTAGGCACGTGAATTACTGTGAACATTTCAAATATCTCCTAAACTTTTTAACATTTCAAATAGTCACCAGAACTTTCGAAAATCATTTTTTTGAGATGTTACTTCCACTTTTGGGCTAATATTCCTGTTCCATTTATGTGCATTTACAGTTCAAAAAAATAATTTTTGAAAATTCAAGTACAAAAAATATACTTCATGTGCCTATTTGAAAGGTGGAAAGATTTGCGTGCATATTTGAAATATTCATAGTAGTTCAGGTGTCTAGATAAAATTTAACTTTGAATATAAATATTCCATAATTTGATTAAAGATTCGTCTCGCTCTCAATATAAAAACCTTAAAAAAAATGAATTGAATGAAGCAACAATTTTTTTGAGTCAATGCCAGGCTGGCAGCTTTGTTGCCAATTGTCCGATACAATATACCATAAACCACTCTCTCTCTTCACTCCAATTTCATAACTCTCTCTCTCTGCTTTCTCTCTTCAATTTTCAGTCCGACTACTTCGTTTAGGAGTCATCGACGACGTCATCGCCGTCGTCATCATCATCTTCTTCTCAGCCTCAAAGACTCAAGTTTGAGCTTCTTAGCTTTTATTTTCAGGTGATTTTTCTAAGCATTTATTCCAATTTCAAATAAGCAAACTCGAATATATATACTTTCATTAGTTTTTTTTTATATAATTAAAGATTACAATAATTTTCAAGTCCCTTACTATAATGATATCCCGACTCTTGAACTGATCAAGAATGTTAGCTCAATCGCTAGATGATTCGATTATCTAGCTAGTTGCTTCTTGGTAACTCTAAATTTTCATTTCTCCCTATATACATACATATTGAGTTAGTTTCCTACATAGTAGATATATTATTTTTTCTTTTGTTATGATTTCAGTTTGACTGCTAATTTGGTTGTTCAATATATTTTTGTTGTTTGAATTTTGAATATCGAGATTTTTAAATTTTTAATTGCTGAATCGTAGTTTTATTACTATGAATCTGTGAGTGATTGATTCATTAATGATTTATGTTTGAAATTTCAAGTGAAGGTTAGAGATGATCTATGTAGGTACGTGATGGAGATATACTATACGTTATACGTATCTTAGACCATTTCCACCTCAATATTTTTTACACTCCACAATAAAAAATATTTAATAAAGTTATTCATTTTTCTCTTTCATCCACACCATATATACTCATTCTCTTTCTTCATCATTTTACATATAAAATTGAGAAAAAGAAAAACCCACAAAACAAATTTTGTGTCAAAATCAAACAACCCTAATATCTATTTATAAATCTTCAAAAATAAAAATATAAGTGAAAAAAATAGGTCAAACTAATGCAAAAAAAAGCCAAGTTTGATAATAATGTGATAGAAAATCGAGAAAAAAATTGATACTTAAATGAAACAAATCTAATCCCTATTTAAAAATAAAAAATATTGATGTAAAAAGAAAAATTAAATTTCTTGAAATTATATGTCAAAATACCAAATATAAATGTAGAATAAAATGAAATTGGATACTACCTCAAATAACTCCTATTGGGAGTAGATATCCTTTCAAGTGCAATGTGATATTATTTGATTGGTCCATGTGTTACTTTGTGTCATAATAAAAAGGAAAGTTGGGGAGAAAAGTTTAAGGAGAAAGTAGGAGGGCTGGTGTGTCGAAAGAAAAGTGATGGATTTTTTATGTAATTATGTAAATATTTTAAATTTATACTTTAATTGTAGTATTCAGAACAAAATGGTCATTTAAGTTTTTTAAAATTTGAAAAAATGAATTTTAAATGTGAAAAAAGCATTGATAGAGACAATGAAAAAAAATGGAAAATATAAGAGGTACCTTGAAAATATAGAAAATACGGGGGGCAGGCGAGAAAAAATCGCATAGTTCGAGGGGGACAAATTGAAAATAAAAACATAGTTCGGGGGCTGGCTTGACTGTGCTTGTAATTTTTTTATTGGCTTTCATCTTTAGGTAGTGATAAAACACAAAAAAGAAAAAAAAAATGGCAATCACTTATGGTGTATATAACTAAAGACTAATAAACATGTCACGTTGTTGAAGTTCTAGCTGTCTTTATTAGTAGGTTTTAAATTCTTGACCTCTAACGCATCATCTAACATCAATCTACAGCTTGATTTGAAAGGAATAGACAAGAAAGTCATTGAATACATTATAAAACCTCCTTTTCATTCTTTATTTAAGGATGAGTTAAGTTGTTTTAATAGGACCATAATGTTAGTGGATCTGACGTGTATTAATAAACACCCATCACCAGATTAAAATTTAGATGATCGACTACGAGTTAGGATTTTAGTTACAATTTTCTATGTTATGTCATACCAAAACTAGTTGTCACCCCACCAGTAGTAGGAGATGTAAGGATTGATTTTAATTTGATTCAAAAGATCCAACATTTTACATGGATTGTATGTCGTGAGATTAGATTCTGTGAAGTTACAATCTCTACCATTCTCTCGGTTATTATCTCAAGCATTGAGATCTCGGTTACAACCATTGATTCGGAATTTCTTAAATTCAATGCAACTCGAGAGAAGTGAAAGAGAATAGAACACGAGAGGATGTTAACTTGTGTGGTACTTGCACGATAACTGAATTTTCACTTCTCTTGCTTCCAGAGTTGAAACTCCAGTGTGTAGCTGGGAAGCTGCAGTTTTGTAACCTGTCAATTTGCTGATAAGTTCTTAATACCGGTACGAGAGATGACTAAAGAACGTTGGCGAGAATCATTAAAATCTTTCATCGGCAATCACATTGATCCGGGGAAGGATGAGGAGCTCAAAGGAACCAAAGAAGGTATGTTGTGCTGCTCAGTTTGAGTCTTACATTCATTCATAATGCTGTGCTAATAAGGATAGCTGAAAAGCCTCCAGATTTATTAATTTTAGCACATGTTAAGGATTAGAATGCATTTCGGTTCTTATTCGATCTGGAAAAGAAAGAATCAGATGTTAATAAAGAAGCGTAGTTAGTTGAACAGCACGAAGCAATTTTCTTCTTCTGTTTGGATGCCAGGAATGAGATTAGGAATTTTTTTCTCAAACTCAAAATATAAGAAGAATTATATAGTTTGGGAAAAGTTATTCACTTGATAAGCATAATGTCTTATTATTATTTTTTTGTTTTCGAAATGATAAATGTTTGATGATTCTTGAACCACTATTTTATTGCAGAAGTGGAAGGCAAAGTTCAGAAGATCTTAAAGCTTCTGAAATCAGAACATGAGAAAGACTTGGATGAGCCAGTAACAGATTTTATTGAAGATTTTAACAAGCAATATCAGTCTCTTTTTGCTCGTTATGAGCATCTCACAAGCCAGCTAAAAGAGAAGGTAAATGGCAAACAACGAACAGGGGATTCTTCCTCCAGTTCTGATTCAGACTCAGACTCAGACGATAGTCCAAGGAAAAAAGACATGAAAAATGGACCATCAGCGAAAGAATTTAAGGAGGCTACTGAAATCATCAAGCAAGAACTGGAAACAGCAAACTCTGAAGTTTTTGAGCTGAGGAGCAAGTTGGCTACCTCATTAGAAGAAAAGGAAGCTACGAAGTTAGATAGTCAGGGTACTCTTACTCAAATACAAGAAGCTGAGACGATTATCAATGAACTAAATGCTGAAGTTCAAATGTATAAAGCAGAGAATTCGAAACTTTTGGCTGCGAGTGCAGAGCTCAATGTCAAAGTTGAAGGTGCCAATAAGATAGAAGCTGAACTAGATCAGAAAGTGCAAGAAATGACTAGAGAAATAAGCAACTTGATCTCAGCAAAAGACACTGCATTGAATAAACTTGAACAAGGAAACACAGAAATTGAAGAGCTAAGGAGGATCATTTCTCAGTTGAAGGATGAAAAGAAAGATTTGTTGTTACAGTTGGAAGTTGCAAAGGGGGAAAGTACATCCTTTCAGGAACAATTAAGGTCTGGTGATAATGAACTAGCCAAGCTAAGGCAGCTGCAGAAGAGCGTAGAGGAAGAGAATGAATCTCTTTCTTCAAAAATTGTGCAGCTTTCAGATGAAATAAATCAAGCTAAAGACAAGATTCAACATCTTGAGGCAGAATCCACCCATCTAAGAGAAAAATTTAATGAGAAGGAGAGGGAGCATTTGGCTCACATGGAAATGCATGAAGCTCACAAAAGTGATGCAATTTCTCGTGCTAGGGGGTTGGAATCAGAGCTTCATTCATTGCATACACATAGAAGAGATACAGAGAAACAGAAGGAAGATGAACTTTCTGCCATCTTAGAGAAATTTGAAGGGAAGGAGAAGGACATGTTGGCCAAAATAGAAGGCCTGACGGCTCAGATTAGCAACATGCAGCTCGAGACCGAATCATTGCAAGTTCAGAAAAGTGAAATGGAGGCGCTATTGTTGCGTAACGGAAATGAGGCATCATCACAGATCAAAGACTTAACAGATCAACTCGCTGGAAAGCAACTGGAGCTAGAGAACCATAAAATTGAATTGGAAGCAGAATTGAATAGAAGCTGTCACCGTGTTTCTGAATATTTGACAGAGATAGAAACTCTGAAGGAGGAGGTAAAAAAAATCACTGGAGACCATCAAAGAGTTCTGGATGAGAAAGAGGGCACACTGAACAAGTTGAAACATGAACACGAAGAGGAGCTGAGCAGGAAATCCCAGGAAATTCTTCAGTTGCAGGAGGAAAGGGAGAGGATGCAAGAAAAACTTTCTGAAATGGAAAATAGAATAAAGTTTGAGGAGAATGAACGCAACAACTTGCAAAAGAAATTTGAAGATCGAGAGATTGAAGCTCATGCACAGATCACAACTTTGCACAACGAGGTGAGGGATTTTCAAGAAAAATTGGACTCTCTGAGTTCTCAGAAAAGTGAGTCAGACCTTTTACTTGAGAAAAGGAGTGAAGAACTTTCAGAATATCTTGTTCAAATGAAGAACCTGAAAGAGGAGATAGCCACTAAAAGTGCCGATGATAAAAGAATTGTGGAAGAGAATGAAGGTTTGACGGTGCAGGTAAATAATTTAGCCAATCAGCTAGATTCCATCCATGAGCAGAAGCAAGAGCTAGTTGATCAAATTGTTAATAAGAATGACGAGATCAATCTGCTAAAAGAAGAGAAAGAGGTTATGCTGAACAAAATTTCGGAGTTAGAGAAGGCTGTAATAGAGAAAGGTGATGAACTTTTTGCTTTACAAAAGAAATTGGAGGATGGTGGCAAAGAATCTTCCACAATAATTGTTGGGTTCACCGAACAGGTTGACACACTACGGCAACAGGTGGACTCCTTAATGTCTGAAAAGAACCAGTTGGAGGTACAGATCGATAGATCTAGCCAAGAGTCATCAGAAAGCTTGGCACAAGCCGAGATCCATCGCTCTGATTTGGCGAACAAGATCATGGAGCAGGATAGAAAAATGAAAGAACAAGAAGATGCATTCAGCACATTGAAGGAGCAGCACAAACAAATTGAAGTTCTGTATGAAGAAAGCAAGGAAAATCTTGCAATTACCGAGACCAAGCTGGAAGAAATGAAGATGGAAGTTCGAAAAGAAATTGATGCTAAAAATAAAAGAATTGATGAATTGGAAGAAACCATTGAGGACCTCAGGAGCGAATTGGAAATGAAAGCAGATGATATGAGTACTTTGATGGAGAATGTTCGCAACGCTGAAGTTAAGCATCGCTTGTCAAGTCAGAAGCTTCGGGTTACAGAACAGTTGCTTGGTGAACAAGATGAGCAATACAAACTCAAAGAAGAAAAGTTGCTAGGAGAGAAGAAGTTCCTTGAGGAACGGATAGCCACACTGGGACACATCGTTACCATTTATAAAGAAGCACAACTCAGATTGGTGGCAGAGATTTCTGAGGCAGTAAATTGCACCTCCAATGGAATGGATTTGTTTAGCATGAAGTTTGAGGAGGATTACGGCCACATGGAGTCCCGAATCCATGAAATCTTGAATGATATGAAGGCTGCTACAGAATGGATCAAGGAAGCAAATGGTGAGAAAGAACGATTAGAGACGGAAGTAGAAATGCTAGCCCAGCAACTAAAAAGTGCGAAAGAACTTGAATTAAGTCTACGAGAAAAGGTTGGACACCTGGAGATGTCACTATCAAAGGAAGAAAATGAACTGAAGAGTATGATGATACATGTGAAGCAATTAGAAGAGAAAATGAGGCAACTAGAAGAGGGGGTGCAAGAAAAGAATGGGAAGATTGAAGAATTAGAGACAAAGATGAAGGAGAAGGACATGGGAATGTCTGACTTGAGTGAAGAGAAGCGGGAGGCGATAAGACAATTGTGCATCTGGATTGACTACCATCAGACACGTTATGATGATCTTAGGGAGATTGTCTCAAAAATGCCTGGTGCAAGAAGGCAGATAGCAACATAGATGCCCATAATCTCCGATCATTGATTTTGTTTGTTACCTTATCGACGTTTTTTAAGCAGATTGATTGTTGGACTTCATAGGGTGATCACTAGTGACAAATGATCACAGTAGTTCTTTTCCAGTATATAGAATGTATAGAAAATTGTTTTGACGATGTTCGTCTTCTTTCTTTATATTTTTACAATTTAACTTCATTTCTTTGATGATGAACTAGGTTTGCCTGTTGTGAATTTGTTAGAGAACTAGTATTCATATCTGTATAATCGTATGAGGTTGTGGAACAGGGGCAATAATATCTGATTTTGCTTGCTCTTATAAAGTTGATTGCGTTTAGCCAATTTCTTATTTTATGTACTTGTATATTTTTCCCCTGCTTCTTCCTCATTTGTGCAGATGACAATTAGGGAATGCATATTGCAATTTACTTTATCAAAGAATTCATGTAATTTTTTTTTCTATTAAACATACTCAATAGTTAAAATTTCAATTATATATATAGGTCAGCTCAATTAATTTAGATTGGAGAATAATATAGCATTGCACGCACGTTACATATACACATTTTCTAGTGGTTATTATAACTTATATGTCCAACCATCATGTTTGCCTTTCAACTATGTCAACCAAATGAATATCCAAAATCAGAAATCAATCTCCGTATAAATAGATACACTATTATCACGATTACTCGAGAAAGATTTAAACTCAAGAGCCAGAAGCTACAAGACTTCAAGAAGAAGAAGAAAAACCGGTAGAGGGGGCGATGGCGGATATGACTTTATGGGATTGTGGGAGCTCTTTGTACGATTCTCATGAATTGGTTTCAATGGCATATCATATAGAGCTGCATTTGACGGATTTGGCTCAACCAACAACTATTAATAGTGGTGGGAATATTTTGCAGCATCAGCAAGAGATTATAGGAAGAAGTAGTAGAAGCTTGTTTCAAGAATCAGATAGGAGCATGCAAAGCTTTTATGAACTTTGGATACTGGAGAATTTATTGGAGAAGAGCAGTTCAAGGACCATGTTGACAGAAAGAGGAGGGAACCACAAACTCAAGAGGGTTAAGAGTGCATTTTTCTAAATTTTGTATTCATATAATTCCAATTTTTTGCTCTATATATATATTTGACTTGTGGAAAGTTACGGTTCATTAAGATTTTTGTTCATTAATGATTCATTAATGATAAAAAATACAAATTATACAATTTTATAATATATTTTCTTCTTTTAAATTACATTTAAGAGTATCGCGTTTTATAAAAAAAAAATAATTAATATGATTATATAAGCATATTTTAACTTTGGAAGCGAATTTGTCAAAACTTTGTTTATTGAATGTTGATACGTATTTTAATAAGTGTATAGAATAATTTTTGATACATTTTTTTGATTTTTTCGATTATCTGCTCTTAGAATGGGTGAAAATTCAAGATAATAATTTCCAGACCTGAACTGTTTCATTTACCCCTACAGACTGGCATGGAGTGTAAGTTTGGAACTTCAATCAACCGGGTGAATTGTTAATATACGTGAAAAATTGATCGCCAAATATTTAATCACGAGCATACCAGTGGGCTCGGTTGTACTCTCTGAACAAATGATGCATTTGTTGGTTGGTGTGACAACGTTCGTGGGTTGGTTTACTCTTGGCCGACCCATGGAATATGTGTTCAGCCCTTACATCTCGAGGCGTACAAATAGTGTCTTTGTTATGTATAATGACAAATATGTAATGGAGTTCGAGCATTCTCAATTCCATCACCACGAGTTCCAATTTATTTAAATTATTATCTTAATTTAAGAATTTTAAATTTTGATCTTATTTTTAATAATTTTAAATTATTTAGTGTTTATCTTTCATCGTAATAATGTTAAAAGTTAATGTTGATTTTTTTCATCTTAGTATTAATGACGTATAGAATTTAAATTTTATCATGTTAATAATGGAAAACTTATTCATGGTATCATGTTAAACTTATTGTTTACATCTTTCAAATGTCAAGAAATGTTGTGTTAATAATTTTAAATCCATTTTTTATGTTATTTTTAAATTTTTTATTATGATTAATGTTGTGATAATATGTATCATAATATTTTTAAATTAATTAAGTAGAATATGTTTATATTTATGATAAATGTTAATATAAAAAAGTAAGGCTCAATGGAACATGTGTTCAATATACATATCGGGCATACAAAGTGTGTGCTCGTTATGTATAGCGAGCATATGTAATGCGGGTTCAGAACATTATCGAACCCATGCTCCACGAGTTCCAATTTATTTTAAATTATTATCTTAATGTTAAGAATGTTAAATTTTGATCTTATTTTTAATAATTTTAAATTATTTAATGTTTATCTTTCATCTTAATAATGTTAAGAGTTAATGCTTCAATTTTTAAAAAATCTTTCATGTTAATGATGTATAAATTTAATTTTATCATGTTAATAATGGAAAACTTATTCATGGTATCATGTTAAACTTATTGTTTACATCTTTCAAATGTCAAGAAAATATTGTGTTAATAATTTTAAATTTATTATTTATGTTATTTTTGTAAAATTTTATTATGATTAATGTTGTGATAATATATCCTTAATATTTATTAAATTAATTAATTAAAATAATTTTTGTTAAATATTTATAATGAATCATTAATATAAAAAGTAAAGACTCCGACGAGTGGAAGATGTGTTGATATAATGCTCGAACATCCCTGAAAGTGTGTGCTTGTTATGTATAGCGAGCATATGTAATGCTGGTTCAAAATATTATCTAACGCATGCTCCATGCGTTCCAATTAATTTTAAATTATTATCTTAGTGTTAAGAATTTTAAATTTTGATCTTAATTTTAATAATTTTAAATTATTGAGTGTTTATCTTTCATCGTAATAATGTTAATAGTTAATATGTTATTTTTTAAAAATCTTTTATGTTAATGATGTTAAATTTTAATTTTATCATGTTAATAATGAAAAAACTTATTTATGGTATCGTGTTAAACTTGTTTGCGTTTCAAATGTAAAAAAATGTTGTGTTAATAATTTTAAAATCTAATTTTATGTTATTTTTTAAAAAATTTATTATGGTCATCTTAGTGATAATATATATCATAATATTGTTAAATTAATTAAGTAAATTAATTTTGTTAAATAATTATGACAAATGTTAATATAAAAAAGTAGGGCTCCAACCCGTGGAACATGTGTTCAATATACATATAGAAGCATCTGAAGTGTGTGCTCGTTATGTATATGGCAATATGTAATCGGGTTAGCTGATGTCGAACCCGTACTTTCAATTTATTTTAAATTATCTTAATATTAAATTTTTAAATTTTGATCTTAATTTAAGAATTTAAAATTATTTAATATTATCTTTCATCGTAATAATATTAATAGATTCAAAGGAGCTAATGGAGCTCGTATCTAGCATGGAGTTGTTAGCCAGTAGACCGCTTTATGTTAGAGAGTTGAAATAAAGCGAACTAAGCACCTCTAATAACCCGCTATGTTGAAAAAAATTTAAAATTTTTCGGTCGGTGGGACCGGTGATAGTGTAAATAATTTCGATAATATTTTGTGATTATTTGAGCCGTATTACATTTATAATTTAGTAGTAATGGTCGAGATAATTCGAGTTAAGTTAGATCGTTAAAGTCGTTCGATAAGCTAGAATTCGCGTGATTCCGAACTCGAACTCCACAATGCGATTTTCATGCGTTAAGAGTTAAGTTATCTTTCATCCTTATCAGCCTGAAATCACAAAAATATCTTCACAAAATACCACTCTTGGCGAGAGTCCCGGCCCAAGCTTACAAGCGAAGATTTTTTCTGTAGATTCTTGACTTTGTTCTTCATGTCGTGAGTTGATTGTTAAGGCTTCCCAACTGTCTTTCCCTCGATTTTGAGGTAGAAGATAAGCGTTTGGTTGATTTTGAGGTTGACTTTAGTTGACTTTTACGTAATTCAATTTTATGATGGATCTTAGTTTATTTATGGGTTACATGATGTATATAAGTGATGAATTCATGATTTAGAATTCGTTTGAGGATGTTATGGTCGAGTTGACTTTTCTAGGTTTGATTTGACTTTTAGGGTGATATTTACACACATAAGACTTTAAATGTGTAGGAGGTTTAATCGGGACTTATTATAGCTATTGTGATATTAAATTGGTGATTAAAATTGATTAAAGGGAGTTAGGTTGAAAAGTGTTAATTCAAGTTGAGTTGTAATTGATATTTTTGGGTATGGGTTGTTAATTAGGGACCTGTTGATTAGCTAGAATGACTTATAAGTTGTTTTGTAATGATAAAGTAATAAGATGAAATTTTTAGCGGGGTTCGATTTGGTTGTGTCCATTAAGTTATAGTCGATAGTTTGCCGTCAATGTTAGACCGTTTTAGAAATCGTTCGATTAGAGTTGATAATGTTTCTAGAGCGTAATTCTTGGTATTAGTTCAAGGTATACTTTAAAGGGTGTTGTTGGTAGGCCGTGGCCACGTTCCGTGATCGCGTTCGTGAGACTTTGTGATAGCTAGTAGAGGTGAGTACTTATCTACGCGGGTGTTACCTTACGTACTTACTTTAAATTGTGTGAACATGTTATTAATGCGATTATGTGAGAATCATGTACATGTCATTGTGTTATGATTATGTGAGGAATGATATACGTCAGATTTGTTGTATGATTATGTGTGATTCATTTGTGTGAGCCATGATATGATTATGTGATTATATTATGTGGCGTTGAGGTGCTTGAGGTAAGTAATAGAGCTTGGCTCGCTTATATTTACGTGGCTTGTCGGCGACATGTATTCATGGCCTTGTCGGTGATTGTGTTTGAGCTACCTGATTGTGAGATGTTTATTTGTGTGCTTGGATATTGTTTGGGGAGTAGAGTAGATGGTTATTAGAGGTGACTTGAGTATTATGATATGACACAGGTGGGGAAGGTCATGGGTTAGGTGGCTCTTTAAGGCGTTGTTTATCGGTATACGTCGGTATAAGGCGTTGGTTATCGAACTTTTTATCGTCGGTATAAGGGTTGTTTGCTCGACTTTATACGTCGGTATAGGCGTTGTTTACTCGACTTTATACGTCGGTATAAAGAGTTGGTTATCATTTTATACGGTAATTATAAGAGCGTTGGTTATCATTTTATACTTTGATATAAGGCGTTGTAGATTATTGGGTTGAGCTTATGTGCATCGAGTTAGAATCCGGATGGTATCTAGTTGATAGTGATTGATAGCTAGAGTATAGTTTTGTTGGGTCTACGTAGATGTAATTTCATGTGGTTTGGTGTGATTTTTATTCGGTGAGTTGTATTAATTATTGAGACCACATATTACATGTTGTAAATTGGTGATGTATGAGAATTTTCTTTGTAAGTATAAATATGGTACTAGGTAGTCACAGTTTATATATCTATATATCTGGCATTTGACTCTATGTTAATTTGTTGTGTCGTGGCGTATGGTTTAAGTTTCACCCCGGTGTTAGTTTAAAACATTCTATTTCGTTTTGGGCATTCGTTTGTCTGGGGTTGTGGGCCAATTTAGTTGAGCCGAGCTGTTGGAGAGTTGTTCCAGTGGCTAGGTGAGCATCGGGTTGGCGAGGATCCTCGCTGATCGATTTTGATGTCTTTGTCAGCATTTTTGATTGTGGTACTTTATTTTTAAACTTTATTATGTCGGCGGATTTATTAATTTTGTATTACAGTATAGTGCTACTTTATAACTTTGTAGCACTGCTTAAATTTCTGTTGTTGGGATATGTTGCATATATATGGAGTTGGTTGATTTAAATATCACGATGGATTTGTAAATTTTTTAAGCTGTGATTATTTTTGAAATATTATATGTGTCAGTTTTGAAGAAGCAGTAGTTTTATTAATTAAATGTCAGTTTAGTGATTACGGTATTCCGAATTATAATGACTACCACTCGGGGCGCCGACACAGGTCGTCCTTTACTTTACAGGCTATGTTCGAAAATCCTATATACATTGGCAGGGATGATTAAAAAAATTCACATGAAAAATACGCCCCGAATATTTCCCTGTTAACTAAAATAGGACCAAAATTGGTCCGAAAAACCGAGAAAAATTTTAAAAAAAATATTATTTAATTAATGATTAAATTCTAAAATTAAGATAATTAATTCTAAAATCCACGAGGATTAAGATTAATGATCTTAAATATCCGACATGTAATAAATTCATGTTAAAATTTTGAATATTGATTCCGTTAAATCCACAGGGATTCAGATCAATATAAATGCGATAAATCTAGAGTACTAAATCTCTAGAAAATTCAATTCTCAATAAATCCTGATGGATCGAGAAATTCAGTAGAATGCTGGTATGTAATAAATTAAAACCTTCGATACTAAATCCCCAGAATAAATTAATTCTATTAAAATCACCACGGATCGAAATTAAATGGGTCTTAACATATAATAAATTCATATTAATATTGAAGCTCAAATAATTTAATTCTCAACCAAATGGAGAGAATTAAATAGAGATTCTTAACGTGTAATAAATTCATATCGATGTTTTTTTTATAAATTAGCGATGAAGAATACGTAGTAACTTAATGCAATTACGAATCTGAAATATTAGTATTACAAATAAATAATACATAAATTTCTAACTAAAGACATCACAGAGTAAGTATTAAATAAAAGTAAAATATATTTCGACGAGGATTGAATCAAGAACTCTTTGTGGAAGCTTGGGTCGAAGTGTCGTGGTATTTATTGAGCCGTCAATAAATGTCAACGTTAAATCCCAAATAAATGAATTCCTATTAAATTCTCTACGGATAAGGAATTAAATGGGTCTTAACATGTAATAAATCCATGTTAATATTAAACCCAAATAATTTAATTATTTGATAAATGGATAACTAAATGGGATCCCAACACGAGTTGGCATTAAATCCCACATAATTAAGTTTAATTAAGTCGAGCTTAGGACGAATGCTTAATTAAGAATCGTGACATGCAAAATATGTCCACGATAAATAATAGAAATTAGTCGAGCACTTCACATAAGTCAAAGAAGGGTTGTGAAGTTATGGTCATATAGATGAAAGTAGTCTGAGCAGCTGTAAATCGCTTTTAGTCCTTAAATGACATGGATGATGATCGAGAGAGGACACTTGATTAGCCTTAAATGCAAGCGTAGCGAGTCAGAAACATGGATAATCTGAAACTCTGAACCTCACTGCGTATGCGAGAAGTGTTAACCGGAATTTATAATGGATACTAAATTTCCATCGAAAGCAAAGTTTAACTTATGCTTTCATCCCAACCAAGTTAAGACAAAAACTGATGTAATATGGAGTTATAAGGAGCGACACGTCTTTGGAAGTAAAAACCCTTTAAATACAGCCTTGTGTTAGAAGGCAGACCTTTGTCTGAGTCGAACCCCTTGCTCACTAACATGTATAGGTTCGAGAGACGTCAGCAGGGGTAAAATTTATTAAAAATAATAATTAAAAAATGATTAAAGCAATTGTCAAAATTAATTGAATCGAGCCACTAAAAATAAACACGTGGGTAGGTTACACGTCGAACCACAAATTTAATATGAAACATAAATTCAGAGTTTAGAAAATGGCCAATTAAATGTTCATTAAATTTAGGGTTCGAGGCTAAAAATCCTCAATTTTATTCAATTAAAATCGGCCATATGGCCTAAAATTGAAGTTTTGGAAGTCGCGGGAGGCTCGAATGGAAGCTCAAAAGAGCGAGTTTCAAATAAAGACTCAAAGTTCGAGAATTGGCAATGAAAATGTTTGACCTAGAAAAATCCGGAACTAACTTTTACATAAAAAGAGGCGCTATTAGTTGCCAGTAACAAAATCTTGCTTCAAAATTGACAGTTAAAATCGTAGTCATGAAATTAAACCAACCCAATGAAGCCTATAAATACGCCACATATTTTGAAATTGAAGGCAATTCACGTAGGAAAATACACAAAATACATGAGAAATACGGAAACGATCTATGAAATTTCTCTAAGTTAAATATTTTAAACATGACTAAACATCGACTTTGGTAGTTTGAAGCTTACCTCAGTGGCAAAATTCTTGATGCAGAGGAAGCAAATCGTGAGAATCTTAGTGAACACGAAAAAGCGCTTGAATATTCGGGGAATAAGCTAAATAGCTCTGATTATTCAAAAATCTTCGAATGAACACTTGAAAAATCACCGATTTGATCAGTAAATCAGATATAAGAATACACTGAGCGTTGATCCCGTATAGTTGGATTGGCGAGACCACACGCCAATAGCGGAAATATTGGAGAATTATTTTGCTCAATGGTAAATATTTGGCAGGGCGATCTTTTTGCCTATTTTGCAAAATTATTCAATAATTAAGAATTATTCAATAAAAAACGATCGATCTGGCTCTGCCACATTTAATTCTCTTGTAGAATGGCGTTCCACTTGTAATTTAGTGGGATTAAATGCATCTGAGAGCCCGTGTAATTGGGCGACGTGTCCCGATCGATAGTGTATTTTCTCATGATCAATTGGCATTTTTGACATATTATTTTGTTAAGATTTAAATTTTTTTTGCGTAAATATCTTTTATTTTTAGAGATCTATATAAATACATATTAGGTTTCATTGATTTGGACATAAAAAATTTAAATTTCCTATATATTAAAAGATAATGAAATAATATGTTAATGATTTGGAGAGGAAGAAAATGATGTGATTGAGAATAAAGTGGAGTAATTTTTAAAATATCTCCCCATTGTAAAGTCTGAAATATTTATGAAATATTTTATGATATGGAAGAGAATAAGATGATGTGACGCCAAATATTTAGAAGATGAATTATCCTGTGGAGATAAGTACAGCAATCAATGAGAATCTTGAATGAGCACTTTGAAAAAAGCGGCGAATATTGGGATAAGCTAAATAGCTCACGATTATTCAAAAATCTTGAATGAACACACGAAAAATCTCGAGGTTTGATTAATGATTCAGGATATAGGAATACCTTGAGCGTTCGGTCCACATAGATGGATTAGGGAATGAAAACGATCTTAAGGCGCAATACAAATAGATCGGTGTCATCCAATGAGGTTGGAGCGTTCGCCGTACTGTATTATTCTGTGATAAGTTGTTAAATTTATTGTATTATGAAATTTAGAAAGCTTCTTTAAAGCTTAAGTAAAGTCGCGCTCTTGTCATTCTGGCAATGACTTGGGCGTTTGTAGTACCAGTAAGTAATATTTCTTTAAAACTTAAATCGAAATTCAGTGAGGCTAAATCACCATAAGTCTACCGAAGCGATGGAAACATCATTCTGTGATCCCAGCTGAGTCATATCCATAAATCCATTCTGAAGGTGAAGTCCAGCGGTACTAAGCAAAACCATCTTGCGATTGCGGTTAGTCCGTAGTACGAAATGGACCGTAGATCGAGTCAAATATAGCGACAAAGGGAATCTATTTCTTTAAGGCTCCCCAGTTCGGGACCATCAAAGTCCAAGCGGTCTGAGTCCGTGAAACTAGGGCCATGTCGGTACAGTATAGAACTTCATATCGAAATCAAATCGGCTTCGAAGTCGAAGCTCCAAATCGAGCCGGTTCATTTTGACTCTGCTCGAGACCAAATCAGTCGACGACGAGATGCCATGGTAATCGATGGCGGCTTAGGGACTCATAGTTTGGACAATCAGTCTCTTAGATTTGATAATGAAAACACTGTACACTAAGGAATTTTTTCTATTGTGGGTTTATTTTGCCAACTTTCATAAATAATAAAAATTCTTCTTTGAATTACAATATTCTATATAAATATCTTACTTAAATAATTTATTTAAATAATGTAAAATTTTGACATAATTTAACATTATAAACATTAGTACAAAAATTAATATTTTAAACATGAACAAAAAAATTTAACATGTTAAATATTAATTTTTATATTAATATACCTATCATGATACACATTAACTTTAAAGTTTTAACATTATTAAAATATTAATATAAATAGTGAATAAATTTTTTAAAATTATTATAAAATAGAAAATAATATAAACTCATAACAAAATATTTGTGAAAGTAGGAAAAAAATTGATTTATGAATGTTAACAAAAAAGTGTGAAAATAAAATTGAGAATATACATGGTGGGTTCTTTTGCATATCCAACAAACGTGTATTGTGGTCGATATACATATCCACCGTATGTTACATGTGTCACTTGAAGTATGAAAAACTTTGTCAAATGGTCAATATACTTTGGCGTATGGAGCAATAGGTTCGGTATCATTCATGGCAATGCGTTCGGGTATTTAAATTCACTTTATATGACTTGAGATCGAACATATGTTTGATAAATTCATTATGCTTCCGCATCGTTTAAATGCGGTTGGTAAGTGTAAAGATGGAAAAAATTAGTGCCTTGGAAAATTTGGGTTGGATTTATATGTACCCATATGGTACATTTTAATAACTTGTACCATTTTTACATTGTAATTTGATATATATGAATATTAATGAGCGTTAATAAGCCGCGTCGTTAATGACATGGCCGTTCTGGATTCGAGGAAGTTACGGTTAAATTTAAACTTTTGTTCATTAATGGTTCATTAAGCTTTTTGTTCATTAATGGTTCATTAATGATCAAAAATATAAATAATACCATTTTATAAAATATTTTCGTCTTTTGATAGATTTTAGTTATCTGACAGATTTTAAAAAAAATTCGTTAATGTCAATTATATAATATTATATTATTTTTAACTTTTAGGTAGCATGTATCCGATTTGTTTAACGAATTTTGATCTGGCGTTCTAATTAATTGCATAGAATAATTTTAATGCAGCTTTTTAAATTTTCGATTATGCAATACCGAATAGATGCATTTTAGTAGCATCTGAAGATTAATGAATATTAATGAGCATTATCGTTAATGCATGTAACGTTGTCGACATTATCGTTACCCCAAATTAAAAACAACGAACAAGCTTTGCATTAATAGAAAAAACAGTACATAATAATTAAGCACCGATATGGCTTTGTTTAGCCTCAGTGCAAAACCCAACAAAAGTGAAAATACAAATATGAAAGAGCATGATACATACTAGCTACAACATTATTAGATCATAACGACCACTGAAAGAAGAAGAAAAAACTTAAGCACATATGAAGTCAGATGGGAGATTTTTTCCACATGTGTTAATGAGCAAGCTCAAAGAGATTGGAATGTTGATGTTAATTCCAAGAATATTAGCTTTCAAAGCTGTGCAAAGGCAAATAGCAGCTTCAAGATCCAAAAGCCCTCCAAGCACCGAGCAGCATTGGTGGTCCGGTGGGGTTCCAATGACTGTCCCTATATTATCACCAAGCAATTTGGCACATACCCCTAATTTAAGGGCATCCCTAGGGCATTTACCCTTAGTGTTTGAGCTATTTGGGCTAGGGTTAGGGTTTGGCTTGGGTACCACTGCTGGAGGATTATTGCAAACATAACAACTGCTTGCCAGGGTAAAAAGGACAAGATTAATGGTTAAGAAAAGAGCAGCTGATTTGGAGTTTCTTGAATCCATAGCTTAATTAAAATGTTGCGAGAAAATCCAGTGGTGGTTTTTGCAATGTTGGTTTGATGAAGATTTGATAACATTATTGGTGGTATATATTTATAGTGAAAGTTTAGATAGAGTTTGAGGGGAGGGAAAAGATTTATTACCAAGCATTAATATAGTGCTGAAATTGATCTGAGGGGAATTTTTATAAATGTCGTCAGTTGATCATTAGAGTTAGTCGGGGTTGACCGTATTGATCGAGCATTACTTGATGGCCGGAATTGACGTAAAAAGTCATAAATGTATCGAGGAGTATATATGTACTCATACTTAGGAGTACATTTATGCTACTTGCTTTAAACTCTACAAATTTCTCAGCGTTAAATTATATTTGTTATCGTTTTGTTCATCAATTCTTTTTAAAATACGTTTGTACATGTATGTATTAAAGCGTTCGAAGAAATTAAAAGCGAAAAAAGTTTGCGTAGTTCTTGTATTAAAGATGTTTATGCAATGCTTGCTTCTATTTAGGGGAACTAATAACTAATAAGGTTTATGGAGTGGTAACGAAACATTTGGATAGAGTAAGAAATGCATGTAAAGCAAGGCTGGCATAAGAGAATAGTAAATATTAGGCTAAATTTCATCCATGTACCTAAATTAGGGAAAATATTTTAAATAGATGCATGAGCGTTTTAACGCTTCGAATGAATCTTAAGTGGATGATTTTGATCACGAGCTTTTAGAAAATATTTTTTGACATTTAGACTCTACTATAACAGTAATGTTAAGGGCCAAAACAAGCAGCTTTTATATATATTCTGACTTTTATGGATTATTTTTTAAATATGAATACTTAATTGGGTTAATATTTAATACAAAAATCAATTTTAATTAATTAAATAAAAATAAATAAGCTAATTAAACTGACTACAGCACACATACAGCCGCTTCAATTAAAATTGTAACAAGCCAAACCCAAATCAAATGTCATGAGCAGCAGCACAGCAGTATGAAGCCGGAAAATCCAAGATTAGGGAGGCTCAGTTAATGCCCAAGCTTCATTTGACCAAAATCGATCTGGAATGGGTCCACATAATCAGTGAAGGTTGGGCTAGTCCCTTGAAGGGGTTCATGAGAGAAGAAGAGTATTTACAGAGCTTGCATTTCAATTCTCTGAGAATTGAAGAATGGTTCTTTAGTTAATATGTATCTTAAAATTACTGCTAACAACTGGTCTATAAGCATCATCTTTACGTAGTTCTGCTTGTAGTTTGATTATACATAACTACCATATTTGATGGACGGTTCATATAAAAGCAAGGGCATTTAAAAGGCATTTTACGTTTAACTTTTCGTTAAAAAGCTAACCGCGTTGCATACGATGTTTATGGGAGTGGTTGCATGCTACTTGAATTATGATGAAATCTGATTGCTTCATTTATAAACGCAATCTTCTGCAAAATTTATGCTTGCTCTAGAAATGGGACTTCGTCTCTTCACTATTGTTATGTCGATCGTCACTCCCCAAACATACAATTGGAGCTTCCGCTCCATCGAGGAAGAAGTGGTGTTGGGTGAGAGGGTAGGGCGAGGTGGGGTGTAAGATTTGATGGCGATTATTGTTTATTAATTAAATTGATTTTTGTATTAAGCGTTGGCCGATTAAGTGTTTGTTATTTAAAAATTATCCATAAAGTGTAATCTATATAAAATATCTATTTTGAAATTAAGTTTTATATTTATTATAGTGGAGTTGAAGTCTTAGCGTTTTTCAAAAATTCGGTGCAAGCTTCCTTTTGAGATCTTATTTAAAAGGTTGAAATATTTAGGTACCTATTTAAAATATTTTTTCTAATTTAGGTGCCTGAATGAAATTTAGCCTTCATATTATTGCATGAAGTTTTGGAAATTATTATCAGATTCGAATGGTGATATTGTACTTTAATTATGTTTTTTATGTGTTTGTTTATTAGGGTTGTTATTGGTTTGTGGATCAAGACAATAATTGGATCACAAAGTGCTTACCGTAGATAGTATTGTATTTTTGTGCAAGTAGTTTCTATAAGTGCAGAGCCAATAGCTGAATTAGCTACTTTAAAAATAAGCAATAGGAAATATAATAATATATATACAACCTTAAATAGTTCACATGAGTGAATAGGTCCGAAAGATGGTGTAAATCAGCAACGAACCAAAATTTTAATATAGAATATTTATTTTATCATTTAAAAAATAAAAATTTAATATGAATATTTATTTTGAAAATAATAGAAATAGATATTATATTATGAGTAGTGAAAGTAGAATCATTCCTCTATTATTGCCGGTGACAGTAAATGTGATATTGTTATACTTTCGTATCTAATACTCCATATTAGTGGAATACGACTAAATCCACACCGAAACAATGTTAAAAGATAATGAGATGATTATTTTGCCCTTAAATGAAACTTCTTCAAATACTACATTAACAAACATTGGGGGCAAAATAGTAATTTCACCCCATTTTTTTTTTACTGTTTTGAGTGTGACTTTAGCTCGTGGTAATTAGTAACTGTTATAATATCATCAAAAAAGTAACTATCAATATTAGTTCATGAACTTCAAAAGGATTTAGTACATCATCTAGATAGATATGAAGTTGTAAAATAATGACCATTGCGGTAATTAGTAATCACACAACTTATTGCACTTAATGACATAAAAAAGCGATTCAATTAAAGTTGGAGTTGCTTAAATTTAGCTGAATTATCAAAATGTATTATCTTATAATTTTAGCGAATTATTAGCACCCTATCTCCGTGTCGGGTGACCAAAATATTATGCTTAGAGTTTATTAAATAATCGAATAATTAAATAATCAGTATTAATTTATCGAGGTTTATATTGTAGTTGATAATTGCAAAATCTTAGAGAATTTATTAAATGATTGAGTATTAATTTGGTGAGAGCTTAAGTAGATGATAAATGTGAAAAAAATTCAAGCACCATCAGAGGTAGGAATTTGGTCAAAAATATATCTTTGAGAGTTAAATTAAAAATCGGTATTAATTTATCGAAACTTTATTATCTTAGAGAATTTATTAAATAATCGAGTTTTAAAAAATAGTAAAAAAAAAATAGTAACATTGTGCGGCATTAATATTCTGAGTGAATTATACGCGGAAGCTCTTTATATATAACAATAGATACATACTCTGTTCATTTCATGAAGCCTATCTAGTTTTGTATTTTGATAGTTTTTTAATACATGCTATATTATAATGTTTATACAGGCTATATAACAAATGATCTTACATTCGTTTACATTCTTGTCTTTTTAGGTCAATTTTTTTTATTTCAAATTCTTTGTCTTTAGCGCGAGAAAATTGTGATTCTCGTTTTCAATAACTTTTGTTCTTTCATAGGTTTTTCTTGTGTCTTTAGCGTTAGCTACGTTAATTAAGAAATAATTAAGAATGAAGTACATTTACCTATATCTCATGTCGATAACTAAAGCAACAATTAATAGTATAACTTTTGAATACATTAAGTAGGGGCTTAAAAGGAAGCTTAATGAAAGCATTAGATTTGGAATTACAAGAGTAATGATTATTTAGAAACAAAAAAATTTTGCTAGGATGTCAAGTAAAAAAACGTAGGGAGTATTAAATTATCAACCAACCAATAATATAGTTTCAACTAATTATCATTCTACATTTTCAATGTATTTTTTAACTAATTTTTTATTTTCTTAATTTATGTATAAATAGTTAGGAAGACAACTAAAAAAGAATTGAGGAAGTAGTATTTTTAGTGTAATTTGCTAATCACATACGGAGTATGTGATTATTGTTTGATTCAAATCATCAAAAGTTACTTATTAAAATTATAAATGTATTGATTATGATCATTGGAAAACAAAACTAGACCTGTCAACAAAATCAGTCATGCCCTCCAACTTTAAGAGTTTCTTGTTAATTAGATTCAATCGTCTTTGTCTCATTGAGTAGAGTAATAAATTACAATAGGTATCTATTAATGTGAAATGTTAGGAGTTTGTAACTAATCATTCTGAATTTATTAAATTAGAGTAATAATGGTGTACAAATTTGCAGTCTTTGGTAGAAAATGCTGTATTTATAACTTTTGATTGTCAATCTAATCCCCATCAATTTTAGACTGTTGAAGATAATTTATGGGACAATGTACTAAGCGGTTATATACACATCCAAATAGTGTTGGGTTTAGAAATGAAATGACTATTTTGCCCCCCTTATTTACAAGTGTAGTAGTTAGGAAGTTTCATTAAGGGCAAAATTGTCATTTTACTAAAAATTACTTTAAGAGTTTCTTGTTAATTACTATACACACACCCAAATAGTGAATTTTGAAGAATGATAATTTTGTCGCTTAATGAAGCTTGCAACTCTTACTACATTGCGAATAGGGGCAATAGTCATTTAAATGCAAAATCAACTGTGGTTGGCGTGTGTATATGACCTAGGTCGAGCCTGACTTGCAGAATCTGTAGGTTTGTTTTACTTGGACAATATTATTTTTTAGTAATATATTTCAATAAAAGATTATCGGATCGATTCGTTTAACGATCCAGAGTGATATATTTATCAATTTAAGCCTATTTCAAAACAATTTAGGATTTATTTTCGATTTGGGTTTATACTTGGCGATTCGGATCATGATTTCGAATCAAACCAATTTTAGTTTACAGTAACTATCCTACATTATAGACGAGTTATACTATCACACTATACATAAAAATAAGAAGTCTCACTTTAGGTGGAAGCGACCTTATCTGTAGGAATGGTAAACTTTGGTGAAGAATGGCGTTTTTGCGCTTTGTGAAGCTACCAGCTACTTCTGACACGAATGAGAGCTGAAATAGTTATTTGTGGCTGCTTGTTATTTGGGGTGTCTGGCATAGTTCAGCTTTAAGTGGGTGTGGAAACAAGCGCAAAAATAACCAAGTTGATGAAGTATGCGATCCTGTAACTTGAATTTCATGAGTTCAGTCCTTACATCACTCCACTTGTAGTGGGAAAATTGAAACAACCTTAATGAGCTGAAGCAAGAATGTCTAACAGAAGCAATTTGTACAAAAATCCTTCTTACACATACAATAGACACTTAAATCTCAACTCTGTTATTCAAAATCTTAATGGTACAATTTCCTTTTTTTATTTTATTGATTCAATTAATTTCATAATTATGATTGTTTCTTTTCATTTTTTAATTTAATTTAATTTTATAGTTTATTGATTTAATTTAATTTTTTTTATAGTTTATTGATTTAATCAATATGATATGATGACTATGTTTGGAATTAGTTATCACATTTCATAAATAGGTAGGGTTTTTGTTGTTGTTGACATTTAGTTATTGAAAATATTAGAGGTGCAATTTAGATATTTTTTTCTTAGTTTATTGATTCAATCAATTTGAGAATTATGTTTCAGAATAATTGTCATGTTTCGTTTCCCACGTAATTAGGGTTTCTGTTTGTTTATTTCGCTTAGCGTACAATGTTGTTGCCGGGAATGCACCTCCACCAACCGACGAACAGTTTCCTGTTGCGTCTGGTGGTTCTAGAAAACGCGTACCCCAGAAACGCCATCAAGAATGTAAATTGCCCCAGGTTGAAGGAACAGAAGAGGCTTGTTTTAGTGACAAGCCGATGTCTCATCACGAATACATTGAGAAGCGGAGGTTGTTTTCTACTCCCTTGTTTCAAAAAGATTGTCTTGTTTTGTATTTTGATGGCTGGATTATTAAGTTTTGTATGGGAATGTTTTTGCATATGCTGATAATATTTGACGAAAATATATGGAATGATAATAGTTTCAACGTGATTTACTATTAACATGATAATTTGGATTCAAATCAAAGTTATCTATGTCAATGGAGGGGGGAAAGTTTGTTAATTTTGAAAATCAAACTAGCGTATCTCTTTTGGGATGGAGGAAGTACACATTACCTTCTGAAATTAGTTCATTGGCCTGACGTTGTATTGGGCGCCTCATCTTGTAGCTGATTTTTCCATTTTGGTCTCGTGGTTAACAGGAAGGAGATTGATTATTCTAAGCCATATGAAGAGCTAAGTGCAGACATGTTGGTAACACCAAAGGTTCTTTCAAGAATTGAATGTAGTTTGATTTGGTTTAATTTACGTTTTTGCCACTAAAATGTCTACTGAAATGGTCATACAGGAAGGTTCGGCTTTAAATTTAGTAGCATATGAAAGTAAGTCATCTGCACTAGTGAACTCGGTATATTTATGTATACATGTGTTTGTTTGCATGAAATTTGGGAAGTGGTGATCAGGAGTAATGAGTTTGTTAAATTGAGAACATTTGCATTTAAAATGGTATTTGTTTGTGCGTACTGTTTAATTGGGTGGATCTGTAAAGGAAAAAGATAGTTGGTAAATGATGACTTGATCCTTCTATTGACTTGAAAATTCTCCAACTCCCCTTTGGTAAAACTTGAAGGGCTTGAATTGCAACTGCTAGATCTGCATCTAGTCATCGTCATACTGTAAAAATCACCATGCCTACCCTTCTGAATACTTATGAAAAGACAATTGAAATTTTTATGCATGTTTGTTTAGGATATATGCCTTCCTTTTGTTGAGCTTACATTGTTCTTCCATGTGTTACTAGATTTCCCACTGGTATTTTCTATTTATTCTGGTCCGGTATTTTTATATCATGTGGACCCATAATCAATGTAGGTTATGTTTGTTTCTACTCACATTAAATGCAGGCGATACAAGTAGTAGTTCTGAACATGAAGGCAAGCCAGACAAAGTCATTGGTTGGGGAGGCCAAGTAGATATAGCAGATGGAAAACAGAATCCTTCTACATCTGGTTTGCCTCAGTCTATGAAATCATGCATCCCCCCTATGTAATTCTAACGTTATAGTGTACATCATAACCACTCGAGTTCTTATTAATATAGTATACCAGTATAAA
The DNA here is from genome assembly GCA_019722365.1 of Lithospermum erythrorhizon. Taxonomy (NCBI): domain Eukaryota; kingdom Viridiplantae; phylum Streptophyta; class Magnoliopsida; order Boraginales; family Boraginaceae; genus Lithospermum; species Lithospermum erythrorhizon. The sequence goes on along the minus strand of JADFUC010000852.1, from coordinate 415,900 downwards.
CTGTGAAGCTTCTTACAACTTTTTAAACTCCATTGTTCTCCTAGATTTAGTTACGATTCTTCTCATAATTTGCATTATTTTTCTCGTATGTAGGATGCTCAAATGATGTTGACGTAGTGAAGTCACAGATTGAGCAGCGCTTTCCACTTCCAGGAGAGCCTATTTGTGTGGTGTGTGGGAAGTATGGAGAATATATTTGTAATGAGGTGATCGCTGCTGAACTTCTGACCAAGAATTCTTGTTTACAATAGTTTTTTTCATAATCTTAGCTACCATATTGCTTTGTGTATAGACGGAAGACGATGTTTGCAGCATAGATTGCAAAAATGAGATTTTGGAAAACCTTAAAGTCCATGAGGTGCTGGTTTTGTTTATTTCCTCTTACTGGTACACAAGTCAAGCTTTGTTGAAAACATATTAAAGATCTCTTTTACAATATATCCAGGAGCCATGTAGCATCCAAACTTTTACAGGGTCTTTAGAGTCCTCTGTAGAAGTACATGAAGTTGGAGGTGACACTTGGGACTATAACCGTCATTGCTGGACAAAGAAAATATCAAGCCTTTGTGCCTATGAATGGTTAGTATGGCTGAAACATAGTTGTCATATGAATTTTTCTGATGGCAAAGATGAAGTTGTAGACAGCGTGAAACCTGATAGACCTTAAGAATTCTGGATTTTTTTTGCAATGTCTTTTGAATGGTTTAGGTGGAATGATTTGCGCAGTCGTCTTTCATGACCTTTTATTGAATCTCTGCTTTGAGAAATGTACTTATCAGTTTGTGGTCATTTTAGTTGGAAATGTCAGAGGCCTGGCCACCTTGCTGCAGATTGTTTGGTGGCGACTTCTAGCTGTCAACCCTTATCTGCTGTTGAATCATTCAAGCAGGTTCTTTCAAGTCTTATCTGACTTAGTATAATAATGTTGTAATGCTTGCAGTTTCTATAGGGATGTTATAGTATTTTTCTGAGCTAAGCCCATATTCATTATGCAGGCAGCAGAACTTGAAGGTAGATCTAGTTCCATACCTAGAAATCTCCTTGAATTGTACAAAAGGTACAGTTTAAGTAGGCATGTGTCTTTCCTCTAGAAGTGTCTGAACTTGCTTAGTTTCTTGTTAGATTCATAGAATCATTAATATTAATCTTCATAAGATAATGTATGGGTTATCCATAGAAAAGGGTGTCTATCTGCACTGGGAATTTGTAGCAATACCTATATCACCCTCATGGATCGGATGGTTGCCTCAAATTCTAGGAATTCTAAAATATTCCATTGAATTGATATGTGCTATCCTTTGCAAATTCCTGTATTTGTGGAAACAAAGATAGAAATTGGCTCTATATTATTTAATTATTTTGGACCTTTTCAATGGGATACAATAGACCCAAAGGTGATCTATCTCTTCTTCTCATGCATTAGGTTGCCCTTTCTATTTACATGTTGCACTCTTTTTTTATCATCTATTCTCTAGTTCATTTCCCCCCTTAAAATTCTGCAGATGCCACCAAATTGGGAAAAATTGGCTTACGGCAAAGTGCAATATATGTCGACTGTCAACAACTTTAGCCACATGCATTAAATGCAGTAATACCTTCTGCGACAGGTGAGTACATTGAGTGGAGCTTTATTATATTATTCCTGTTCGAGTAATACATGTTTACTTCTACCCAGTAGATTTTATGTCTTGTGTTATCACTCCATATTCTTAAAATAATTTGAGGAGCCTTGGGTTTAGCAATTGTAGATATAACTCATGGGTCTGTAAGTTTGTTTGCCCTTTGGTAGTCTACATATTTGGTGTTCACTTTCTGAAATAGACCTTATTTATGTCCTCCGATGTTTATTTCGCTATAGTTCTGAGAGATGATGAAGTTTTTTTTTTTTTTTAAATATTCTCTTAGTTATAATATAGAGCTTCCCCATATTTCAGAGTAGTTTCAATTCACAACAAGTTGAAAGCACAAACTACAATTTGCTAATGTAAGAACATTAATGGATTAGTAAAGTCAAGGGGCATCTTTCTGCACCTGGTAATTGATGTATGAAGGACATATGATCAGATTATAATTTTAAATTTCTTGAGTTTACTTGCAATGCAATCCAACTCTTCAAAACTCTACAGTACAGGTCACTTGAGTCAGCATATTACAGCAAACCCTTCCCATCAAGAATTCTACTCTTATAAACTCAAGCGATTGGTAAGATATCATTTTCGTATCTGGTATCTTGGGTACTATGTTTTTTGTAGGTTTATTATAAACGTTTTTTTGTATGTTGAAACCTTACTGATGTAGTAATGAATTAAAAGGAATATTAGGGAGAAATGATGCTAAGTTGAACTAGAACAATGACACACGACTTATTTCGTGTCATTGGTAAGGAGCTATTCTCACAGTAATCCACTTGAGTTCTTTGTATTCTTGTCACAAACTATCATCTTATTGTTAAACTCCAGCTGTCCAGCTGAAGCACTAAAACTTTTTTATACTTTAGGTATCGAACCTTTCGATAGACAAAAAAAGTAGCAGAAAGTTATTAAATTAGTCAGAGTTACTCATTTTATGAGTAGATCGGTTTGATCAGAAGTGTCTCACTCCGAAAGGTAAATCAGACTCACAAAGTGAAAGTTAAAGTCAGAACCGAAAATTTCTCCCCAATTATCGTCTATAATAACAACAATAACATGCGTGCTGCTCAAAGAGGCTCATAGCGTAAAAGCGGGGTAAAGGAATTCGGGGGATCGGCCACCATGACTCATGTGATAACCCAGAGAGGTTGTTTCGGGTGTTCCAACATGAAGTGCACGACCATCTACTACTTCACAATAGAAAAGAAGTGTAGGTAGTGTAATGAGCCATTTTGATTTATTCCTTTATACCCTAGGGCCTTAGAACATAAATTTTTTGACTCCAGAGTGCATGGAAACTCCCAATTACAATCACAATACTTTCTTTCATCTTACAACACAATCTTACAAGGCATATAGATCAGGAATTCTATTGAAAACGATGGACAGCAATGATAACACAAGATTTCGGAAAATCTAGTAATGTTAGTTTGACTCCTTGAAGTGGGAAGTTCCTTGTCTGAAGCTTTTTTTGTCCATATGATTTTTCATTTTTTTCTCCCTTTTTGAAATGTGTTAATTTATTGCTCATGTTCGCTTGGATAGGTGAAGTGCTGCAAATCAACATGTAAGGTCACTGATATCAAGGATCTATTAGCTTGTCATTATTGCTTCAACAAGGCATTTGATAAGTTCTACGATATGTATTCCGCAACTTGGTATAGCATTTTTCTCCTTTTGACTGTTCTCCCTCATATCTTGTACAGCAGGTTGTTTGTGCTAGTAATGTTCTCCATTCTAAATTAGTCACATTGATGTAAACTATGTAACTGGCTATTGCCAGGAATTGCAGTCTCTGCAAGTATTTTCCCCAGAATTTTGAAGCATCTGAACTTTCTTTCATTGCGTTGACTCGACTATATTTATGTTATTAATAATGCACCTTATAAATTCCATACCATATTCATGTTTATTGAAGTGTCCAATACTGATGTTTTAAATGTAGGAAAGCAGCTGGATTCTCAATCATCTGGAACTCCATCTGCTGCGAGGATCACTTTGAATGGTTAGATACCCCACCCATAAAACCCCCTTTCTATGTCGATATGTCTTTGTGATTACATTGTGCCACACATTTCTGCAGGCACAGGATAAATTGTCCAAGTGCAGGTGTTGAAGATAGTGCTTATATTGTTAGGAAAGATGGTCCACACAAGAGACAGATCCAGCTGAGTAATTTTATCTTCTGAGGAGATGCCTACTCTCTTGATAGATAAGTTGGTACTCGACACATGCCAGGAAACTACTACCTCCTTCCCATAAAATTTAAGAGACAATATATTTAATACTAAAACATATATGAACATTGGTCAAATGGGACAAAATGTATAAAGTGTGAAAGTATACAGGCTTCATGGGAAGGAGGGAGTATAATTTATGCTTGCACTAGTATCTTACATGACATTCCTATCAATACTAATTAAAGTTATAATTTATGCTATCAAATAAGAAAGAAAGAAAAATGGGTTGCCTCATGAATTAACGTTTCATTTCTATAAATTTAAAAATAAGATATTCATATTTGTATATGTATGAATATTGGCATATACTAGCTAGTTAGTTATATAATCTTGCAATAATAGTAATAGGTGACACTAAAAACACCAGTAATGTTCTCATCATGATAATAACTAATAAGTAATAACCCACAAGCCGCTTTAAGAAGAAACTATAAATAACAAGCGACAAATATTGATTTCTGAAGGTTACCGTTCAAGTTCATTACACCAATATAATGAAAATAAATAAGTTTGTGCTACATTGATGATGTAGTGACTGTTTTGTTCATAGTTAAAGACACCATAATTTGATATTTGACACTATTTTCTAGAGCAAATTTGTGTCCTACATTTTGTATTTCATGATATAACGTTGTAACACAACCGGTACTACTATATCTGCTCCACCTTGCCATATTTGTATTGTGCCTTCACTGCCAGAAATGGATTCTCATCAAGGTCAAGTTCCAAACTCCCATTCTTCAAATTCAACAAAATAATCATTTTTGATTATTTGATGATGTTTAATTATGGATAAAATAATCATTTTTTCCTTATTTTTCACTATTCCAATGTACATATAGTGTAGAGTGTAGACTCTGCAAAACAGGTAATATTATAATATCAACACTGTAACAGTGGCATCAATGGATAAAAATACTATTTTATTCCTAAATGAAACTTTCCAAACAACTGCACTTACAAATTGGGACATCAACTTACAAGTAGGGGCATCATTCCTTATAATATAATACTTTCACTATTTAAAAAATAATATTCCTTTCGATTTTATTTAAGTGATCATGTAATAAAAGAATTTCTTCTTATTATAATAGATTCTTTTCGTTTATCAATCTATTGTTTTTACATTGAAATTTATTTATCTCTTAATGTGCTCTCTATTAATTGATTACTTTTATATAAACAAATTATCACAATCGATGATTATCTTAATAAAATCACATTTCTTATAAATGATGAATAAACGAGAGATAGATGGAGTATTTGGGTGTGAATTTAGTAGCTCAGCACCAAAAACATTATTTGTTATGGAAATAAATGGTTAAACTCTTATAAAGAATGATCTAAATAGGTAATTAAAAAAAAGTTTTAATATCAATTGAGACATATCACGATTAACTATATGATATCCAGCATTGGTATTTGATATCTGCTTGCTTCAAAATAGTGTTGGGGTTGGGTATGAAATATTATTTATACATAACATTTGCGAGTGTAGTCTTAGAAGTTTCATTAAAAACCGAAATTGTCATTCATGCAAAATTACTTATTTTGGTGTGTATAGTGTTACTTAGCATTGGAGAAAGGCTGTTCATTTTCCATATAATTAGGACAATGAAAATTCCATGGTCTCCCTCTTCCTTAAACCCCTAAACCTCAACTTCCAAATTGCCCACTTCACCCACAACCTCAAGCACCACATATTGACAAGAGCAATGAGCTCGTCTTCTCAGCAATGCATTTTCCAGCTCAGACTTAACCCACTTTCAGGTGACTCTGAATGGGTTGTCATTCAAGAAAATGATGAACAACAACCTCCCAAGCAACCCCTTCTTGCTGCTACTTCTTACCTTGATATGCTCAATGATTCCTCAAGAAACAAGGCTTTTAGGGATGCTATTGATAAGACTATTACTAAGCCTTGCCATGTTCTTGACATTGGGTATTTAATTCTGTAGTTTTTTTTGTTTTGTTTTTGTTTTTTGAGTTAATCGAATAGCCTAGTGATAAAAGGGCTCTTGTTAGTGACCAGAACGTCTAGTTCCAAACTCAACTCATCGCTAATTATCAAATAATAATAATAATAATAATAAATTGTGTAGGTTTTTACTGGTTTTGTAGATGAAGTTATTAAGGGTTGATATTTTGGATTGAAACAATGCCCTGTAATTGATATTGGGTATTTAATTCTGTATTGTTTTACTAGTTTTGTAGAAAAGTGATTAAAGATTGCTCTTTTGGGTGGAAGCATTGGCATGTTATTGATATTGGGTATTTAATTCTGTATTTTTTTACTAGTTTTGTAGAAAAGTAATTAAAGATTGGTCTTTTGGGTTGAAGCATTGACATGTTATTGATAGTTGGTATTTAATTCTATATTTTTTTGACTAGTTTGATAGGAAAGTGATTAAAGATTGCTCTTTTGGATTGAGTTTTGCAATGTTCTTAAAATTAGTTATTAAATTCTGAGGTTTTGTACTAGTTTCATAGGTGAAGTGATTAAATATTTCTCTTTTGGATTGAAGCATTGCCATGTTCTTAATATTGGGTTAGTAATTTTATATTTTTCAAATGATTTTATAAATAAAGTGATTAAAAATGCATTTTTTGGGTTTGTCTACTGTTATATCTGGTTATGGCAACAGGATATCGTCAATTTTGGATTTAAGGTTAAAGATGTTCTTTTTTTGTTGGGAGGTGTTTGGTGTTTAATTTCCAATTGATGTAGCGTGCAATTAGGAGGCTGCAGGGTTGTGATCTGATCAACTTAGTTTCATATCGTTGAGTATATTATAATTGTTAGTGATTGAAGTTATGGTTACGAAACGTCATTTCAGTGCTGGAACTGGCTTATTGTCTATGATGGCAGCCCGAGCAATGAGGCTAGGTGATATGACAGTTGGCTCTGGTTCCAAGGGTATGGTAACAGCATGTGAATCTTACCTTCCCATGGTAAAGTTGATGAGGAAGGTATTGCGTACTAATAATATGGAAAGACATATTCGTATTTTTAACAAGAGATCGGATGAAGTAGAGGTTGGGGTAGATGTCCCTTCACGTGCCGATGTTCTTGTAAGTTCTTTAATCTCTTATTTGGCATTAAAGAATTTTGGTTTTATGCTCCTCTAATAACCCTTTGACCTTTGATAACCTTTTGTTGAGCTTTATATAGATATATCTTCTTTATGTGAAGTGAGGTGTCGGCCTTTTGTAGTGGTATAATTTGTACCACAAAATTCGATAAGAATGGCCTTCAATAATTTCCAGAATGCTTCCAGATACTGACAGGACTCTTGATGAAGGCATTTAATCAAGTTGCTGTTAGATACATTGTATTTATGACGCAACTCACTTAGAAGAAAAAAACTTTACCCAGAAATATTTTATAGAGCATAATAGGGTATAAGAAATCTGTATCGCCTTGCCCTCCAAGATAGAAAGAGTATGATATAAGCTTTGTAGACAAGGAAATCTCCAAGGCACCCAAAATTTGTAGTTTTTCTATATTTATATCTTGTTATCCATTCCTTAAACTTTTTGCAATGTCAAACATCCCTAACAGAAAGGGGTGGAGGGAGTATTAATAACCCAACTGATCCATTCCATAATATTTAAACTTATACCTGGATGCAGGTGAGTGAGATACTTGACTCAGAGTTGTTGGGTGAGGGACTAATTCCAACTCTTCAGCACGCCCATGAGAAGCTGTTGGTAGAAAATCCGCTGACTGTTCCTTACCGAGCAACAGTGTTTGGACAGGTGATTTGAATGTGTCAATACTATTTACAATGTAATCATAGATATGATTGTATTCTTTTGTGTTATTAGATTCTTGGATGTACGTCTTTTCTTAGTCATGTAACTACCTATTTATCTATATGTGTATCTATCCTTCTTGTAGGTGTTGTGAATAAATAAGTCCAGGGATATATTTTGCATTGTTTTCTTTATTTTCATGAATAGAAGCTGGTGGATGTTTTGTGGACTTAGGATGGTTATGAATAAATTTTGTTTTCCTTTTTTTTCACCTTCTCAGTTGGTAGAGAACACATATTTGCGGAGGCTGCATGATTTATATAATAATGAGTCAGAAGTATTGGATGAGATTAAACTCGTTCCAAAAGGGATGGGCAACATTTTAAGCGTTAAAAGGAGACAGTACGCCATGCACTGTGATGCAATTACCAAAGAAGTGAAACTGGTAAAGATGCATTACATACATTACAGTTGCTAAAGATTTGAACAGTAGATAAAACCCTTCTCAAGTTCACTGTTACATTCAGCTCTCAGAACCCTTCAAAATTTTTGATTTCGAGTTCTGGAAAAGGCCAGAGAGTTGTAGAGAAACTGAACTGTGCATCAAGGCTGTTAGTGATGGGAATGTTCATGCTGTTATCTCATGGTATATGTCTCACTTCAGACCTAATGGTGACATCTATTTCCTTATATTTGCTCAGCTACAATGTTTTTTGCTGCTTTGAAGGTGGATTCTTCAACTTGATAGTGAAGCAACAATCTTTTATTCAACCGCACCAAACTGGATAAATATTCCAACTATTGAAAATGAGTTAGTTGCAAGCCTTCCAGGTATTGACATCCAGAACAATATACATGTTCATCTATGAATTGAAATGTCTTCTTTGTCCTTGATTCAAAAGAAATTAACAAAATTGGATGAGAACCTAAGCATCATTGGTAATGAAAAAAGAACTTTTGATATGTTAGATACCTATTTGGCTTTCCTCGCGTAAATTGAATGATTCCTATTAGTTCTTCTCATCTTATTTTTTCTCCTGGATTTACAGTGATAAATAACTTGCTTATTACTGTGTAGGAGCTCAGTATTGGTGTGACCATTGGAAGCAATGTGTATGGTTCATCCCGAAAGATGGCTTGCCGGTGCATAAGAATCATGATGTCTATTTACAAGCGACACACACTGCTACCAGCATCTCATATGAGGTTAAGACTTCACCCCAGAAAATGGACTTTGAACAATATAGCCTTTGTACTGAAGATTGTCAGGTCTTCCTTTCGCCAGAAAGAATTGCAATATATGGGGATAGCAGTTGGAGGTGTTTAATGTTAAAATCAATCAAGAATGCTGTAAGATTCTTCATCACTTGCCTAAATGATTTCAACCTTGGTTCTGCTGTTTAGAACAAATTGTTAAATTTTCTTGTAGTTCCAACTTCCAAGCATTCCATGGGATCACTTTTGTTTTTCAACTCTGAAACCTCGTCTTTTCTTGGAACTTATTTTGTGCAGGTTCAGCACATGGATGATCCTCTATGTGTTGTGGCCGATGATAGCATTTTCTTGGCAGTTGCTGTTGCCAGTCTTTCCAAGACTTCTAAATTAATAACTTTATTCCCAGATCTGAGACGGAAGGGTATTGAATATTTGCGTTCAGTATCTGATGCAAATGGTTTCTCTATAGATCGTGTAGAAATAGCAACTATAAAGAACCTACTGTTGACCATGTCTAATTCAAATCAAAGAAAGGTAAGCAGAACAAAATGCAGATGGCATACTGATCTCTTTTCTTCAAGGGCACTGTCTTTCTGCATAGTAACAACTACCTTGCTCCTTATGACTAATCTCTATTTGTAAATTATTTGGATTTATGATCTGGTATCCATGCTCTTCTTGCAGATCGACCTTTTGATTGGAGAACCCTTCTATAGTGGAATTGAAAATATGCTACCATGGCAAAATCTGCGCTTCTGGTAGATAATTCTTTCTACCATACATGTGTAATATACTTTAGTGTAAGGTGATGACATGCTTATACTATCCTTCTTAAAACAATTTATCAATTATAGGTAGCACAAGAATCACAAACATATTGAGATTTAGATGATAACTTCTGCTATAATTCTCTTTTAGCTCAAGAACCTAACAATTGAACAATCCCCGACTGCTACTAAGGATTAAAATATAAGTTTTTGTTCCGTAAGGGTTCCTGCCACCTAACATTTTGAGCATGCAGTATCAATTGTTTCCATTTTCCTTAATGAAATTATAAAGAAATAATAACAAATTTATTAAATATGGAAGAGTAGGAGACTATATAAAAGGCCTAGAGTTTATGGGTTTAACGGAGAGATGAATGGAGACGTCGTATCAAAATAGCCGACCCCACTTACTTAGATAAGGCTTACTTTAGTTTGGTTTTAGAAGAGTAGGAAATCCATTGAAAACTCTACCAATGGATAGTATTTTAAAAGTACTTTACTATGGTCTTGATAATTTTCATCGCATTAGAAGTTAGAAGTGTCAATAAAGAAATCAGCTTTGTTATGTTTGATCTCCAAAAGGAAATTGTGACGATCTGGTACAAATTGAGAGAGTGTACCTTCGTAAGGATTCTATAAATTGTATACTGAATTTCTTTCCCCCAATTTTATCGTCAGAAGAGTCCTAGGTTATTTAGATCAAAATAATCGAACAGTTCATCTCAATTGTTTGTTTACTTGTCATTTTTATGTGCTGGGTTGTTCATATCTATAGTCATTGCTTCTAATATCAGCCTTGTATGTAGGAAAGAGAGAACTCTGTTGGATCCTATCCTGTCGAAGGATGCCAAAATTATGCCTTGTAAAGGAATTCTAAGGGCATGTGCAATGTGCCTCCCTGTAAGTTTAGATTTATATCACCGTACACTTTTTTCTGTAACCAGTGTCTATATAAATCAGCTTCAATCTTTCATAGGATCTCTGGAGAAGCCGTTGTTATCTGCAAGAAATTGAAGGCTTTAATCACTCAGTCGTCAATAGTACTCTTGGAGCTTGTGGTGGATTACCCGAAGGAGAAGAAAGTCCTTGGTTAGCTTTTCCCGTCTGGCAGTGTGGAAGCATCAAGGTAATTTGTGCTACAACATTTTGGTAAATGAAGGTTTTACCTGATAATGCAAAATGACTACTGTCCAATACATTCTGTTGATGTGTGATAAATCATCTCAGATGCTCAGTGATATAACTACTGTCCTGGAGTTCGATTTAATGAAACCGATGACAGCATGTTCTGGAAACATCGAGGTATGTAGTCCCCATTCGCTCGTATCGTAGTTGTAGAAATGTTGCTCCTGAGAATATCATTACAGGTTGAATTTACTGAATCTGGCATGTGCCATGGAATTGTCATGTGGATCGATTGGGTGATGGATGCCAAGAACACGATTATGTACTCAACCGGTCCTGGTATGTTATTTGTCAATACATTACTAAAGCGGGATTCAGTGAGATTCTCACTTAATAGTCACCAATGTGCAACAGATAAAAGACATTTTAAGCAAGGGGTGAAGCTATTGGAGAGACCTGTAGTTGTCAGAAGTCGAAAATCTACTGGTAATGCAGGATTTTGTTCAGCGAAGATTGCGACATCATTTGATCCTTCTATTGGAGACCTCAGTATAGTGTATGCATTTTCAGAAGAATGAAGAGCACAGATACATCACCTAACTCTTTTTTTCATTGTTGTATGAAAATGAAAACAAAATTGTTTACATTGGGTCGATTTGGAAGTCATTTTCTTCTATGAAAATGGAAACAAAATTGGGTTTTATTTGTTGTTTCTAATTTTGTTTATCTTGATTGTTAATTCACTATAACTAATACTCTAATTGTGCTCTTTTTTATATGGCCAAAGGTAAAAAGTGTACAAGGCACCCCTTTATATGTCTTGTACAAACTCCTCCAATGAAACAACATAAATGTTATGTTCGGTGAAATAAAATGTTACGTTTGATTATTCATGTTTAAAAAATCTCATTTTTTGAAGTGGTGTTAACTTTTCTTTTGATTCGCTTATTCCGAAGTCATGTACGTGTTACAATAACTCTTCATACATGTTTTTTCTATGTTATATATGAACTTTTTTTTATGTTGTCACCCCAAAATCCCGTCATCTTATGCTTTGCATATTATTATATCGCTTTGAAAACAATTGATTAAATAGAGCAATCATTCAATTGAGAAGATTCCAAGAAATTTCCTAAACAAATTATACACTTCTAACATAATAAAATTACTCGAGATATCATCCAAATAGAGAAGATTCCAAGAAATTTCCTGACCAAAATTTAGGTCCATCTCACTGTCTTGTTGCAAAAATCTTATATATGTTTCGAATTAGCTATCCTCTATTGGTGAAATAATTATCGAAATAGTCCTCAATAGTGATACTAAGTTGTATTTTGGTCTTGATAATATTCTGAAGTAACGGTTTAGTCATATTATATGAAAGTTATCTTTGATCACGGCCCAATATTTCCATTTAATCTTAACACTTGAAGTTGCAGTTTTGTCCTGTAAGCTGGCAAAGTTGCGCTTTGGTCAAAAAAGTAGCATCTAATCTCGGGGATGTTTAGATTTTACCGGGATGTTTAGATTTAGGAAGCTGGTTTGGGGGCCAAAGTGCAGCTTTTTGATGGCTGCTGCTAAGGGGCTACTTCTTTATGATATATTATTAGGGATCGAAATGCGAGCATTGTAGATTTATCGGAGGCAGGTACACAATTTTCTCTATATTGATACTCTTGAGGGCCCTATATGTACCAATCTCTACCTACATTACACTAGTTAGGTATTTATATACGTAACCTAAAGAAGATATTATTAAATCACATGATACATTTTAAAAGATTTGTCTACTTTTAATTTTTGATAGTTTTAATTTTTAAGTTTGTTAAATATATTTTGTTTTGTGTTGTATAATATTTTGTAGAAAACTATAATAAATATATTTCAAATTCTTCGAATTTGATATATTTTTCGTGAATATTATCTGTATGAACAAAAATATTTAAGATCAAACTTGAAAAATTCAATATCAAAAAAAATCAAAATGTGATTTTAAAAAGGAGAAAGTACTTATTTTTGTAACAAATATAATGAAATCAGTTTAGTGAAGAATATAACATTATTCATGATCTCCAAAGTTTTGTAAGAATATATATAATGGTATTAGTTAGTTAAGAATATAACAATATTTATAAATTTGAAAAGTCACTATTATTACAAATAATCACTTAAAAGACTTTCACTTAGACAACACTAGAAAAAACGTCGACCAAGAAACACTTAGAAGACGTACACTTTTTTGTGTCGTTCAATATTATTTTAAGAGTCGTCCAAGTATTTTTTATAATAGTATAAATTAATAAGAATTAATTAAAATGAATTGAAGTGAATATTAGCTTATTTGGCAACATATGTAACTAACATTTGGATCTCTCTTTATTGTCTACTCGTGTTTGGATAGTCTTGCTAACTTTACACTCTTGTTGTGATTACCTTTTCCATGCATAATACAAATATACTACTCGTACTTGCATATTGTGAGTGAGCCACATGCACAAGAATAACTTTACAATAATAACTTTATAACTCTTCATGCGATTGCATCCAGAATAACTTTAACTCTGCATGCGATTGCATCCCATAAATATATGTAGCGTATACGAGTTAATATATGTAACGTATACAAGTTAATTGTCGAGTTAATATATGTAATGTATACGAGTTAATTGTCGATTTGGTTTCAGATAATGGATCAAATTACATTTTAATCTCAAATAATTATACTATTGCAAACGTTTAATTGACACATAGATACATAAGTTAACGAAAAATACTTTTGGGACTATACTGCGACATTTATGATGTTTATGACAATACATCCATTCATATTTGTAAAAGCTAATAATCAAATTACCAACTCAAGTGTAATTTATTTTTGCATGAGAATCAAATAAATTGTTAGCTCAATTACTCAATTTTGGCCAAACTGAGAATCAAATTGCATGAGAATCAAATTCACATGTATGATGTTGGTTGATCAATTACTCAATTACTAAATTTGCAAGAGAATCAAATTCACTCTTGATTGGATCTCATATTGGCCAAACTGAAAAATGAATCATCTGATAGTAAATAAAGCCATGATATAGTCTACCTCTGTAAAATAAATAATAAAACTCTTCAGACACTTAGATTGAGCAAGGACTTCCTCACATGTATGATGTTGGTTGATCAGTATCTCTCATCACATGCAGCAGAGAAGTAAAACAAAAATTATTATTACTACAAAATATATTATAAAATCATTTCCACATCATCTATCTCGCTCTAGCTAGAGTTCATCATCCAAATAAACCATTTCCTCTATATAGACTATATTAATGCAACAATATGGAAGTGACACTAGATCGTCCGAAAGCTTTGATAAAATTACAAACACTTCGACGCTCAAGTTATATTAATAGTTGGTCAGCATGGTGTCACATGTAATAGTGGTTCTTGCAAAAGCAAAGCTGACCCCTACACATCTAGTTGGGTTTTTGCTATGGCCTTTTCTGCTCAAACTATGCTCCTTCACTTTCAAAGAGCTCTCTTCAGATTTGCTATATTCAACAAGGCTTTTCTTGTTCCAAATTGGACAAATTACCTTCAACAGAAACAATAATATCATTGTTGGTCCATCATCATCATCAAGATTAGAGAGAGCACTTCGGTTGGTGGCTGAAGGAATTACTCGCGCTAGAGGTCTTCGGTCTTCTCAGTCGGATGAGGAGAATTTTCAAGCCCTTTCAATTATCACATTATAGTTTTCACTATATGATGTGTACGTAAGGATAATAATGCATATTCATATTTAATTGTGTAATCTACTCCATGTTTAATAATACTCCCTTCGTTTTTAAAAGATTGTTACATTTTGACTTTTTGAATTTTTGATTTTTTAATAGTTGAATTTTGACCGTAGATATTTTTGTTTGTGTTTTATAATATTTTATGAAAAATATATCAATAAAAAATACATTTTACATAAACGAAAGGAATATTTGTATGGTTCAATAAAAAAAAGGGCAAAAACGATAATAAAAGGTTCACATTTGAAATTTATACCTTATTTGATGGTCAAGTTATTTGATACACAAGTTGAGAATTAAATTTCCTGTATATATATTAATTCATTTAAGGACTTAGTGCTCAGGCTATAAATTTAAAGTTGTGATTATTATTATTGTAGTATCTTCTGATTGCCCGTAGAGTCCATAAATCCTATAATACAATGTAGGATATTTTGTTAACCTAGTCCTCACTAGAATTGTAAAGAGTGAAGAAGTTTATAGTACAATGCATTGGCCCTCATCATCTCGGCCAAATTGAAAAATGAATCAACTTAATAAAGTAAATAAAGTTACAAAGTCATGTAATATAATATAGTCTTCCTCTGTAAAATATTACTCTTTGGATTCTAGATTGAGCAAGGACGTAGTCACATTATGCTATCTTAGTTGATCAATATCACTTATCACATGCACCAGCCACCAGAGAAGTAAAACAATAAAAGTTTAGTACTACATAATATCATTCCCACATTATATATCGATCTCTAGCCAGAGCCTAGAGTTCATCATCCATATATTAATGCAACACTAATAAGGAACTACTTAAACCAAATTTGAAAAAAATTTCGTACACATTCTGACGCTCAAGTTATATTGTAGTTATATTAATACTATATAACTTCCTTCATCAAACAACACCCCCATGATGCTTACTTATACCTCATCCATACCTTAACCCTACCCGCAATCCCCGCACAAACAACACCCCCCCTCATATTCTCCATGTTTGGGGAAAGTGGCGGGGGTGTGAAGGTTGTGTAGGGGTGTGGGATTTAGGGGATGGTTTGGAGAAGATGGTAAGTTGTGGTTACGATTGTATATCTTTATTTTATTGTTATGAATTAACACATTTGTTGTCTCCCATTTAAGCGATCAAATTTGTTATGTTTTTAATTTAATGTCAAAGAACAAAATCTCAGGGGGCTAGTTTGAAATGGTGAATATAATTTAGAGGGTTATTTGCAATGTTGGCATACTTTAGGAGGTAATTTAAAATATTTAAGAGGACAACTTGAAAAGTTAAAAGTTCGGAGTCTCTCGTTGGGTAGGTAGGGGTTGAAGATCGTGATAAATTTAAACGCTTTAATTAATTAAAATTATTACGATATTAAGTATTTATTATTTAAAATGAGCTGCATAAAATATATTATATGTAAATGTCCTATTTTATCTCTTAGGTTTATCTCAAAATATGTTTTTAAAAGTTAGGATCTTTGAAATATATATCGACTTTCGTCTTAGATTTGACTTTTAGGTCTTGGGCCCCAATTTGTTTCCTTGTGGGCGGATGCATGTATGAAATTTAGCCTAGAATATAATACTTATTAATTTAAAAATATTATACTGTATTATAATAGAAAAAGTAATGAACGTGAGGGAGTATCTTTTAGTAACTATAACTTTTATGTTGTTCTTCATGTATGTATGTATGTATATATGTATATCTATAATAATAATAGCATGTATGTATGAATGTATATATATATGTCATTATTTTGTCTATTATTCCGTTGTAGCTCAATTTCTCCTGAAGATTATTATTCTTAATTTAATTTCATACGGCTACTTTCAAGTTTATTCATTAATATTATATAGTATTATTTATCAAAAAGTAAGTAGTAGTAATTACTGAAAGTATTTATGAGAATACTCCTTTCATTTCAAAATCTAAGAAACAAAATCACAAATTAGATTATTGTTTTAATTTTACGTGAGTGAGTGAAACAAAAAAAACATGTAATAGATTATTATTTGAATTTGCATTGAAATGAAAGAAAAATTAAACACAATTTGTTTAAAATTTTGGAATTGAAGGAGTAATTATTCTTTTTCTCATATTTCTTCTACTTTTTCAATTTTATTCATTGTCATAAAAGATATTAATGGTTACCATATCCTCTCCGCCATGAATACAATCTCCACCATGTAAATCTCAGCAGCACCATTTTTTGCATTGACATCTTGTAAGATAATATGAGGGCCTATAATAAATGTCATAAATCAAAATCTTAATTTCATATCACCTCCTTAATTTAACGTAACTATATACAAGTTTATATATTATAAATTTAATTTTTTTAATTGATATTTTCTTTCAACACTTTTTTGTCGTTATTTTGTGTAGTTTTTCTAATGGCAACTAAATGTTTTACCTTTCAGTTTTTAATGTAAAATTAGCGATCACATATAAAATAATGAATCATAAATTCTGGCAATGTAATAGTTAGAGTGAGTGATTCAAAGCTAGAAATGCTATTAAGAGTTGGATCACGAGCAAAACCTCCTAGTAGAACTTCCGGATCAAATATCACCTCGAATCACCAAATTTAGTTAAAATTTATTCATCTCGACTCAAAAAGCAAAATGTTTAACAAGTTATAGGGAGTATCTTTTTTTAATTTTATATTTTTTACCAATGTTCTAGAGTGACCATAAAGAATATCTGCACATCTGTATACAGTCTGTCTAGCAAAAATTGATTCAATTTTTTCGACATTATAAACATGTGGTTATAAATCATATACCAATGACATTTAGAGGTCATAGTAAAATATATACAGAAATTGTTTTTTATTGAATATTTATTTTGTTATTTACTATTTTGTGATTTACTACGGAATACAAGTTAACGGATATAACCTTCCCAAGGAGAAGTCGCAGCAGTCGGGGTAAATCCGGCCTTCTTTTCGAGCGGGATGGGTGTTGTTGGGTTTAGAATCGGGCGTGTCCGAGCCGAAAATCGTGGACCATGAACTTGGCGTCGGGCATGGCATGGGTGTACCGTCGAATTCTAAGAATTAAAGCTTTTAGTTGAAAAATAATTATAAAATAAAAATACCTAGCGTCGGGTTAGAGTCGGGGTATCATTTATGTGGTAAAAGTAATAATAAAATGATTTTAAAATATAATAGTTAGCGTCGGGTGTGTCGGGCATTTAAATTATGTAACCGTTTAAAATTAAATGTAAAATTAATTATAATATTTAATGACCCGGCATACATATATAGGTTATATAATCAAAGTACCCCCCCTACTCAGCATACCATAAACTCTTGAATCCATGCGTCATTCTGAACTCTCTCCCCCCGGCCTTCTTCTAGTTCTCTCATTTCCATTAAAGGTTATTTTTTTTTTACTTTTTTTTGTTTTTTTCAGAATTATTGTTAGCTTTTTTTGTTTTTGAATGTATTGTTTAATTAGTTTAAATTATTAGTTGTGATTAGTTTAAATTTTAATTAGTTTAATTGTTAGTTTAATTGTTAGTTTAAATTTTAATTAGTTTAATTGTTAGTTATTGAATGGATTGTTAGTTTAATTAGATTAAATTGTTAGTTTAATTAGTTTAATTGTTAGTTTAATTAGTTTTAAACTAATTAGTTGTTATTTAAACTAATTAGTTGTTAGTTTAATTAGTTGGATTGTTATTATTAGTTTAATTAGTTGGATTAGTTTAATTAGTTTAATTGTTATTAGTTTAATTGTTATTAGTTTAATTAGTTATTAGTTTTATTAGTTTAATTAGTTGGATTAGTTTAATTAGTTTAAACTAATTAGTTGACAATATTGATTGTTAGTTTAATTAGGCTAATTAGTTTAGTGAATTGTTAGTTTAATTAGTTGGATTGTTAGTTTAATTAGTTGTTATTAGTTTAATTAGTTATTAATTAGATTAAATTGTTAGTTTAAATTTTAATTAGTTGTGATTAGTTGTGATTAGTTGTGATTAGTTGTTATTAGTTGTGATTGTTAGTTAATTGTAAGAATTGTTAGTAGTTTAAAATTATTACAGTTGTGCGAGATGCCTCGTGGTGGTAGACCCCATAAGGATAGGGGTAGTGATCATAGGGAGTAGGATGATAGGGTAAAGGTATGGTATAGAGGAACAGCGTCCACACGATCTAGGGAGGAGGAGGAATCGGGTAGGCGTCGCGGTTGAAATCCATCGATGACTCCTTCCGTCATATAAGGCAATCACGCTCCCATACCAACGTCTTCGCTATAGGCGGGTTAGTAGTGAATTCAGCGTATCGGCGGTCGCATAGGGCATGAGTGGAAGTATGCTAGTGGGGATTATGTCCGCCGTCACGGCCCCATTCGTTGTCGTCTTTGAGGAGGATGATGATGATGATGGCGATGATGATGACCTCCTTGGAGTTGATGATCGACGGTAGGTGCGAGACTGATGATGAGGGGCGATGTTTCACCATTATGTAGGGGACTTCGCTAGTTGGAGCCTCGAGAAGGGCAAGTTATGCGCTAGATGATCAACAGCGAGGTTAGTTAGTTAATATATTTTTAGTTGAATGTCAAATTTATTTATGTTTTATTCATGTGTTATCTATTTTTTATTGTCGAGATTGTGTGGAAAGAAAGTACTGAATTTTGGAGCTCACGGATCGTTATCTTGATGTTCGGTTACGGCCGAACTATAAAGAACATCATGAAGATATTGAAGCAAATAAAGAGTCATTCTTAGTAAGAAATATGATTCAATTTGTTTAGAATGAAATGAATTTGTAAGTATGTTAATTAAATTTGTACTAATCTTTTATATATTTTTTTTTATCAGGGGAGGTACAAGTTTGAGAATTAGCGGAAGCGGTAGAATTTGAGGCGATATTCCATCTTGAAAACAAGAAGAAGTGGAGAGATGTCGATGGCAGGCGGCGGCTGCGTCAGCGGCACGGACAGGGGACCTGCTCGGTTGATGGAGAATCGGGGATTGGTGCCGTCTCTGCGAGTGGAGAGAGGTACTGCGGCGTTGGATGACTCGGACGAGACGAGATATTGGCCAGGCAGGCAAAATCGCCGGAGGCGGGAGGTCGACCGAGAGGAGTCGGATGTCCTCTCGTCATATGGGGGAGTAAGGGGATGCACTTTCTAGGATGCGAGAAGGTAATTAACTTTTATATTTAATATTTGTTGTTGTTTATTTGAAATTGTAAATATGTTTTATTTTTTATTTTTAACCCCGAGAAGAAGAAGGCTGAGGAGGAAAGATCATTCGCCGTTGAAATATACATGAAACCAACTTAATTCGAAGGACAATGAAACTCAGAAGAAACTCAGGTGATCGAAAGAGGGTCAAGCGGTGGTAAAGTTGGTTTATTTTTACCGTTTTAAAATTTAAATTTGTTTATATTTTATTTATTAACAATAATCGTCTTAACTGTGAGGAGAATAAAGCGAAATTTATCTTTCTCTCGCTTGCAGACTTCTTTCCCATATGGGATCCTGCGACGTTCGACTTGGCGGCGTGGGAGAGTCTCCCGTCGGTGAGGCAGGCTTGTGAGAGAGTTCTTAGGATCATTTACCTCGGACGGCTAGCGGCGTTAGCTACTATTTAAATGCGGCACGCCCACCGCCTTGCCCGCAGTCGGAGACACGCATGTGACTTGACCAGTGGCTCTTGTGAACACGGATGTGTTTGAGTCGATGCTTTAGATGCGAGATGTCCCAATAATGAGTCGGCTTCACCTCCGATTCGGAGTTGCAAGCACCACAGCTGGGCGAGGGAGTAATTAAATGCAGGCGATTCTTGTGATTGGATTGTTGGCCCAGATGGGCGAATGCGGGGCATGCAGCTGGCCCCATCTGCTCCTTGAGCCCAGGACCCCCACCGGGACCCCGGCTCACTTTCGGTAATGCTAGGCTTGGCTAGTTTGTATTGTCGATACGTTTATTGATACATTGTTACTTTTTTGTTAGTTTATTATTTACATACATTTATTGGTTTATTGTTACGTTGATTATAGTATTTTATTGGTTTATTGAAGTTGATTATGCAAATATTTTTGTGTTTGTGACGTGTTTGTTGATATATCTGTTGATGTTTAATTGTGCTGTCGAATTGGGTGCATTTGCAGGTTGGGTTGGGTGTAGAAACAACTGGTTTTTTCTGCAGACTGCATATATTTGCGTCGGTATTGCGTCGGGTGCTTCATACGGCCTTGATCTGCTCAGTCGGGTTCATATAATTTGCAGGATAAGCGTCGGGTTAGCGTCGGGATCCATCTAATTACCAAATGCTGAGTCGGGTTGGCGTCGGGTTTCATGAAATTTTCCAGAAATGGAGACGGGTGTGCGTCGGGTTAGCGTCGGGAATTTTCAAAAATTGTGATTTTTCTTGCTATTAAGCTATTTGAGGCTTATTACATCCATTACATATATTGAAATTGAATAATGATATGTAATGATTGATATAGTCACGATTTACTTTGTCTTACTCAAAACTATATATCGTTTGTGTTAGTGAACATTGTGTTATTTAACAAATTAAGTATAAACACATTAAATCTAAGATATATAATTTATCCAGCACCACGTCGGACGTATTTGACGTACTATCGAATGTTGTGTGTCTGGCCTGTAATCTTCTTGATTTCATTTCCATTTCACATGATAGAACAAAATAGAAACTAATTTATATTTGTGGCCAATCATCTTCACGTAGTCAAATATGCGAAATTATAATGTAATATACGACACGATCTCTACATATATGTGGACGTGGAAGCGTCGGGTTACGATCTACATATATGTGGACGTGGGCATCGGGTTGGCAGGTCTAATTGCTTATGAACAATAACATTGAGTCGGGTTGGCGTCGGGATAAATCATTTTTTAATTAAAATTAAAATTATTATTATTTGAATTATAAATTTAATTAAGCGTCGAGTTGGCGTCGGTTAGAAAGTTTCTAATTCATTCGAAGTGTTTCTGAGGAAAATTCAAATTAGTATAAAAGTTGGCGTCAGTGGCATCGGGTTAGCGTCGGGCAGATAGAAATTCGAGAACCGAGGTCTTTAAATATCACATACATATCCAATTCATTTCGTTTCTCTTTTACTAGGTTTATTTTAAATGCTCTCTCTATTTTTAATTACATTCCAATTGTTTCTAAATCGTTTCAATTTAATAACTAACTTTGATTATTTTACAGCTTTGTTTATTTTACTTTCTAGGTGACTTCAAAGAGGTAATTTGTTCCATACTCGTTTTGTATTATTACTAACTTTGTTTAATTTCGTTTTGTACCAGGTGACTTAAATGCTTGTTCTTCAATTTTAAATTAATTAGTTTCTAAT
Organism: Lithospermum erythrorhizon; assembly: GCA_019722365.1. Classification (NCBI taxonomy): domain Eukaryota; kingdom Viridiplantae; phylum Streptophyta; class Magnoliopsida; order Boraginales; family Boraginaceae; genus Lithospermum; species Lithospermum erythrorhizon. Next base: position 394,026 of record JADFUC010000852.1, on the reverse strand, counting down.
ATTTTATATTATGTTTTTTGTAGAAGATTGGGTAATTTATGGAGAAATTTCTTCATTGGAGGTAATTACTATCCTTATTTCTCTGTGTTATTTTGTTAATAACAAATGTTGATAATGATAATGATATTTTATATGTTTCTTTGTGTTTGTTTGTGTTATTTGTGTTTGTTTGTGTTATTTGTGTTTCTTTGTGTTTTTGTGTTTGTTTGTGTTATTGTGTTTGTTTGTGTTATTTGTGTAACAAAGTTTGTGTTATTTGTGTTTCTTTGTGTTTTTGTGTTTTTGGATATTTGTAATATGTTTTTTTGGATATTTTTGTTGTGATTGAGATTGTATGAACTGGAAATATTATGATTGTATGGATTGGGAATATATGAATCGCATCCATATATTACGGAGCTATGACATTAAGCGTCGGGTTGGCGTCGGTATTTAAATAAAAATGCAGAACTTGCCTCGGGATAGCGTCGGGTATAGCGACAGGTCCAAAAAGAAATTAAATAAAATATGGCGTCGGTTTGGCATCGGGTAAAATTAAATCAAAATAAATTATATTATATGTTGGCGTCAGGTCGGCGTCGGGCAACATTAAATCAAAAATAAATTAGATTATCATATGGCGTCGGGTTGGCATCGGTCATAATTAAATAAAAATAAATTAAAGAAACGTTGGCGTCGGTATAGCATCGGTTATATTTAAATCAATAATAAATTAATTTAAGTGTTGGCGTCGGTATTGAGTCGGTAAGCCCGCACTTTAAATCGGGCTTTTTGGCGTCGGAGTTTGGCATCGGGATGGAAATTAAGCGACAAGTGATGTTGGCGGGCCGGTTTCAGTGAAAGTTCATTTTCGATTGATGAATAAGGATAATGCATGCCGTATTTGGCATTATGCATGTTTAATACTACCTAAATCTCTAAAAAATGATATATTTTGAATTTTAATAGTTGATTTTTTTAATTTTAAACTCAAATAATATTTAATGTGTATTTAATTTGTTTGGAAAAAATATATCAATATGTAGTATTTTTAATATTTTTATTATTAACTTGCTTATTTTGATTCAAATCAAAGTTTTGAATATTAATTTAGAATTATAAAATTTATTAGTTTTTAATCATGAAAAAAGCAAGAAACGATTTTTTATAGTCGTTTCGGCGTCCCTGACACATTATGTGTGTGTATAACACTATACACACGCACGAGAATATAATTTATAATTGCCCGATGCGACACAGGCCAATAAAGGGGCCAGCAGCCTTCATGGCTATTAGGAATTTAGAATTGACTTTTAAATTTTTTAGAGAGCCAGATTTGTAAGCTTGATAAAAACATTGGCCGGATATTTTACCAATTACTCAAATGTGTTGACACATATGGTGAAATTTAAACCAAGAAATGGTCCGACCACGTGGTTGGTTAATTTATTGTGCTACAATATAGGAAGAAGTTGAAGTATAGCTAGCATGAGAAGGAGTGATGGCCCCCATTCCTAAAAGGGTCGTTAGCTTGCAAGAATGACAGTTGAGCTGGGGAAGTTGGAATAGAAAACTTCTTTTGTCAGATCACATATATTTTTAACTTTCAAGTAACAAATAATTGAATTGATTTTAATTAAATACCTCTGATTATTACAAATTTAAAATAATGTACTAATTTGATAATGATTGTTATCTACCTCCTTGGGCAGGGAGCGTGCTACGTAATAAAAGTCCTAGGTTACGTGTGTTGGTTGGGTGAAAAATGATACATAGTACGGAGTATTAAACTTGGAAGAAACATCATTACATAAATCACTATACACGACAGGACTATACATGTCGTTTCATCATCAAAGAAAGTAAAATCAATTGAAGGTTCATATTTGAAATTTAAAACGATTCTTTAAATTTTGATTCCTCTAAAATGCTCGAGTTTATTGGTTGATAAAAACAAAGAAATCTACGTGCCAATTTTCTTACGATTTAATGTTTGGATATATGTAAGTTGATTTGTTGATAAAACTGGCAATTTAATATTTGGTTGATAAATGCCCACCAGGAAAATGTCACGTAATGTTAGCGTGATCCGATTAACGGAGCTTAATAGGAAATTAGGCAAAAGTATCAAGCGAGATCATTTGAAACATAAGTGATCATGGAATATTTTTGAAAGCATAAGTGATCGTGGGATCGTAAGCTGGCTTAATAAAGTGATCCTCCTGCCTTTTGCTTTTTAAAAAAACTTAGGCATGAAATGACTAAAATGCCCTCAAAAGAAGTGATCTCACACGCCCAACAACGTGTTTACATGCAATCAGGGTATGAGGCAGATATTCGATTAATATTTCACATATATGGAGCTTGATGAATCAAACACAGAGAGATTTTCCGGTGTTCATGCAAGATTTATGAATGTCAGTGCTTTTATCTTGTGCGAATATTCGGGCGTTTTTAAAGAAATTTGTGTCGGATTACCGTGATTTTGCTTCTTGAAGAAATTCACTGCGTTTGTGCGATAATTTCCTGTAAGCGCCTCTTTTAGGGCATCAGGATGTGTCTTCCGACCACCAAAATGGTGTTTACTATTTGGTGGTTTAAAGATTTAGCTTCGAGAGAATTTCGGAGGTAAAAGTAAATACATATTTTTCTCGGATGTTTTTGTGTGTTTTATGATGTGAATTGTTGTCTTTTTCCAAAAATATAGGGGTTTATATAGAACTTTCAGGAACTTTGAATCTTCGACTTCGATTGGTTAGTTTAATTCGGTGGATCATGATCTTGCTTAGTTGAATTTTGAAGAGCCTTGTCTGACATCGGATATTAGAATTAATTCTCCTTCAGAATTAATATGGGAATATTTTTCATGGAAAAGAATATTTAGGATCTTTAGGTCAGCTTAGCGTTTTATATTGTGCAGTTTTAGAGCGCTTTATTTTTTGATCATGTAGGAGTCTCATTTCGAGGCCAATACCAAAACTTCGGAGGCACCAGCTTTGGCCACAGAGTAGATTTGTCAAATCAAAATTGGGGATTCTTTAGCGCCAGGCCATAAATTTAATAAACATTTAATTTGGGGTTATTTTCCCGGAAACCCTCGTTCGTACGAGAGTTTAACATTAAATTTAGAGCTCGATTGAGAACCTTAGCCACGTGTCATCTTTTAGTGGCTCGATTTTAATTAATTTGATTAAGTCATCTTAATCATTTTAATTATTTAAAAAAAAAAAATTCACTGTCTACACACTCTATTTGTAAACCACTCTCATTCATTATGAATATGATTTCCATTCAAATCAATTTGTTACCATTAAATGTTTGAAAATGTCTAAATTGATTCGTTGAAAAGTATCAATTTAATTTTTGGAGATTGGGAAACAAAAATCATGAACACACACGTCTGTCGCATCACCAAAACACGTCTTGTCTCCTATGAAAATGATCTCCATCAGGTCCAATTTATTTACGATTTGGTGTTTGAACATGTCTAAAATGATCGGTTGAAAAAAGTCTCAATTTTCTGTTTGGAGGTCAGGAGATAAAAATCGTGATCTAATCCTCTATCAAATTGGCACAATTCGTAAACCGACTCATTTACTATGAAAATGATCCCCGTTCGAGCCAATTCTTTGACAATTTAATGTTTGAATATGTGTAAGATGATTGGTTGTAAAAAGTAACAATTTAACTTTTAGAGGTTGGAAGACAAAAATCGTGAACTAACTCTTTTGTCGAATTGGTACAACTCGTAAACCGACTCATTTACTATGAAAAGTATCTCTGTTGAAGCCAATCTTTTGACAATTTGCTTGAGATTTGAACGTTTCTAAGTTGATTGGTCGAAATAATTAGAGATTTATATGTTGGTGGTTGGGAGACAAAATCGTGAATGATTCGCAAACCGACTCATTTGGTATCAAAATTATCTCCCTCAAGCCAAGATTTCTTATATCCGAAACTATTTTTTCAATTTTGAGTTTATGTTTACAAGTCATATAGATGTCAATCATGATTTATCTTTTAACATAACAAATATAATTCTCTTAACAATATTATTGAATATTAGCTTGTATATGATATTTACCTTAAGTTGTCTATTGTAATTATTGCTGAAAATTTAAACTTATTATAAATTTTTTAGTTAAAAAAGTTATAAATAGACAATAGCTTTCCATGCCTACTCTAATGTTTATGTGAGGTATAAATTTGTGAATTCTTAATTTTTATTTTGTTAAATAGGAAGCTGCGTGCAGTATTAGACATCTTTTTTTGGTTATAAATTATAAAGAAAATAGAGATATGTATGAATGATCAATAATTAAATAATTGTCGTTAAACTTTTTTAGAAAGAGATGTTTTTAGAACAGTTAGTAATGATGTTATTTAAGCTCATTTTCAACAAATGGATTAAAGATGCAATTTGTTAATCAGAGCTTTTATTATTTTGTAGTTGGAACATGTTTGTTGAAGGAAACTACAAAATTAGATTATGAAAAACAATTAACTTATATATCAATTTTTGAGATGTGCAGCACGAAGGTCTTTCACTACTTGCAGCCGTCTTATTTAGTTGATCGTAGGAAATTTAATGCGTGCGTTTATTTGATCGTTCTTTTTGATCTGATATTATTTTCATTGAACTTTAAGAACCTTTTTAATCATCATTGGTTTGTCTCTATTAACACCTTACTTAATTTGATTTATAATTTCATATAAGCGAAAATAGTAAAATTAATACTCTTAATGAAATATTTTAGTATATGATCGAGAAGTAAATAAAGACGGAAAGAGTAATATTTTATTTAGAAGTCCAAAATTTCATCCAAAGTTTATTTCGAGCATTTTAAATTTACATAACCTTGATTTCAAAATGTTTTCTTTTAATTTAATTTAGTTAATGAGGTTGAACATTTGATAATTTATTATAATATCTATATTTATACAAATATTTTTAGTGTATATAAACTTGTATTGAATTTCCAAAATTTTACATCATTTCTTAAATGTTTCTATAATGTCTCCAAAACATTTCTTATTATGTCATTACGATACTATATCAAAAAACAAAACTTTGAATCATATTGAATCTATAGAAATCCTTTGCAGGAGGCTTGAATGCAAAATATTTTCCGGCTCTGCTAAAGAATTTTCTGCCCTACCAAAAAAATACAATATGAGAACATAGGATGAGCAAGACCCCATATTTACATAGTGCTCAATCACAGTTCCACTTCATGAAGCTCATCTCCAAAACTTCCACTATTTGATGAATGCATTAAAGTGGAGTCAGTAGGCATGAACGATGAGGGTGGCATACCCAGTACCTCCCCTAGAGGCTTCATTTCAGATCTCATTGCAGGACGTTGAGAATCATTTAAGCTTCCGCTCCATGATGCTGTCCGGCGTGAATGAGCAGAATATGGAGCATCTCCATTTGTTGGCCTCTTGGAAGAGATGTTATCCACACTTGGATATCTCTGCATCGGTACAGAAGATATGGTCGCAGGAGGATGGGTTGATTCATTAATAGTTGAAACAGAAGGATTTTCATCACTAGCTGAAAACCCTTCTACCTTATCAGGTATGGTCTCAGTGGAGGACACTGGAGCAGGAACAAAGAATTTTGGATTTGTGCCAGCAGCAGGTCTGACAGATGGGACAGAAGGGGACGAAAACAAATTGGTTGAGTTCCCACCTCCCTGGTTGAATGTGTCAACATACCTGTCAAAACATTCAGAAAATTATCCTTTACATTGTCAAGCTGGGTATCCACTTAAAATAGTTTATTAATTTAAAACCTTTTTTAAAACTAAAATCTTTAAGAAACAGGAGTCAACAATTTTTTAACTTCGCCGGAGGATAATCTAATTGCCATCAATCAAAATTTAGAAGAATGAAAGTGGAAAGAAGTCTCAGAAACTCATTAAATTGGTATCCATCAACTAAAATTGAATGGAAAGAGAACACCGAGAACATCATGAAAAGTAGTTTTGTCCTTTACCTTGACCGGACACCAGTCCGCCCACGTGCTGAAAATTGGTTTGATGTGGGTGGGAGAGGTGGCATTCCTGAATTATGCTCAATCGGAGTATGACTCTTATATTCTGGACTTCCATTGCTCAAATGGCCATCATCCCTCACTGCAGTCTTCAGGTTGTAATTGGCTGTTCCAGGCCCATTCTGGAATGAGGAAGTGGGTGGTGGAGGTGGAAGAGCAGCTTCCTGTACAGGAAGGTCGGCCCCTTCCTCTACCCATCTCTTAAGTTTCTCATCATAATAGAATTTATTTGATTCACCTAATTTTGCCTGCATTCAGTTTAACAAACTTAGAAGGTTATTTCAAATGGTATAGGGCTGAGGCAGTGATCACTCTTTCGTTTTTTAATGGCTGGATTGAGGGGTAAAACATTTATAAAAAATTATTAGATAGCTTAGACTCCTCACCTGGCGATCTTGACGTGGCTTTAGAACTAAACCTACAGTCTTCTGAAACAACTGAGATCCAAATCGACCAAAGCGTGATGCTGCTTTCCCTTGATTACTCATTGAGTTTGCATCCTTTGCTGAGTCAACTTGGCCCTGCACCGAGAGATGATAGCCCATTCATATTGTGTGCACTAAATTAACACTACAAACATGTCAATGGCAAAATAAAATAATAACCTGTCTAGGACTTCTCCCAAAGTCTGGCTCTGATGCACTTCTATTATGCATTGACTTTCTGCTATCATCACCTGTCCACTCGCTTATAGGCTCCACAGATGCGGAAGGCATTAATGATGACATCGCCATTGTTGATTGACTGGTTGACACTCTTGGAGGTGTTGGCTGGGTTGGATGTTCATACCCTTTAGGACTACCACCAGGCACGGGTGGAGGAAGACCACCGCTAATTACACGCTGTGCAGTACTATCAATAAGATTGAACAATTTACCAAAAACCTTTGCAGGGGCCAAGTTTGTTGAAAATCCACCCTGCACATAGTGAACTTCAAGTTTATGCAAATCCATAAAATGCAGGACATAAATTAAGAGGGGAAGTTACCTGTTGGTGAGTTTTTATTCTCTCCTCTAGAGAAGATGCTAAGAGGCGCAGTGTTTCTACCTCCGCGGATCGTCCAGTTTTAAGTGATTTCTGTACAGCTTGACAGTACCTGAAGAAAAATATAACCATGCTAAAGGGGGAATCATAACTCGGAGGTAGAAATAGAATATTTGATATCTTACTTTAAAGCATCAGATACTCTTCCAACCTCAGCCAACATTTGAGCGTAAACAAGTTTATATGGCTGAAATGGAATGAGGACAAACTGGGAGTTTCCAAGAACTTGCGAGTACTCATATATTTCTGTTCTCTATCCAAACAGAAAAGAAATAAGTAAATTCAATGTAAGACATCTTAATAAAGAGAAAACTAGGTAGACCGTGTAAATAGCTTAACATAAGAAACCTCATGTTTTCAGCTAAACATAAAAAACTAAAGATTACAAGATAATTAAAATCTTACAAATAACCAATGACAACTAAACATACCTGAATAGCCTCAGGGCTCGCGTAAGTACGGGGGAATTTAAGGTGATCAGCACCGACAAGACACAGTCTAGCACTATCCGAGTATTGCTCAAAATTCGTATCTGCAACTAAGTAACAGATATGGGCAGCATAAATCTGCCACGGGCACAATAAAAGAAAATTCAGAACTAATGAATATAGTTCAAGAGTAGGGCAGGCAGACAATAAAAGGCATGGCTTACATCAGCTCTCTCCCTCCACAAACAATCTCCGAGATGAATGAGCACAAGTTCGTCATCTTTGGTTCGATTGGAAGCAATTACTGCCAGATTCTCTTCCCAGTCATCCAGCATGCCATTGGCACCCAACTGCAACAGTAAAAAGATAAATAATCAGAAGAGTGGAGACAAATAATTTGAGGTCAACGGGTGTCAACGGCCACCATGATGTTTATCATATAACTAATTGGTTGATCACTTAATTCAGGACCAATTATTAGAAAGTCGAATAAAAGAGCAAGTGCGCAGTATAAAAAAATCATTACAAGTAAAAAGCTTCCTACATTGGATTTTTTTCATGAATCTCAAGAACAACAATCTTAAATATAGAGTTAAGTTATCCCACACACAATCAAATTACAAGGAAACTAAAATAACACGATGATATACTAACAAGTAATACCTGCATGGACTGTTGAGGAGAGTTGACAACACCAGGCATGCTACCACTTGCAGCCATCTCCATTGAAAACACATCGGCTGGTTGACCAGCAATTAGCAGGCATAACGTGCGTAGCGGTGACCCTGCTACTAGTTGTCGAAGTGCCAGTTGTTTTACAGTATCAACATAAAACTACAATCATATGTAATAGTGTATAGTTTCAGAAATTGAACATGATATTAAACAAATCTATTAATTTGAAACGTCCTCAAAGCAAAGATGTATCATGACAATATACCTGATTGCCAAGTTGAGCAGCAAGGACAAGTGCAGGTCCCCATAGTTGACCCTCTTGTGCACAATGCAGAGCCTCTTGCTTTCTACCAGAAACCAGAAGGCTTTGAACTTCAGCAGCAGTAGCCTACAACATGTATGGCAAGTGTTAGTATGTAACAGAGCCGTAGTTATCATCAATACATGGTTAAAGTCCTGCATACCCGTAGATGTGCTTCAGATGGCAAGCCCTGCAAGCAGTGTGCAACAGCACCATACTGAGCAGCACTCCTTTTTGCAGATGAAAACAAATTAGCAACTGCTGGTCCTGGGAGATCATTTTCCTACACAAACAAAACCTAATTAGGCAAATCCAATATGCCGCAACTAAACAATGGATTCATGTTCATCTCATTATAACATACAAACCAAAGTGCTACACATTGAAGAAGAAACTCCACATATGAGATTAAACACAAATATATTGATTTCAGCCAAGAACTTTTAGTATTAGTTGTTGATTAAGGATAAAAACTTCCAAAAGACAGAACATTCAGCCTCTGTTCACTTAAATCTTTTTTTTCTCTTTCTTTTTTTGGTGATTACAAATTGTTTCCACAAGGCCCAGGAGTGTAAGTCTGAAGGCATCACGAATGAGGCTACTCCCATTAATCAAAGATTCACCCAGGGGGAGTCGGACAGCAACTTTTAACCAAAGAAACTGAGCTATCTTGCATCCTTGATGGACCATAAACTTTATCAAGGTTTCCACAAAAAACATTCCGGGGAAAAAAAAGATTTAACATCAAACTGTTCTCTCTTCTCTTTCTGAATAATTACCTTCCCTGGCAGCAATAAAGAGTGTTGAAGCTAGTGCCATTATCAAAGATAGAGAAATAGAGAAGTTTAAAACTGAATTGTTTGTTGGAGACCTCAAATTCAGAGGTGGAATTACACAGCTCCACAAATTCACAACATATGATGGTACACATCGTAATCCAATGACTAAAGAAGATAATAAGTGTAGCTTGGCTGCCAACATTTAGTATTTCAAATGCACAGAAGAGCTCAAACTATAAATAAGTATTATTAACAGAAAATTCTGAACTATATATTTAGTTGGATCAAAAAAAGATTCAAGATCTAAGTTCTTCAAATTCTTCAAGTGTTTATCCAAAAAGGGATGTAATCACCTTCATCATTGGATCTGTACCAAAGGGTGAGCGAAGTTTTCCATAATATTGACAAGCTATTCTCAGCAATGAAAGTAGTTGCCTCAGTGCGTCGCTTTTCCTGAAATCCATATCTCGGATCTCTGGACTAGATATCTGCTCATCTAACCACTTGTTTAACTCCTTACTACCAATATTTCCACCAGCAAGAGGTCCAGGAAGGGACTGTCGGCAGAGGGCATGGAAATAATCACAAGTGCTAGGCTGAAGGCTTTGAGAATCAGCTTTCTCGTTAATCACTTCAGAAATGTTAAGAACGGACACAGAGTACCCTGAATGATTCTTTACAAATACACCAGATTGTCAATAAACAAACAAAACCAGCACTGAGAAAACTAATCAAAAATACTTCCAAAGGACAAACCTGACTGGGAAAGGAAAAATTTCCAGTAGAGTCGGCATCTTTCATCATTATGAGTTTTCCACCAAAACCAAAAGTCACCAGGGCATGCGGAGGACGGCCTGCTGATGATCTTCCTGTAGCTGGAGCGTAAGAGTACTGCTGAGAAGATTGAAAAGATTGCTGGGGAAAGGAAGCTGAATTCTGATTACCAAAATACTGATTCGAGGAAACTTTCTGCTCAGTTTGCTCAGACCTAATGTGATTAATCTGTGGCGTGAAATTCTCACCAGAAACAAAGCTATGAGATCGGCTCATAGCTTGGGGATTAAACTGTGGAGTGAAGTTCTCACCAGAAAATAAGCTATGAGATCGTCGACTCACAGCAGGGAAGTCACTTTGGACTTGATTAGTTTTTCCATAGTTTGAAGGCTGGTAACTGCCAGTTTCCTGTTGACTAACACGATTTATTTCAGAAAAATCTTGCTTATAGTGATTTTCCAGTTGTTGATTACTGTTATACTTAGGAACCATTTCGTTCTTGGTAACTCCTTCAGGCTCCCATACACCAGAAGCTGCCTGATTGTAGCTGTTGAGAGATCCTCCCGAGTTATAATCTTGGCCATGACTGATGTGGGATTGCATACCAGTATACTGGTTGACTTGCTTATGGTCGCCATACGACATCTGAACATCATTTTGTGAATATGAATTGCTTCCAGCAAAGTCAGACTGATTCAACAGGTCTTGTCCTTGCGTGGCAGATTGAGCAGAACTTGTATAGCTATCCAGTGACAGCCATTCCTGAGTATTAGTATCATAATACCAACCAGGGTATTGTGGATCGAACAACATATTAGATGGATATCCACTGTCTACTTGTGTCACCTGATTCCAGTCGGAGGCAACCCCACTATTTTCAGTCTCTTGTGAAATCTGGCTCTGATTAGAAAAGGCTGTATCGAATCCACTAAACTGCGAAACCTGATTCAAATTGGTCACGGTCTCTGTTCTACCACTCTCAGCCATGGTCTCTGCAACAGAATCAGCAGATTTCTGAAGGTAAGATACCTCGGACTTACCATCAGAAAGGGACCAAGCAGAAGCTGGATTAGACTCGAGATTTCCTTGCACACTTGCACTGGAATTATGTACATCCACCTGATACCACTGTCTGGTAGCTGGATCAATCTTCCAACCAGGATATAGATTTTCCCAATACTCGCTACTATTCGTATCCTGGTCAACATTACCTTGTTCAGCAGCAGCCTCATAACCATAACCAGCCTGATAGTGATCATAACTATTTGAAACCCCCGTGTATTCAGATTGAGATGGTTTGCTAACCTCGGCAGTAGGACTCCCGCCAACATTCCCAAATGAATCACCAGCATTCTCATCCAAACCAGTGAAAAAATCGGAATAAGACCCAAACCCATGAGCATCATCCTGAGCCGGATCAGAATCAAAAGCACTCCAATCCTTAACCCCCGGCCCCAAAGATCCACTACCCTTGCTGATCAGTGTAGAGTCAGCCAAACCCACACTCGAATTATTTCCACAATTAGATTCCACTCCAGAATCCAACCCAAAAGGCTCCCCACCAACCAACAAACCATTACTACCCTCACTCGAATTATTCCCACTATTAGATTCCACTATAGAACCCAACCCAAAAGGTACACCAGCATCCAACAACCCATTACTACCCTCACTCGAATTATTCCCAGGATTAGATTCCACTTCAGAACCCAACCCAAAAGGCTCCGCAGCAACCACCAACCCATTACAACCCGAAACACACACATCAGCTATACCCTCACCAACCCCACCTACTTCCCCATTATGCCCCACCCCCAACTCCCTCCGGGTATCATCATTCCCCGCATTCTCACCCTTTCTCTCATCACTTTCAACCTCATCAACACTCAAATTCGCAAACGCATTCCCCTCATCCGAATCGTCCCCATCCCCGAAACCAAAACACAAACCCTTCGCACCGGCATCCAAACCAACCCCTCCCTTTAAATCTATATCATCATCATCACTCACCAATTTATCGAAAAAATCCTCATCCGTCTGATCCTCCATCTGAAATGGAGGATTTGAAGCCATCTATACAACTACCACTCAAACCTAACCCAAAAAAATCGATCTTTTTTTCAACCAAAACTCAACCCCCAAAATTCAATCAAACCCTTAATCACCCTCACTAATTACACTTAGATCCCACCATATATACTCAATTCCAATCACGATCTAGGGTTTTTCAGATCACCTAAAAAATAAAATTAAAAATTCAACAAATTCAATTGAACAAATTAATAAAAATGAGATTAAACTTAATATAATTCACTTACAGATTTATTGATGAATTTTCAAGCCAAATCGAAAACAATTATTTATATATTTATAATTTTATATATTGAGTGTATATATAAGTTTGTGTATGTATATTTTTAGAGAGAGAGAGAGAATTTGGACTCAAAAGTTTTAAGAAAGCTAAGAAATGAATTTTGGAGTTTTATTAAATGAATTTTTATGCTTTTAGATTTGGATATTTAAGGTTATTTTGGGAATGAATAATTCGGGCGTAGAGTACGATTGGTAAATAACGATAGTCTTCAAATGTCGGCAAGCTCGCCCATGCGGTGTGGGTTTGAGAACTTCTTATGGTAGCGAGGATACCATGTGAAGTGTGGTTTAAGCGCGAACTTTTAGCGCGCAATGAGTTAAGCGTATCACTTGATTCACTCACTCGTGCTAGTATGACATTTCATACTTTTGGGAATGAATAATTAATTTGGTTAATTGATTTTAACTAATTAGGTAAGTTTTAATGAACATGTTATTTAATTAGTAAGAGATTGAAGGGAATTAATTGCTTTAAAAAGTTATAATTAATTGCATTTGGTTAATTGATTTTAACTAATTAGGTAAGTTTTAATGAACATGTTATTTAATTAGTAAGAGATTGAAGGGAATTAATTACTTTAAAAAGTTATAATTAATTGCATACATATCATCAAATATCAAATACGGAGTAGTGTTTTTTTTTAGGTGAAATTACTATTTTGCCACATATATATTTTTAAGTATAGTAATTAAGAAATTTTTATTTAAGGAACAAGATGGTCACTCATTTTGCTCCTAAAAATACTACTTATTTGGTGGTGAGTATAGTGCATTCTCCTATTTTGTGAATGAAAGATAAGTTCTCATTTTTTTTACATATATAACTTTTACGGAAGATTCTTTTATGTTTATATTACCAAAAAATTGTATTAAAAATATTATGATGAAATATTTTAAAAGTGATGAATTTGATGGCATTCAAATATTTTTTGGTGGAGTAGTTATATATAAGTGGTCAACACAAAATGTTGAAAATAGTCGTTTATTGTATATAATGAAACGGATGAATTAGATATTCAAATCTCACTATTAATTATAACGGATGTTTTATAAAAAAATAATACAAAGTAACAATATTACAAGCATACTTTAATTAATAAATAACATAATAAATTTTTAAAGAATTACATTTTTAGTCACAACATAAAGTTTTTCAAATGTGTAAACATTTGATTCATTTAAAGTGAAATCTTTCATAATTTTGAAATCATCATAAACTCCTGTAACTCAACCTGCATTTTTTCTACCAATAAATAAGATATGACATGCATATATACATGTAATGTTTTAGGTAGTTGATGGTCAACTTGGGATCAATGATCAAATTGCTAGAGTTCAAGAAATTTGGAGAAATCGTCAAAGTTGAAAATACACAAAAACAACCATGCTTTATTATTGACTCAGCAACTCCATTTCCACTACTGTTACATGATCTAGATCACCTCTTCATGCCCATCTGGTCTGAACTCTATGACTTCTATTATGAGAGGCTGATGGTATCTTTGAAGTTATGAACGAACTCTGCAAGCCTTCCAATAACTGCTCGAAAACATAACCAATTAATTATTCGGATACAGATGACAGGAATTTATTAACCGGAACAAGAACTAACAACATCAGCTACAATAAGCTTAGGTATGGAGTATTCAACGATCAAAATATGACAGGAACATAGATCACACATTCACACCATACAAGAAGAAAAACAAATATGACAACCCAGAAATATTTACAAGAGTAGAGGGTTTACCCTAGAGGTCGGCTGAATCGTCCTGTTGGATCTTCTAGTTCCACTTGAATCAGGAATCAGCTTGTCCTTTGCAACAGATTGTTTCATCCTTGCACCAGCTACATCAAGCTTCCCTTTCATCCTCTGCTCAGACTTGATATTTTGGGATACCTGCTTATTCCTATCAGAAGGAAGAGTCTGTGTTGAGACAGGCACATTAAATCCTGCTTCATGGTTGGAAACTGGACCAGAGCTTATTGGGTTTGGCCAAGAAGAATCCTTTCTGTCATTGCTGGTCGAGTCCTTAACTGTATGCCTCCTGCTAATAGTCTCACGAGGGCCAGAGACTGCTGGTGTTGAATTCTCTTTTTGAGGCAGTGTTCGAGTTGACAGACCTGGTAATTTACCAGCTCTAGGAGCCTTCAGCTTATATTCAACAGCCTGTTTGTCCTTCGAATCAACTCCAGAACTGCTCTTAAATCCGCATAACCCTCTTCCTCGAGGCTTCAAGAACTTAGATAACTTTGAGGAGTTGGTAGGTACATCATTCCTAGTGCTTCCTTCTGAGACATAATGCTTGCTCACATCCATGAACTTTTTCTTCTTTCCCGGTCTCGGAACACCAAAAAACTTTGACCCTTCCTTTTGTAATCCTGACCTCATCATTCTAGGTGCATACACCTTATTCTCACCTCCGCTGCTACCTATATTGAACTTTTCAGTAGAAGACAAAGGCAACAACTTTGAATAGTCTACTTTTGATTCCAGATTATTTATATCTTTTTGGATCTCTCCTTTTCCTTTCAGCTCAATATGGCTCCCCGACCTCAACCGCTTCTTGTTTGGAGTGTCCCCCTGGAAAGAGAACATGCAGGGGGAAAAATTGAGATATTAGAGGGAAAAAAGAAGAATGCTGATTAAGTACAACTGCGAGGAAAACCTGGGAAGAGGCACTTTGTCTCGAAGAGAGCAGTTCAATCCACTCTCCATTTTTCCAAGTAAGAGTAGGGCGGAGATGCCATGCCTTCACAATGGAAGTCTCTCCATAGCCTGGAAAAAAGAATTAAATGTAATATCAAACAGAAAACATATATCCCCCTCCAAACATAGGCCAAACAGGATATCTACAATTAATACCTGGAAAATGGACTGTGAATGTAGTTGTATCATTCTTGTTCTGCTCTGTAATGTCTCCTTCTCGCCAACTGGAAATATGTTGTGAAAGAAGACATAATGTATTAATGTGTATGGCATATTAGTTCACATCCTGAAGAACAAACTAATAACATCGAAAACACAGACTAGAATAACAATAGTCAGAAGCCCATATCTCGATCATGAAGGGCATCTTCAATGGAAACTTGAGCACAAGCAGAATCACTACCGAGTCAAGTTGTATTATTGAAATGAACTAATTCACGTTATGGACTTTTAGGGTCTAGTGAACTGAAGAAATATTATTTAATACATTTTTATTTTTGAGATTGAAGAGAGCGATTAAATTTAAGATACACCAGGGAAACAGCTCAGGTTATATGCCTGATCATAGAAAAAAATTAATTTACAGGTGAAGGAAACATAGTTTTATCAGGCCTAAAGGAGCAGAATGTGCCACGTAAGGAATTTACAGAGTTATAGGTAAACAAACTCTATACTAACATATACACAGTTTTTGGTGAGCGAGTTTGTTAGCACACATTCATAAAGATGGTTGAATTTGTTTGACCTTACTTTCCTACCCTTTGCTGATAGTAATTTTAGTGGGAGACATAAAGGGCCCAAGAAATAAAACAGATCCAAAAGGAGGGTAGAATTGTAACGAAATCATAAAAAAGGAAAGTAGCTCATTAATTTTCAACAAGCTGAAATAAAAAAAGTGCTTAATCAATGGAAAACAGGGGTTGTACTTACCAGTCTCCAATCCAGGCATCAACTCTATCTCCCACGGACCAATGATACTCTGTTAAAGCTGCTCTACATCTCTTTCTTGTTCCTTCAAGATGCACTCGGGACATAGGATGAGCAACACGGATGATTGGAACTTCTTTATTTTCTCCTTTAAGCAGCACCCACTCCCTCAGTGGATCAGATTCTAAACAACAGACCGAGAATGAATTAAAAAAAATATTATTTCTCTTATTGGAATATACAGATAACGAGGTAATGTCACAAATAACATCAACTCGGGCACAATAAGAATTACCACATCAATGCATACACAATATGAAAACCACACTCAAGTGTCGAACAGCATACAAGCTCTAGATATTAAAGAAGAATACAGGAACAAAACCACTAATGAGTTACCTTTGTCAACTTGGAGATCTGTATAACAGACAAGTGCCTTTTCATCATTCAAACTGAGCACCTTGGCAGAATACCATGCTCCCTTGAAAGATCCACCGTCTTTGAAAACCTATAGTGTAACGGAAAAATAAATAAGAATGAAATGTCAAAAAAACTGATAATAACAAATATATTCAGATGTCTAATAGTAATCTGATTTTGATGGTATTGGAAAGAAAGCAAGAAGGATTGTAAAGTATTGCAACTTAAATCACTTGAAATTATGTATCATTTATAATGCAACAGAAGACGGGAGAAGAGGGGGGGAATGAGATATCTTAAAAAAAAAGAGGGGAAATGTTTGAATTCATAAACCTCAACAGTGCAGTTCTCTGTTATGCTGCCATCTTTCAAAGAAATCCCATAAGCATTCTGAACTGGTACATTAACTTCAAGAGCACAATCAGATGCTACGCGACCAGCTTTGGTATTATCAGGTACTGCACGACCAGATGCCGCAAAAAAAGCTTCTTCACCCACTCCAATATTTTCCTCCACGTCCATTACAATATCTTTTGAAAGAGGGCTACCTTCAACCATGGGGCACCCCTCCAGATCAGAAGGTTCCTCGGGTTTTCCACACATTTCTTTGGAATTCATAATATCCCTCTCGTCTGATTTTCCAACACTTCTTTTTACAAGTTGTGCATCACCTCTCCAATAATTTTCAGGGCCAGCTTCAATTAAGGCAGACAAAGGCAAAGGTTTGCGATTAGCAACGACTCTTCCTGCTTGGGATACTGCTTCATTAGCCAGCTTTGCAGCCTTCACAATGGCATCTAAATTTTCAGCATGCTCAAAAGCAGCCAAGGAAGCCTCACCCTTACTCCTAACAGCTTTACCAGCAGCAGTCGTGATTGGATTTAGGGAATGATTTTCAATCCCATCCTGTGCAGGAGCACCATTTCCAGTTAGAGCATGGGCAGCCAATTGATGGAAGTGTAATGCAGCACCAGATGCTAACTTGGCTGCTGCAGCTGCTGCCTTTGCCACTGAAGAAGCAGCTGCTAGGGCAGCAGCAAAAGATGACAGTTGTGCCTCGGTATCTGGATCTAATCTTGAATGTTGTTGTTCCTCCAAGACACTCCAGATACTTTGGCAGCGACTGACCACATCAGCAGCATGAGCCACGGCCACTTTCCCCGCCAGCTTAGCCTCCTCAACTAGTCTTAGATCACCCTTGTGTGCAGCACTCTTCTCCATGTGTATGTCCCCTTTGTGAATGGGATCAACTACCACAACAGGTGAGGTTGTTCTGGCAACAGAAGTAGAGAATTGACTGTCAATGAGGGGTGTTGTAGTAGAAAGTGAAGATATTAAACCAAGACACACACCAGCAGGGCCCTCCTTTGACATATGACTTGTCACAGGGTAAGGAACTGATCCTGTGAATGTGGTAGACGAGGAACTCTGATGAGATTCCTTGGTTGTTTTACTCTTTTTCCTCTTCCTAGATTTGGAAGCAGCAGAATTGTCGACATGAGAGCTTGTCAACATTTCCTTGGAAGAGCCCAGTCCAAGATTATTGGTTACACCACCATGAGAAATGGGAGTGTCAGATGCCAACTTCACAGAAGTGGAAGGTGCAAGAAAGGAACCACTCAAGGGAGTTAATTTCACAGTCTGTGTAGACGGTAAAGAAGAGAGGCCGGCACTAAAATTAATAGCAGAATTCCAGGATGAAGAGACCCACGGACCAGGTACAGGGGCTGGTGATAACCAAGATGTTGTCTGTCCACCAAATGTTCGTGTAGGCGGTGTCTGACAAGGATGTATCGGGGGTAAGGCCTGAGGAGCTCCTCCTCTTACCACATTGCAGGAAGGCAAGCCATCACGTGAGGGAGCAGATAAGTTCCAGAGTGGCGAAGAAAGAGGTATCATCGGTCTAATGGGTGTAGAAAGGGTATCCTTAGTGCTCAAAAGAGTAGCGAGTGGAGGAACAGCTTTACTTTGTGGAATACTCTGCTTGCTTGCTTTATTTTGAGCCTTAGAACCTACATTTTTCAGATTAAAAGTACAAGTTACACACAAGTACAAGTAAATCTGTAGAAATCAAATTAGTAGGCGTACCTGATCGAGATTGAACAGGAGTACTACATTTGGAAACGGGCTGTCTATGTAGGTTCTCAACACACGCACGCCATTTGGGCTCCCAAACATCTCTCCCGCTGTCTGTAAATAGGAAAATTGCAGTGTAGGAAAGTTCACAAATTATTTCCACAAACAGGTATAAGGAGTTGCTTTGAATCCATACCAGATGTCCCAAAAGCAGATACCATACAAGCCTCCTCAGGAGCTGCTCCTTGTCTGAAAATGAATAGCAAAGCAGGCAGATAGAAAGCCAAATTAATGTGTTATTCCATTCTTTTGATGCAAAATTCCAGAAATGCTCATATTCCTCTCTTATTAACATGATCAGATATGCATGAATCTAAGCCCGAACTTACATCAGAGATCCATATACAAAAATTTGAGCTCTAAGCTGTACTTGCTGTAAATCACTGAAGGGCTGATGAAAGAGTGCCGAACTAGAAAACGATGTGTTCAAATCCGGCAAGTTTCTTGTAGAAGAAGGAGTAGGTGCTAGTTTTGTGCCACTTGACTCGGTACTTCCAACATCAAATTGCAAAATTCGACCAGGCCCAGAATGGCTCGCTAATTGGCATGACCTATTTCCCTCAGGCTGCACCATGTTTGCTTTCTTGGCATTCTTGTTTGTAGATTTCGTAGATCTACGACTCGTCTTACTATCAGTGGTACTTTTGGCACCTGCAGATGCAGTGTTGCCTTCAGTTACCACGATAGTCACTTGAGATACTTCCTTCGCATCTCTTTGATCTTTCTGGCTGCCACTAGGTGTTGAGCCAGATTGTTTCTTGCCCTTGAAAAACATATTTTAGATCACTCAGAATCAAAGAGGGGGCATATATCAATTCTTCCAAGACGAGCAAATGTTAACACGCAATAAACATTACCATGGACATCTTGCATGCTTTGACACTGCAAAATGATTGCAAGTCAATACCAGATTCTCCATCAGGAATACGTACCACTGGAGGTACATCAAACGAAAAGTTCATTTCTTCTCTGGATCCATCCCCAGCAATGTCAATCTTAGGCTTTAAAGGTATCTCAGCAGCTTTACAGGTGATGGCAGAGACATGTCCAACCTCAGAGTCTATGTGGCCCTCCTTCTTACTTCCATCAAGTTCTGAAAGGTTGCTACGCCTATAAACGGAGGCAGTGTCATGACTTTGTTTGTCAGCTTCACCAAGGTTACCCCCACCTGTAAGCTAGCTATCGTTATAACATACAGATCCGAACACCTCAAAATAAAAAACTAACACAAAACAGCCAGCAGTCAGATGAACAACTCAACAAGCCCCATGCCTCTTTAGAGGCTCCACCTAAAGTAGGGTGGGGGGGTCGTGTTTAATACTCCTGTGACAACAGGGAGATAAGAAGCGTCGAACAATTTGCAAATTATTAACTACAAAAGGATGTACACCCTCATGACATTTATCCTAGACAAAGTTGTGCCATCATAATTGAGATAGTGAATGTTTAATGGAACTATTATCAACCTTGCAATATATAATATCTTTGTGATTGGGCATTAATATAAATGGTTAACTCATCATAAGTGAAGAACAATGATCAATTGATATGAAATTAAATCAAAATGGAAGATGAACAAGAACATAACAGATTATCACTTTCATCTCTAAGAAGCAAGCATAAACATTATGCATGCCCAGTAAGCACTTGGTATAATCATTCAACTCCAAGGGGAAAAAAGTGAATGAAAAAGTCTACTGATTGCTATAGCTCGCTACATGAACTTCTGTCGTTACACAGATTTTTTATCCCCCAACTCATCTCTACGCATCACTATACCTTACTACATGCTGCTATTTACAACTATGAATGTATTAAACGCATACAGCTACTCTAATATGTGGGCAACACTTCATGGGGGCATCAATGGTATAATTCACTATATAATATGATGACTAAACAAACACCAAGTTTGTTAAATAGTCTGAAGAGGATGATTAGACATGTCACATGGAAATCACAGGACATGCACATACACAGGTCAATCTATTTCTCATCCTTTATTGGTAATACATGAAAACATAGTATACACGATTAGGATGGATGAACATACACAATGAAGGAACAAAATACAATATAAAACACACCATGCTAGTATATATAAATAAAAAAAAGAGCTTTCTACAGAAAATATCCTAACGGAAGTGTTATAAAATCCTTGTTAAAATTAAAAGGAATCTAAATGAAAATGTTAGATAACAAGTAAAGAAGTTAAGGGGAAGAAACGTAATTATAACAGCAGAAATTAAGAAAGGTCGGAACAAGTCGGCTAAAAGTTTCAAACCAAAGCAATTAATTTACCGGAAACTTCTAATAATTTTCCTTTATAACTGCTTTCAGTCTTTGTTCCCTTGTGTTCTGCAACAGCTACTGTCACAGCAACCTCAGCCTCTCCTACTTTTGATCCACAAGGGACACAATCTAAATCGATCTTTTTGGAGGACCCAAGTATCTCTTTTGGGTGAACCACTGCCCCCTCACCCATGGCATTACCATCATGTGTTTCAGTCAAAGGAGGAGATGAAGCATCAATGATTAATTCTTCCGCAGAGACATTCCGGCATATAACTCTTTCAGCTAAAGAAACGGTGTCTGTATCATTTTCAATTTCTAAAGGGGGCTGTGTTTCTGATTTAACATCTGTCCCTGTATTCTCCTTATCTGAATGTGATTGCTCTGAATGTAAGTTCAGCTCCTCATTTGGCTCAACTATTTCATCAGCAGTGGCATGAGAAATTTCTTGTGAAGCTGTATTTGAATCAATGTGGCCAACATTTGCTGCTGAAAGAAAAAAAGAAAAATATCTGCAAAGGTGATGATAATGCTATTGAAGTTCAAATTTAAATTTAAGAGTACATCAACTGGAAAAAAATTGTATCAGGTCCAATACTGCAAGGCTTCTGTGATTCCGAGTTATGCTCCAAACCAACCTTTCCTTTAACCCCTTCATCCAACGAGAAGGATGAAACCCTTACTGCTGATTCATTATACAAAATGACAGACTTAGAAACCTCATCTCCTGAATCTTGTTTTTCATTACCAGTATCCTGATTAAGAACATTCAACTTGCCAGAACCAGCATCTTCCATAGGCATAACTATCCCAGGAGAAGCAGAAGACATAACTGTATCTTCATGACTCTCAGTAGCACCATTCATTTCCTTTCGATTCTCAATTGCATCTTCGGCAACAGATTGAGTGTATTGCGATGCATCGGCCAGAATTGGACGATTATCAACATAATTGAGTTGGTCTTCAGTTGCCAGATCGTCAGCCTCATTATGTTCAGCAACAGATTGCGAAGATTGTGATACATCAACCAGAATCGGAAGATTATTAACAAGATTGAATTTGTCTTCAGTTATCAATTTCCCAAGATCAGGCACCGCTCCAGGTACTTTAAACTCAGAAATAGTGGCTGATGCAACTTGAACTACCTCAGTGTGGCTCTGCAGATAACTTTCTTCCAACCCAGTAGCACTCTCTCGAAGTGATGTTGAGAAAGGGGAATGATTCGATTGCTCACAATCAACATCCACTCCATGAACTTCACCATCACTACTTCCAAAAGCTTTCTTATCAACCCTGAGGTCACCTACATATCCTCTAGGTGACTTCTCATATTTTTCTGTAGAGTGCTTGGTCTCCAAGCTTTCAGGAAGCTTAAAACTTTCTGAATTTTGCCAATACTCACCAACAGGAAGTATATCTTGATTATTTACATTAGTTGGCAAAGAAGATTCCTCCTTCCCTGGGTCACTAGATAGGTCCTCAAAATTTTGAGTAGGTTCTTCATTGGAATCAGCAGCAATTGAAAATTCACCAACGGAAGAATGTATATCAACATGTTTTCTACTAACACTCAGATTATCTACACTAGAACTATTCTTTTGTGGCTTTTCTTCCTCCATTCCTTCAACATTTTCTGTTTCAGTGCTCGCATTTTCTAAGGGCTTATCCCTAGAGCTCTCCTGGCTATCTGAGAACTCAGCATCCTTAATAACAAAGTGAGAGGATAAATCTGAAGTTCTCTGTCTTTCTAAAACCAAATTCACATCCATGCTATAACTCAAAGACTCATTTATAGTTGTACCAGATTCGTTGCTATCATCAAAACTCCCCTGGACCTGGGAATTGCCCTCACTCAAAACTAAACTACTTCTCTCAAGATTAACAACTGAGCATCCAAATTCAGTACTCTCTACTTTAGTAAGTGAAACCTGATTAGTATTGATATCTATGCTCCCAGAAAACTGATTCAGTAAAATCCTATTATCTGAAGGTTGCACTAATTGTAGTTCCCTATTGGAATCTTGATCATTTCTATTCCCACCTAGCCTCGAATTAAGTTCCATTTGCTTTGCCAAGGTACCTAATTCATCACAGGTATCCGGTTCTTCAATTACAGATTCTTCGGGTAACATCTCTTCCTGCAATACCGACTTTAATAACAGTTCAACTGATTCTGAAGATGTTGCTTCAGCCCATACATCAACCCGCCCTGGTATGGAGCAAGATTCTGTAGCACTAGAACTGAATACTATACCACTATTTCCCTGGGGGAAATTTTCAATCCAGGTATCGTCCTCCCTACTAGATATTGCGAGGAAAACTTCGTTCTCAACCAAACTGTCAAATCTTGTATGAGTGCTATCAAAATCAAACTTAGAAAGCCAATGAGGATGCAAAACAGATGTGATCTTCGAGTTGTCTTCACTTAGTCCTGGATAATGATTATCATTGTCATCCATTGGCATATGCCTACAGATATTATAGTGTTAGAAAGGTACAACAAAGAAGGAAGATAGAAAGCCTAAAAACTTAATTCAGTTTCTGAGAAAAAATGAGATTGAAAAAACAGTTCAAATATGACTAAGTTAACCGTATTATGTTAATTTTGAAATGTAAAATTTCTTGAACATTGGGTAAAAAACTAAAATTATTTTGTTGCCTCGGTTCTGATAAAAAGAATGCAGGGCCTCCCTGGAATCACAGGTGTAAGGTTCCGTACCATCAAACTCCCCCACCCTCCTTAGACGGGAGCCAATTTAGAGGCATTGGAGCATGCTATAAATAATATTCCCTCGTTTCAAAAAGACCGTCCAGTTTTGAATTTTGATGGTCGACTTCATAAATTTTAAAATAAATATTTTTCCAGTTATTGTAATAGTGTGTGATAATACAGCAAATACTAGTATTCCTAATGTACCACCATTAACGTGATATTATTCATTCAAACCAAACTTTAGTATGTCCACTAAGGAGACACTTAACCTAACTTCTCTGAGTACAGTAATACATAATTTCAAAGTCGAGCTATGGTACGAGTGTGCTGAAACCTTAACCCTCCATTTTTGTGAAATGGGTATAAATATCCAAATTAAACAACTTTAAAGCATAAATCACAAAAACAAGCCAACCATAAACAAAACCATTTAATATACGAAATTGGAAAGCCTACCCCTCCATTTTAGTGAAATGGGTCAAACCCAAAAGTCAAAATTAATCAACTTTGACACATAAATTAACCATTAAATACACCAAATTGGAAACCCTACTCCTCCCTTTTACTAAAATGGGTCAAACAAAAAAGTCAAAATTAATCAATTTTAAACCATAACTCACATAAATAAACCATAAAATCCACAAAATCTTTTGTGACGGACCCACATCATTCATAAATGTGATTAATAGAGCAAAAAAAAAGTATATTTACTTATTTCATGTGAACAATCGAAAAAAAATTGGTAGAAATGATCGAGGCTGAGGAGCATGTACACGTAGGCCAAGTAACCCTTGAAATCGTGTGACAATTTCGGCCAAATAAATTCTTGGTAGAATGATGAGGCTCAATCGAAAGTCGCTGTCATGCATTAAAAAATAAAGAAAATATGAATAGTAGCATAGTAGTAGAGACTATGCCTTCCTCCATTCGGAGATAAAATCCTCAAAGCTGAACAAATTCAAACCTATTTTTTAATAGTTTTGAAACTTGAAAAAAGTATATTTGCATAGAAATATTGTTGTGAGGTAAGAAGACGACAAGGTAAATGTTGGATGATGAGGTGGAGAGTAGAGAGTGGAGAAATGTTTGTCCACTTTCTCACTTTTCTTGAAAAAATCTGATGAGTGAGTACAAAGATAAAACACAAAAAAAATGGGGAATGTGACCAATTTTCAAAAATATAAATTAAAGATTCTCCCTCCAATTATTAAATCAGTACAAACTACTCCCCCATCCCTTATTAATTTAGAGTCGATTTTCCTAAAATAGTAATTTTTTTTTAGAATCTCATTTTATCAAATTATGTAAAATAAAATTATGTTTGTGAGATAAATTTAAATTTTTCTTAAACTTTGTAAAAAATAAATGATACTTAAAAAAAGAATGGAGGGAGTATTTAGAATTATAAAAAAAAAGTATTTAGACATGTGTAATTTCAATTTTGGAAGATTGTATTTTAGTCATTTTCAAATATTTATTTTTTACGGAGTAGTATTTTGATTCTAAAAAAATTCATATTGATTCTAAAAAGATTTATATTTGACTCCCAAGATGTTTTAAAAAAAAACATTAGCAATCAAAAATACGATTATATAATATTAAAAAAATTGAAACCATCTTGTCAGACTATTGAGTCGGATATCGTATAACTCAATAGAATAGACACTTTATAGAATCAAAATAATTACCCGGTTGTTTCACGTATGGAACAAACATTTTGAGTCCGACTCTTATGTCAGTTGGATAAGTATTGAGTCAGGTTTTTTAACCAAGTATCGAGCACCTATCGGGTTAGGTGATCAAATTTTACATAAAAACGTATCAAAAGTTGTAAACGAGTCAGGTTTTAACGGGTATGAGTCATTTACCTTATCATCCAATAGGTGTACCTACAAGTCTACAACTGTTGGCACTACTACACTAAAACCCAGTTTACAGCATGTAAGATCTCAAACTGAAATGTTCAACATAAATGAAGGATCAATGTACTATAGTATACCACCATCCTACTACAGAAGTTTTCAACAAACTATAAACATTGTTATTCTACGAGACTCGTCTCACCACGCCAAAGTTGCTTGTCAGTGACGATTACTCGTACCTGTCAGAAATCAAGAGTGCAGAACGACAACAATGTTAGCAAATTCACAGAAATACTCAAGTGCAATGCTATGCTTCTGCCAATAAATATCAATTAAAAATTACCTCTTGATACACCTTTGCTATGAAGTCTATGAGAAACTGATGGAATCTTTGACGTTATTAACGAACTCTGCAATCCTTCCAGTAGCTGCTCGAAGAAAAACAAAATGAGAAGGTAACGCTGGTTACAGAAAATAAATTCAAAATTTGCTAACCAGATAAAGATATACTACCGAAAACACAGTGTTGATTACACTGAGCTTATGAAGGTTATTGGGATTAACCGACATGGATATACTACCGAAAACACAGTGTTGATTACACTGAGCTTATGAAGCTTATTGGAATTAACCGACATGGGGCATTCTAATGTTAAATTGCAAACATGCATCCTATACAGTAAGCAACGCATATTTTGCCACAATACTATCAGACCATCGGTAAAATAGAACAAAAATTATGCATTAGCATCAAATACTATTCCTCCAAGCTAAATCAAGCAGGCATATAGGAGAGGAGAACCTCTCATTTCCTTTTTCTCTGGAACCTATTCGTAATCTCTCACCAAAGTCTCTTTTGAAACGAAGGAAAACAGAGATCACGTCATATTAGGAGAAAATGAAATGAAGGCAACTCAGAATATAGAGTGACAACTTTACAAGATTAGAGGGCCTACCCTAGATGTCGGCTGAATCTTCCTGTTAGATCTTCTAGGTTCAGTAGAATCAGGAAGCAGCGTGTCCTCTGCTGCACCCTCTGTCCTCCCACCAGCTACAGCAAGCTTCCCTTTCGTTGTCCGTTCAGGATTGATATTTTTTGATGCCTTCTTATTTCTTTCAGAGGGTAGAGACTCGGTCGGGACAGACACATCAATAGCTACTCTGTTGAGGTCTGAAGATCCCCTTGCATTATTGCTGATTGAGCCCTTAACTGTATGACTCCTGCTGGTAATTTCACGTGGCCTAGAGACAACAGATGTGGAATTCTCCTTTTGAGACAGTGTTAGACTTGAAATACCTGGTAATTTACCAGTATTAGGAGCCTTCAACCTGGATTCAGCCAACTGTTTCTCTTTCACATCAGTTTTCGCACCATTTCTGAATCCACGTGACCCTGTTCCTCGAGGCATTAAGTACTTGGATAATTTTGAGGAGTCATTAGGTACATCATTTTTACTGCTTCGTTCTGAGACTATATGCTTGCTCACTTCCATAAACTTTCTCTTCTTTCCTGGTCTTGGAACACCAAAGAATTTTAACCCTTCCTTTTGTAAACCTGACCTCATCATTCTAGGTGCTTCAACTTTATGATCACCTCTGTTGCTACCTATATTAAATACTTGTTCAGTAGAAGACAAAGGCAATAACTTAGGGTCATCGACATTTCCTAATTGAAGGTTATCCACAGTTTTTGGGATCTCTCGTTTCCCCTCCACTTCAATGGGACTCCCCAGCCTTGATCGCTTTCCACGTGGAGTATCACTCTGAAAGAACACACAAAGAAACGATTGAGATACAATACTAAAACAATGAAGACGCTAAATAAGTACAACTCCAGTGAAGGACCTGGGAAGGGGCACTTCGTTTTGAATTTAGTAGTTCAATCCACTTTCCGTTCTTCCAAGTAAGAGTGGGGCGGATATGCCAAGCCTTTACTACTGAAGTTTTTCCATGGGCTGCCAAAGAGCTTAAAGATGTTATCTAACCAAAAAAATACATGTAACGAACATACACGAAACATAGATTCTTCAAAAAGTACCTGGGAAATGGACGGTAAAAGTAGTTAGATCGGTACTGTTCTGCTCTGTAATGACTCCTTCACGCCAACTGAAAATACAGCGTGAAAAAAATATGATGTGTATGTAGATATGAGTTCACACTATGATGCCAAAACTAATAACATTGAGAGTGGAAAGTGAATTCCTCCATCATTCCCATTCAATGAATCTTAAATCGAGACTACAGTTCAAACAGAACTAATACAGGTTGAGATAAAGGTGTATGATTGAGATGGACAAATAATCAACCAGGGGAGCCGCTCAGTTACAAGCCTGATAACAGTAATTGAATGTCAATAAAACACTTCATCATAAACAATATAGCCGCAAGTAAAAGAGATGAATGTGGCAAGAAATAACTTCAGTCCTCAATAGATAAAATTAATTGATGATAACATATACTTACCAGTCTTCGCACCAGGCATCAACACCATCCCCCACAGACCACTGATACTCGGTTAAAGCAGCTCTACCTCTCTTTCTTGTTCTATCAAAATGCACTCCAGATATAGGATGGGGAACACGTATATTTGGGACTTTATTACCTTCTCCTTCAAGAGGGATCCACTCCCTCAGTAAATCAGATTCTAAACAATAGGTACATTGTGATAAACGAAATTATGTTCTCCTCTAGAAAAATACAACTAAACAGTCATGGCACAAGTAAGAAAACTCAAGGGCAACCAGTAATCAATTCACAAACGTAGTTTAAGTTCCAGCACCTGCTACCTTGAAGATCGCATACAGATCTCTAGATATCCTGATAGATGTTTGTTAAAGAAGAAGAATAAAGGAATAAAATCAATAGAAGTGTACCTTTGTCAGACTGAAGGTCAGTAAAACAGACGAGGGCCTTTTCATCATTTAAGCTGAGCACCTTGGCTGAATACCAACCACCCTTGAAACAACCACCATCTTTAAATACCTATCACATAATTCAGAATTAAAAATAATATCAAAAGGCTAGAATAGTATCAAACATCTATTAACAAATAAGTTCACGAATCTAAGCTAAATTTCAAACAAGACACATGTCTTCGGAAGCATAAAAATTATTAAGAATATTGCAACTCAAATCACAAAAAAAATTTAAAACAAAGAAATCACAAAAAAAAGTATCATTCATTCATATTGCACCAGAAGACAGGTAACAGGGGGGAAATGAGCTAAATACAACAAACAAGAACTATTAAAATATTTGAATTCACAAACCTCAACAATGCAGTTCTCCTTAATGACGTCATCATTCGAATATCTTTGGCCGCTTCCACGGGCATCCTGGAGTGGTACTCTCTCAGCATCAGCAAGCTCAGATGCTAGACTACCTGCTCCGGTATGATCAGGTGCTGGACTATCTCTCTTCCTACTGATCCCCTTTTCTCCAGATAGGTGAGAAGCAGAAATGGCTTCATCCACTCTAGTATTCATACACATATCCCTTGCAATATCTTTCGGAAGAGAGCTACCTACGGCCATCGTGCACACCTCCAAACCAGAAGGTCCCTCAGACTGCTTACAGACTTCCATGGAACTCCCAAGATCCTTCTTGTCTCCTTTTTCAGTACTATAATTTGCAAGTTGCAAATCCCCTCTCCAGTAATTTTCAGGTCCACCTTCAAGTAGGGCAGACAAAGGCAAAGGTTTACCCATAGAAACAACTCTTCCTGCTTGGGACACAGCTTCAGCAGCAAGCTCTGCAGCCTTTACAATGGCATCTAAATTCTCAGCATGCTGAGAAGCAGCTAAGGCATCCTCAACTCTCTTCCTAGCAGCTTCTCTAGCAGCAGATATGATTGAATTGGGGGCATCATTTCCATTACCACCTCTCAAGATGGATGCTGGAGTTGCATCACTCAGGTTGTTTGAAACATCACACACGGAGTATTCACTTTCCTGTGGATGAACAGAATTTTCATGTAATACTTGGATAGCAACTTGATGGAAGTGCAATGCAGCGATAGAAGCTATCTTTGCAGCTGCGGCTGCAGCCTTTGCCACAGAAGCAGCAGCAGCCACAGCGGCAGCAGAGGAGGTCAGCTGCAACTCATGGGCTGGAGCTAGACTTGAATTTCTTTGTTCCTCCAGGGTTCTCCACACATCTTGACAGCGACTGACCAAATCAGCAGCATGAACCATAGCCTCTTCTCCATCCAGCTTAGCCTTCTCGACTTGTTTTAGTTCTCCCATGTGTAGCTCCCTTATTTGAACTGGATTAACTGTAACAATTGGTGAGCCTGTTACAGCAACAGTAGTAGAGAAATGGCCATCAATGTGGGATGCAGAAGGATTTGAAAATATCGAACTGAGACGACCAACAGCAGGGCTTTTCTTGGATGAATTGCTTATTATGGCATCAGAATGTGGTATGGCCAATGTGGCCAACAAGGAATTCTGAGGAGATTCTTCAGTTGTATTACTCTTTCTCCTCTTCCTGGATTTAGAACCCGCAGGAGAGCTTGTTAACTTCTGCATGGAAGAGTCTTGTACTAGATTACTAGATACACCTAAATGAGAAACAAGAGCATTAAATGCATGGTTCATGGAACTGGAGGTTGCTAGGGAGGAATCGTTCGGAAGAGTCAATTTCACCGCCTCTGCAGATGGTGAAGAAGAATAACGGGCACTTAAATCAAAAGCAGAACTTCGAGATGAAGAAACCCATGGACCAGGGATGGGAGCCGGTGATAACCAAGATGTCAGCCCACCAAGTTTTTGTGCAGGTGGCGTCTGACAAGGATGTAGTGGAGGAAGTGCCAGGGGAGCTCCTCTTACCACATTGCTGAGAGGCAGTCCATCACTTGAGGGAGCCGATAAGTTCCAGAGTGGTGAAGAAAGAGGTACCATTGGTTTAACATTTACAGAAGGTATTTCCCTCGTGCAAAAGATACTAGCAGGTGAAGGAACAGCTTTACTTCGAGGTGCACTCTGCTTGCTTGATTTATGTTGTCCCTTAGAACCTGCATTCCCATATTCAAATACAAATTAGTGTCTGTCAAGACTGTAAGGGTAGAAACAAAACCTACTGATATAAGTTAGAATATGTAACCAAACAAATAAATAAATAAAAGTATACATACCTAAATGAGATTGAATAGGAGTACTCAAATTATTGGAAACAGCGTTCTGGCTATGAAGCCGCTCTATACAAGCACGCCATTTGGGCTCCCAACTGGTCCTCCCTCCATCTGTAGATAGAACTATCAAAGTGTTGGTTATTCCACGAATTACCTCTATAAACAAATTATAAAAAAGATTATCTTCAAAGGCCTACCAGATGCCCCAAAGGCGGATGCCATACAACCCTCATCAGGGGCAGTTCCTTGTATCAGAGTTAATAACAAAGCACGCACAAAGTAAGTCAGAGTAATGCTACATGACAGAAAACCCTCATCAGGAGCAGTTCCTTGTATCAGAGACCCATATACAAAAATTTGAGCTCTTAGCTGCAACTGTTGTAAATCAGTGAAGGGCTGATGACAAATCGCCGAAGTAGGAACTGCGGTGTTCAAGTCTGGCAAATTTGATGTAGAAATAGGAGTGGTCGCGTTTCTTGGCTCAGTAAGTCCGACACCAAATTGAATGAGCTGAGCAGGCCCGGAATGACTCAGTAATGTGCGTGATGCATTGTCCTCGGTCTGTTTCACATTATTTCCCTTAGCATTCTTTTTCGTAGATTTAGCAGAGCCACGCCTTGTCTTACGGTCAGAAGTGGTTTTGGCACCTACAGATGCACTCCCACCTTCAGTTACTATGCTAGTAACTTGAGGAACTTTTTGAAATTAGTTGAAGCACCTCTAACCCAGCACTATGAAGATAACAAACAACAGTAAAGAACAGAAAATTCAAAAATACATTAACAATGAACGGAGGCATTTGCTACCACATTTATCCCAGAAACATTGCACCATATGATTGGACCTAGTATGGAATCTAGCTTGCTATATTGAAACCAGAGGTATTTATAGAGCTTTAACAACTTAGAAACATCTAAAAGGGAAGCTCGTGAAAAGTGTTAATCTCAAATTTATTAGAGTAAAATCAGTTGTGAAGGTTATTTTAATGCCATAACAAGAAGCGAATAAATATTTAAGTCAAGCAAGATTCAGTTCCCATGTGTTTACAACAAAATTGTGCTATTTTAGTTATTTTATTTCCTGAACCATAGAACACAAATGAACTGGAAATAATTGACCTACATGATACCTAAAGACCTCACGGCTTATCTAGTATAATAGTTTAGTTGAAGAAATAAATGAGTCAAATAGTTTCTTACATAAGAAAAGGCATGACACATGAAAATGACGACGAACACAAGCAACAAAGCAAATGAACAGGACCACATGCTAGAAATATATGTACACACATAATACATTCACGCGGAGCAAAAAATCAAATGCTAAAATTATATGTACAACATACTACGTAACCCCACTCAAAGCACGCGTTAACATATATTAAGAGACTTTTCTGTAAATGGGCCTTAACAGGAGAAAGGGGTGTGTGTAGCAGAGACTGAAGTAGTACTACATGAAGAAGTAATACAACAAGAACAAATGTTGGGACCAATAGTTAATCTAACAATACCAAATAGACGAAGTAGATGCATCAGCTAAAGGATTCTGAAGAAGAAAATGATTTACCTGAATTTTCTGATAATTGAACTTGAAAACTGTTGTCTATCTTTGTTTGCATGTGTTTTACAACTAACACAGCCTCAGGGCAGTCAGCCACTGCTACACTTGAGTCACGAGGTACACCATCCAAATCCTTAGTATCCGAAAACCCGAGGGCCACTTTCATTTGACCCATTACTCCTTCATTCAGGGATGCAGCATCAAGTGATTCTGTCGAAGGAAGAGACGAGTCCTCCCGGATTTCTTCTTCAGCAGAGACATTACCGTCAAAATTTCTTTCAGCTAAAGAGACTGGGCCTGTCTCACTGTCTACTTGTGATGGGAACTTCAAACTAGGTGTCTCTTCTTCTAACATAGCATCAGTCACCGTATCCGCTATCTTATCTAAATGCACTGGCTCAACATCCGAAGGTAAGTTCAACTCCTCATTCTGCTCACCCATGTAAGCAGTAGTGCCATGAGACATTTCATGTGAAGCTGTATTTGACCCATTACTGCCTATATTTGATTCTGAAAGCCAACAAAAAAAATCAACAGGATAGGTGCTACGAATGTTGAAGTTCAAAGTTAAGATAAAAGCATATCAGATGGATGTTGAAGTTCAAAGTTAAGATGAAAGCATATCAGATGGATGTTGAAGTTCAAAGTTAAGATAAAAGCATATCAGATGGAAAAGTTGTACCAGATTTTAAAGTGGAAGGCAAGTCCGATTCCGATGTCTGCTCCACATCAATCTTTCTTTCGACCTCTTCATCCAATGACGAGGTTGGCAGCCTTGGCTCATCATTGTCCAATATGACAGGCTTAGGACTCACATCTCCTGGATCCTGCTTGGCTGAATTAGCAACTTCCACCGACATGACTATCTCAGAAGATAAAACTGTAACTTCATGATTTTCCATAGCATCATTCCTTTCGGTTAAATTCTCAGCTACATGTTCAGCAACAGACTGTGATGTATCTTCCACCGACATGACCATCTCAGAAGAAACAGAAGATAAAACCGTATCTTCGGGATTTTCCCTAGCACCATTCCTTTCTATTAGATTCTCAGCTACATGTTCAGCAACAGATTGTGATGCATCAGAAAGAACTTGAAGATTATCATCATGATTGACAGGGTCTACAATTATGTGAATTCCAAGCTCAGGCTCCGTTCCAGGTATGTAACCTTCAGATGTAATAGTGGATACCCCTTTATCCACCTGGGAACGTTCTTTGTACTCCACCGAACTCTCAGTATGAGACGTTGGAGACAGGGTATCCTTCAGTTGTTCACACTCTACGTCAACTCCAAGAGCTTCAACTCCCCTACTTGAAGTAGCAGCTTGCTTATTACCTTTGAGGTCACCTTCAGATCCACCAATTGACATCTCACATATATCTGTAGAATGCTTAATCGCCAAGCTTTCAACTCCACTACTCGAAGTAGCCTTCTTATTGAGACTGAGGTCACCTTCAGATCCACCAATTGACTTCTCACATATATCTGTAAAATGCTTTATCTCCAAGCTTTCGGGAAGAGCCAAATCTTTGGAATTTAGGCAAGATTCAACAGACTGTAAATCTTGACTATTTCCTTTAGTTGTTGGCAAAGAAGATTCAACCTTTGTTGGGATACTAGATGGTTCCTCAAAGTTCTGAGTAGCATCTGCATTTGGAGAGACAAAAACTGAGAATTCACTCATGGATTGATGAATGATATCAGGTATTCTGCAAACACTCGCATCATTCACATTACAAGCATTATTCTGCGTTGATTCATTGCTTGGATTCTCCAAGGGCTTAGCACTTGATCTATCTTGGCCATTTAAAAATTCCACATCCTCCATAACATACTGTAAGGAGGAATCTGAACATCTCTGTGTTGGAAGAACAAGAGTTCCCTTCATGTCATAATCCAAAGACTCGTTATGAGAAGTATCGGGTTTTGTCTGACAACTGTCCTTGTTCTGTGGATTACATTCAGGCAGATCTAAACTGCTCTCCAAGTTAACTGAGGATCCAGAAGCAGAGTGTTCTACTTGAGTAAATGAAGGACATTTAGGATCAATATCGACGTCCTCATTTCCTTGATTCAGTCCAGAGCTATTATCTGAAGGCTGAACTTTAGGGCCTCCATTCCCAGCTGGCCTCGGGTTAAGCTCCATTTGCTTTTCTAATGTACTTAATTCATCACATGCAATAGATTCTTCAATCACGGATTCTCCAGGCAACATCTCTTCCTGCCCTACTGACTTCAGTAACATCTCAACTGATTCAGATGATGTTGCTTCAGACCAAACATCGACATGCCTTGGTATGGAGCAACATTCTGCAGCACTTGTACCAAACTCGATACCACTATTCCCCCGAGAAAAATCCTCAATCCAGTTATCGTCTTCCCGACTTGATATGCCAAGAAAACCCTCGTTCTCAACCAAACTGTCAAACCTTATATGAGAGTGATCAAAGTCAAACTTAGGAAGACCATATGGGTGCAAAACAGATGTGATCTTGGAGTTCTCTTCACTTAGTCCTGGGTAATGATTATCATTGTTGTCCATTGGCATGTGGCTGCAAAGAAGAGGGTGATCGGAAGTTACAGCAAAATAGTAAATTGAAAGCAGACGACAACCCAGAGTTTCTAAGAGCATGTTATATCATTAGAATAAGTAGTAATACATTAGTCAGTACGCTATATATATCAACCCTCAAGACATCATTTTTCGGGTTATGGCAAAAGAATTGTTCAATTACCAGATATCTGCACAGATAGATTAAGCGAATCAAATTCTTTCAAGGTTTTTGCCACTCATTTTTCCTAGTACATATATCAGTACTCGGTACATTCTTTAAAGAAAGCATAACCAAATTAAGACTATAACAAATGTTTTGAACTTAGTGGATCTAAAGGTGAAAAGGTAGAAAGGAAGGACAGAATAGAGGACAGTTGCAGCTATGACTAATAATAACCACTGAATAATCTTCTAGCAGTAGTTTGCTATATGGCAACATATAGTTCTGCAAGCACGTGAGTGTACAACTACAATATATTGTATAATGAGAAGTAAGATAAAAGATCGAAATGGTAAAAGGAAATAAATCCTGCTGCAGAAGAAAAGTCAAAGTGATCAGTTTCCATGGTACATTAAAGCCAAAAAACAAATGTATAGAAGGAAAAAACAAACACATTAAAGCAACTGAAATTTCAAAGATGCTGAGCCCTGATGATGTAACAGCTTCATAAAATATTTTACTACAGTGACACAAAATACATATAGAAAAAAGATAAGGACATCATTTAAACCCTAGGTGCTCTCCAGAAGTATCTGTTGCAAATTCTATTGAAATTACTTATTCCACAATATTTCAAAACAACATAAGGGGCAAATTTATGGTTAATTGAAACTCAATAAATAACACATGATGATGTTCACTCCTTCCTTCCTAATTTGTATGTCTACTTTACAGTCTACGAAATAGTGAATTGATCTTCTAAGAATCAATTCCTTTGCATATTAGTATTTTTATATTTTGATACAACACTCCAGTTCCATAAATGTATAGCATGATCCAAGTTTAAGTATCAATACCGAGAGTAAATTGACGAGCATATATATCGATGTTTTACATATTTAAAGTTCCGTATGGGATAAACATTTCAGCCGATATTTTTCCATACTTTCCTGTCCAAATTAGAAACTTTTAAGGGGGTTGTGTGCAATTACACGCAGAGACAAAATTAGAAATGAAGTGGTTAGCGGGAAAGGGGGGGAGGGGGGTCGCCTCAATTGAGGAGAAATTGAGGAAGAACTGTTTGAGATGGTATGGCCATGTAAGAACTAAGAAGATGTCTAGTACATGCACCAGTCTGAATATGTGAAGCTATGATAATCACAAATGAATGTAGAGGCAAAGATAGACCGAAGAAGAGTTTGACGAACACGATATCGAATAACTTAAAGTTTATGGGCTTAACATAAGGGATGACCCAACACAAAGCTGATTGGAGACATTGTATTCATACAGCCGGCCTCACTTAGTGGGATAAGACTTGATTTGGTTTAGTTGCATGTCCTAAAATATCCCTACTTCAGTTCCTAAAAATGCCTGAATATGGGTGATATCCTAACAAAAGATGGGGACTATATCTTTCAAATATTAATGCCATGCCAATCAAACCTAGAAATGATAAAGCATTGAACCTCCAAAAAATCAAATCAAATGTTCTTCCAATAATGAAACTAGTAATCGATTTTCAAAGAAACAGTTTGGAAATGACTAATGTGATAATGACATCCAATATTCAACTAAAACAAAATGCTATAAGTAAAAGAACATTCATGTTATAAATCACTACAAAAAATGAGCAAGAATAATATTCAAAAATAGTTTCCAATAACTATTTAAGTTGCATGTGACGTTTAAATACCAATATAAATATAAAAAATCCAAAAAGTGTGAAAAATAATTCACACCAAATTCACCAAGCAGATTTTACATAATATTCGTAACTGATATTCACTAATTTAGGTATATGAGCTGCAATCTTCTTAAACTATAACTTTCTATAGTTAAGTGACTTGATGATACTTCATCTTTTTCTTCAGTTATAAAGAGACCTCATACACACAATGAGAATCTTGAAGGCAACAGCAACTAGGTAGAACCATAAATATGAAGGAGCGTAAGAGACATAAAAATGGTAACTTTTCTGCATATACTTGCTAAACTGTAATAAAGTAGTCAATAGATATTTATCTACTAGACCAACACTACTTATGTTATAAGATTTCTAATAAACAATAATCTAAAAAAAATCCTAAGTTCATCGAAACTAAGATCCATGGATAACTTTCCCCAGTTGATGCCAACACACTCTCTTATTCCCTTTATATAGTATTTTATCACATGAAGCTCAATATAACCAATATTTTCCATACATTGCTCATCACTTCTCTCGATTCCTAGCAAATTCACTAGTTATTCACATTCAAATACATAAAATAAATCAGCCTCCTTGTGAAATGGAAACATAAGTGTAATTGAATGAAGCGCCCAATTCCGAAGCGAAAAAGAAGTAACATATGAATTTAATGGAACTCATAATCAGCATTTGAAAGTAACCTTTACTAATTAAAGAGAATCAACAAAACCCTAACTTCTTGATGAAAGCCGTATATGATACCATCATTCGAAGACTGGAAAAATACAATAAAAGAATTCCCTCCATCCCCAAAACATTGTCCAATGTTAACTTTTAAACTTTGAACTCGTAATTTTTCAGGTGAAACATAGAACAAATGCTGGTATCTTTAATACTATTTACTATTAACAATTTTGATTCAAATCAAAGTTACATTCGTCAATTAACGCTACAAAGTTCCTTAATTCCGACTTTACAAAATCAAACCAGACAATCTTTTTGGGACTCCATGAGTAATAATAAACCCAAAACCACCATTAAACCTCCATTTCATAACAAAAGGTACAACACATAACCAAAATCAAACAACTTTTCAGCAAAAAATCATTAAAAAAACCACCCAAAAAATCAAAAACAAAAACAAAAACCACCACTAAACCCCATTTCATACAAAGGGTAGAACATAAAACCAAAATCAAACAACTTTTCAGCATAAATCATAAAAATAAACTAATAAAAACCCAAAAAAATCATTAAATATATCAAATTGGAACAAGTAAAAGTAAGTGGTGCAGTAGAAAATATACCTCCTTCCATATGGAGAAGAAATCAACAAATCTGGATCAACACAACCCCAAAATTGAATTTTCCGTACAATTTTTCTGCAGCAAAATAAAGTGTTTCAACCATAACCCTAATTAACCCTTTTATCAAATTTAAACCCCTAAATCTTCAAAAAATTATGAACACAAAACTAATACCTAATCAAAAGTCGAGGAGAGTTTCGTTTGTGTGAGTGAAATAATATTTTCTTGATTTTGGTGAAGATATGGAGAGAGAAATGTAGGGTTTTATAGGGAGATAGGGGAGGGTAGATTGGTCAAATGAAAATATCGAAAAGGGGGTTATTAATGCTCGGGATGGTTGGTTAAATCTTGATATGGAAATATTTGATCATATGTAATAGAAATTAAAATTAGTGAGTTATTCTGATTAAAAAATTATAATGTAATAAAAAGTTGACTGTGAGAGTCGATCAGTGCTTTCGTTTATGTAAGTGAAATAATATTTTCTTGATTTTGGTGAAGAGATAAGGGTTATTAATGTTCGTTATTGTTGGTCAAATCTTTATACGGAAATATTTTGTCGTATGTAATAAAAAATTAAAATTAGTGAGTTATTTTGATTAAAAATTAGTATAATGTAATAAAAAGTTGACCGTAAGAGTCAAAATCATTATGAAGCAGTGTGATAATATTTTATTGATTTTGGTGAAGAGATAGAGAGAAATGTAGGGTTTTATACGGGAGATAGGTGAAGCAATTTAGTAAATTGAATATATTTTAAAGGGGTTTATTAGTGTTCGAGTTTGTTGGTCAAATCTTGATACGGAAATATTTGGTCGTATGTAATATTAGTTTTCGAGTAAAAAATCTTGATACGGAATATTGAATATATTTTAAAGGGATTTATTAGTGTTCGAGTAAAAAATCTTGATACGGAAATATTGAATATATTTTAAAGGGGTTTATTAGTGTTCGAGTAAAAAATTAAAATTTGTGCTACATTTTAATTAAAAAATTATAATGTTATAACAAGTTGAATGTGTTAATTTATTGAGGTTCTTCGGAATTAAAAGAGGAATATATCTTTATCTTTTGTAATAAAAACTAAAGTATAGTCGTATTTATTTTTTAATGATCAAATAAGCAAATTAGCTAGACACAATTTACCGAGTCCACTAGAAATTGTTTTGAGTATCATGCAAATAGTAAAATATGTTGAAAATGATATGTTTTAATATATGTCTTCAAAATATTATAAAATATACAAAAATGTTTGTTTAATATTTTAAAAGATAAAATAACAAAATTAATGATTCGGTGTATCGTAATTTGACTACACATTTGGATCAAATAAATTTATTATAGTAATTAATGTAAATAACAACATTTGTTATTTACACATGAAACATCTAATTTAATTGTTACTTGTAACAAATACAAATGTCTCACTAATTCAACTTTTCAAACAAAATAAAAGTTATTTGTGTCATAAACACATGCAATCTTGTGCCTGATTGATGCATTTACACTAACGTACTAAATTTAGTTTGTAACTAATTTTAGTTCATTAATTTACTTAGTATAAACCATAACAATATATTTATATAATTTAGTGCCTTAAAAACCACATCAAAGGCATCACTTTAAAAGTTATAATAGAAGTTGAAAAAATTAAAAATTGATAAAATGATGCTTTTTCAGCCTCTAAATAATCCCCGAGTCTTTAAAAATTTGCACATACCCCAAATTTATACCGCCTCTCTATATTAATATTCAATCTTTTTCATTATTGAAATACTTGATTTTTATATTTCTTTGATAAATAATAATGAAGTTATTAAAGACATACATGAAAAAGTTAAATTTAAAAGTGATGATTATGAGTGCATTTTAAAAAAATTTAGTACTGATGCATACGCTCTTAATAGGTACTGCATTCATGAGATGATGTTTTATTTTTACCTCTCCATCCCACAAAAATTGTCCATTTTACTTTTTTATTTTTCATTATGTTGAACTGAGTCAGATATTTGTTTATAATATTTTTAAAAATATATATATCAATAAAAAATAAATTATTTCTACTGACATATTTTCATCAAGTATTATAAACACAAAAAAATATCTACGCACAAAGTTCAACTATGAAAACATGAGTTAATAAAAAGTGGGACAATATTTGTGGATAATAGATTATTATATTACTTGACACTATCAAAAATCAACCACATACATATATTGACTTCAATATTCAATGGAGCGAATAAAGTACTAAGGGTTGAGTGCAGTGTTAATCGTCCATGCAAGTCTCGAGTCACCATTTTAACTAAATACGGAATATTAATGTTCAATCAAAGTGAGTACTAAAACATGTTGACAAATTAATATTATCTAGACTAACGGTGCCCTTAACTCCAATGACTAACTAGCTACTAGAGATAGAACTTCTTACTTAGGAAATGATACTTGGAACAAGGTCGCCCAATGATTAAATACTAGAGATAAAACTTTTTACTTAGGAAATGATACTTGGAAGTTGGAACAAGGTTTATGATATAAACGAGTGAGATGATGTTTTACTGAATTTGGTGAAGAGGTAGAGAGAGAAGCATGGGGGATTTATAGGAAAGAGAGACGTGCATAGTTTGGTAATTAATTTAGACGAGATTGCAAAGAGATCATTAATGACTACTATGACTAGGGATTATTGATCAAAAATTATTTCACGGTTATACTTAACATTATTTAATACTCTCAATTTCAAATTAATTGATATTTTAAGATTAAAAGAAAGATTTTGACCATAAATTAATTTTTATTCACTAATTCGAAAAATATAAAATTAATATCATTAAATTTATTTTTAAAAATATTTTCATAATATTATTTTTTTGTAATTTTTAATAATGTATAAAGTACTGATGATTAAAGTTGTCTCGAAACGAAAAACAATTAATCTAAACAGAGTAAAAATTAAATTAGTGGGTTCTTTTAATTAATAAAAATTAGCACTATTACTTAAACAGCAAAGTAGGTTGGATCTCTTAATTTTAATATATTTCTTTTACAAATTACCATTAACATATATAAAGATATTTGAATTCAAAATGTAATAAATAACCCAATAAAGTTAGAAATTGAGCATATCATTGGCTCTATCAACTAA
This sequence comes from Lithospermum erythrorhizon, assembly GCA_019722365.1. Classification (NCBI taxonomy): domain Eukaryota; kingdom Viridiplantae; phylum Streptophyta; class Magnoliopsida; order Boraginales; family Boraginaceae; genus Lithospermum; species Lithospermum erythrorhizon. Next base: position 353,004 of record JADFUC010000852.1, on the reverse strand, counting down.
TGTAGAGCATATCATTTGGGCAAAACGATGTATGCACACCAAACATCCAATTTGATTGTAACTTAAAAAATAAAAATATATCTAATCGAACTTTTTAAAAATAAAATGATAATTATGTATGTATCATAAATTGAGATATTAATTAGTAAGTAATCTCGCACCCTATTGAAGGTTTTTAATAGTTCTTCCTTTTTTTATAGTTTTCATTTTAGCAAAAATAAAATAAAATTATAGTTATCGTTTTAGCATAATAAATAACATTTTTACATTTTTAATGTATTTTTTAACTATTTTTTCTCTTAAAATAAACAACCAACCAATGATATTGTTTCAATTAATTATCATTTTATATTTTTAATGCATTTTTGACTAATTTTCTTTTCTTTAATTTACGCAAGAAATTGCTAAACGACAACAAATAAACGAGAGACTAAATAAATATGCGAGTGGAGAAAAAAAAAAGAGGGGCCCACGAACCGGATTAACATGGATTAGTTGAGGACGTTATTTGACAAAATGGTTAAATGCTCAAGGCCTCATCTTAGCTTTTTATTTTTCCCTAAAATCCACTCTCAACCATTAATTTATTTATTTTTGAGGACGTTATTTGACAAATACGTTAAGGCCTCTATCTTAGCTTTTCTATTTTTCCTTTTAAATCCACTCTCTCAACTATTAATTTATTTATTTTTGTTAACTTTTCATGTTCTTTAAAAAATTTCATATTATTCATTCAAAATTAATAAATGAATATTTAAAATATGTTACATAAAATAATAATAATAAGTACTAATTAATAATTAAGTTGCAGAATATGATAAAATAATAATTAGTAATAATAATATTAATTAATTAATAATAAATAAATTGAATTAATTAAAAATAATAATTAGTTAATTAATTAACATTAACAATTAGTAAATTAATTAATAATATTAATTAATAAATTAGCTAATAATAGTAATTAATTAATAATTATGTTAATTAGTTAATTAATTAATTATAATAATAAGTAATTAATCATGAGAGTAATTATTTAATTAATGAATTATTCACTATTATTAATTATTAATAATAACACACTATTAGTTAATACTGGCCAGTAATTAATGAATTGTCAACATTTTACTAGTAATTGGTCTAATAATAATAATAATAATAGAAGAATTAAATTCATTAATAATTAATAATATAATTAAATTAATAATAATAATTAATTAATAAATAGAGAGGATATAAATTTAGGTGAATGTAATTAGGCGAGTGAATAATTAATTCATTATATGGGTCCATCCTATTTTAGGGATGATGAAAAAGCTATAATTTTTTATTTTTTAGTGATTTCAATCTCTATTATAATTTGTAGGGAATGTGATGTATATGTTATAACATATTATTACTCTTATTTTATACCCCTTTAATATAAACGTTATAAAACAAAACAATAAATACATTTTTGACCAAGAACGAATCAAACATTTTACTTTATGTTGTAAGAAATTTTAGAGAAGCCCAATTAACATAAAATACGACAAAATAAAAATAGAAGTGTTAGTATGTTCGATCTTAATGCTTGGACAGTTTTATATAGTAAAATAACTACGAAGATTAATATTTAAAATATACTATTAGTAATTGGAAGAAAATCTTCTAGTTTTTGTCATACAACTTGATGGGTGTATTTCACGATGACAACATATACCCTTTATATGTAAGAGTAAGAACTCTCATTTGCAATTTTCGAAAGTTAATTGAATCGCCTCATTATCTCATCTATCAAGAGATAATAAGTAATTTTTAACTTTCAAGTTTATTCTCGTAATATCAAGATTATTATGTAGATGAATTATAATTTAATAAGATTACAATATATTAAGAACTTTATGAATTGTATATGAAAATAATATTATATTATATTACGGAGTATATTATAATATTATTACTATAAAATAATTAAACGTGTCACATGTGTGTCACTTGATTAATAGCATCCATTGAGAAATCACGGACAAATGTTTTAGGCAGGGTCTTATAACACAAAATTTGATTCTAACACATAATTCCCTATCATGACAAGGATCAACACTTAGATTATGCCATAGGGGAAACACTCATTTATAAATTACTCCCTCCATTCCACAAAGATTGTTCAATTTTAACTTTTTGTTGTACACTTGTACCTCTTAATTTTGACAGTAAATATTTTTGTTTGTATTGTATAATACTTGATGTGAACTATATCAATGAAAAATACATTTCAAACTCTTTCTATTGATATATCATTCAACACAAATAAATATATTTAATGTTAAAGTTTGAAAATTACAACTATAAAAAAAAGTGAATAATCTTTGTGGGATGGAGGGAGTATTTATCAATAGAGGTGGTGGAGGAACAAAACAAACGTTGGGCATCGTGCGAGTACGTGGTGGTGACGATGTTGGTTATAGGAGGTCGATATGGGTGGAGGTGGTGGTGGACACAAGATCTATATTCTTGGCTTATGCATGTCCAAAGGTCAAGCCAACATGGGATCAAACAGTAGACATGACTCATGAGAAGTAGGTTGATAGAGAATAATATTGCTCTACTCCTGGAATGGTAGTTTCTAAGATGAAACATCCATTTTATGCAGTTCAATTACTCTAGGATCACACTTTACAAAATGTGAAAATGATAACTCATGCATCAACTAATTAAGCAAGTATTGGTAACTCATGCACTAATCAAGCAAGTATTGATAACTCATGCAGTAAATCTTTACCATTATTACAGTATCATAAACAGAAATGTATTAGTCTCAATAAAACCAGATCCAAATACATCTCAACAGAAGGAACTACATTTGTAACAAGAGCACCAAATGTAATATTTTTGTATCCATCATGAGAAAATTGGAGGCTCCATCATGTTGAACATTTGTGAGACCACATAGGGGTCCCAAGCAAACAAATAGAAGATCTCATAAAACTCAACCTAATTTCAAAACAACAAAAGAAGCAACAAGAAAAACGAAATTAAGATATGCACGTTGCAACATTTATAAGTTTAACTAATTTACTCGTCTCTTACCTCATGTATTTTCTAAGCAACCCGGGTAGGCATCATGCCAGCTTTCCTTGCGTAGTCAAAAATACCGCCAGCCTCAATGACCGGGCCAGCATCCCCAATAGGCTTCAATGTATACTCTTTCCCACTAGTATGGTTAATCAATTTATTCTGTCCCAATTCAATAGTGACGACATCACCAGTTTTACACTCATCGCACAATCGACCCTCGGATTCAAATGGATAAACCTCTCCTGTCGCAACGGAGTTTCTAAAGAATATCCGGGCATATGACTCAGCCACCACTGCGGCAGTCCCAGCTGCACCTAAAGCCACTGGTGCATGCTCACGGGATGAACCGCAACCGAAGTTGTCACCCGCAATTATAATGGTGAATTTGGAAGTGAACTCCTCTGGATCAACAAATCGGGTTTCATAAGAGGAGGGAAGGCCACACATGGCATATGACCCGAGTTTTTTGTATTCTTCTGGGTTAGAAGGGACTAAAGTCAGGTATTCAGCAGGGATGATTTGGTCAGTGTCAATGTTATCTCCAACAACGTAGCAGAGGCCATGGAAGGTGGTGGATGAAGAGGCGGAGGTGGGATTCGAGGTACATAACAATCGGGCAGCACGATCACTGGCAGTTTTGGATTTGAAGGATTTAAATTGATAGTTTAGATGATCTGTGGGGACTTTTAAGGAGGAGCGTGGCGTGACTGCCATGAAACGAGACCGTGTAACATTCAAGGTAGTGGCCGCTGTGGGACGAAATAAGGCTGACGAAGCTGCCATTTGAAGTGTCGATTTTCAGAAGACAACACTTGTTAGCCTGCCTGCGCAGCCAGAGAAGAAAATATTATTTTTGATAAATTACCTCACATGCACAAAACAAATCTCAGCAGATTCGTTGAGTGCCTCATAAAGGCATGATAATAATAAATAGCTAAATTTCTGATGTTATAAGCTGAGCATACAAAACATTTCAACTATATTTTTGTTATGTCTAGACATCGTATTTCCATAACTTTTTGGATTTTTTCAAGGAAATCTGCTTGTTCTATTACTCTATAGCATCCTAGTTCAGCGAAAATTATGCCATTGTGCTCCCAACAACTTTAACTCGAGAAATTAAACTTCAAAACCAGATCATCCCTTATGACTTCAGGAACTTTCGGTTGACTTACTATGCATACAACAACGACAACACTTACTTCCTAGACCAAAACGAATTTCATAAATCCAATCTTTAAAAATTGGTGCTCAGATTGCCATTAAAACATTCGATTAGTGTTAAAAGATTTGCTAACTATGACTATTTATTACACTATCCAGGAATATTCTTATGGAAGTAGATAGGATTTAATAGCAAAAGCATTTTATCAAGTAAACAATCGATAATAGAATCTATGCTTAACTCAGTTATCACTTTCCTTCAATATACAAAATCTGAAAATGCACATCAATAGACACCTTACATAGTTACATTGCAAGAATAATGCGAAGAGGTATATCAATGAGTTTTTAGCTTTGCAATAAAAAAAGTCAGAAACAATAGGAGCCCATTTGCTAGGGCACATGGAGAGCTAATTTTTCGAAAAAAATTATTTTATTAAGCATTGTTTTTAAAATTATAGTTATTATTTTAAAAATTATGTTGTTTTATATTTTTCATTATAAATATGGTATCAACTAATCCGCCCCTTTATATAAAATTCTTGTTTCGCCACTGTTCATACCCCCACCATTTCAAAAAGATCGTCAATTTTACAATTTTGATTTAAATTTTAATCAGCCAATTAATTATAAAACAAAAAATAAATACAAATTTTCCACACTAAGAAAATATCAGAACTGAATTAGAATAATTAAAATGATAAATAAATGGAAAAAATCCTCACCTTTCTCTGAGTTGTAGCTGTGGTACCTGGTTGAAGGTGAGGGCAAAAACGTAAATATAGAGGAGTGGCGGTAGGTGGCGGCGGCGGGTGAAAATCTGATGAGGGTGGGGGTGGTTTAGTTGGTTTTTTGTCTTATCTAATACTCTTAATATTCATCAATCTTTAAATTTTATTTTATTTCATGATAAATTTAATATAACCGGACTTTTAAAAAATATTTTCATAATATAACTAAAAGATGTAAAACTATAATAGTTACAAATATAAACATGAATATACATAGATCGAAAGACTGGACGGATACTCTTAATAAGATCTATAATCCTACGAATCATTACAAGAGTAAGAGATAATATGATACGCTGCTATAAATTCATTAAGAGAAGAGACAGATAACATGTGGCTAATTGGAGTAATTAAATTTGATACATAATAAACAAAAAGCAACAAATTGTGTATTATTATTTTCGTTTTTCCTCTTTGTCACAAATCCTAGTAATAAGAGGTTTAACTGGAAGAAAAAATAAGTGTGATTCGGGTATAAGATTGAGGAAATAATATATTTGAAATTTATATTATATTTCGTGTGACAATATCTATTGAATCTGTGAAGATGGGGCAATATATTTACAAGATGATTACTTGAAATTGTCAATAACAAGCTCAACTAAGTGATCCGTTATTCTGAAAAACTAGAGATTATAATATGTTCTCAAATTTGGTACATCTAATCACACACAAACTTGCATGAGTGTAAATAAGTCATGTTCTTCAAATGTATACACAAAAGAAAGAGTCGGGGGTTGCTCTGAGGGGGCAAGAACAAAGTGTCACTTCATAACCCCTAAAAGGAATCAAATTTTGCATCTTAAAAATGACTACATTTTTATGCTCTTATAAGAATGTTAAGTCCTTGCTCTGGTATCAAACCATTGAAGTTAAGAATCCGTTGATGGCTCGATCTTCGTAATCCCTACCGGTTCAGAAAAGAAGCTCCAAGATGGCCACCTTATACCCCCTACTCGCTCCCCGGCATCTCCTTTTTGTTCCAAATTTTGCATTTTGTTATGCTTTTTTGAGATGCTACTGTCATCTTGTAGATAAGGAACAACATACTTCTTCATATCACTTGACGAGATTCCAAGATGATTTCCGGCCACTTGAACAAACTTGACCTTTCCAGCATCATCTAATGACTTCAACCCAATCCAGTCCTCAATGTAAAGCTGTGTCTGTAAAAAACAAAGGCAGGCCAAAATCAAGAACAATTGTGAATATTTTTATGTTAATGAACAACGATGTAAATTAAACCATCTTTCCATGTTTATTTAACAAGTCCTTGTTGCACCCTCAAACACAGTTGTCAGTTATTATCTTCAAACAAAAAAAAGAAAGAAAAGTAGACTATCCTTTTCCAGAACATCTCAAGGTATTTCTATCTTAAAAAATAACAAAAGAAAAGAAAAGAAAAGAAATCCAACCTCTTGAGGGGCCAAAACTGGCTTGAAAGCTCCATCAGGGTAATATCCAAACCAGGCGGTTTCTTTGGGTATCAAGACCGTGTCATGCTCAAACTGTTAATTCGTGAAACAGTTAGTAACAGCTTATAGAGAACAAAAAAACCAGAGGAACATTGGCGGATACCCACCATTATAAGCACCAGATTTTCCAAGCTACTGAATCGTTCCTTGTAGGTCAAGTTCTTCACTTCAGGAAGTTCATTGTTAAGCTTTGGAAGAAAACTGCACTTGTTCAAGTAGCCTCCAATATTCTGGAGCATAGAAATTATTAAGAAAGACATCAATGAACTAGGAGTGAGCAACTGTGGCTTGGACACGTTCTTCGCCCTCTGTTCTAACCTGACAACTTCTCTTATTTATTTTTCAAATTAAGTTTATTTCTCAAAAGTGGATTTTCCTTCGCTAAATGAAAACAAGTACTCGTATCTAAAGAGCTCTTCGGTCCAACAAATATTATGATATCGTCAGATGTGATGCAGCTACTCAGAAGCTACAATCAACCTACTTCCCGTGTATGAATATCACGATACAAGAAATCGTATCTAAAGCAATACTTCAGTCCAACAAATATTATGATATCGTAGATGCGATGCAGCTAATCAGAATCTAAAATCAACCTACTTCCTGTCTATGAATACTACTCTCATATCATAATGTTCATCAATCATGCAAGACAATGAACATAACACCAATACTACTGCAAACCATGGAACCAAAATACAAAAGCAAAACACATATAATTGGCAGAACAGTAGGGCTAGATATATATCAGAAGATTAAGCATAAGAGGCAACTCAGGTAAGTAGAAGTTTCCATCAAAGCATTTGAAGTTACTAAATAGATAAATCCGCCTATCAGACGAATACTATTCTCTTTAGGAATTTATACTGAAAAAAAAGATACAAGCCCTCTATGTTGATGATTCAACAATTGCAAAGAAAACTTATAAGACTAGAACACGGACAAACAAACAAGAAGCAAATGTTGATAATCCATTACTTACATTTGGTAACTTGAGATAGCCACTAGGAGCCAAGTGAGCCTGCAATTGACCATATTGTATTTCAAAAGAGGTGTCACAAACGAGACAATGAAGGAAGCGTTAGATGAAAAATGATTACCTGGACATAGTCCGAATATATCTCTAATTTTAATATAGCATCGGCTATGAGACACATGATACCAGTCTGAAGGTAAAAGGAGCAAAAAAAAAAAAAGATATATGTAAAACATAAGCAGGAAAACCACACGATGAATGTTCATAGGAGTAGCCTAAATTCCAATAGACTACATAATGATTCCCTTCTGGAGCACATTGCTCCGGAGGGGGGGGCGCATAGGACATTAATAAGGCCATTGTCAACTGCAAAAGCAATGCCGGGAGTGCGGGTATAACAAAAGTACCATTGTATTTGAAAGGAATCAAGGAGACTTACACCGCAGAGAGGAACCGAAGCAGTACCAGCATGAGGTCCTCCCAGAGAAACAAAATTCTTTACCTGTTGTGCAAATAACAAAGAACAAAAACCAAAAAGAAAAGAGATTAAGAAGAAATCATGAGAGCGGAATTAAAGGAGATGAAAATAGATACTACTCCCTCATTCCCAAAAAGAGTGTCAAGTTTTGACTTCTCTAAATATTTAAGGAGTAGTATCAGATATACATGACAATTTCGTTACTAAATTTAGCAAACTGATAAGTTTTGGAAATAGAAAAATCTCATTTACAAACATAATGGGAAGAAGGGAGTAGAAGACAAGCGTAAGACGTGTATGTATATATTTATAGAGTCAATGCAAACATCATCATCAGTTATATAGTTCTTGTAGGACTTGAGTATATTAGAAGCATTCTCAATTTAAGGTAGTGTAATGAAGGTCTATTTCATGATAGCAACGCACGAGAAAACACAAGGGCAATCCATATTTTGAAATATAAGCTTCACCAATTAGCTTAGCTTTCTTAAACATCTCTCTCATATTGAAGAAACCAACACAATTCATACCCTGTTTGAATATGATATATGGTCCACAAGAAAACACTGTGTTATTACAAAACAAAAGAAAATACCACCATGACAAAGACCGTCATTTCATATCACCCTAGAACTTAACAAATATCAAACAACTAAGAACTGCATAGTTGTGATGTAATACGGTTCTTACAGGTGGCCCTCCATCGCAGAACTCAACCACCGCTCGCCCTATTAAGTTACCCTGTTACATGAAGGCCATATTTCTGAAGTTAGGATCAAAAGATATCAGAGAAGCAACTACATTAAACTTCACGAGCAAAAATGCCGAAGTAGCTTTCACCTTTCATTATCTCTCCTTTCAGTATTTTAAAATTTTTTCATTTTAATGCATCTGCAATATACTTCTATATAAAATACGGTCGGAAAAATAAAGCACTTGCGCCAAGAATCAATGTAAAGACTAATGAATTAATGATAGATATTCAATAAAGGCAAGGTATCTGCAAGTATTCGCCACCACTTACCTGGGATAGACCAACTATGTTATATCCCAGTTGTAAATCTTCCATTTCTTTTACCTGTAGTTTATTTCTATCATTAAGATGAAGAAGAATAATGAGAAAGTTTACCGGAAAAAAATGGCCAGAGATCTACCGGACCTTCTGGCACACTATTTCAGCCTGCACAAAGAGAACTAAAATTTAGAATTTATCTGACCACATGCAGAAAAGTCTATTACACTTTCTACAAAACTTCATTTTTGGCATTACTTGGTCCTGTAAAGGCGTAAACCAGGAATCCCATGCTCCATCGCCAATCTCTCTAAAAGCCAAAAAACCAGATTAACATGACAATGAGAGACAGTTAAATTATGCTGACATCAATTGGAAAAGGAAAACAACAAAGAACAAAATTATTCAAGTTAGACATTCGTACAATCTTCAAAAATAATTTATACATAACTACATTATAACTTATAATATTGTTGTCTGGGACAGATATAACAACACTATTACAAATTGTAAGTTTAAGGAATTATTCTGGACAATCCAGGTCAATCTTGGACAATCAGGACACTCAAATAACTATCATAAAGACTTGATCTTTGAATTCAGGGCAAGAACATAGAGATCACGCCTCGAAATATTCTGCAGTCTTGCAAGGTGAAAGTCATAGGGCAGAATCATCAAGAACTGTCTATTGGAGGCGTGATCAAATGGAACGTTCAATAGATCAAGATTTTCTGCTTTCACAGAATCAGATCAGGAGAGTATGACTAAGCTTTCATTTCCCCCACCCATGCCACCCACCCAGCGTTATCAAATGGAACATTTTGTGGCTGAAGACTTACTTATTTCACGACATCAACTTACATGTCCCGAGGTGTGTGTTTGTGTGTGCTCTCCAAGTTATTTGTGTTTTCTTTATTATACACCAGGGCATACAAATATAATCTCCAATACTTTTAATTCCAAAATCTTCCCAGCAGTTAACTAATACATTGGCTTTTCGGCCAACATAAATTCCACATAACCACCCTAATGAAATAAACATCAACTTGAAAAAAATATCATCATTTTCATACGACACTTTCAAACATGGTACCTAAATCAAGCCAAAAACAACTCTAAAGGCATAAAGCTAACGAGTCTCTAATTATCAGTACCACCAAGTTCCCATATAATCATCTTGCTATCGATGTTTCAGCAATCTCAAATGAATGAATTATAACGTTAGTATTTTAGAGTTCAACACTTCAACGCTAAAAATATCAAGATAAATTCCATAATTTTATGCCGATTAAGCTAACCAAATGACAAAAAATGTGTAACAATTCAAGAAGTGATAAAATCTTACAAGCAAGATCCTTTAGAGTTGGACCATTCACTCAGCTCCTCGGTGAACTGACTCATACCTTTATTAGAGCACTGGTCTCCAATTCCTACCACATTCAAACATAACCAATATGATTGTATCATTAAACAAATCACTCCAGGTGAAAGTAATACTCTCTCCATTAAACGAACAAAATTAACGAACTTTATAATCTTTATCAACACTCGCAACTTTAATTTGAATCAAATTATCATGCTAATAGTAAAGTTCACTAAAAATTCCATCTTTTGATATACTTCCACCAAATCCTATACAACATATGTAAATGACCAAATTCTACAAACTACGTAACCTTAATCCACACACATAACTTTCATTCGATCAAATTATCATGCCAATGTCCATTAAAACACTATACAACATACATAAAAACACTTCAACTCAAAATTTAAAAATTCAACCAATCAAAATTTGAAAGTGGACAACATTTTTGGGACAAGGGGGTTGAAAAATACCATGTAGAACTATGAAAGGGACAGATAATGAGATGGGCAATAAACTCAAAACAGTAACAACGAATATGGCTTCAAGAACTGATTTTTGTGCCATTCTTGAATAAGTTTCCTACTACTTCTGCAAGAAACAGTGCCAAACGTTGACTGGAGGTAATAGTCAAGGATCAATAACTGGCAAATGTACAAAGTACTAGTATGTCTTGGGGGTGGGGGATGGGGGTGTAGGGGGTGAAATTTTACAAATGTGGAAACATAAATGTGATTAAAAATGGTAACTTTAATTCACCCTTAATCTAAATTTACAGTCCAATTATTATCGATCTAATATGTCTGACAGTTAACGCGACGTTTTGCTAAATTGTTTTTTTATTTATATATTATTTCATTTTAAATTAATCGAATGCCGGACATTACATAAGACTTCGACTCAAATTATTGACACTGAAAATATAAAATTGATATCATCAATTTATTTTAAAATATTAATATTATTTTTTTTTTGTAATTTTTCATAACGTATATAAAAGAATTGAGCACTAGACTATGTTTCAAAAAGTGAGAAATTAAATTAATTTGAAATGAGATATGTTGCATGTTGGGCATTAAGACTCACGGTTAAAAAAGATTTTGAATTTTTGAATTTTGTTAAATTTGCTTTTCAAAAATTTAAGTTAATTTTTTTTATATGTTATACGATATTTGTGCAAAAATATATTGTATCAAAAAATGATACTCCATATTTTAACCCTATTTTAATATTGAATTAGTGTACTACCAAATGATTAATTAGTCAAAAAGTGTTAGGCATTACAGCTTCACCTTTTGAATAAAATATTATGGAGTATATTTTTGAGTCATGACGAGGTAAGTGAGGAATGTTTCGTCACATTTTATACGATCCGCGTATTTATAGAGACAAACAGGTTTTTTCATATACATAAAATGAAGTACTGTCTATATTGTTATTGTATTAATGGATGTAAAGTGTTCTTGTAAGAGTTCAATTGTATCCCTTTCCATCTGCAATTGTAATATTTTCTCTCTATAAATTTCAAAACCAAATATCTTATTTGGATTACTAGTCCAACAATTAATTATATGACTCTAGACACTTTTTTTGCCTTTCTACTAATCCCCCGGCGCAAGAAACTGTAAAGGAGAGTGGTAAATATCGCACTCCTGCCTCTTCACAAGCGGCTGGAAATACGTGTTTGCACCGTATTGAAGTGGTTTAGTGCCAGTTTCGTCCCCGACTGGAGACATCACGCGATTCACCTTCTCCGTGGAATTTATTGCGACCGCTATATGGATCAAGCTTCACTTTATGGAGAAAATGTAGTGGAAAAATCCAGAAAAATTGTAACTATCTAGCTAGATTATCATAAGAGAAATAGGTATACGGAGAACTCATTCTTTAATGGTGATCATTTGAAACTGAGGGATGGCATTGCTTAGCAAATATTGTGTGATCACCCGGTATGCTGCCTCAGTTAGATGAACTGAATCAAACCTGAAGAATTGTTTGGGATTGGGGCAAATGCATTGTTCAAAGTAATAATTGGTACCCCCTGAACAACATGGTGTTGCATCGCCGTGAAATCTAAAGCATGTTATTGGTAGACTTTTTAGTTAACAGAACTCTGAAGGTTGGACAGGAATATTAGTTACTACAAGAATGAGAATATATATTATGCAATGTAGCTTATACTATATCTTTGTGGATCAGTGGTCATGTCCACCATTGGTTTGTATATGTCTGTACAGACAATCTTGCTCCTGAAGGGATTGTTGACTTTAGGTAAGACTAGCTCCTTCAGTTTCTTGTTGGGAAAGGCCTTCTGAAGAGGGGAGCCCTGCTAACGACAGTTATTTCGATATCCTACATCAGATAGTAGCCAGCCCTCTTATGAAATCCTGGACGTTTTGGTGCAAGAAATCTTCAAAGCCACTGGTACCTAACTCGGCCCCTGGCTTCAACTTATAGGCTCTTTTCAACCAACAACTTGTTGAGCTTCTCCATCTACCGCTTGAAGTAGTCTAGTTGTTTTGCAACATTGATGACATTGGTTAAAGCAGTGGTCATGTTATCATACCCGGACCCTGCTGACGCGAAACAAACCCCGATTTTTTAGTTCGTCGATTGGGGTCAGGGAATGGTGATACCTAGGGATTCTGCCAGTAAGTCTGACATGAGTTTCCCATCCGAGAACCGCCCAGTCGCAGTATGGTTATTGAAAGACATGCCATATGGGGCATGGTTAGCTCTAGCAAGGATCATGATGTAATTGTTGTTTCCAGTATCAACTAAAGAATCACCAAATACAAGAATGGATGTAAAAAGTTTTTTGGTGGTTTTGCAGCATTGGTAATTCAATTGTGTGACAAGAAGGATATGGTGATGCATAATTTAATCAATAATTTGATGAGAGGGCCTCTACAGTAGGCCATTGAAGAAAGAGTCAGATTCAATTATATCTTTGTTTTGATATATTTGATGACCTCCTAATAAGGTTATATATAGTAGTAGGAGGAGGATAAATTACTCCATTACATAGTACGTCCAACTTAAATATAGGACTTTCTTTTTTATAAACTACTTAATGCAAGACTTACTAAAATGTAAATGCATCTTTATCGGGAAATAGGGAAATTCAAATAAAAAGTATTAAAATTGTGTGATATCGTATATGTTGTCCAATTTTCAATTATAAAACATACATTCTAAAATTTTGTATAAAAATAAAATGTCTATAGAAAATGGGACGAAGAAAATATATATTTTTATAAACTAGTTAATTATTCAAAGTGAAAAGTTTTCGATCACAGCTGTGTTTATTACATCAATCTGTAATTTATCCAAAGACTGAATTGACAAGCAGTTGCTGTGGTAGGTTCGTTACAAAAGATGGAATTGTAGATACAAAAGTAAGAGAGTGGTATCAAATAGCGTCCTCAGGCAATACAATGATCATTCAGTAAGTGGCTATGGGAATGGTTGCAGTTTCACCTTTGTACTCATTGGATGCCCCAAGGGTGTTCACTTTGGTACACTCACATACTTCTGTAGACCAACTTCAACTTCAACTTCAACTTCAACTTATTCATTATGTAATAAACCACATCGTAGTACAAGGCAAATTCTGACCTCTATTGTTTGTTCCTCCTCTTCTACTGACTCAGATTCCTCCTCTCAAATAAGGTTTACCTCCTTTTCATGTTTCTTATGCTGCTTTTATAATTTTGATTAAAAAATCACTATGCATGTCTTGTTTATTATAAACTAATTTAAAATTTATGATTATGAATTAAGATAGGTGTGATGGTTTTAAGTTGTAGTGTTACAATGACGAAACAAGATTTTCATGTAATGGTGACAAATGAATATATAAGAGCAATAAGGAAAGGTGTAAATAATTTAGGGATTTCTTAATTCAAATATTTGAAAAATGCAATTTTAAGATCTTCATTAATGACAGTGTGTCAGACGGGCCAACAAATTGATATCAGAAGTCCGGAGAACTAGGGGGGGGAGGGGTATAGAAGTTTATTATTGAATGGATGTATCCATAATTGTTGCACACTCATTCTTCGTCTTCTTAAATCTTACAACAACAATAACAACAGATCCGATCCTCCAAAAAGGCCCCGCTAAGCATAAAAGTAAGGGCCGGGATTATAAGATGGAGGTTGTTTCCAAATTGATCCACGAACGTCTTTTGAAATGTTCCATCTAGTCACTTTTTCTGCTCCCAAGTTTATGTTCAGAAGGAAGGCCCGATAACAATGTTTTTTTATGCTATATAGTTCAACAGCCAAGATCAGAAGTGAAGTCCTTACTCCCTTCCGCTCTGTTCGGATGTTCTTTTACCTGGCTTTTATCGCCAGTGGAGGTCTGGGAGGACTGATAGCCACATCGCGGCTAATTGGGGCATTGTCAAATCCTTCCAGAGCACCCGAGGTTCCAGAAATAGCTCAGGGTCTAGTCATAGACATTGGAGCTGTGTCTATATTTGCATTACTATATTTCAGGGAGAACAAAGCAAAAAATGCTCAAATTGCTAGGCTATCTAGAGAAGAAAATCTTTCCAATCTCAAGCTTCGTCTCGATGAAAACAAAGTTCTACCTGTCAGTGCATTTAGAGGAATTGCTCGTCTTGTCATCCTTTCTGGCCCCGCTACTTATATTTTGGAAGCTTTTAAACTGAGTGAACCACATACTGAAGGTCTGCTGGAAAGAGGAGTGTTGGTGGTACCCTTTGCGACAGATGGAAATCTGCCTAATTTTAACTTCGACGAGAGTGAAGAGTCGAAAGATATAACCACTAAAAGGAGAAGGCTCTGGCAGCTGTCTCCTATGCTTGTTAATGAATGGTCGAAGTAAGTAGAAATCATGCACTAATCCTTCTGAATTTTCAAGAACGTTTAGGTTATATAATGGAAGCAATTTTTAAAAAAAATTGAGAATTTAAGTATTGTTCTGTTTTACTGATGCAGGTGGTTAGATGCACAAAAGGAGTTGGCTAATGTCCCTCCAGAATCTCCTGTGTAAGTACCAATGCATTAAATATTTCTAATGTAATAAAATGAATAAGTTATTTGACTTATTTCTGTAGCATTTTAATTGCTATTCTTATTAGGTTCCATGCCAATTGCCTTATGCTTATGTATGTTTACTTTCTGTTATCTCTGGTGTTTGAATTGGCTATCGGAACCTCAGAATAATGCATATAATAAAACAATAAAAGTGTTCTAGACTTAGAACTTAGAACTATGCCTTACTAAAGTTGACTGCACTTTGCAAGCCTGTTTATAACAATTTCAGTAGCTAATGATTCCATCTTTCTTTCAATGCAGATACATATCCCTTCGTTTAGATGGTCGTGTTCGTGGGAGTGGCGTTGGTTACCCTTCATGGAATGCATTGGTGGCACAACTACCACCAGTTAAAGGAATGTGGACAGGTCTTCTTGATGGTTTTGATGGAAGAGTTTGAGTATACTAGTTATTGTAAAGGTGGATCTTTATCCACAACCAAGTGTATCCTTTCTTCACTACAGGAAAATGTATAAGCAGGAGGTTTCATTTAGTTTCCTCAGCAGTATTGAGGTGCAATGAGAACTAGCAATATCATACTAGTAAACGACTATTGGTGGTTCCTAACCCAACTTATTGTTTATTACATCTGTAGTCTGCACATACATGATATATCCTCTGGATTTCCCATTGCTTATTGTTTATTACTTTGAATCGTTATCTATCCCTTCCTGTGTTCATCTTCATGTTTGTCAGACCAGGGTTAAAAACATGTAACATTAATAGATTATATTGAAAAAAAAAATCTCAAGATATGGCATAGAGTTGGTAACATATATCTACATGGTCTTGATTTAACTTCAAACAAAATGTCACAACCTAATTATTCGGAGCAAGCTGCACCTTCTTCTGTGATTTTCGCTGCTGCTCAATGTTTTTACTTCTGCAAGTTGGGAGTGTACAAAAAGTTATTCATTTTTTTGCCATCTGATCTTTACTTACAATCGCTTTATGAGGGCATCACTACCACGAAACATACAAGGTGAAGGCCGATGTGGTGTTCTCTCCACTTGCAAGATATACAAGGGAACTAGAGCTCTATCTCTATTTGTAATTTCCTCCATCTCCTAATAGTGAGAGACTAGGTATAAATTGTCGATATAAATTTCATGTATTCTTTTCAGGCTTCACTATGCCATGTAGCTTCCACCCACCAAGCCCAGCCATGGAGAACGTCTGAAGAAAAAAGACAAATCTTAAATACAATCACATGAAAGGTTCTCTTATATCATTGTAACATGTTGAAATTAGCTTAGAGAAATTAATGAGCAGAATGCTAGAATAAACTAAACATGTTGAGTTTGTCAACTGAAGCTACATTTATTTCAGCAAAATGGTCTTTTGTACTTGAATATACCTAGTCTGGAGTGAAACTATTACTTGCTCGAGTAATAGTAGAGAAAACCATTGATAAACCTAGTGCTGGAGGTAAATGAAGGGATAACACCAACCGCACCAAAAGAAAACCGTCGATAAACTCCAACATTGAGTCCTCCCTTCAACCAAAATGTAACACCACTTGAAAACTACTAAACCAGTGAAGCTTATCTCATCTAAGATGAAAACATAATTGTGTTTTCTTGCTGCATCATATGACCCTACTTTGACCTTTTTGAGCAACAAAATCTGCTAATATTGGTATCTTTCTTAATGCAATACCCCTGGTCATAAAATTGCATTCATTGTCCTAAAAGCTCATCATACATTGAACCGCATTTTGTATTTATACTTGTAAAACAAGACCATTCACATCAAACAGAATATATGAAAACACCTTCTCATTGTTTTAGCATAGGAAGTTGACAAACCTCTTCCCATGATTTTCCATTGGCTTCGAGTAGAGCAGCATTACAAGTTTTCAACTCTACAAGAGCACCTGAAAGCATAGAAGCTGCTTCCTCCCATCCTCTATTATGTCCCATACACCTGCAGTTTTAATCAGCCAGGGACACTCAATAGATAACACCTCATATGAGATCCATTCAAAAAATATATGATACCAGCAAAAGGATATCATCCCAGGTGAAATAAGCTTTTAGATTCAGGTACTAACTCACATGATCGTTAGAACATCATCCCCGGAGTATTGACAAATCGTCTTCTGAAGGTGCTCAGCTGTCTGCCCATCCATTGCTGCAATGGAGTAGAAGCTTGAGACGAAATGCACTTCAGCTTCTAGAAAGCCAGGCACATGCTCCTGCATAATTTTCAGTGTCTCCCTCGTTCGTACTGCATCACTATTGGATTGAGAATGCTCTAATTCGTAACTGTACAACAATTATGAAAATCTAAAAGACCACATGAGAAAGTCGTAGTAATACTAACCTTGACAAAATTAGTTCAGGAACCCAACCCAGCTGTTGGAGCTTGCGCGAGACTTCTATAGCATCAACTTGACCAGATTTGCTCAAAGGTCGATCATGATCTACAAGGTAAATGATAATAGACAATAATTAAACCCTGTCTATGACCACCATTGTTCCAACGATTCAAAAAACAACATGATGTCCGAATGCCTCTTCCATCTAAGCGAGATAAGGGGTTCGGATAGACATCATGTTGTTCTTTCTGACCTTCTATTTCACTATCGATAAGAAGCATATGTTATGCCCATTTTGAATTAGTCATTATATCCGAGAGACGAGAGAATAATGGATCCAATCGAAAGTACACAATTTAGATGGAATATAATACAATGATAGTCAATATGATTTTATATCTATTATTTATAAAGTTAACAGAAAACACATTAAAGATAGAATAGAATTGAAAATATAGCAACCACGAAGGGTACGATTATCCCAAGAGCTCTTAGCATGACGAAGCAAGATGAGTCTACGTGGAATCGAATCAGATGATGATGCCTCTCTTTCAACTGTCTCGATTACCAGGGACCCAATTGCAAACCTCCTCTTCTTCTTCTCCAAATATTCAGCTTTGGCTTTCAAGAAATGGACACATGGTACAACTACTGATGCAATGCTCATGCTCATTGCTCACCACAACGTTTGCTTTGTGTTGGGTTGTATTAATCTTGTGACTCACAGTGTAATGATTAGACAATAGATATCAATTCAATCTCTACAAAATGTCGCTACCATTAACTTCAAAAAACGTATATAATTCCAATTCCACGCTAATTATCGATACCATTTCCCCGCCTGCAATCGAGTTTTGGAACGTTTTGCCCCGCCGCCATATTTTTTATCGCTGACCGAAACCATATGGCTCTACTCGCTTCAATCGGCCCCCGATCAATCTTATAGTAATACGGCCTCGCTCGAAATCGGCCGGATATACGGCCTCTCGTCGAATCGGCCCAAAATTATGGCAACGGGCGAATGACAAAAAATGTGGTCTTGGTCCAAACGGGCAAAATATGGGTTCCGAGGCGAATGATGAAAAATATGGTCCCGTGCATCGAAACGATGAAAATGTGGTCCTGCATCTAAACGCCATGAAAATATGGTTTTATACCTAAACGAGTAAAATATGGTCTCTGGGTCGAAACCGGCAAAAAATATAGCGATTTGGCAAACGGCTAAAGGTATCCGTCGAAACTTTTCGAAAATATTGCCTCGAGGCTAAATCCGCCAAAACATAGCCTCGCCAAACGGGACGAAATTTGGTGGACGGGCTTAAACGGATTAAAAAATATGGTGCCGCTTAAACGGGCCAAAAAATGGTTAGGGAGAAAAAATATTGTTCAAAGTAAACGAGTCCTAAATAAGGTCCCGGTCCAAACGGCCGATAACTCAAAGAATATTATTTTTATATGTTTTTTGTATTTATGAGTCATTTAAGAATACCATTTTTATATGTTTTTA
The DNA here is from genome assembly GCA_019722365.1 of Lithospermum erythrorhizon. Taxonomy (NCBI): domain Eukaryota; kingdom Viridiplantae; phylum Streptophyta; class Magnoliopsida; order Boraginales; family Boraginaceae; genus Lithospermum; species Lithospermum erythrorhizon. The sequence goes on along the minus strand of JADFUC010000852.1, from coordinate 333,789 downwards.
GTATTTCTCAATAGTTTAATGAAATAACATTTTTATATAGTTTCGGTATTTCTCAGTAGGTTGAGAATGCCATTTTTATATGTTTTTGGTATTTATCAATAGTTTACGAATATCATTTTGATATGCTTTTGGATATGTTTAGAGTTCGTTTGGAATTCATTTCTTATTTTTTATTTATGTCGAACATTATAATTTCATGCGATTTCGACCACTCTATTTCCGACCCATTACGATCTAGTACCATATTTTAATGCTGCTTTGTACCCGACAATATTTTTCGGCCTCGTTTAGCGAAATCATTTTTTGCCCACCGCCTCGACAATATCAAGTGGCTCAAGCTTCACCAGATTTTATTCTCACCTGCTTCGAACAAGACCATATTTTGGTCCGCTTTACCAGACTATATTTTCGCCCGCCAGCGACTAGCGAACATATTTCGAATTCTTTAGACCCGTGGACCATATTTCGCCCGTTTCGCCTGATCATACTTCGCCCTGCTTACCACCGGATCATATTTTATATCCGTTACCGAACCATTTTCAACCCGCTTCGAATTTGCACTATATTTTTGGTCTGCTTGCTCAGAACTATATTTTCGCCCATTTCGATCCTGACCACATTTTCTTTGATAAATTCTGGCAAAATAGGATGGTCAACCTAGCTGAATTCGCTTCAAAATTGACACAAACTTTTTTATTGTAAGACTACCACACTTTAGTCATGAAATTATTATTATACCTCCATCATTAAATAACACACATTATTTGTCTTTCTTCTTAATTTATTTCTCTTTTCCCTCACCACAACCACCACCACCCCCTTTTTAACCCACCAATTTTGCACCACCACCTCTTCTTCTTTGAAAACCACCACCACAACAACCTCTTCCCCAACCTAACCACTACCTCTTTTCGTGACCCATCCTCCTCTGTTAATTCCCCATCCCTTGTTTGCCTATTAAGTCTTTGTGGGAGAATGTACGGTTTTGGCCGAGAGGGTCGCGGGTTGCGGTCAGTAACTTTTATGGTGTCAGTGGTAATGGTGGAGGAATTAGAGGGTAAAAAGAGTAATTTGATGGGGCTGTGGCGAAATTCAAATTTGGTGGTGGGTCTGGCTGGGGCAATTTTGTACCGCGGTGAAAGGTGCGATGCTGTTATTTTAACGAAAAAGATAATAGTAATTTCATGCCTAAAGTGTGGTAGTCTTACAATAAAAAAAGATTGTGTCCATTTAGGCAAATATCATGGGTTGACCATGGTATTTTGTCAAATTTCTCCACATTTTCTTACTACACAAGCCACCTACGACCATACTTCAATCTGCTTTCGACCTGCTTAATTACTAAGAATGTAACATCGCCCTGGGCTACGGGTGGGTCATATAAATTCAAAGTGGTAGAGTGGGGTTTTGTTTTTGATTTTTCCTTTTTAGCCAAGCAATTTAAATTGGGGTCAAATTACTAGAGTGCTCTTTGTAAGAACGGTGCTTCCAATTTGTGTAAGTAGTATGACTCTCATATATCATTATCAATCATTAGATCATAATTACTGGTGATATCCACAAAATAAAATCTTATAAAACATAAGGAATGAAATAAGTCATAACTAAAAGAGCTTAAAAGCTTGATTCAATTCGAGAAATTCAATTAGAAGTAGTTCGACTCATAATAGGTTCGTCCGAACTGAGGCAATAGTCAATCCGACTCAAATTATATAACTTATTTTTTTTTCCAATTTCGACTCCATATTCTTTTCAATGTATATTTACTTATCGAGCAAAATACCAATGATATTGGATGGGAGCTTTAGAGAGGCTTCAATTGACAACTAAATGAACTAATAATGAGCTTTGTTGATGATCATATAATCCTCCCTACTTATAAAAAAAGCTGAAATAAGGTTTAATTTTTATTATTAATTCATTTTTCGAAAGTTACATATCTAATACCCTCATCCTCAATATTGCCAACGTTTGGATTCAATTTTCATGCATTAAATATTCAATTCAAGTATTTTTATTTCGCTGTATAATATTTCGCGAAAAATTATCAAATAATAATATTTTCAATGCACTTTAATATTTGACATTAAATTTTATTCAAATCAAAATTATGTTTATTATCGTAAGCGAAAGAAAATTTGTCAATTGTGGAAATGACTTAAATCATGATGACAATAATTTAGTAATGGAGTGGTATCAGATTCGGATATTTTATTTCAAAAATTTAATTTTTTTTAATTATAATATATATAACATGTTAGTTTTTATGCTTAAATAAAAATATCTTTTATCTATAAACTATAAATGCAATAATTAATTAGAGTTGAATTCAATATATGAAAGAAAATTAAAAAAATTCAATCTTTCACATTTAATACTAATTAGTAATTAGTAAACTAAATAAGAGTATACTATCATAATAATACTTATATTAGTTTTCACTCTATATATATTATAATGCATCATATTATGACTAAAATACATGCATCAATATGTATATTATGATAATTCACTTTATCAATTAACATTCGACGTACGTATCAAGATCCCCATCTTCTATTCAACGACTTCTCATACTCCATTATATTAAAGTTGCTATTTATTTCTCAGTGACTTTAAAAGTTTCCATGTCAACTAATATCAATCACATATATATTATCAAGTTTTAACTTTATTAATTTTTTTTTCACAAAATATAGTTTTTGTTATTGTCACTTTTATCTAAATTCCTATCGATTTTCAATATAATTCATTTGAACATTTTACATTCAAAACAAAGACATCTAATGCAAGGCCTATTCGATTGTTTTGTATGACTAAAATCGGTAGAATTTCATAAAAGATTCGATATTATTCATTTATAAAATATTATTAATTCAATCATCAATTAAAATATGGTAAAATGAATACATAAAATAAAATTAAATAGAACTACGAATAATTTATGCTACGAATCAATCGGTGTCGACAAGTTTAATAATAAATAAAATAACATAAGCGTACACATTTTACTAAAAAGAGAAAAGTGATGTTTAACAATAAATAAAATTTACATAATATGCATTTTTATTAAACCCTTTAAAACGGGTTATGAGCATAGAATCCAACACTTTTTAAATCTATTATTAAAATTATATTATTAAAAATTATATGAATCATATAACTATGAACAAAATGAATTATAATATAAATCAAAAGTATAATTTATAAATTTAAAATTAATATTTTATTTATTATTCAATATAACAAGCCAAGATAAAACTTACAAAAGATTCTGCTCCAACAAAAAGCGACTTCATCTCAAAAGTAACACTTTAAATGCAGAGTCCTTTGTCGAAAAAAAAAGACTTTAAATGCGTAAGTAAATTTGATATTATATGATATAATTCAATTTATCAATTTAACATTCGGCTGTCTTTGTTTGAATAATACATGCATCAATATATATAATTCACTTTGTTTGAATTTCAAAGAAGAAGTCCTTTTGTCGAAAAAAAAAGAAAAATAAAAGGTTAAACATAAAAGATCTGTCCAACATTCAATAGGCTTTCATGAGGTACATTGAAGATTACACTGTTTTCCCTACAGATCTTCCTAAGGAAAACATATATATAATCAATAGCTATCTTATGGAAAATCCCTGAATCCCTCCTTGCTTTTATGATGGTGTTTCCGAGTACGTGTACCACTCCAGCATCTCTGCAACCGTTCAAGAAATCCATCTCGTCAACCTCGGTTGGATTGCTCCATTGCCCAGAAGATATGGCAGTAGCATCTGTATGGCGCGGAGGAGATCTTGCAGACATGATGGAATCTCCAACTGATGATACGGTGAGATCAAGATTCGATGATCTGCATGTGTTTGCATTACAACCCTTCAGACGAAGCAGTTCCTGTGAATTTTGTTGGGTATGCTGTTCCTGTCCATATATGCTGCTGTAGTCATCAGACTCTGAACAGCCTTCCATCATGGATTCTAGTCGAACAAACATGAAGAGGTTGTCGAAAAGCTTTTTCTCGAATTCATCATCTTTCTTGTGAAGATCCTTGTATCCATATCTGGCAACACAACGGAACATATGGAAGTTCTTTGGTCCAATTCGTTTAACAAGAAATCTTTCATCTTCAGGGACTGTATAAACTGGCAAGTACTTCACACAGATGAAAACCACAACCGAATGTATTGCAGGAAGATTTGTGACGAGATGTGAAAAGATGTGTGGTACTCCACTTGGTAACTCCGTATACACAAGCCCTATCCCAGGAACGCGCACAAGGCCTAAACTAGGACCCAATCCTAGAACCCAAGCTATAGAGATCTTGCTATGCATCTCAAAGTCATAGCGTTTCAGTGTTCCGTAGTGCCAGACATACATAACAATAAGAAATGCAGCAGCAATAACAAGTGGAATCCAACCACCTTGGCCAAGCTTGAACAGCATAGCAGAGAAATAGGTACCCTCAACAACCAGAGACAAGACAGTAAATATCAGGACGAGAGTCCAGTGGCAATGCCAAACTAACAGCATAATCAATGTCATAAGGAGTGTAGTTGAAAGCATGACTATAACGACCGCTGTCCCTGTAGAAACGAGGAATACTGTTAGGCAACTCAATCTCGAGTTAGATGTTTTAATATGGAGTTATCTTAATACAAATGGTTTTCATTCAACTTGCGAACATAAGGAGGAAATCTCCCTATTTATAAAAGTGTCAGTTGTGTTTGTTTACTTTTCACACTATTAATTACTAAATTACCCTTCATGTATGAAAATGACACTAATAATAAAATTAATATATATATATTATGAAAAGATACTAATTTCTTCTCTCTAAAGATAAAAGAAACAATATACTCTCATAAGACATCCAAATCTCTTAAATAAATATAGTATAACTATATACTAATAAAGATCCGGTAGTCTATTGTTCGCCTTCAATAGACAATAGCATCTTACGTAATCTCGTGAGTCAAAATTGAAATATAGTCAAACAATTGCTCTTGAGCTCTCTCAGCAAGTCTCTATATATTAATTACCATACTATCATTATTGTTGCTTTCAAATGTGTTTATATTAGTTTACTCATACTAAATTTTTGTATGATACTATTCAATTATGAATGAAAATAATTTTCAATCCAAAAATTACTATTAAAAATTATATATCTAAATTATTATGTGATATTTTGTATTACATTTAATTATAGAATTCAACAATTGAAATTAAAAAAGTGTCAAGATACATATCTAATACTCCCTCTAAGCTCCCCTCATCCTCAATAGATTGTCAATGTTTAAATTTGGATGGTTAACAGATTAAATGTTAAATTCAAATATTTTTATTTTTGTCAGATAATATTTCCTAGCGAAATGACAAATAATAATATTTTCAATGTACTTTAATATTGATATTAAATTTTATTCAAATCAAAATTACGTTTATCGACATAAGCTTAAGAAAAGTTTATCAATTTTCAAGACTTAAATCAAGCATTTACAATCATTTTAAGCATTTTTTAAAGAGTAAGAGATTTGTATACTTTATTCTCGTAAATTTAATTTTTTAATTATTATAATATAATAACATGTTAGTTTTTATGCTTAAATAAAATATCTTTATCTATAAACTATGTATAATAATTAATTATACTGAATTCAACATATGAAAAGTTTTAATTAAAAAAATTCAATCTTCACTATTTAATACCCATCCTGCTCCAATTTAATTGATCACACATAATTTAAAAGTCATGGTTAAGAAGATAATTAATTTTACTATTTTCAATGATAGATAAAATTATAAACCAATGAAAATAAGAATATTAGGACTCAAACCAATGATGTTAAAGATTTAAAAGTTCAATGCAAAAGTCAGATTTAAAAAGAAAACGACAAGAAAAAGAATAATAATTTTTTTTTTTTTTACATGATCAAGTAAATACTAAAGGAGGGAGATTAATAAACTAACAGTGATATCGTCATAATAACACTTTATATTAGCTTTTCACTCTATATTAAATATAATTCAACCATATTATTGGCCTTAAAATACATGCATGAATATATGTATATAATTCACTTCATTAACGAATATACGATGCATAAATCGATACCTCAGCTTCTATTCGAATGACTTAATGAATTCTTTTATATTAAACCGTTATTTACACAAAATTTTAAAAGCTTCCATATCGTTAATATTAATCACATATACACTATCGGTATTTAACTTTTATTAAAAATTCATTGCACGAGATATACATTTTAAAAAGAGTAGATGTCATTCTTATTCCTCGATTTTTAACGTGAATTATTTGAAATATTTCAGCATTCGAACAAAAGTATATCTAACGCAAGGATCTCTTTCATTTATTTCAGACAATTAAAATCGGTAAAATTTCATAATAAAGATTCGATATTATTCATTTGTGCAAATAATCGGTACAACCATCAATTAAAATATGTTAAAATTAATACATAAATAAAATTGAATAAGACAATCACAATAATTTCTACTAATAATCAATCGGTGGTCGACAAGCTTTTCTAATAATAAATAAATAACATAAGCGCCGCACTTTTTAGTATTAAAAGAGAAAAATTGATATTTTAATAATAAATAAATAACTAAAGCTGACATTCTTTATTAAACTTCAAAATGAAGAAGAAGACAGAACAAACTTTAAATCTATTATTGTAAAATTGTAAAGGATCATATATAACTATGAACAAAAGTTTTAATTATAATATAAATCAAAAAGTATAATTTATAATTACTTAAAATATTAATTACTTTATTTATTATCTCACTTAAATGTTTCAAAGATAAATACTACGCCAAGTAACGCGACGTACATTTTACTAGTTATAACTAAAGAAGTAACTCGTAAATGTTGGAAAGAACCTGACTTGCCATTATGGTGAAAGAAGTAACTGAATTGTACCAATTCTCCTTGAACTCTTGAAGATAATCATACCATTTTTAAAAGATAATCTTACCATAAGCATTTCCAATTTGGCTTTGATTTTTGAATCCAGCCGTCACAGCAATGCAAAGTATCATTAGGATCCAATTGATATCAGGACTGTATATCTGTCCAAGAAACTTTTTAGATGTATGGACAACTTTGACTCTTGGAAAACAACCAAGTGACACTGCCTGCTTGATTATTGAGAAAGAAGCCGATATTGTGGCTTGACTTGCAACAACAGCAGCTAAAGTTGCAATGATAAACATAGGCCAGTACATCGGACCTGCAAAAGTACAAAGCTCTTGGCAATAATGACTTCGTCAAAGGTCAATGTTATTAACATCAATACAACAAAAAGATGCGCCAATGCCTCTAAAGAGATTCCCGCCTAAGGGGTGGGGCCTGTGGAGTGGGGGAGGGGGAGGGGGGAGGGGGGGTCTTGTTGTATACAGCCTAAGTGCCTAACCCAAGTTGTTTCCGAATTGACCCGAGATGAGCGTAGGTGGTGTAATGATCCAATTTAAATATAAAAGCTTCACAATAAATAAGCAGTTGGTGTTATAAAATCGTAGACTCCATTATTAACCTCATTCCATGTAAAGTTGTAAAGAAGGGATTGCTTAGATGTCTCTGGATATATAAACATACATTTCACCTTCAGACAAATATGATGTTAATAAACAGACATTTACATAGAGGGACCTCTCTCTAATATTGTTCTTCAAATACCCCTTACTCGGCCATATTCTAGGATAAACTAAAAGAAGGGATGTTCAAAGAAGAGTTCAGTGAGTATAGATGATTTGACGGACCCGGAATTGAACGATAGAATGCATCAATTACATGGTCCTGATTTTGTATGAGGTAAGCAGCCTGTCCAGAGTAGGCCAGAAGAAGGCAAGGAAATACAACTACAGTAAAAGCAAGTTGTATTGCTGGAACTGGAAAATGAGCAAGATCAGCAAAAAGTGCCTCTGTCCCTGCAACATTAAGCCAGTAAAGTGGGATTAGTTCCACGGCAATCTGCGTACAGACCAAAACAAACTGGTGAGGAGAGATCCAAAAGCTTATTAAAAATCCGAAATATACCTGTGATGCTAAGCATGATTCCTCCCAGAGACGTCCAGCCCTCTTTCTTTCCCCTCCTAAAATATCGATATACGTACACAGGTGAAAAAGCCTTCAGAACAGAGTGGTCATACTTCCAAATGTTGAATATTCCAATACCTCCAATGAACAGAAACCAAAGGAGCACAATTGGAGCAAACAACCACCCAACTCTATCTGTGCCATAGTGTTGCATGCTGAACAAACCTACTAATATAGCTACGGCAACAAGGACAACAACATCTACAGAATGTGAAGGAACAATCAAATTCTTAGTACCACAGAATAGCAAGAGTGCAAGACAAGGAACGCCAGTAATTTGGGTAAATGACTTCACAGCAAAGAAGAGTACCATTACTCATTTTTGGATGGTCCACCTTGATCCCTCCAGACGCCGACAGAACTGAAAAATACATTTATCATTTCATCAACAGATGAACACATCTTGACAATGAACAAGGTTGTTATCTCAGTATCTGGACTGAGAATGAACAAAGTTGATGTAGATAGTTTCGTCCACATAAGGAGATACGTAAAGATAAAAAACAAACCAAAATAGATAGAGAATCAAAATGCCGAGTTCATATTTTGACCACATATGTTCAATAAACAAACTTATCGCTAGATATGAGCATCTGTTAGTGAATGGAGACATGAATAGGACATGTGAACTGAGAATACATGGAAACTGAAATAATTATGTTAAGAAGAATAATTCAGAAACTTAATTAGTTCCTATGGTGAATAGTTCTAATTTGATCAACATATTATGTGGAGTCAAACTAACGAGGGGGCCATACAGTTTGGCAGTTTACCACTCTATCAGTCTTTGCAGGGTGATAGGAGGGAATTTAACCAGTAACTTCATCAGTAAATGTAGGAGTGATTTTATAATTCTAGTGATGATAGTAATGAATCCTTGAGTATGGTAACACATGAATCTGGACGTCTTCAACATAGGGAAATATGATTTAGTCTGGTCTGATGATCTGATCGAATCAGAACACAAGCGGATATAAAAAGTCTAAAAAGAAGTACTAAGAGATGTCTACCTGATATAGCAGGTGTGAGGATTCCATCACCAATTACCATGCAGGTACCAATGAGGACAACAATAAGCAGAGAAGTTTTCCGAAATGAGTTTGCTTCAAACCATTTCTTAGTCTTTGCAGCAAAAGAACTGTCATCAGATTTGTTACGACTATAAGTAGTCAGCTCCTCGTCTGTATGGTGCTGGTTTGGAATTGTCCTGATTTTTGCATGCCTACAGAGTAACGAGTAAAGTGCAAAGCTTCCCCCTGGAATACAAGATTTTTGGTGACACATCAAGATAGTTGCAAACTATAACTATTATGTTGTCTGTCAAAGGAGGCACATTAGAGAGGCTTAAAATGTACTAGTGACAACATGGACACAACAGACAAAGTAAATGACAAAGACAAACGTCTCTTTGGTGTTATAAAGAGACAGCCTAACCTTTTCAATGGTCAACTTTTTTTATGAGATATTGATATGAGTATAAAGAATTAACAACTGTATAATCTCTTACAGCCAGTTTACAGTGTTTTAGAAAGGATTCTGCTCTGATGAAAGTCTTTCTTTCTCACCAATCTTAATTTAGTGTAATAGATCAGGAGCAACATTTGGTAAACTGAGGTTGAACATTCAAAATTCTCGTACTCAGGGTTTATCATGCTTTGCCTATGCATGTAACTTGATAAATCCAAGAGGAAAAAGAAAGTAAAAGCCACTGAGAATAATTTTTTGTAGTTTAAGGAGGCAATCTAGTGATCTACCATTGTAGACGTCATCAGATATTTTTTGGTGACTCCAAACAGGTGACATGCATTAGCAATCAATTCTCATTTATAGAGTATAAACAACACATTCACTTGATATTTTGATTTATCAATTCTAGAGAAACGTTTCTTATGACAACCAAAATCCTTATAGTGAAAAGAACAATTAATTTCAAGAAACAACTAGAGATGCAATATATATATATATATATATAATATATTGTTTATGGTAAGTACGAAACCCATAGTTTACCTTGGCCATTGTCATTTGCCTTGCAGACCAAGAATACATACTTAAGCAGAGGGATAAGAGTGAGTGAATAAATGATCAATGAGAGTGCCCCAATGACATCCTCTGGGTCTTCAATGCCATGTGGGAAAGTATTGTAAAACACATACAAGGGGGAAGTTCCCAAGTCTCCATAAACCACACCCAGACTCTGGAATGCAAGTCGTATCAACAATGTCGCTGAAATTTTCTGCATTGAGGTAGGTTAATCAAAAAACAAAAATCTAAGTCACCACAGTTAAAACAGTCCCCAACAGAAGATCAACATTTCTAATAGCTGGTTAAATGTTTTTACCATATAGAAGACGTTCTTCCTGATTGAAAAGAAAAATAGATGAAGAAGATTGAAATTTATTAGTCTTATTTAGTCTTAAGCTACTCTCCCATTGTCCGATAGTAGTCATAAGTGACGCCACTCTTTATCCTCAAGGGAGCAACGATCAAGAAGAAGACTGCTTTCCGAATCGATCCAAGAATGAAAGGTAAAACCAAAAGTTGCCTCAATTGGACAAACTAAGAAAATAAGGAAACAAGCTGAATGAATCAACTCTGTATACAGTATTTATATAACAGCCAAAGTCAGGAAAAGTATACCTTTTCTCTATACATGTTCTTAAGTCTTCCAGCCTCCTCTTCCATAGGTTGATCAAGCTTTTGTTCCAACTTCCACATTTCACCTTTACTTTCATCCTCTCCATCACTTTCAACACTAAAAGCCATTTTTATCCAATATTTTAACCCCTCTCTCAGAAACTCAATATATATCAAAGCCTCGGAGATAAACCACCACCAAAATCAAGAACCAAAGAAGTTCACAAATTTAATTACCACCACCAACATCAAGAACCAAAAAAGTTTACAACTTCACAAATTTAATACCAAAATCAATAACCAAACAAGTTTACAACTTCACAAATTTAATAACCACCACCAAAATCAAGAACCAAAAAAGTTTACAACTTCATAAACTTAATACCAAAATCAATAACCAAACAAGTTTACAACTTCACAAATTTAATACCAAAATCAATAACCAAACAAGTTTACAACTTCACAAATTTAATAACATTTTAACAAATCTTTGCAGCAATATTCTGTCTGGAGTCTGCAGAGATCTTTATGATCTATCATTTTTAAGGTTTTCATCAGCACCATGTTGGCATATTCTTTAATTAATTATCCTATTATTATTGATTACGCATGTGGGGTCTGCTTAAATCACTACTCAGTCAAATATCAACCACAAAACTACCAACAAACTTTAACAAGTTAAGCAAAACAATTAACAACTATAAATTTAATCAAATTCACCATTTTTATATTACCAAGTAAAATTTAGCTCATAATGCATCAAAAATCAAAACTTTTAGACAAGAAAATTTATGGGTTTGGCTCAAAATTTTATTCCAGCAAATATAAACTCCATTTGGGTGTCCATTTCATAGGGAGGGCAAAAAAATTCTGCAAATGAAACTGATAACTGAAATATCAAAGCCAGGTTCACAAATTGTTGAGGATAATATACAAGAAATGGAAAAATAGAAGAATAATATAAATATATTACACTCAAATATATTTCTATATGTTTATATTTATAGGAACAAAATATTTTTATATTTGATATTTAATGAAACTTTTGATGCATGCATTGAAACTAATGAAATATTTATAAGCTGCAACGTTAAAGTCAAAACAGTTATAACTAAAATTAAGTGAATGTAAAACTAAAGCTTTTATCGGAAAAAAATCAGAAGATGTATAAATGCTTTACTTTAAAGTACTATCAAAATACGAAAAATATAACTTAATATTTTTACATTTATTTGTATATTAATTGGCCAACTTTAACTTATAAACAATTTCTCATATAATATTAAAAAAATAGTAATCCGTAAGATCTTTGATCATTTGCTCAAATTATTTAATAAATACCTATTTAAAATAATTTATTTGAACGATATAATGAATTTTATGTTCACAGTGAAAAACAATATCATAAAATTTAAAATTATTCATCTACTAAATAACTATCATCATCTATGTGAAATGTAATCCTCAAAATCAGATTTCGTGATATATACGCTCAATTATCTCCATCAATGTATCAACATAATTTCATAATTCGGTAGATTATTCATTTATCGGTCAACTCTCGGTACCTTCTAATTCTTCATATTTCTCCATTGTTATTGTATTCGTCCCAAATACTAACGTAGACAAATCTTTCTAAGATTTTATGGGTTACCAAATCTCTCTTCTTTAGTTGCGCAACTTCAAAACTCGAATAACATGTTTTGATATAAAAACGAGTATTTTCGAGTATAATTTATTTAAAGACGAAAACACGTTTTTAACTCAAAAGCAATGCTCATACGTGTTTATTAAGTTTATACCGTAATATTATAAAATTCCAGCTTTTTAAGTATAATTTATTTAAATATGAAAAAATGCGTTTTTTTACGGAAGTATACGTAATTATGGGTTGAATGATAGTAATGAATATTGATTTTGACTCTTCTACTTTATGATTGGATGGTTGAATATATGATTGGCATAGAGGATTGAATGATTGATAATTGATGACGGTGGGAGAATATTTATGATTATTGACATACAATAATGATGGTAATTGATGATGGAGAAAGGTCACATATGGTGTGAGAATGGCCAGTGGGTTGTACTGTTGTACGGTTGTATTAATTCGTTGCATCAATTGTTCAACTTAGCACGTCTCACGAAAGCCCAATGTCAAAATTGTTTACAGTATTTTTTTATTTTAACATCGATCACTCATATTTCATATCATTTATCATTCGACCATTCACATGCTTGCTTGGATTTTTCGATCACCACCTCCTGGGGATAACATGCCTACATTGTGGGGGTTACTTTTTCTGTTAAGTCTTTTAACATGGTTAATCGAAGGGGTAAATTAGTCTTTTAACATTAAACTCAAATGATGATACCCAAATCAGAAACACTTTCACATTTTTTTTCTTCATTTCAACTTTTCCCCAAATTGAAAACCCTTCATTCCAATTATTTTTTTCTTCTCAACCACGAAGCAATGAAAATGACTTGGACTGTGCGACATACTCGAAAAATGTTTACAGAAGATTGTGTACGATGCTTGTACGGTGAGAATTCCGAATTTTGTTGGGAATTAGGGATTCCGTACTAATTAACCTTTTTTATATGGGGTTTTGAATAGTGGGTTGCTTAATTAATTGTTTATTACCTTTGATTTGCTTTTTAGGTTCCTAAATTAGTATTAAATTAGGTATTTCACAGATTTCAAAATTTTAGGGTTTAAAGTTAGAGTTTTTTCTCAAATTATTTCTAATTGTCTATTTGTTTATGCATGCAGAAGTGTATGATGAGTACTTTACTGCGAAGGTCTATGTTGGAGGAAAATTTAAGCTTTTCCCTACACTGATATATGAAGGGGGTACAACATTAGACAGAGGAAGGACATTAGATATGTGAAATTCAATGAGAAGGATATGCAAGATTCAAGATTTTTTGTTGGATTTCTCAAGTAAGAAGCAGGTGAGAGAGGTTGTGACCTGGTATTCTGTTTTGCATCATAAGCCTTTGTGGCTTGCTGCTAATGATAACACAAGATTTGCTATAAAGTGTAAATTTCCATGTACATTTTCAGTTTGGATATCTAGAGATTGTAAGCTAAGTCCCACATATTGGGTAGTTAAGAGTGTGGTTAGAGCACATAGCGGTTGCCCTGATGAAAGGATTGCATTGTGTAATAGTAGATTCCTATCTAAAGCAATGGAAGGTAAATTCAGGGTGATTCCTGATATGGATCTTGCAACTGTTCAGGTAATATTTTACAGTCAGTTTGTTTTGTTTACAGTTTTTTGTTAATTGATTTCTTTAATGACTTTATTTGTTTTGTTCCAGGTTTTTGTGGATCAAATTTTTAATGTGAAGATAAGCATGAGCTGTGCCAGGAGAACAAAAGAGTTTGCCTTAAAAAAGATCAATGGTGATGACAGAAAACAATTCAACCTCTACCACACATATTGTCAAGAATTGATGAAAGCACATCCTGGAAGCACTTGCTTTGTGGAGTATGATGAACCCACAATACCAGGACAGTCTTGTGTGTTCGAGAGGCTTTATATATGCCTAAAGCCACTAATAGATGGTTTCGATAGTGGCTGCAGAAAAGTGATTGGTTTAGATGGATGCCACACAAAGGGTATGTACAAGTAGCAAATTTTATGTACCGTGGCATTGGACAGCAACAATGGATATTGGCCATTAGATTGAGCTGTCGTTGAGAAAGAAACAACTGCAACTTGGAGGTGATTTCTATTTTATCTACAAGAAAACATAGGCTCAAATCAGGAAGACTATGTTATGATCTCTGACAAACAAAAGGTGAATCACATTTAACATTCCATCTGTGGTATCCATTTCTATACTGTAATATGTTTTAACTTCTACTTTCTTTTTGTGTGTGACTTGACAGGGCTTGGAACAGTCATTCAAGGATAGTCTCAATGTTGCACATAGAAATTGTGTGCAACATATATACTGTAACTTCAAGAAGGTCAACAGGGGGCAATACCTTAGAGATAGGCTCTGGCAGATTGCAAGATCAACTAACAAAGAGAAATTTAAGAAGGCAATGAAGAAGTTGAAAGATGTGGATGAGGCTGCACACAAATGGTTGATAGCTCATGCTGGTAAGTTTGAACATTGGGTTAGGGCCTACTTTCCTCACAATATTTACAGTGACATGCTTTGCAACAACCTTAGTGAGTCATTCAATGCCTATATCTTAGATGCTAGGGATAGGCCCATAATTACTATGTTAGGTTTCTGTTATCCTAAGGTTATGGAGAGAGAATTCAGAAGAGATATGTAGCTATGAGTAGGAAGTTAGGAATTGTGTGCATTAAGATTAGAAAGATACTAGAAAAAATAGTGGCAGATTCAGTTGGTTATACAATTATATGGAATGGGAAGTATGGCTTTGAGGTGAAGGCTCATGCTGAACAGTACACAGTAGATATTGGAAAGAACTGGTGCAGCTGTGGGTCATGGCAATTGTCTGGCATCCTATGTTCCCATTCTATTCCTTGCTTACTTCATTTGAGGAAATTTGTTGTAGCCATAGTTAAAGAGTGCTACAAAAAAGACACATTCCTAAACATCTACTCTAATGTCCTCAACCCTCTTAATGGTATGTCTCTATGGGATAAAGATAATGCATTGCCACTACAACCTCCACCACATGTGAAACTAGCAGGCAGGCCGAAAAAGAAAAGAAATGGGCATATCACAGAGGTGAAGAAGAGGGGAAGGAAGGAAACGTTAACTAAGTGGGTCAATTTCAATTGCGGTTGGTGCCGAGAACAAGGCCACAATGTAAAAAGTTGTCCCAACAAGAAGGCTGGAAATGATCCAAATCCTGTAAGACTCTTACAATAATTGCTGTGTTGATATACTCTTATACTTACTAATTGTTATTGTATTGTGCTATTTGTAGGGTTGTCGTACCAAGTACAACTTCTATGATGGATAAGGCAGCCTCCTACAAGGGGTCGAGGCATTGCTTTAAGGGGTCGAAGGATTGATACAAGGGGAGGGGCTGCTACAAGAGGTCGAGGGATTGCTACAAGGGGAGGGGCTGCTACAAGGGGTCGAGGGGTTGTTTCAAGTTCTGCTCCTACTCCTACTATTAAGAGAGTTATGATTCAGATGTGGAGCTAGTAGGAGTCTCCTATAACCCTCACATAGGCCAGTCCTCGCAAAGAGAACAAAGACAAAGTAAAAGGATGGTTGGAGAAAGGCAGAAGAACTCCAAGAAGAGGCAGTGGATTACTTAGTCTTGTTCCAGTTTTTAACTTTTGTTAGTTTGGTTTAACTTTTCCAGTTTGATGTTGTTTATGGTCTAACAAACAATGCTAGTTTGGTTTACTTAGTCTTGTTCCAGTTTGGTCTAACAAACAATGCTAGATATCATTTTGTGAAATCATTTTTGTATGAATGCTACAACTTTAATATGAATGCTAGTTTTGATATCTCTTCAATATTTCATTGCATCTTCAATTGCATCTTCAATTTAGGGTCTTAAATGTTCCAGTTTGGTTCTTTAATTGCATCTTAATATGAATGCTAGTTTTGATATCTCTTCAATGTTCCAGTTTGGTCTTTTAATTGCATCTTCAATCTAGGGTCTTAAATTGCATAGAATAAGATAGTATCAAACAAGATTTCAAAAAGCAAATTTCATTCATAAATCAAACATCATCAATTCCTCCAAAAAACTTAAACATCATACAACCAAATGAAAACAAGGCTATCAAATTGTTCAAACAAGGCTATCAAATTCTTCACTGCAACCACAATTGAACATAAACAACAAGGCTGCCAAAAAAAGAACAACAACAAGGCCTTTTAGACATTTCTTCAAACACCTTGTGCTGATCTCCATCTTCAAACACTCTTGCTTCAAAACATGGTTCTCATCAACCAGTCGATCCTTCTCAGAGTTTAGTTGCATTATATCATCCTCAAGAACTTGTACCATCCTCTCCAAGCACAACCATTTGTCGCCTCGTCCACGTTTTTCCTTAGCTTGAGGTGAAACCGAATTATCAAACCATTCCATCCATCCATGGCCACCCTAAAAGTTAATCTTCATCAAAACACAAACAACAACTAGAAGAATTCAAAATGGACTTACCCACTCTTTTAGACATGCCCAAAAAATTCGACCCGGGTTGTCAACCGTACGTGATGTCTTCTTCACGCATCTTTGAACACAATACTTGCAGAAAATATCACGAATTTGGCCTACCATGCGCGAATTGGTGATTGATTGAGAGAAGAATATAGTTAGGGTATCAATTTGGGGGTTTAATTCAATCAAGGTTTTTTCATTCAAATTATAGATATTGATTCACCTAAGTGGGTTCAATATAGGTAAAAGACTTATTTACCCTTTCGATTAAGCATGAAACAAACACATGCAACTCACATGATTAGATTCTAATGTAAAAGGTAACCTCAAAACTAATTGGAGATGTTATCTAAAGCTGAAATGATCAAAAAATAAAACGAACATGAATGATCGAATTCGAATTATTAATAAACACGAATGAACATATCCCATTAACCATTATTTTAACCATAGTTGACTTTTTTATTTTTATTTAATGTGTCAAATGTTTATTGCAGTTGCTATATTAGTTTAGAAATCTTTTATCAATATAATAAAATGAAACTGCACTTCTTTACTTACATTTCTCTTTCATTCTCACATTTTACTTTATTTTAAATTTGTGTGCTTAATCCCAAGATAAGAAGACTAGGGCAAGTAGTAATATATTCGACAATGTATGATAAATAAGTAAAAAACGTAGTTCAAGTTAGATAATTGGAGTATCTTATTGATCAGTTACATGATTTTTGAAGTAAAACAACTGACACCTAGGAAATTTGGGGAAAGTATGCAAGAACACTAAACATTTGGACACAAAGTTGAAATATTTAGGCACCATTTATGTTTAGAATAGGTCCCTTGTACTAAATGTTGACACACTAAACATATGTTATCACTTGTATCCATAACATGAATTGACACATGAATCGAATCTATCGGTTGTCTAGTGTTAGATATCAATCAATTCACAACCCACGCATCCATAAGAAGTTGAGAAAAATAGGAGTACATAATAGCATAGTTACAAATGTATTCACATTGCTTGTTACTTCAACATTGATAAAGATTGCACTACACAGTTGCCTTCTCAAGACATATACACTGCTTATAAAAGTTGAGGGTAAAGCAATAAAAGCATCATTCCAAAAATATCCACATTCAGAAGTACAACAAATACAGATTGTCCATTTCAAACCATATATATCTGAAGCCACCACCTCAATTATCTTACATGAACTCTTAAGCATCTCCAAGATCACATGTTGTACATACTATGTGCTAGTAGAGGGAAAATGGAAGAGTTTTTACCCTTGCTATGTCGTAACTCCAACCACAACATTGCTCACCTGAACGCTCGGTAAAAGAAAAAAAACACGAATAAGATTCGCGTAAGAAATAAATTGATTCGCGTAAAAGAAAAAAAAACATGGGTTAATCTCGATTCTTTACTAAAGTATGTATTCATTTTGCACTTCATTTTTTGAACATTTGTCAGTAACAAATGAATGAAAAAAGTGAGGAAGAAGTAGACTAAGAAAGAACTAACCAGCTTTCCACTTTCATCAACTGACATTGGATTCTGAACAACAACAGTTTGATTTGAATTACGACCAGGGGCCTGTCGTAGATGTACGTTTGGTTAGGCAAGTAAAAATTGACTGAGAACAGAAAAGAATTTATTAAAGGATCCATTCACGACTCACAGTCAGAGCAGTGGTTGTTGATGTAGATGAAGGTGGACCACTAGGCCTTTGCCCTGGAATTGGAGCTAATGTATCACCATGCTGCAACAGTAAATACAAATAAGCAAGAGAATGAATAGGAGCAACATACAAACCTATAATGGCCCAAAAGTAAATCTAAACAAAAACAAAAGAAATTGAAGAACGGAAAAGGAAATCACGCACATTAATATGTGTTATGAATTGACAAATTGCACATTTCACTGATGGAGCCCCAGACGGATACATTAACATCGTGCGGCAATTCCCACAGTTGACATGAGCAATCTGGTTAGATGCTGTACATCCACAACGCAAAGGTTCACAACAGAAGTCAGAAAGCAGGAAACGTCAAATGAATCATATAAACAAAAATTAATAAGATTGGTCAAATAACAAAGGTAAACCAACATAAGTTTTCAGGACACAAATGGCAGCAGATAAGATCCAAAAAATCCAATTGATATTTGTTGAAAGTTCTATTCACTATACCTGGTACCATATTCACAGTGTGGCAGCAGGAGCATCTAACACTGGTGGCCCCTCGTGGATGCATCAGTAATATGCGACATCCTCCACATATCAGCTGAGCCATATCCATTCCTGCATTTAACCCGACATAGTTACTTCAAGCAATACCCAAATAAGCACATCTCATACATTTTAGAGTTTCGGACACTAATACCTGTTGATGCCTCTATCTAGAACTTATTAAAATAGCTTCTCCTTACAAAAATGAAATACAAATGGAACATATCATAACCAGGATAAGAAAGGAGATGAGAACTAAATATATGGGTGTTTTCCTTTTTTGGATAGTGGACTACGTTGCAATACAAATCTCAGCCTAAAGCATCATAGCAATAAAATGAGCAACTACCAAGCATATACAAAGAAGGGTAGGGATTTTTACACTCATGAGTTGGTAATTATACTCTACTTCTGCGAGAATTATGTTTTGAGAAAAGAGTTGGCAGATTATGTATAGAAGATTCCATGTGAATGTAAAAGCAATACCAGGAGGTGGCACCGCAGTCAGTGCACTACATATTGCACAGCACACGTTCGATGCTCCAGGGGGGTAAAGAAGAATGGTCCTACACCCGCTGCAAACTAGCTGATTCTGCATATCTGTAAAAAAAGGTACTGGTTGCTATTATCTTATTCTGTCGTCATAAGAAATTCATTTAGGCAAAAGATATGGTGATGGACTGATAGATGCATCCTTATTTGAGTTACTCGAATAAAGAGAGAACTCTATCTTCCAAAATACTTCAATAGACAAATATATAAGAAGAAAACGCAAAAAAGCCTACTTTGATATTGCTTGAACAACTACAATCAAGGGTTAGTTCTCTAATAAAGAAGAACTTCAAGATCCTAAAGAGGCGTTCTATAACCCTGAGCATCAAGGTATCTCTTTTATTTGTCTCCACAACATTCCACATAAAGCTGGTAGTTCCTAGAAGCAACTTAATCCCCACCCTCATCTTCTCAAATCAATGATATAAGGGGTATGTACTATGAAATAAATTCACATCAGATACGTTTCTGTTTTACTTGAGCCATTAAACCTATGGCCTGATAATGAGCCAGGCAGTTAGCAAGGCTTTAAGTGCATGCTCGAATCCCCATTTCCTAGTTGTTCTTCCTACAACATCGAGTCACGCTCAAGATTGTTTTCTATCTCGAGTCTCAACATCCTTTCCAAGAAAACTTGACCGTTCGATAACTTATTAAAAAGAAAAAGGACACTAACATTAGCATTTAGAAAAGTAGTAAAAAAGTTGCAAACCTACATAGTTCTATCTTTAATTATCATCAACTGATCGCCACCTCTATCAACTCTCGTCTAACCTAGAATTTTCCAAGTCAAACCAAACTTTGTAACTCAACCAAGTGGGAAGAACGAAGTGACGCGCAGGCCCAATAGTTCATTTACATCTCCATTTATTGAGTAATAATTCTTGAACGGAAAATGCTACGAAGTCCAGCTCAAGTACACCTTTTTCCAGGCTCAACTTCCTAATATTCAAGACACTCAGCTACAAAAATCTAGGAAATAATTCCATAAGCTTGACTAAGTTAACTCAAACTTAACATACAAAGTTACACTTCTATCCAAATTTCTATTTTTATGTGATACCATATCCTCCCCGGAGTAATGTAAAATTACATGTCCATGTGAATATGTCGGAGAATGGGAGAATATCACAATCATCTATATCAAACCGGTTTTCATTCTATCGAGACAAGCCTTATCTCACTTCCTTCCATTCATCCTTCTCCTCAAGGTGTCTTTTTTATTACTACAACCCATATTAAATATAACAACTAAATCAAATTGTACATAATCTCAATCTATGCCACAAGCTATACATTTCAGTACAATTCATCAAAATAACATAAACTAAAATCCTCACAATTGCATCATACTACCTCCATCTCAAAAAGATTGTCCAGTTTTATTATCAACGATCAAAATTAACAAACTTCACAGCCTTAATTAACGCACATAACATTGATTCGAATAAAAAATTATCATCTCAACAATAAATCAGGTTTAATAAATAACCAAATTCATAAACAATAAAACACATAATCACCTAAATTATCACAATAAATCAATCAACAACAAATAATCAACCAAATTAAATCCAAAAATATAAATTGATTACCACAAAATTAAATTGAAATTGGATGAATTTAATCAAAATTTATATGAAGGTTTTGATTTGAGCTAAAAAAAATTGAAAAAAATTGAGAATCGGAAAGTGAAATTGAAATTGAAGAAATTTGATTAAGGAAAGTAATTGAAATAAAGAGGTAAGAAATATTCTCCGTTGAAAATTTTGAAGTTGACTTTTCTAGAAAACGCTTCAACAGAGAGAGGAACACAAAAAGGATAACGATATTAACCAACAAATTAATAAAATTTTGTAGAATTTATATATAGTAATAAACTTTTTTTGTAATAAATGTATTCGTCACATTTGACTTTTATGGACCGTTTGGATTGACTGAAGCTATATTAATATTCTATAGAGATAACCGAAGATGTTAGTTATATAGAGTGATTTAATTGCTTTCGAAATAATTCAAGTATCGAGTTTATTCTGATATTCGATTTCAACTGGCCCCAAGTCGTATTTCCTCGACTGTTTCGACTTAAGTTCGAGAATCAAATCAGTCGGTCTAGGTATATAACACAAACCCGAATGGATTCAGCTTGATAAGAGAGCTCTCTTTTCGGTCATGAGGTTAGTGTCTAATCTTAACCTGCCTACCAAGCGGATTAACGGGCCCTATTCGACCCATGGCCCCCTTTTGAAGTGGATGGTAGGTTGTTTAACGGCCCGCTAAATTTTAAATTGAGCCTCGCGAAGAATAATGCCACGTCATAAGCTAACCTAGACCTCCTAATAGAAGAATGCCACACCAACCATCGAACCAACTTAATATTTAAATAATATACGTTATACTTGTTATACCTTTAAATATAATTTATTTAAATATAAAAGATTGTATGTAAATTCTTTTAATTTACTTAAACATATTATACAAGTTGTTCAATGTTACATTTTCTTTACAAAATATTGATAAAAGTACAATTACATTAGCATATTATTCTTTAAATAATAAATTCTTAATTTTTTGGGGAATAACATATTGATGCATCTTAATGCTTTTATCTTCACATATTAGTGAATCTCATATTATTGTCCGCTACTATGCAATGCTTCAAATAACTTTCATGATATATCAAATACAAATTCACAATATCTTGAAATAGTTTTTAATTGAGACATGTTTTATTATTTGAAGGTTAATATATTATTGCAATACTAAATAACTTTCATGATTTAAATAGAATCATTTTAATTATTTTGAAGTTTTTAATTAAATATAATTTTATTATATAAAAGATAATATATTATGAATCTTATGATTTTATTTTTATATATTCTTTGAACCCGAATAATTTGATGAATTATTATACACAAATTAAAATCATCGTTTCTATGATAATTGCTCCTAACTTACATCACATTTATTTTTGATGCTAAACTCGCTCGTTAGACACCTCTAGATGAGGCCAATGGTTCATCAACGAAATTTGCGGACCGTAACTTGGAACATGAGCCTTAATTCCTGCAATTCATGGACCACACCTCAATAACTTGTCAATTATCAACAATTGTCAATGGTTAAGTATATAAAAGTTACAAAGAAAGAGGCTAATAATCATAATTATTAGTTTTGACCAAGTCATATGAATAACTGCCCTTTTGGCTTCTTTATTCATCATGACCCAACATAATTAATTCACCTAAAGATATTCAACTAATTCAAGAGGCACTAAAAGTATGTTGTATATCATCATTTTACCTTTCCGTGACAAAGCATAATCAAGAATTAGTCCTTTTAATTACAAATTAAACATTTCTTCCTGAACACCAGACTTGAACAAGCCATGTCAAAATAAAGAAACCCAACGGTAGTTATGTTTTGGTTGCTTAAGCTCATTGTTTAAATACTAATCTTACATTAATAAATATTGTTTGATCATACACTAAATCTGATTCAATTGTGAAATGCCATGTATGATCGACTAATTAAAAACGGGAAGAATCTTCTTATTTGTTGTGCTAACAAATTAATTTAATTTTAACGTTGATTGACTGAAGTAATTATCAATATGATCCCAAATAATGAGTTGAAATTGTTATTGAAGACCAAATATCAATCTGGACCCATTATCTAGAATCAAATACATTTAATCAACATTTGTTGTGCTAAGTATAAGTTGAAAATAGTAATAATGCTTCAAATAAGGCTTCGAATTCTATCATTTTCTTATTATTATCTCGAATTACAAACGACGGTATACGACGTAAGTCAAATAACTCATGCTCCAAAGTTAGAGTTAAAGTTATACTACTATTAATATGCTTAAATAACTTATTTTGTAATTTTAAATTTCAAGACTTCATATTATTTTAAGTTTTTATGGCCAAATTATAAAGTATATATATTATTATAATCTATTAATTCTTATATTATCAGATTATAAAATTTACCACTCATGAAGATCTCAGCTTTCAAGATACTCAATGACATAATATCTAATTACGAAAGATCTTTGTGATATTAAGATATACTCAATCACATATTTTATTATTGGGTGATCTTATATTTTAAAAGAACAAATTATATTAAAATTTAATATCACTGCCCGCCACATTTTGTAATTTTGTCATGCTACATCTATCTCCAAGTGGTTGCCATACATTGAACACATTCAATTCTATAGTACTTGGCATGATTTACAAGGCTTTTTTAGATTTACACAATCTTAAGTTATGGGTCTTTAACATATCCAAGTTGCTATAAAGATAATGCATTCTAACATGAATGCAATGATTGAAGTTTGTACCTAAAGCACTTGCAACATTTTGTTGAAAGCACAAGTATATGTGACAAAAAAATCCATACACATGGATGCTTATTAAGTTGCACAAGTTTCCTAAATCTTCAAATTGCTAAGCGTGCAATCTTCGGCAAGACATGCGGCTGAAGAGGGTGGCAGACAATACTAGTGATCATTTTAAAGTTAAGTCAACATTGCTTCCAACAGTTGCAAATCAAATTAATCAATCTATACTTTCTCACTCAGCAATACCTACTCTTACTAACTTATTTCCAATAAATAAATATACAAGGAGCAAAGTAAGATTGGACAACTAACCAAATCTTAATTTATAGTTAAATAATTCAGTTGTCTTGATTTAATTGGAAGTTTTCTTCTAACAAATAGACAACATATTTTCAAATTACTAATCGATCTACATAAACTTTTACCAAAAATTCATATCGTTAGATATTACATACCAAACACTTGTACATCAGTTTAAATTTTTTTAAATTTATTTGAATAAGTTCAATTTTGAGTGAACATTGATTCTTTTCATTCATTAATTAAACAATCTATTGAAAATGAGAGGTTGGCTGTATTATAATGGTTCGTCTATCATTTTAAGTGATGATTCCATCACTATTGCAATCTTTATTAGCTCATGCATGCATCACCAAACCAATTGAAAAAGTGCATAAATACCGCAATCCTTGGTAGCATTTTCATAGTGCATGCTAAGCAAGAACAAGAAGAAAAATAAACATGAAATTTTTCAAAAGTTTCAATTTGTTTGTTTTGATAGTTCTTTTGCAATCAACTCCCTTTGTAATTTCACATTCAACCCATCAAATTTTTTACCAATGTGTAAATCAATACACTGAACAATCAATCCCTTTCTCCTCAGCATTTTTCACTCCTGAAAATGCCTCCACATTCAACTCCATCCTTCAATCTTCTGCTCAAAACCTCAGGTGTTTAGAGTCTTCTGTCTCAAAGCCTAACCTCATTTTCACACCATTGTCTGAATCCCATGTTCAGGCAGGTGTTGTTTGTGCCAAACAGCTTGGAATTCATCTTAGAGTTAGGAGTGGTGGTCATGACTATGAAGGGCTCTCTTACATATCTGAAATGGAATCACCTTTTGTGATTCTTGATCTATCCAGGCTTCGGGCGGTCGACGTTAGTATTCAAGAAAACACTGTGTGGGTGCAGGCAGGGGCAACTATTGGGGAGCTTTATTATAGGATATCTCAGAAGAGCAAGACTCATGGTTTCCCGGCAGGCCTATGCCCGAGTCTAGGCGTTGGCGGGCATATAACTGGTGGTGCATATGGTCCTATGATGAGGAAATTTGGACTAGGTGCAGACAATGCTATTGATGCTAGGATAGTTGATGCATCAGGCAGGGTTCTTGATAGGAGTTCTATGGGGGAGGACTTGTTTTGGGCAATCAGGGGAGCTGGAGGAGCTAGTTTTGGGATCATATTGTCCTGGAAATTGAGGCTGGTTCCAGTTCCATCAACAGTGACTGTTTTCACTGTTCCAAAAACATTGGAACAAGACGGTACAAAGATTCTTTACAAATGGGAACAAGTAGCTGATAAAATTGATGAAGATCTCTTCATCAGGGTCATCATAACACCTGTAGAGGGACACGAAAAGGGGAAAAGAACAATCCAAACTGCATATAATGCACTGTTTCTTGGTGGGGCTGAGAGGCTTCTCGATGTGATGAATGAGACCTTTCCTGAACTTGGATTGAAGAAAAAAGATTGTATTGAAATGAGTTGGATCCAATCAGTGTTGTATATTGGGGGGTACCCAACAAACACCCTACCTGAAGTCCTGCTTCAGGGGAAATCATTGTTCAAGAACTTCTTCAAGGCGAAATCGGACTTTGTAAAGGAGCCAATTGCAGAAACTGGACTTGAAGGCCTCTGGAAAAGGCTCCTGGAGGAAGATTCACCAATGATGATATTGAATCCATACGGCGGAATGATGGCGAAAATTTCGGATTCCGACACTCCTTTCCCTCACAGGAAAGGGATCATTTACAAGATCCAATATCTCACATTATGGAATGATGCAAGTGATGAACTAGAAAAGAAACACTATGATTGGATCAGGAAGCTATATAACTACATGGCTGCTTATGCTTCAATGATGCCTAGAGAAGCCTATGTGAATTATAGAGATCTTGATTTGGGCCAAAACAAAGACAAGAACACGAGTTTCATTGAAGCAAGTGCATGGGGTTACAAGTATTACAAGGACAATTTCAGTAAGCTAGTTCTTGTGAAGACTAAGGTTGATCCTGATAACTTCTTCAGACATGAGCAAAGCATCCCAACATTGCCAAAAGATTACCATAGAGGAACTAGAATGATAAATTAAGGTTCAATTAATTGCATGTTTTATGATTACGAAAAAATACTCCATCATGTATGTTTCTTATGATCAGGACATAAGGTTTTTCTAGTGTGTAACTGAAGACTTGTTTGTTTTATAGTAACAACTTCATAGGCTAAGTAGTGGGCATGTAATAGTTTCGATCATAATTACCATTTTCTTTTAATATTCTTTTCTATTCTTTTGGGTTAATTCGAAAAAAAATCTTTATATTTTTATAGAAATAAAGGTGCGTACTATCTCCATATATATGTATGTATAAATCTTGAAGTCAAATTTCCAACCATATTTACTGTGGAAGCATATTCAATGAAGATATTAGAATAATCCTACAATTCCCAATGTGTATGGTTAAATGTTGAAGTTAAATTTCCAACCATATTTACCGTGGAAGCATATTCAATCTAGATATTAGAATAGGCCCCAATGTGTATGGATAAATCTCGAAGTCAAATTTCCAATCATATTTATCGTGGAAGCATATTCAATTTAGATATTAAAATAATAAATTCGAACGATTAACCTTAATGATCGTAGATAAAAATCGCTAAGATGACAATAGCCCATCTATAGTTGTTCTCACTTCCCATCAAATAAGAAACCAAATATTGCAATATGAAAATCTAGCCCCTATATACAAGCCAAAGTTTTCTACATTCAAGTCATACTTTTATAACGTAATTCAAATATATCCCTATAATCATATCTATCCGATTTTAATAATCAACTTAAAAAATAAGTAACTAAACTTTTCATTCTAGAGTAATTAATATAATATACAACTTTCTTCATTATTTATAATAAATTAAGATTAGTATTGTGCCAAAATAATACTCCTCCGTCAGTAAAATAAACGATCATCACCAAAAAATTACTTTATTATGAAGCATGTAAATCAATTTAAAAAAACGATAGTTTCACAATTTTCAATACGATATAAGATTATTAACCAACGAAAAATAAAGATAGCGAATGATAATAAGCGAATTTGTAAATTTCAATGCATGTAAAATAATTGAAAAATCACAATCACTTATTCAAATAAATTTTTGCTTAAACGACGCTATTTTAAGCATTGAAGTGAAAGACTCATATACTAAATTAAGCGATCACAATCACCATCTTCACTACTTCCCATTTTCAGACACAGATGAATTAGGACCAAAACACAGATTATCCCCAAACCCCTACCCCTACCTCATACTCCCCACACCACCCCCTCTCCCTCCCCTGTTTTCATTATGCCCAAAAAACCCTTCTTCAAACCCAAATCCCCCTTAATTTTCATCATTTTTTTCGCTTTCTTGTTCATATTAACCCTTTACTTCACATTATTCAACACCCCTTTTCATAATTCCTCAACAAATGATGTTCTTGGTAGTGTAAGGGTTGAAAAAAATGGCAATTTTGGTAAAGTTCGGATTTTTATGTATGATTTGCCTAGGAAATTTACTTATGGGGTTGTGGAGAGTTACGCGAAGGCGCGGGGAGGGGTGAAGGAGGGGGAGGAGGGGAAGTACCCTGGGAATCAGCATATGGGTGAGTGGCATTTGTTTAGGGACTTGAATAGAGTGAGTGATGAGAGGGGTGGGTCTGCTGTGGTTAGAGTGATGGATCCTGAAAAAGCTGATCTTTTTTATGTGCCATTCTTTTCGTCGTTGAGCCTTGTGGCGAATCCGATTAGGCCCGGGGATCCTGAGGGGGGTAGGAGTGTTGTTAATTATAGTGATGAGGAAATGCAGGTATGGATCAGTTTGTATTTGAGTTTGGTTATGAGTATGGGTGTTTGTTAATGCAATTTGCTTGTTAGATTTCAATGTTCTAGAAGTTGACTTGTAGAACTTTAATTGATGTCGAATTCTTATTCTAGTGATGAAGAAACGCAAGTATGGATCAGTTTGTAGTTGTGTTTGAAAGTGAGTTTGGTTTTGAATATGGATGTTTTTTTGTTAGATTTCAATGTTCTTGAAGCTGACTTGTAGAATAATGGTTTTGTGTTTGAGTTTGAATGTTAGTTTGGAATTTGGATGGATGCCTTCGAATGCAATTTGCTCGACAGATTTCAATGTTATAGGAGCTGACTTGTAGAATTTTAAGTGCAAATGATTATGATGTTGAATAGTTATTCTAGAGATGAAGAATTTCAGAATGTCAGTCTTAGTTCGTTGAGGTCGTATTTGTTCTTATGGCGTGTTCTGTCAGCTGCCAATTTTGATCTGTGAGACTGTGAATTGAACTGTTATTTCCAAGTGAAGATCATTTCTTTTAGTTGTAGTTATATGTTCCACACAAATATAATTATACTTACCTTATTTAGCTTCATGGTATGCTTAATTCTAAGAACTGAATTGGAATATTTTGACCAAATACTCAAAATCTGAATTGAATTGCTCATTGTAATGCATTGAATAATAACCTACTTCAAGATACAAATTTATAATATTAGCATGTTCAATGTACGTAGTATATATCTGAATTGATCTGGATTGAATTGCTCATTGTAATGCATTGAATAATAACCTACGTCAATATACAAATTTATAATATTAGCATGTTCAATGTACGTAGTATATAATAACTCGTAGAGTCATGGACAACTTTCTTACTTAAGATTTTACTAATGAATTCACAGTTACATAGGGAGTACTGCATCAGCTTTTCCTGATTCTAAATTGTTGGACTTTTGGGCTCATTATTGTAATATATGAGAATTCCTGAAATAGTATTTTGTGGCCCTTCAAAGATGAGTGGTCTGGTGGTGTGTTAATTTTTTACTTTTTTTCTTTTGAAATGCCACTTTCAATCTCCTTGCTTTTCCATATCATTGTCTTGGAGTACTCTGATATAGGTAAATATCTTTAGGTATCCCATTGTATAAGATTATGATTATTGGTTGATGACTTATGCAGGAGGAATTAGTTCAGTGGTTGGAGGAGCAGATCTATTGGAAGAGGAATAACGGATGGGATCATGTATTTATATGTCAGGATCCAAATGCTTTGTACAAGGTTGTTGATAGAGTGAAGAATGGGATTCTCTTGGTTTCAGATTTTGGAAGGTTATCTCGTACTCAAGCATCTCTGGTTAAGGATGTGATCTTGCCTTATGCTCATCGCATTAATACCTACAATGGGGAAGTTGGCATAGAGGATCGCAATACATTGTTGTTCTTTATGGGTCAACGGTTTCGGAAAGAGGTAAATATTAACCAATTATATGTTCTGTTTAAATTTATCAATAGATGTGCCATAACTTCTTTACTAATGAAAATACAGAACCCACTGTTATTATGGAAGAAGTGTCAAAGAATCTTTACAAACAATTACAGTAACATGTATTTCATTGTGGTAAATCAATCTTGCCCCCATTCCATAATAATTTAAATATTATTTAAATTGATTTGGTGGTCTCTCTCTGTGCCTTCCTTATTAAATGGTTATAGTTGTTATGCCAAGTACTTTAGATGAAGAGCTAGGAGAGCTCTTTAGATGAGTTTTCGCATTCTGCATTACAATCATTGACAATGCATTAATGGTAATGGCTTAAATTAGTTGTGGGCTTGTGGCAAATATGTTACCTTATCCTCTATTTTCTCGTGTCACTCATTAGCTGCTCAGATGACTGGCTGCTCATGTTGATTTAATAATCTGATAAACCTTAGCTTTGTTAATGATGCAGGGAGGAAAAGTCCGTGACATGCTTTTTAAAGTTCTTGAGAAGGAAAAGGATGTCCTAGTAAAACATGGAACTCAATCTAGAGAGAGTCGTCGTGAGGCAACAAGGGGAATGCACACCTCCAAATTCTGCTTACATCCAGCCGGTGACACTCCCTCAGCTTGCAGACTTTTTGATGCTATTGTTAGCTTGTGCATCCCCGTGATTGTCAGTGATTACATCGAGCTGCCTTTTGAGGATGTCATTGACTACCGAAAGATTGCAGTTTTTGTGGATACCAAAACTGCAATAAAGCCAGGATATTTGGTTCTATTACTGAGGAAAGTAAAGCCAGATAGAATTCTGAACTTCCAGAAGGAGCTTAGAAAGGTACTTATTTATCACTCTTCTATCACCTTCGTAACTATCAAGTGATGCGGGTTGAAAGTAAATAAGAAAGGGAAAAGATGATACAAAACTTCTTTCATATAGGAACCAAAGTTTCGGGTAATTACGTTGTAGTAGGATGTATATCCATAATCCATGTGCACCTTAGTGAAACTGAATAACAGACATGTTCCACACATC
This sequence comes from Lithospermum erythrorhizon, assembly GCA_019722365.1. Lineage (NCBI taxonomy): Eukaryota > Viridiplantae > Streptophyta > Magnoliopsida > Boraginales > Boraginaceae > Lithospermum > Lithospermum erythrorhizon. The sequence goes on along the minus strand of JADFUC010000852.1, from coordinate 303,140 downwards.
CAGAGAACATCGAATCTGGAGGGGGCGATGGTAGGAGCTTTGACATGCTGTTTAGTGTATATCAATTTTGTAACAAAGTTGCCTTCCTCATCTTAATGATTAGCTTAAATAAAAAGGTTTGTTTAACTTTGTACGTTGAATCTTACTCCTTTTTTTTGATTCAGGTGAAAAGATACTTTGATTATGATGATCCAGATGGAACAGTAAATGAGATTTGGCGCCAAGTCTCTTTGAAGCTTCCTCTGGTTAAACTAATGATCAATCGCGACAACAGACTCGTCTTGAGGAATTTGCCTGAGCCAGACTGCTCATGTCTATGTTCAAATCAATCAGGAATTCACACCACACTTTGAGTTCACTTTACAACTTGAAATCATGTAATCTACCACTACTTGAGTCGAGGCACAACGTTGATCGAACAGATGCCCTATATTCTTTAGTCTTCGTTGATACAGTCACGCATTGCGGGTCAATACCAATTTCACCATATAATAATATCAGAAGGATGGTTGTTTCATTCCATTCCCATATGTATACATAGTTTCCGGATAGGTATAGGAAGTTGAAGTCAGGAGTTTCACCCAACGGCGAAGAATGATGTTTTGGATTTTCCTTATTTGGTTTTGTTGAGTTATGCTAACAACTAATACAATGATGATCCCAATTTGTATGGAAAGGTTTTTATTTTTACAAAAAAAGTTTATTTTGATGTTTATCTAGTCGAAGTAGTGTGTATATCTGTTGAACTCGACTCGTTTACAACATTATTATTAACAGGGTATTAAAGGTTCATTTTAATGGAGTAGTAATTTGGAGGAGATAAAATTAAGTGTGGTGCTTTTATTTAATTATCTTGGAGAAAACAGGTAGAGTCGACTATTGAAATTCATAATTTAAAAGTAAACAGTCTTTATGGTATAGTGCGTTTATTTAATTATCTTGAAGTCAACAAGTAGAATCGACTGTTAAAATTCAAAATTAGATAATTTTTATGGAACGAAGGGAGTATGAAACAAAGGACATATGAGAAATATATCATTCGGCTAAGAAATACCCCAAGAACCTTAGCGGTTACTGCAAAAGACACCACTAAGCTTGAATGTAGCTACAAAATAGAACATAATGAAACTATGAAAGAATGTTAAGGCCTTGAATAAATAAATAAGATTCCAAATACAAAGAAAAAATCAAACAATTTAAAGAAGCACAAATGTCTGCAGACATTGATATAATATCTACACTTTCAACCCAATTTAATCAAGAATGAGTGAAGGAAAACTATATATATTCCGAATCCTGCCGAGAATTGTAATGAACTCAGTCTCTAAGATAGATGAGGTTGTGGTGAGTGTGACTATCTTCCTTGTAGATTTAGCTGAGAGAACTCACCAAGTCCAACGACCACATGATCCGCTTGGTAGACAATGTCTGCTGTAGATACGCCATTTCCTTCACTTTTTGCATTTAAACGAGTTTCTCCGCCTGAGTTACTCGTCTCCTGCCCCTCTTCCTTCTCTTTCTCCTCTTCCTCCACGGGTTCTCTCTCGTGAATAGAGTTGGGAAGCAGAGAACGAGAAGAGTTCTCTCCATCAATCGTCTGCAGCCAAGCCTCCTGAAGTTGCAACACGTATTCCAAGTGCCATAGCACTTCCCCCATTGTTGGCCTGCTTTTCCCCTCTTCTGCAAGACATTTTTCAGCAATTTCTCCAAATTTTAGCAATGATTCTGGAGAATACTTCCCTTTGAGTTGAGGATCTATTATTGTTTCTAGAGACTTATTCAGTTGCCACTGCATTGCCCACTCAGCAAGATTTATCTGCTCTCTAGGCAGTGTAGGATTGATGACAGCTCGCGCACAAACAACTTCGAACAACACAACACCAAATGAGTAAACATCAGATTTCTCTGTCAATTGTTGTCGCCTGAAGTACTCTGGGTCTAGATATCCAAAGCTTCCTTTAACTGCTGTACTTACATGTGTATGCTCCAATGACGGACCGGTCTTGGAGAGCCCAAAATCAGCCATTTTCGCCACAAAACACTCATCTAGCAGTATATTAGTCGTCTTCACATCCCTGTGGATGATACCCCGCTCTGATCCCGTGTGAAGATAATGCAGTCCTCGAGCAGAACCAATACATATCTCTAATCTTTGTTTCCAGCTTAAAGGTGGGAGATCACTTCCAAATAGCTGACTCCTAAGGGTCCCATTAGCCATATACTCATATACCAGTATCATCTCATTCTGCTCATGACAGAAGCCAATCAAGGAGACGAGATGTTTATGCCTTAGCTTTGAAAGCATCTCAATTTCAGTTTCAAACTCTTTTAGACCTTGATGAGATTGGGGATTGGCTCTCTTAATAGCAGCTAAGATGCCATCATCTATTATTCCTTTGAAAACCTTACCAAAGCCTCCTACACCAATAACTAAGCTCTCGTCAAAGTTATGTGTTGCTGCTTTGATCTCAGTGAGAGTGAAGTGCCTTCCAGATATTATAGAGCCTAGCAGCCCATTAAGGTTCTGGTACCCGCTAGAGCCCTTGGCATTGGTCGTACTGGTCACAATATTTCCATTAAAGAATAAAGGCCTCAATCCAGCAGAATTCTTCTTATCATCCTTTTGAGCGATTTTCTTTTTTTTGCAGAACCAAACAATCAACATAACTAAAGCAGCAAGACCAATTATGCAAGCTATTCCTCCCCCAATTCCGACCCAGAGCATAACGCTTCTTGACGATTTCTTACCTCCTAGATCTCCATACCTCTCTGCATAAGCAAGATTACCACTTTGGCTTAATTTGAAAACTTCCAACCCATTTAAAAGTGCATCACTTACTTCAGCACTGGTTACTGTATCAGGACCGAGTTGCACCCAGAGACTGGAGATGTCCGAAGATGTAGCATCCAAGTAATCCTCATGGTATGCCTTGTTCTTCCCTCCAGCTCTGGTGAATATGTCAAAGTTGCCTGCAGCAGTTTTGTTATTTATGTAGATTTTGAAAATCCTTTGACTAGGCTTATTAACCTCTAGTTCGCAGAAGTGCAAGCGTACAAGATAATCAAAGCCAGGGTCAACTGGAAACTTCCATGACATGTTGATCCTTTTCTCCATGACTTGCAAATCGGACATAGACGAAGAGCGTGCTGTTTCATACAACGAAATAGGTGCTGGTGAGGCATCACTTGGAGATGCGTAGGATATGTTTGATTTATTTGTTACTTGAGACCCAACAGTGGTGATCATGTAGTTTGAATCGGAATCCCACTGTCTGCCGAAACCAGAATCCCCATTGCGATCAATAAATGATCCCCCAATGTTCAATCTATACATAGTCTCGATGCCACGGTGCCCAAGTTGCAATGAAGTGTTGGCACCATTACTGCTGACTTTTCTTGCACTATCAACAAACAGCGTATCTTCAACAGGGATAACTTCAATGGCATTCACAAAACCAAAGGAATCTTTTTCAGGGACAAATTGAAGCACCAGATTATTTGTATCATTTGCAAAGAAGTACTCTTTAACCAGAGAGGTAACTCCAGGATTTCCCTCTGCATTCTTTTGCAGAATTTCCCCAGGAACATTGAACTTAGAAACCAACTGAAAGCCATTTGCAGATATTGAAACATAGGAATCATTGGCATTGTAATTCTCAAATGGAAATGGATAAAAATAAAGCCTAAGAATCTGATTCCCTTGAGCTCCGCTGAACGAATAATTCAAACTGTCGGAAAAAATTCTGGCAGTTTTATAGAGATTTGCATAAGCTGAATCTCCACTGAATTCAGAGGTTATTGCCTCGACTCCAGGAGAACTGAGGGAGACATTATTACCAGATGTTGTGTCACCAATCCATTTCCTTCCATTCACACTCACAGTTGAATTTGTTCCACAATTTATCAAAAATGGATCCTTTTGAGCTCCCCCATTTCCAATTAACACACAAATCATCAACAAAAGCCATAGTCCCAGTACCCTCATGACCATCATAATTCAATAAAAAATAGTCAAATTTTCTCTAACAGATTCTTCTTCTTTCCCTCTTATTCAATTCTCTACAAGTGAAAAAAAACTATATTATCATTCAGTAAACTCTTCACCAATAATCCAATACAAACTTTCTATAATCAACAAAAAATCCAATCTTGCAAAAATTGACCAATATACTCAAACATTGAACAATCTTCTTCACATTTTTGTATATATATTCATCAAATAAAAAAAACCCAAAAATGCATACTACATATAAAACAGTAATAGTATATTACCTTAGTAAGAATCAAGAACAAAATTCAATACAAACTTTCTATAACCAAAAAAAAAAATCCAATCTTGAAAAATTCCAATTCCATCAATATAGTCAAACATTGAGCAATCTTCTACACATTTTTGTACATATTCTCATTCAACAAAACAACCCAAAAACACATACTACATTATAAAACAATAATGTATATTACCTTAGTAAGAATCCAGAACAAAATTGACTATAAAGTGAGCACTTTTGACCTCAAACGACCGTTTCTTGAATTGAAACCTCCAAAATCAGCTACTAGATCTGACCATATAGCTAAAAACATGCAAAATCTTCAAATATCATATAAAAAAACAAAAACATAGAAGCTTTATGATGAACAAAAACTTGTAAAGTTGGTTTATTGAACAATATGATATAATGAATAAAAAGAAATATTTTAGCTAAAATAGGATAGTATTACTATATTTGAAATTGATATATACTTTAGTTAAATGCCAAAAGATGGAATCATATGGTGGAAAAATAGTATTTTACAGAGCATAACATGGGTTGGCTGGAGTTATTGAACCAGACTGGAAATAGTATTGTATTGCAATGTTTTTACATTTTGTATCTTTAATATATAATTTAAAATTATATTGGGCCAGCTAAAATGCGAGGTTCGTAGGGAAAATGATGGTAAAATAATTGAATTTAAACGAGCACTGCGGTCATACCCGACTTACCATCCTTGCATGTCTTTAGGCTATGAATGATGGAAAGGTGAGTAGGGTATAATATGTATTTTATGTTTTAATGATATTTTATTAGTTGACAACTAATAAATGTTTGATATTTGAATTCGGAATTTAAAACCTGAATTTTTTATGGATTTAAGTTATATACGATTCTTAATTGTTTTTAAATTACATTTTTTTTATTTTGTTGTCTAACTCGGATTGTCAAATAATTCTTATTCCTTATTATAATAAGCATACAATTGGATTTGGTGTTTGGAATAAAAAATAATGAAGAACAACAACATTTTGTGACATCCGATTAATACAAACATTTGGTAAATTTTTCAATCTATGTAATAATATAATCTCTCATCAACATAGACGATTGTTTAGATTAAAAGTGTCTTACAAAATTATGCTGATTATTTTCGATTATAACATTTATTTATAGTTCATCATAATTAATTCTAAAAGTCGACCAAAAAGAAAGCAAGCACACTATATTTGTCGAAGTAGGACCGCTGAGTCGGTAATTACCGGTTTGTTTCGGACTCCAAGTCACAAAAATAAAGAGATACTCCAGCTTGCAGTGAAAAAAGAGGCATCACACATATAGATCCACTGATGATATTATAGTAGATTCCAATCATATATATTGATTTAGGATTTAGGATTTAGGATTCGAATCAGATCTGAAATCGTTCAAATTTCGTAAAATTCAATCTCAATTCACCATGTTTTGGCGTATGACTGGCCTCTCCGCTTCGTCCCCAGTGAGTTTTTATTTTTTTATTTATTATGTCAAATTTCGGGCTTATTTAATTATTTGTCTGGATTTTGATTTTTTGTACTACTGAGGTTTTATTTTTTATTGTATTTTATGAGATTGTAGTTTAATTATGTCAAAATTGGGGTTTATTTGTCTGGATTTTGATTGTTTGTACTACTAAGGTTTTAGTTTTTATTTTTTTATTTATTGTATTTTGTGAGATTGTAGTTTAATTATGGAACTAGTGCATGCATTTTTTTATTGTATAAGGTGTTTGGGTGAGGAATGAGGATTTTCGATTTAGTTAATTTATTGATCGGAAATTTGGTTGAATTTGTTAGGATTCTATTTTATTTTATTCTATGAGATTGTAGTTTAATTGTGGAACTGATGCATTCATTTTGTGATCGTGTAAGGTGTTTTTGTGAGGAATGGGGATTTTCGAATTAGTTAATTTATTGATTGGAAATTTGGTTGAATTGTTTGGATTTTATTTTATTACGAGTATATTTTATGACTTATGAGATTGTAGTTTAATTGTGGTACATGATGCATGCATTTTGTGATTGTATGAGTTGTTTCGGTGAGGACAGAGGATCATTAATTTAGTTAGTTTATTGATTGGAAATTTGCTTGGATTTCGATTTTTATGCATTTTTGAGATTGTTGTTGAATTGTGCTTGTATAAGGTGTTTCTGTTAGGATCCTCGATTTAGTTAATTTATTGGTTACAATTAGGTTGGATTTTTTTTTGAATCTTTTCATTTTCTTACTCTAATGTTTCTTAGAGCTGCTTCGTTTTAAAAAATTGACATGATTTTTCTATTTCATGTTTTTTATTTATTTATTATTCTTGTTGTTGATAGATATAGTTCTTGTTTTCGTTGCTTTCTAAAGTCTCACAACATGCTCCAGGTTGATACAATCCTGGACAAGGGGAACTTCACGTTGGAAGAACTTTTGGATGAAGATGAAATAATTCAAGAGTGTAAAGCCCTTAACGGACGACTTATCAATTTGTATGTCTTTCATCCGACTTTCCATCTTCCTTGGTTTGTTTGTTTGTTTGTTTGTCGTTGTTTCTGATTGAATTCTTCGTGTTATTAATGTTTTGAGTCTGATCAGACTGTCCAAATTAATATTGTCAATAAATTTAAAGCATGCTTAAGGACTCATATAATATCGTTGCTTTTGAAATTTAACTAATGTCAAATTCACTCTTTGTATTGTTAAATCAGCATTCTGTTTGTTAAACAAGCAAAGCTGAATATTTATAGGCCTTGAGCATTATTGATGGGAAGTTCTGTGGCATGATGTCTTCTTTAGATAGTAATGAATAAGATCATTTTTTTCTTCTTAACGTTAATAAAGACTAGTGTACCAACAGTGCCTATTGATGTAAACCTCAGACAAGAATAAACCCTTCTTGATGCCTTTTTTGTTAGATAAGCCAAGCCTTGTCTCTCACTCTTTTAATGTATTGTTTTATAAATATGTCCATAGCTGATAATATTGACAATTTGACATAGACTAATGCAATTTGTTTGCTGAGATCTTGGTGTTTTCGTCATTTATCTCAGTAAATTGTTCTAGAGTTCTAAATATCTATCACCTTCTGTAGTTTGCGGGAAAGGCCCCAAGTTGAACAACTTATCCGATACATAGTGGAAGAAGTTCCAGAGGATGCCGACAAAACCCGATCTGTTAAGTGAGTGTGGTAATCAATATTTTTTTTTATTATATTGTCTTTTAATTAGGGATAAATAGAAAGGCAATTCTCACCAGTTATCTGCACTTCATGCCATATTTTGCAATTGGATTTTATAATTGCATATATTTTTTCCTCTTATGTGTAGGTTTCCTTTTATGGCTTGTGAAATTTTTACTTGTGAAGTGGATATTATACTCAAAGCCCTGGTAGAGGATGAGGAGCTGCAATTCTTTATGGTCCTAATTTGTTTTGCTTCTTCTTGTAGATTTTAATTGTTAACTATCTTTTTGTCCTTTTCTTATTCACTTCCAGCTGATGAACCTGTTATTTTCATTCGTGGAACCAACTCACCCTCGTAGTACTTTACTGGCTGGTTACTTTAGCAAGGTATTTTCTTTATTAACTTGGATTATTTTGTAAAATTACATCGTGTTCTGATGTTTATGATTTCCCTTGGCGTGGATTCACTGAAAAGTGGAGATATGGATTTGTGGCTTCTGTTTCGGAGGTGAGGGAAAAGAAAAAAAAGCAGGGTATGGAAGGGGGCTTTGGATAAGAGGGCAAGAGGTTATTTGATATTCGTAGTGAGAGTGAGTCAAATGCTTGACGAGCTACTATATTTCTTTCTCTGTTTTCGTCCCCACCATCTCTCACTGCTATCTTGTAAAAGGAAAACTGTTTGTTGGAAGCAGTTGCTTGGAAATATGTTTTGGAGATATTATAAAGTACCCGATAAGTTCATAGATGACTTCGGGTGAGAATTGACAGATAGAGAAACTTAGCATGTAGTGGAACTTAATATCGTATTCTTTTGAAGCTGTTACTAGCCCTTCGCTTATAGCATTCTGTATTGTATTAATTTAGAACTGGGTGATAATTGAGAAACATGTCAATAAAATTCACAATTGTAATTTTGAGAAGCTGTTGATGGTCATTTGCTTCTATCACTTGGTATTAGTGAGACTTGTAAAAGTATTCTCTACTTGTTATGCTGAAGAAACTATTTTTTGGTATAAGTGTTGGCATTTGATGACAATTTTTCCTTTTGCTAGGTGGTCGTATGCCTGCTGCTGCGAAAGACAGTTCCTTTGATGAGCTATATTCGAGTATTTTCTCTGACCTTGACCTCATTTAGTTTCTGTTTGACGTAAAGAGAATCCGTGAGCTGATTTATTAATTTTTTTTCTTGCTTAGGCTCATCAGGATATAATCAAGAAGATGGCCGATCTCATTGGAATTACTTCCATTATGGAGGTTGGTAATCTAATGTCATATGAATCTATTTCCTTCTTCTAAGTGCTAAATCACTGTTTAAACAGGTATTAATTCGTCTCATCGGTGCCGATGAACATTTATACATCAACTACTCAGACTCCATGCAGTGGTTGGAGGACAGTAATGTGTTGGAGATGATTGTTGATAAGTTCAGCTCCTCGGTAAGATGCCTAAACTCCTTTGGTGGACATTCTTCCTTCCGAGTACTTGATTGCAAGGAAAATCAGCCTCTCAAGATATCCTTGATAAGCATTTATTGAACAAGTTTCATAATCAATTTCCTTTCCATCTGAGTTTTTTCTAGTTGATAACTTCTAATGTGAAACTTTTCACCTAATGCTGGTTTTTTCTTTAATTACATCTTTCTTCTTTTTCATGATTTCCTTCTTTCTGACTCTTGTGATCCAATTCTTGTTTCGGAGTATTTTTTTGTAAGGGACTATATAACATGTGTAAACATGAAAGGGGTTATTAACTATGTGAATGGACTTGCTGGGAGCTTTAGGAAATAACTTAGGACTTAGGAAAGAAGATCCTCTATGGTTGCCAAGTTTCATAACAAGGAGCAACACATTATACTGAAGCTGCTTCATATGAAGCATAATTAAGTTTGAACACTCATAGGGGGTAGATTTATATGAAATCCATCAGTTTATGGAAATTATTAAAGTAAGCCATCTCTAACAGATGAAAACTTGCAGGACTGTCCTGAAGTGCATGCTCATGCTGCAGAAATACTTTGTGCAATGACTCGCTATGCACCTCCTGGGTTGGCTTCTAAACTCTCAAGTCCAAGGTACCATCAAGTTTAAGTTCTTTGCTTCCATTACCAACATGGTGCCTGTTTTCTACCGTTGACTTTTTTCAACTAATACTTGTTTTTCATGTGTTACTACAGTTTTATTGGTAGATTATTTCACAATGTTCTGCAAGACTCTCGCCCGAAGTCAGTTTTGGTAAATTCGTTGTCTGTTTGTATATCCCTGTTGGACCCCAAGAGGATCACATCTGGATCGTATTACATTTACAACCACCCAATGACGAACTCTGGAGTAACTGCTGATCCTGAAATTGTCAGTGGCATGCTTGAGAGCTTAGGTATTAGTCTCTTGTTGTCCGAAGTTAAATTCTTTACTTTTATGCCATAGCAGTCCTCATATTTATAAAATCGTTCACAACCCTTGCTGGTTGTTCCTGTGTTATAGTTGATGGTAATGACCTTTCACGTAAAAAATTAGTTCATAAAGTAGCTTGTTAATCTTGAGGTCGTAATGGACGAGTGATTTAACATTTAGTGGTCAAAGGTCTGATAAGTGGTTAAGATAGAAGGTTAATACATAACTTCTACTAAGCCCATGATAAGCTCTTCAAGGGAATTAGCTCTTTTGCATCATCCATTTAAATGTTTTATTTATAGATGATGTGAATTTTCATTTTTTTGTTTGTTACTTTGTTTTAGAAACAGAGCTAAATGATAATCAGCTGAGCATCTTATTTTATTATATGTTAATAGTTACTATTCATGTGCATGCCTAGGAAGTACTTATATTCGACTTGTACGATTGAATACGAGGATTGTAAGGGCAGTATTTCAGTGATGACTACAAGTTATGGAATTTTAAGTGCAGTTATTGCTGTTTGGATATAATTGAATAAATAAACACTACCTATGGTTCTTTTCAAATGATGAAGTACTTGTATTTCTGTTTATATAAGAAACTTAATGGCCAGAGGATATTGAACTTCTTGTTATATGTAGATAGTCTCTTTCATGCTCTACTTCCGCATCATCTAATGATGTTATCACAAGTACTTATTTGGATGTATCTATGTACAAATTCAAGTTCTGCAGCTGTATAGCTCTGTGATTCCTTATGTCTATATTTGTGTTACTCCAAATTGGAGTAGGATGAGACATGCTTGTGTAAATGACTAAGAGTTTGACATTACCAGTCTAACTGGTACTTAAATCCTTTTCAAAATCATAAAATGTTTCAAATGAAGTGCATATTTCTTTTACATGCCATCTTTGGGACAAATTTTATATTGTTATTAGTTTTCCATTTCGTGTTACTAGTCATTCTATATGTTGGAATGCATCACAACTTGCATATTATTAGCGTGTGTATATGTTTTGTGTTTCTGGTTCTGAGTATGGGAATACATCATACCTTGCGTCGGCACTGTCCTTCTGTGCCTCTGTATTCTCTGTTTGCTGAATAATATGACGAATTATTTTAATCACTAGAATTCATTTATCTCTGAACTGACTTTTCAGATTGTCGAGTTCATCTCAGTTTTGGCGACTGTTAGTAGTGAAACGGCAGAAAAAGAATTGATTAGGCTTGGTGCAGTCAATCAGATTTTAGAGTTGTTTTTTCAGTAAGAATCTGTTTGGAATTTTTCTCTGCCGCATGCTTTTGTTATAGCTTTGTTTTCATCTCAAGTAACATACTTTGGGGGTTCTGGATGCAGGTACCCATACAACAATTTTTTGCATCATCATGTGGAACGCATTATACAGTCTTGCTTGGAGAGCAAAAACACTCAGTTTGTTGAACATCTTCTTCAGGATTGTAATCTTTTGGGTAGAATTCTGGAAGCAGAAAATAATTTCACATTGGCTACAGATACAGAAAAGGTGATATCTTCATTTTGGAATTTCTCTTTTGTGTAATGTCATAGAACTAGTCTTACTGCATGCTTGAGGTAAACTTCATCATATTATATAATGCTCAAAATTTGTGTTATTTTTTTTGCAGCCAACTGTTCCTATTGGAGATAAATCACCACCCAGAATAGGGAACATTGGACATCTAACACGAATAGCTAACAAACTTGTGCAGTTTGGGAATAACAATAGTGATATACAGGCATATCTGCAGGTTCTTGCCACATCTCTTTTTATCTTAATATCTTAGAAAATTTCAAGATGATAGATTAATTTTGCAAATATATATTTATGTATTTATTGTCTGCTCCAGTTACCTTGCTTTATCATGATTCGTTGTTCTTAGTGAACATCATTTCACAATTCTAGATACCAAATAATGCTTTAATATTGGAACACGATTAATTCTAAAATGATAGACTTAGTATGATGGTTATTTTGCTAGATTCTAAACTCTCTGTGGTCCTCCTTTTATTTCCCTATATGTCAGGCTAACAGTGAATGGGTTGATTGGCAAACAAATGTACTTCTCCAACGCAATGCATTAGAAAATGTCTTCAACTGGGCATGCGGGTTAGTAAATATTTTCATGAGCATCTTAGTTACTGAACTTATTGTTCTTTGTTCATGTCTTCTATATGGGGTAATCAAACTCTACATGACTATATCACAATACAGGAGGCTTTAATTTATATAACCATATAAATCTGTGCTCAGTATAAAAACATGGTGTTTATTTATATCGTACACCTTTAACTGAATCGGCAAGATGACTAAACTGTTACTGTTTTTTTATTTTGTTATGTAATTTTTAATATTTATAGCTGTCTCCAAGTTGAAGAAACATAAATTATTTCTTTAATTTTTTTATTTGAGCTTGGCAACTACAAGTCAAATTGTTACAACCGAACTAATACAGAGAAAAAAGATTATAGAAAAAATAGATTCATGTCATTTGAGTTGAATAAGTAGAACATACATATGTGAAACCTCAAATTGGTTGAAAACATTTCAGAAGAACCAAGCTGATCTGAGAATTTGAAATGTTTGACTGAATTCGTCAACCCTGACAGTTCTCTTCCTTCAACGGCCATATGTTTTCTTTCCATCGTTAACTCGACTGTTGTGAACTAAAATGTCATTACTTTTCCTGGTAGCCGCTTTGTCTTTTCAGGATGTAACTTATTATTCTATATGGTTAGATTTTTCATGAAAATTCTGTTCACAGCTTAACTTCTCAGTCGCAAATGAATCTGTTTAATCTATGAGCTACAAGCTCTTGGAATAAAAGGGTCTGTTCAAAGTACTCTGGACTTATTGTGTTGTTGATTTCTCTGGTTAAATTTGATATTCACCATATGTTACAGGAGACCAACTGCTTTACAGGACCGAATGAGGGATAGCGATGACGATGATTACCAGGACAGGGACTATGATGTTGCAGCTTTGGCAAATAATCTTAGTCAGGCATTTCGTTATGGAATTTACAATAACGATGAAACGGATGAGGTTCTCTGCAAGATTTCTTTTGATAATCTCTTAGAATGTCACATTTTCTGTTTTCTTTCCGTTTCTTTGGTTATGTGGACGCCAACTAAAACTTGCCAGTCTGAATTGGCAATTCATATTTAAATGTACATGTCCAGTTTGTATGTGATGGTTCGGGGTTTACATTAAGCAGCCGGTACGTGGGGAAAGTCAATATGATTCTTCAAAGCTCTTTTTTTCTTTTGCCATTACTACCATTGGAACTCGATAGAGTCCTTTTTCTTATGTTGAAGCCAGAATAGTGTAGAAGGATAACTACATAAGACATTGAAGGTGGAACTAGATACAGCAATTGTTAGGGGTTTGTTTAACTAATTAATATCTCATTGCTATGATCATAAATGTCTACATGCTAGGCCAAACAGGCTTGTCTGCAAAGTAGATGCAAATCTCTACGCCTTTGTTTCAATTTGAGTGAGGCCTGCTCTTTTAGTTTGTTGTCGATCAATGTTCTTTCATTACTCTACACCTTCGTTACAAATGAGTGAGCTGCCTGCTCTTTTAGTTTGTTTTAGATCAATGAGTTCCTTCATTATTTATATCGCTCTTCTGCACTTAAGCCCATCATATCGATAACATATTACATTAGGAATCTTCCACCTTGTTTTGTTGTATTGATGAATTTAAATGTTTTGCACTGTAGCTCATATTTCACTTCAAATCGAGGATATAATAGTACATGTAAACTAATAGAATTACTTACCTTAATTTTTTGAGCAAAGGCAGTATCTCATTCAATTGTCTGGGCTCTGTTCCCAATTTTCCTGCACTTACAAAAATATATACTTGCTGAATGCAGGCTCAGGGATCGCTTGAACGGGACGATGAGGTATGTTGGTGGAACTTGGTTTGGTTTCTGCATATCTTGTAATTGACTCTTAAAGCAAGATGATTAACTTTATGGATTAAGAAAACATTGTAAGTTGACAATATTGGGATCATTCAATAGGATACCGATGTCTAGTACTTCCTCTGTTTTATTTGAATGCCCTAATTATTATTTTGATCTGTTGCCACAATAATGAGCACTCCTTAATTTTAACATCCGTTTCCACTTTTTCTGTTCATAAATGTGATGCCACTTATCTGCCACCTTCCATTACTAACCTATATCTTCACAGTACTCATTATTTAAACCAATAATAGTACATTCATACTAAGTCAACCATCTACCTTAATATCCGTAAAATCGATTTTGTAGGTTATTCACATTAGAACGGAGCGAGCAATTACATTTTGGTTTGTTTGTTTGATCATTATGTTAATTATAGAAGAGGAGAGGACTATGATTTAAATATTGGTGTTAATATGCATGAAGTTGAATTTTTTTTCTTTGGTACCGCAGAGCTTTCAAGCCATATGCTATCCTTTTATGTTAGGGATTATTTGTTGTGAATAACTTTGTGCTTGTGTATTGATGACAAATTTGTGTTCTGCTCGAGTTAACTTTACCCCCTTGCCTCTGTGGTTTTTGTAAAAAGTTTACGGCCCACAAGTTATATAATGAGGTATATATTTTGACCATAATATAATGGGTTCCCCATGATCCGAATGTTTTGTTTTTTAAGTTGAGAAGACATGATTGCAATATAGTTCATTAAGTTTTCAACAGAAGACATGATATTGTTTCAAAACTTCTGTACATTGATACTTGTGTGTGTATATATTTTGTCACAATGGACAAGGAACAGTTGACCGAGTTAAATGGTTTAGTCAATTCAGCAATTGAGCAGCAGTATTCTATCTTTCATAAGATTCTCTTTCACTTTTATCTTTCCCAATCTTAATTTTTTGTTTAATCTTTGTCCTTACAGCATGAAAATTATATTTTTGCATTTTCAATGTACTTTTTGACTACTTTTTGTTATTAAATTATCAACCAACCAATTATATAATTTCAATTAATTGACATTTTACATTTTCAATGTATTTTTTTACTACATTTTATTTTTCTTAATCTATGTGCGAATGACTAGAAAGACAATTAAAAGGGAACGGAGGGAGTAGATGCTAAGAACGCAATACTTTTGTTGGTCCACTTCTTGGAGACTTGAGTTTTCTTTGCCATTTGCTGTAGATATTAAAAAAAGAGGAGACATGTTGATATTTTATTGTGCTAAAAAAAAGGTACGAGATATTAATTTCTTGCTAATTTGAGGTTCTCTACGATTCTTTGACAGGAGGTGTATTTTGATGATGAATCTGCGGAAGTTGTTATCTCTTCTCTTAGGCTTGAAGCCGAACAGGAAAGGTAATACCGTGTGTTTTCATCAAACGATTGAAATTCGTTGCTGCTAAATGACATTTCTTTTCTGCCTACCAATACCAAAGTATTCCAGCTTTGGTATCCATCTAGCTTGTCTTGCATGTCGGTTTATAGCATCTATGCTATGTCAATGATAAGATTCCCCTGTTTTTTCTTTTTTGTCGA
Source organism: Lithospermum erythrorhizon (assembly GCA_019722365.1). Taxonomy (NCBI): domain Eukaryota; kingdom Viridiplantae; phylum Streptophyta; class Magnoliopsida; order Boraginales; family Boraginaceae; genus Lithospermum; species Lithospermum erythrorhizon. The sequence continues at coordinate 287,754 of JADFUC010000852.1, read as the reverse complement.
GAACTGGTCACCAATGACCATAGAACAATTAAAGCAGGTCTGCGTCCCTGTAAGCTTAGGAAGTCTTGGAGGGTACCAAATTTTGAACTTGTTTGAAAAGTTGGCATAGCTTCTCTCCAGCTTTTTTGGCGCCTAAAATTCTCTCATCCTGTTGTGTCTATTCTCTAATTTGTTTGCCCGGATATTTCTTTGCGGTCTCGTCAGATTTCCATGCCTATATACAAGTCGCATTCTGTGTGCGACATCCATTGTAGCTTTATAGTGTTTGTGCAGTTTATTACTTGCTAGCATACACTTAATTTAAACTTGCCGGTCAGCTGAATATACTAGCAGTAAAGATACTTCCGTAATTTCACTTGAATTTTCTCAATTGACAGTGCGTCCCTCGTTACAAATTCCGACTGGTTTGCTTTTGAAGACAAGAGAGTGGTCAATGAGCCCTCAACTGCCTCAGATGTTTCACCATCACCAATTACTGAGGGCACCGATGGAACCAAGAGTGCAGTTGAAGAGAATGTTGGGGTTGATGAAGATGACGTGGAAGATAGAGGTACAACTGAATCGCCTGAATTGACCCCGGCCATTGAGGTTCCTGTACAGAGCAACTTGGTTGAAGTTTCGGGAGAAGTCACTGCGAAGGAGAGTCCTGAATGGGTTGAATGGAGGGAGAGTTCTGAGGTTGAACCTGCTAACCCGAGTTCTGAGGTTGAACTCCCCAACCAAGATATTGTTCCTGCTGCTTCGTCAGATGCTCAACCTGATGACGTTACAGAAAACAAACCAGACTCTCCATCCGCTGCTATTGGCTCTGAAATTGATGACAAAGAGTCTGCCGGAGAGCCATCAATGTTAGCAGAAAACAGTTCCAGTTCTGTTGATCTCCAACCTACAGAATCAGAGGACAATAATCACAGCTCAACCGAAGGTATTACACTTATTTCTGACAAACCACAAGCTGATACAGAAAGTTCTGCTGTTTCTGCGGAAGCTGATACAGAAAGTTCTGCTGTGGCTGCAGATGTGAAAGAATAGAAGCTACACAAATTTTACAGAAAATGCCGTGTTTCTGTCATTTCGATTGCAGTTGACAAAAATTGCATCAATCCATGGAAGATTCGTTTCGAGGACTGTTTCTTCCTTTATGCTAGCAAATAAGCCGCTCACTTGTACACTAATGGGACTTCGCGGTTAATGGATTTGATGATTGATCATTTCTGCTCACTGGTTTAGGTGAAGAATCAGTGGTTCATACTTCATTACAGCAATTCTTCAGGTTCTTAATTCTTGTCTGCTATATACCATGTATTGTCTCTGAACACCATAACCATGTACACAACAGCTTGTCCATATTCATTCTTTTACCATTTTCGTAAGTAGAATATTTGTTGCAGTTAATATAGAATAAGCGGACAGTCAAGTCATTTTATATTCTCGTTTTTTTATCTATTGTGAAGTAGATATTTTTTTGCAATTCACTCTTGAGTCTATTCCTAAACATCCTTTTATCACATGGATAAAGGTGCATATTATCAGACATTTGGCCCATAATGTAACAGTTATTGTAACTTTTAGAGATTAATACGCCCAATAATGCATAGCTGTTGGGATGAGTTATAATTCGTCCCACTATTTGGACCAAATCGACAATTAATTCACATCATGACAAGAAGATAACAGGGTTCACTATTACAACAAAACTCAAAATCCAGATTATGAAAAAAGAAAGAATTGGCACAGAATATTACTAATGCAATCTTGTCATTTCTTCTACTCTCTTCATAAGTTCCTCCACAGGAACATCCATCGATTTGGAGATCTCATCGATTCGACTACGTTTAAGATCGAGGAATGATTAAATGTATCTAACTTCGGTTTTTTTTAGTTGTCATCCTAGCTAATTTTACGTCAATTAAGAAATAATTAAGAATGACATTTTACATATATATCCACAATTAATGAATCAACCAACTGATTTAATGAATGTATCGATATTAGAAGCTTTTTATTAGATATACATTAAATAGAACAAGAAAAATCAATCAAAGATGTTATTAAATTCCGAAATTGAAGTATTTTAGAACAATTTAACTTTTCTTCAGGATAGCCAGTCAAAAGCCGGATGGGTATCTTTCTCTTGAATTTTATGTCAACATTGTTGAATATTAAGAATATAAAGTTGACTAGTAGTAATATTACATCAAAATCGAGATATTATAATTGATTGATCAACCATTCCTAAAAAGTTGGGATGAAAGAGTTAAAATTATTGATGAAACATTGTTCAAACCCAATAACCCGACCCGGAAAACCGAGGATCCAAAACGTTGGATTGAATGGTTTTTGGATTTAATTGCACAATCCGGGATTTGTTGGGTTCAGTTTGGGATGTCCTGGCGATATTGCTTGGGTCCGATGCGCATCATAATAAAATCTAATGATATCAATGTTGTGTCTATCAAATAAGGAATAAAAAGTTATAAGTAAATATTTTGTCTTGAAAATTGAAAATATCAATTAAAATTAATTGAAATGAATATGGAGTTAAAGAGTGAAATTTACCAAATGAATAGTCGTGAACTTGTATAAAAAGGAAAAAATAAGTTACAACCATGATTAGGATAAAATCACGGAATCGTAATTTTGAAGATACTTTGTCGTTTAATAAATTGAATTAGATGACCTAGTGATTACCAAATATACTTCACCATTATTAGCAATATAAAATAATCAATCCAGTTTAAGGTGTATATGAAGCAATGAACTAAAATAGTTTATGCAACAGTATAACCTGCAAAGTTGAGACGAGGCACAACACTTTGTCATGGACTACTGTACGCTCCGCAAGGTACATAATATACATGTAACGCTTTTGTCAGTTTTCTATTTATTTCGAGTAATGTTTATAACATATGTATCTCAATTATTCAAACTTTGTTACTAATTGTCTAATTAGACTTAAATTTTTGAATTGTTTTAATTGATACGATATTTTGTTGAAAAGACCAAATGGAATAATTTATTTGTGATTTAAGCCAAAACAAAACTAGTGGTAAGTGGTTGTTGTAATGATGTAAATATGTAATATTGTAATTTTAAGATGTTATCTTGAATGAGTGTATTTGTTTTGTTCATCTATGATTTATATGAAACCCCTATAAATATGTATGTGATTATCGTGCCTTCATGCAGGCATGTAATGGATGTGTGAGCCATCCTCCACCACCAGCACCGCCGCCTGCGGCCCCAGCTCCACCTTTACCCGCCCCCAGAATATGCCATCATCCACCACCGCCACATTGGCACTCAGGCCACCGTCCAATGAGGATTCCGCTACCACACATGGAGGACATTCAGAGGATTTCGAGAAATCCTCGTGTGGCGTATGTAGAACACACCAGGACCTGGAGAGTAGGCTCCTACCCTCCCTCTCATCATCATGGTCATTCAATGCCACCACCACAGGATAGGGGAGATTACTATTATCGTTATAGAAGAGGCCATGGAGGACATCCACCAGCAGTAGGAGTTCATCACCATTACTATGGTGAAGATCCTAACGACTGCTCAATAATGTGATTGCTTGCAATTGTTACAATCTCTTATTATATGCCGTCCAAACAATTCTATTTGTTGCACTTTGGTTCATTCTGAGTTCTTGGTTGTTATGAGTATTTTTTACATAAAACTTTTGAACGAAGGAGTTTGAACCAATCTTTTACAAAAATATATCTTCCGAACCCCCTCTCAAGTCTCAACGCTCACAATAAGGAGATCAACCAATCTTTGGTCCTTTTTCTTATATCACCCTTTTGGCGACAAATGGGTCGAATTATATACATCGTTGTCGTGTTGGATACAGAGCGGTCCAAACGTGCGATAAGTACCCTACCGTATGTTCTGCCTCCGTAGTCCCTGTCCGGATTGTTGTAATAAAAAATGTGTTAATATGTGATGCAAACTGTGGAAAATGATGCAAAGTATATGGACAAAATGTGTGCATGTTCACTCTCAGGTAAAAGATGCCGGAAGATGTTGTAACAAATGCAGAAAGGAATCAATGTGTCAAATGCATGTGGACCTATGCTTGGGTAACAAATACCATAATGTTCACCACTAATGTCAATTTCAGAATTATTCTTGAAATAATGCGGTAACATCTCAAAAATTCCAATGATTTTAAGTACTTTCATAAAGATAGCATTTAACTAAACTATATAAAGATTAAAAATTAAATTAAAAAAATTAAGATAAGCATTTAATTACATATATATATAGTTCTTAATCGACTCTGTTGGACAAAACATTGGAGTAAATTTGGTGGGGTGTGCCAGGCAAGGACAGTAGTGCAACGCCCAAGCGACACATGAAAGCAAAAGGAGTAGCAAAGCTGCCTTAATGAAACTTTCCCCTTAAAAATTGAGTTAATGCTCGTGTGAGCCGTGATCGCGTATCAGATATTAAGCGTAAAACGAATCTTACACACACTTGATCTTAGCCAAAAGGCCGAGAAAGGTATGAAGCTTATGGGACACAAACGTGGTATTCTTATACAGCAAACGAATTGCTCAACGATACTAAGCTACCGATGTGGGATAAAGTGAATAAACAAAACATTCAAAGAGTAGTGCTAATGAACCTTTGAGCATCACTTTTCTTCTGCTACTACTATAGAACTCAACATATAGGTAAGTCATAAGTGAGGCTCTCTTAGAGAATGTAATTCCTTTCCTTTAGGGTAGATTGTGATCTGAACTAATTGGAGAACTTCTTGCACATTGCTAGAGTGTTGGAGTATATGTAATGAATGTATCATACTGTTTTCCACCGCTCGAACTCTAGGCAACACACCCATGACTAGAGACGAAGAAGGGATAGACGATCCTTGTTCTCTCTCCCGAGAGGAGGGATGGATGACCCCTATTCGTTCTCCTGCTGTGATATCATGAGCTTGGGGTTTGACAGCAATAACGCCAGTGTGTGCATAACTTGTATCCATACGCTTCCTATTTGCCTGGAGTTGGCTGCCTGAAATATAGCCATCCATGCCCGCTCATGTCAATCCCACAAGCCCCTTATCCATTCAGCACATGTGTCATAGTCGGACAAAACTATTCATAAATGCAGCATTTAGACGCTGCATGTGATGATTCAAGATGACCAAACATCACTCCTTTCATGATGTACAAAATAGTATTCCATATTCGGTCTAGTAAGCACAGGGGTGTGGCCGTTGCACACACCCTCCAAAAGGGAAGAACATGTATATTGGTTCTTGAAAAAATTGAGGGGAGGGAAGAAAACTAAATTATATTTGGAGCGATGATATTGAATTATTGAAGTGTTTGTTGGAGTAAATAATGGCGCGCCTTAGGTTAATTTTGCATGTAAAATATCGTTCGACAAAATACATTCACCAAATACTCGTTAAAACATGACACATAATTTTTTTCACATATTTTGGAACAAATTAATAACGACCAGTTAAAAATATTGAAGCATTATTTAACAACTTCGATGTAAAATATTGAATATGAAGTTAGAATAAACATATTTATTCATGCAACACAATAAGTCTGTAATATTGTATAGACATGTCAAAATACAAATAGGAAAGCATTGTCTAAGGAAGAGCTAGAGTATATGGAACAAATTATTATAGCTCCTTCACATTGAAATTAAACAAAGCTATTCAAGTACTATACAAATTAGCAAGAATGGCCATTGAAGGCACCGGAAATGTTGGTGCTTAAACAGTTGCAGCTCTGAGAGACAAAAAATCTGAAATTTTGTTTGTGTAGAAATCTGGTTGTATGGCGTTACTGGGATTCTGAAGCATCGGCAAGCTTGTCACGCCTACAAGAGCCAATTGTAAAATCTTAAATCCAACAAAGGAAGGATAGATAATTAGAAAGAAATGCATTAGACGGTTCGATTACCTGAGAGAACGAGGAGTGTTTTGCAACCTCCATTTTGGCCAAACAAGATATCGGTGTCCAATCTGTCGCCAACCATGCAGATCTGGGACTTTTGTATGCCAAACCTATTTGATTTGATGTCAATAATCGTTATCAACTACATTATGAACATATGAATGATTTGCTTGTATGATTAAGCAGAAGAAGCGCAGAAATATACCAAACCAAACCAAGCCTTATAGTAGAAGGATGAAGGACAAAAACTGCAGACAGTACAGAGTAAATCGTTCTTGATAGACACACAATGAGGTGCACAATCATTTTTATGAAAAACTATTTCATTCAATCTGATGCTAAAATCTGAATATATAAATCTCAATATTTCAATGGTCAATGGGTGGGGAAGTCAGAACATTTATATGAGTTTGGTTTAAGCCAAAGACAGGTGTCTCAAAATGTCTCCACCACTGTGGTACTTCGATATTTTGTGAGACTATACTTTATATTTTTCTCTTCAATTGATAGGACCAGAGCTGTGAGAAAAGTCTGGAATTTTTTATGTTTTTGAAAGCAAAACATCTGATAATTTAACAATGATATATGAAGAGAAGTAGGAGTTTAGCAACATACTCGTTTGCCAGATAGTCCATCATAAAAGTTGAAGGCTTTCCAACAACCAATGGCTCACGTTGAGTAGATCCGAGGATTGCACCGACCATTGACCCACCACCTGAATCAGGACAGAGATAGCAGTTACAATTATGAAGACATGACAAGATGGTGAAGTCTAAGGAAAACAATGCTCTAATAACAGTCGGCTTAAGATGCACACTTTGCCGGATTGGAAAAAAAGGTGGAGCATTTTATTTTCATCTGCCAACATATAGCCTGTTACACAATGCTAATATTACTATGTTATTAATAGAACTGTCGTTCTGGTCCTTAGAATTACATGTCGTGATGAGTCAACTAACTACAGTTATTAATCTATTTGTGGGAAGATCAACTGTTTTATCCTTAGAAATAATTATGTCTGATTCAACTATTAAACCACTGTAACAGGCACTGGTAATAAACAGTTCCCAGTTCTTAAAATTTGAAAGAGGCACTTGGACTATATTTTAAGATAGGGCTCCGTATTTCAAGCAATATGCAGAATCGCAAACAACTCGAGAAGCAGAGATGTCAGCTTCGACTATTTCAATATATTGATATTTCTTTGTGAATCTATGTATAGTGAAATATCACACCTGCCCATTCTTGAGCATCGGTAAGATGAGTTACAGCATCACGGTTTGTGGCAATGAAAAGGCATCCTGGGTTTTCCCGAATGCAGAGGGTTGCATACCTACAAGTTAGAAAAATGTGGGAACAAGATAATTAATAATAGTATAGCCAAATACATGTTACAATTATAGAGCATTAGAGCTGTATGTGCGGTTGCATACATGTCTAAATCATGTCCATGGCGAGGAGGGTAGATGGGTGGCTATGGTATTCTACTTGTGGGCTGTGGCTATGGTAAAGTTGCTTGTATGCCTGAGCATTAACGTCTTGCAAGTGTAAAACTTACCCATTATAACGGTATCTTGCCTTAGATTAGTATTTCGTGCAAATAAATTCCTAAAACTTCCAGTGGAAAGAGTAGCCCAAGTCACCAGTATGATGAGTAGGCTGTCTAAATAATGCACTAATAATAATTGCTAACACGTAATGTAGAATAAAACTTATCAGGGCTAGACACAAATCTCAAAGTTAGCTCATGTAAATAACTGTATGATAAGCCTTATCGGTAACCAGCACTAACGATTTTTGGAAATGCATACAACCTCCTCAATAAAATTCCAGAAATAGCTCAGCAGATTTATTGATGAAGTATTATGAAAACTTACTGAACTTTGTAATAGTTGAAATAGCGGTCAAAGCCCACAACAACGGCACCAACCTGTAGATAAAATGTAGTTCTTTTGTTTTCCCGGATCTTTCAGTAAACATTCAGAAATATCACTGAAGCTAGCGGCTATGAAGAAGAGAAGGCAAGGTAAAAGAATACATACACTTTTATCTTGCTCCATCATAAATCCTGGAGTTAGCTCTATCTTTTTCCCACCATCATCCTGAAAATTGATGTGGGAAATATGACTTGGAAAAAAGTCAAACTTCAATAAGAGCGGGAAGGGGTTGAGTTGGTGGACGAGGAAGAAGAAAACAACAAATATTTGCTCCAAAGGTTCAACAAAAGAGAATCCCAACCTCCCAGCATATGATCGCTAAACTTGATTTTACAAGATATATAAGCTATAAATAAAATAAAAGAGGACAGTTTGGTTGAGCCGAAGAAAAAAGCAGCAACTGATGACTCAGCAAACAGGTGTTTAGTTTCGTCATTATGCGTACAGCTTGGGATTTTATGTTAGGGAATACAAAATAAGAAATCCAGAATGGCCCTGAAATAAGATTTTCTCTGGGATAATGCTTACAGGTCCACCAAGGTATTGATATCCTGCTAACTCGAGCTCCTTTAAGATACCATCCTCGCCAACTACGTAGACCTGCAGAGTTTACAGTGGTACAAAATGTTAATCTTAAGATTATCCGCAATCGTAGCATCTTAGCTTCATATAGGCTGTCAGTAAATATGACATGCACAAGGGGGAAATGTGAGTTTACAATGAAAATAATCATATAAATAGCTTATCCTTCACAAATTTTGGTTAAACTTATTCAAATTCTAATGACTTCATGTTTAAGTGGTCACTAAGCTTATCAGTTAACGATTAACCTTAACATTTTTATATGACACACTATATACCACAAAATTTTATGCAGCATACCTTCTTATCTTTAGGAAAATCAATTGACTTCAAGTAAGCAGCAGCAGCAAAAGACGAGGCAAAAATTTCTTCCTGCAGAACTAAAATGAGGGTGAAGTTTGTTGGAAGTCTATGCACTAACAATTAACTAAAGGGCTCCACTGACCTCTCCAACATTTAGACCGAGGGTCTCAAACTTTTTCCCATATTGCTTCCTGGACTTCGTTGAGTTATTTGTTACAAAAACCAATCGCTTTCCCTGAAGAAAGAATACCCCAAAGTTGTATTCAGCAGAAAGACAATGAGTCCATCTAATAATTTGTAATTCACTCCATTAGCTAAAAGACACAATAGACAAATTAAACTGATTGTCAACAGATGTATAACTATCAGTACAGTTCACTATGGCATATAATAGAAATCAAACACGATTATCGAAAATTTGTATCACAAATGTTAACCTTCTCCCTGAGCATGTCGAGAGTTTCTGGAACCCCGTCGATCAATTTATCTCCCTTCCATATTACTCCTGCACACATCAAAGACCACTTACATGCATTACCTCACTTTGACAGAATGCAAACAAAGACTCCACATTTTATGACTTTTTCTATTAGAAGCCATCGATCTAATCCGTACTAACACTATCCTCCCGTGCTCTTTACTTAAATCCCCGAAACCAACATTTTCAGATTAACAAACATACTACAATCTCTGAATATGACATGCATTGTAATTGGTAACTTCAGCCAGCCATGCCGAAATTCATAGTTATTAACGTCTTTTCTTTCAGAAATATGAAACTACCACATGGAAAAAACTAAAAAAATCACACACAAGCATATTAACTACTCACTCCATCCCAAAAAGGTTGTCCATTTAAATCCAATTAAATCCAATCAAATTTGTCCATGTCATTTAATACTAGTACAAAGTTTGTTACTTTTGAAAAACCCAACTGGACAACCTTTTTGACATGATGCAGTAATAACCTTATTCGTTATTTGTATTACTATGTAATCGTACTCTTCACCGATAATTTACACAAAACAAAAAATCCAAACTAACCAAACCTTAACATGCATACAATCATATACAAAATGCAGAATACCATCACAGTCAAATATGAAAGTTTCAACAGAGTCAATGAGTTGATCAGCATCAGTGAGTTTTTGAGCAGTTGCTTGAATCAATGACTTATTTGCTGAATTGGGTTTATTCATTCTTGAATTTCTAGTATACCATTTAAGAGTTTTACTAAATTTGTTTGAAATAAATGATGATTTAGTGGAAATTTGGTTTTTGTTGACAAAAAAATGAGTTCTTGATGAAGCTATTGAGGGTGAAATAGAGGTTGAAACTACTCTGCTGCTTAACATAATGTGTTGTATTGCTTTTGCCCCCCTTTTTTGTTCTGCTTTTTTGTTGGATGAGAAATTATTTTTGGGTTTGGAGGGGGTTTTGATTTGAGCTAGTGATGATCATAGTGTTGGTATTTGGATGATGGTTGTGATGTGAGATGAGTGGTTCATATGTTGTGGTTTGTGATGTTTAATTCTTGGCTCCAAATCTCCTTGGTTGTTGACGAGCCGATTTGAATCGATTTTTTGATAAAATTGCTTTGATTTAAAAATAGAATATAATTTATTCGAAAATATATTCATTTTAAGATCGAGTATGAAGTTTGATTCATGATCGGTTCGAAAAAACTAGCAGAACCTAGGTTAGAAAATCAAATAGGAAAAACTTGTGGGTAATTAGCTCGAAAATCGATCTAGATCGACTTGAAAAATAACCAAAGGCAATAAGATTAATTAGAAAAAAGTCAAATAAAATCGAAGATATACACTAACAACAAGGTCTTTTCGAATAATAGATTGTACTTGCAATTCATCTTAGACCAACTCGAAAAAGCCTTGTTATTATTACACTCCTACAAGATATATGCATACAATCCGATCCCACTTTACCGACTTGGACGAGAGCAAATTTAGACCTATTGACGCATGGCATGGTTGATTTATTATTATCTACTTCATGTCATCTCAAAGTTTCAAACACCTACCGTTTAGTCCAAACCCAATCCTTCAGACCAATACAATTATTGGTTGATCAAAAATGGTTTAGCAACATCAACATGACATTGCATTACTCATACTTTTCTCAATATTCTATACAAAAAGTTAGGCAAATTAAGTTTAAATTTTAATATAAAAGTATATGTAAATATAGTGTAACACACTTGAATGCTAACTTGAGAGAGGATCTTTGACTTGTTTCTAAACCTGGAAGCTGAAACAGTTTTGCCAATGAATTTTTGGGAAGCTAAAAAAAAGCCAGAAATAATAGTTTATCCTAACTAATACAGTATCAATCTGCTGAAGATTCCACCATTTGACAAAATCAATGTTCTTTATCTTTCCCCAAAAGCAAACCCATTGAGTAGGTATTCCCCTTCTGTGCTGCTGCTTCCACTCGCTTTGCTCCAATCTGTGGCAGAAGACCAAGCAAAGTGAAAAATGATAGATATACAAAACCAACAGACGAAAAAATGAAAAGCAGTAATTGACAGATACTTCTCTTGCTGGGTCTACTAATAGATTGGAACCGCTATAGAAACGCTTCCTCCTTGTGAAACACGGTCAGTTTTCCATTATATAGTACTCCGTATTAACAAGAGAAAAGACAGCTTATTTCCTAAAGTTCTTCATTGATAATATTAAAATATCAGCAGATAAACAACAAGCTATGAGTTAAATCCAAATATACATTAATGGTTATAGTGATAACAGCACAAAAAAAGAAATTATGAGTTAAATCTAATGTAACACAGTTACTACCCCATCTCCCCATCTTTTTATTTCCTTAATCCACTATGGATGAAGTGGAGGCCTTTATGGAATACAACAAAACTACATTTCATTGTAATTATAATTGATGTGGCATCTTTACAATAGAAAAGAAGACATGCGGATTGGGTACCTTGTCCATAAGCCAAAACCCAATGGACGGCATATATTGCACCAAATACAAGACTGCAAGAACCGGCTGCAAGAAAAATGAAATGGAAATAACAACTGAAATTAAAGTAAAAAAAAATGAGATGGATATAACTAGGATTCAAGATTCAGGTGACACCACCCCTCTTTTAAATGGAACTACCTGATAAGAGATCCAAGCTTCCTTCAAACCATGGCTCATAGCTACAATTGTCAGTTCCACACATCTCTCTGATGCTACACGCTTCTGGGAGGTAAAAGTAGACATGATAATTAGCACAACTCCAAATAGTTATAGTTAGCACAACTCCAAATAGTTATAGTTAGAATGAAATAATAGAATAGATCACCTCAGCAGTCGTGGTGCCTGCTCCAGGACTCGATGTTTTTACTGGCCCAGGACAAACAATAGTCACCTTAATTCCTTTGCGATAAAGCTGCAATCTTGAGATATTTCTTAGCTCCCAAACAGGATTGACTTAAATACGATGAAGCAAGTGAAATATATGAGTGTGACAATGTGAAATAAATTGTTGAACTAAACAGTGAGTTATTGTTCTCAAAACATGTAGTCAAAGTAATCGCATAACTGATAACCAATGTATCTTGCTTTCTAAATATAACCCAAACAACATAAGATCAGCTGATTGTGTGAGAGAGATTGTTACCTCAGAACGCAAAGAATGGAAATACCCATTTAATGCGAACTTTGAACCAGAGTATATTGCTTGACCTGGTGCAGGTGCCTTTCCTGCCGCACTGCTCATCTACAGATACACAAATAGCATTTTACAAGCAGGTAATGGTAATTATAAAAATTTATTATAAAAATTTACGCTGCAATTATCCACCATTCAAAGCCATATAGTGATCAGCCCCTGATGTTTAGGATCCTTACAACAAGAATTACTGGAAGTTAAAGACAGACTACCAGCAAAAGAAGAAGAAATTTGAAAGAAAATTAGTGTTAGGCACTTAGGCATCATTCACCTGTTTAGGCATACAAAACAAAGAAAATCCTGAACACTGTGAAAACTGCAACTAGATGTATGGTTTACAATCAGTACTAACCATGGTCAACTGCTCAAATGGAGACCATAGCAGATAAACAGCACAATAATTGCCAGCTACTTATTGAAATACGAAAGGCAAATTTATCCATCATAAAAAAATTAGTACTAGGCACATATCTAATAAATTGGGTGACTTGTGAAAATAAAGGGGACTGAACGTGGTAAGTGATTCTGCTGATAAACAGGTAGATAAACAGGTATACGTTAATAAGCAGCCCTTCCTAGTATTGAGTCCTTAAGTTACTTTATGAGAGGAAAAAACAATTTACATTTTTATTAGATATTACATGACCCGATAACATACCACTACAAAATGTCCTTTACCCCGCTTCAGCATGTGTGGCGCCAGAAGTTGTGTAAGTGTAATTGGTCCCAGAACATTTATATTAAATGTAGCCTACAATGAAACATAAAATTGCAATCAGTTACTACCACAAATTCAGAAAAACAATTATTTATAAATTCAAAGCTCGGAAGTCAGAATCAACACAAATTGGTTCACAGAGTTTCACACAATCCATGAAAGTAAAAGCAGTTCAGTTGACATGAGTCAGATTTAAAATACTCTGACCTGATGTGGATGATGTTGGCCATCTCACACTATACAATAGAACTCATCAATGTAAGATGAAGGGAGGATTCTACTACCCACCTGATCTGCCAAACTGATAACTTACCACCACCACTAGTAATAGATTTATAGTTTATTCTTTTACTAGAGTAAGCTTATAAGAAATAATATCGAATGATATATCTTTCTGTCAAACATCTAACAATTCACTGGAAACTTTTGCTTCAAACTAAAGGGAAAAAGAATGTTTGAAAACCAAAAATGGATAAGTGAAAGTTAAGGTGAACTGGAAGGAATAAGAAATATGATTTTTGCTTCAACCGTCTAGAATACCTTGAGACATTCTCCACTAACATCCAGAGCTGATGTTTTCTGCAAACAGAAATGGAAAACTAGTATATCAATAGTTTTAAATGGTAGCATCTTCATAACAGAAAAAACCATAAATTCATATCTGAAACAAATACGTATGCGTCAGTAGGCCATGAGCTGCTTATATAAGCACGAGAAGGTTAGATTAAGAATCAACCACTCGGTTCTGAATCATTTATAGATTTGAAGTCCTTCGTTGCACCTTCCAGAGCAGGAGTCACTTATGAAATACAATCAGAATAAGTGTACAAATGCTTTCATATACTTCTGAAATGAACAAGAGAAGCTGATGTCTTCGAGTAGTAAGTTAGACATGAATGAAAATGCAAATCAAGCTATTTTGGTTGCCTGGAACCAAGACAGTTATGAATGAGAAGGGAAATCATATTGTCCGAAAGCTCTACTGCAAAGTTGGGTCAACAGAACATTATCATTGAACAATTAGACCAGACCAACAGCACATCTAACTTACAGGGCGTTCATAGGCTGCATTGTGGATCATATAATCAACACCAGAACCACTAAAAAAGGATTCGGCTTTCTGTACAGCCTCTTTCAAGGTATCTTCTCCAGATGCCAAATCCAAAGGCAAAACCATAACATCTTCAGGAGCATATTTCCCTGTAGGGGAAATCTACCACATGTCAGCATAAAGAAAAGTAAGAGAGGGGGAGAACTTCTAGTCTCACTGTCACAGAGGAACTGACCTTTTAGTTGTCCTTTGACACGCTCCAGTTCAGCTTCATTCCTAGCAGAAAGGATAAGCTTTGCCCCCAGACTTGCAAGTTGTTTCGCAAGAACCTCCCCTTCCCATCAGCAGAAAGAAAACTTAAGATGAAACTGACTATTATAGTTGTTAAAGCAAACAAAGCTGGTAACAGTTATATCTTGACTCTACCACAGAAACAATTAAAATGACTGATGTACCCCTCGGATCATTTTAGAGTTAGAAGTTCGGAAGTTCAATGCACATGCAGAAAAAAGACGCCCCTTACAGGACGAATACTGGATACTAAGTACAATGTTATTTATGTAAGACAAACTGGTAAACACACTCCAAAAAACTATCATGGTGGATTCATTTCAATGAGTAATTCTAGAAGACACATGAGGCACACCTATGTAACAACCAACGCCATTAATTATAATAGCTAAAGCAGTTAGTGTGCTACATCGATACTAAAATGCAAAATTTAAATTCATAAGAACTTCAATCAACTTCGTAATAAGTTATTAACCACAAGAATTACTCTTAAGATACTACATTTTATCCATAATCCAAAAAATATACCTTCTACAATGCAAATAAATTGAAAAATAATCTGCCCAAAAGAAGCAAGAACAATTAGCAGAATCAACATACCGATTCCACGGCTAGCGCCAGTAATCCAGATGACCTATTTCCCGGAAAAAGTAAGATTTATTTTGTGCATATTTTGATCATTTGTACTAAAAACTAACAAATTATTGAAAACATAATAATCTTGCAATCAAATTAATTTAGACGAAGAGGATGAAATAAACCAGTAATTAACCTTATCTTCGATTTCTTCGCGCTTAACTTGTCCTTTAGACAACAATGTAAAATCACCTGAACAATATATGATTAATTATACTAATTAGTCCTTTAGACAGCAAAGTAAAATTAGTACAGAAAATATTAAATTATAATTGTTCATACTAATTTGTCACTTTAGACAACAAAATAAATCACACCAGACAATATTTTACAAAAGGGCACTAAATTATGATTAATTATACTAAATTGTTCTTCAAAATCACATGAAGAATAATTGTACATAGAAAATACAACAAATTAGTATAATTAACAGATGGGTAATTGAGTTACCATCAACTTTGATAAACTTGAGACATACAAAAATGAACCAAACGAGGCATAACAATAATATTATCAACATAAACATTTCGGACAGATTGATGTGGTTTTTGGCACTATGTTGCAATAAATTATGATGTTAGTTCGTAATTGTATGATAGTCGATACATTCAATTTATGGTATCAAACTTTCATTATCGATCAATTTTTAATTATATAAGAAAAATTATAATCAAATAATATTATAATATAAAAAAAAGTCATTAACTGATCAATTACAAATGGAAAATGTAGATATAGTTGAATGATTTACTATATAGTATAGTGTTTATATTGATTAGCTAATTAATTATTGACATTTTTTAGTTTGATTTTTTATTACTTGGTGATACAGAATGGTTAAATGAATTAAAAAAGAAAGAATCTTAGAAAGGAAGATCATTTTAAACTCATACAGAGTATCCCTAATATGACAATGAGCTTTAGAAAGAAATCTTTTAAATGTAAGTTCAAAGAAAATTACCCTCACCGAATCGAAACCTTAGAAAAAAATATCGATTGGAAGAAGAATGTAACTTCATAAATAAAAAGTGTCCCCAAAAACACGAACAAAGAGGCTACAAAAAGTACAAGGGAAATGCCAAGAATATATAAGAAAAAATAGATTTTTAGAAAACCCGACCTAAAAAGACAAACAAAAAATTGTCAAAAAAATTTGGACCATTTCTCGATTTGTGCGTGTCATCACTTTGCTTGAAATGGTCATGGCTCCTTCTACTGTATCGTTCCAATTTATCAGGATGTCCCCAAAGGACAAGCTATGAATATAAACTTTGGATATAAATACTGTTTAATTTTCTATTGGAAGAACGATGTGGGAATTGTAAAGACCAAACATTACAAGGTCAATAAATCGTGTTTTACTTGCAAAAACAACTCGTAGATTCAACACCCTTGTTTTTTTTTATACAAAATACACTTCCATCTACTTCTCTATTCTTTCAACATTGGCAATATAATTTTGTCAGATTTTTTTTTTACCAAACATCAACTTCTAAAGTGTACATATCATTATCGTCGTACCAAAATCAAATGACAATTTTAAATCGCATTGTTCGTTTGCATCCCCTTTGCTTCTTTATCTATGAAAACAATCAAATTAAGAGGAACACTATTTGTTTACATGTTTAGGCTCACACTTGTCCATACATTTGGTTATGTTGATTGTTGTATGAGTTAAATTTCGGTTCTTAACCATAAAACTTCAATGAAAAAAGTTAAGTAAAAGAGTGAGAGAGAGCTTCTTTTAAGACAACATTGAAGAAGGATGACACTTACAATCCCCTACCCAAAACACAATACCAAAATGTATTATAAGCCAACATGAAGCTCCTTCAGAGCTAATGAAATTCTGGAGTATCTTAGAAAACAGTATAGCTGCAGCATCACGTCGCAACAAGCAATCGTGGTAGGCTGACCTATCTAGTTGGGGGGTGTAAGGACCAAGTAACTCCAGCATTGAGTGGAGAATATAAGAGGAACACGGAAGACGACGCAATTTAAAGTGAGAATCACCGAGTTGTCAAAGTTCATCCTGCAAAATATAACACGAAAATAGTGTCACAACTCACAACCAAATATAATTGAATATGCTCTCAGTAACTTCACCGTGCATATCAATAAACTGAAAATCTATGAAGCAACTGATTGAAAGCTACTGGCATAATTTGCTTGGATACTTGGATGACTAATTGACAATCATGAAAGTTTAAAATAAATCAAAAAGGAGAATATTGATAGATGTTGAAAATCATCTGAACCTACATGATAGCCATCCATGTAATCGTGCCGATCACGCTGCAAAGAGGAACAATTTAGAAATTATTTAGTTGTGTTCAAATATATTTCTAGAAGAAGTCATACCTGGTTATTTAGCAGGTTAGATAGGTAAAGATCTTATAATCTCCGTCGAGAAAGATTAAGTAAGGGAACATACTATATAGATCATATATCCAAGCATATTGATTACTCACCCTCTTATATTTGTCCCTATACCTATCTCTTCTCCGATCATGACCTCTTTCCTTTCTTCTCCTTTCACCTTCCTCTCGTGCTCGTTGGGCTTCCTGCATCAGAAAGTACCACATAATTTATGATTCCGGTAAACTTGTGACATGGCAAAAAAACCAGACCAGAGTAGTCAGTGTAACAAACAACCTCTTCTTCTCTTGCTTTCCTCACTTTCTCTGCCTCCTCGAAGGCTTCTTTTTCAGCCTGAATACAGGTTAACTTCCATAAATAATCTGAATCAAATAACAAGTTATGTGGCTGTATTATTAAAGCAACCACACACTCACCTCTCGGTTGGAAAAAACTTCTGCAGTAACTTGTTTTGCATACTCAGGGTCGTCACAGATGAGAATGTTGTCATAAACGGAACCTGCTTTTACCTGAAACACAACACGGGTAAAGAAAAACCCAATACTGAAGTATGCAGACAGTATAACCAAGTAATTGTAGAACTCAAGAAAAATTACCTGCCATACTTCAATGCCAACATATTTTATTGACTTCAACACATATAGGTCTGGATCATCTTCAAACTCTGATGCCAAGGCAACAAAACAGTGGAATGTAAACACTTTATTGAAGAAACGTAACATTCATGTCAGCGATACAGTCCAGTTCTTGGTGATACCTGGATTATCTATCCATGGAATTTTCCATTTTCCTTTATAATTTGGATTCTTAATTTTCTGTAATAAAGATAAACAAACTGGAAAATTAAATTTCAATAAGCTTTTCAAAATCAGATACCAACTCGAGAAAGTCTTATACCTTAGGCTTCCACGGTCCTTTGTACGCTGAATTAGGTATTTTGGGTGGTCTCCATATACCGTCCTCTTCTTCATCCCAGTAGTCAGGCTGACCAAGTAAACCACATTTAAAAGATGTCAGTTTGAGCTGAGGTGAATATGTATGAATGTTGAGAGAGAAAGAGGGTGAATAGCTTCATCTCATGAATGGTCTTTCGAAGAAGTCTAACCTTTTTAGCTTTTGGATCAGGAATTTCTCGTGGAATTGAGTCATAGCCCTGCAGTATCAAGTGGTTATAAGAAGCTAACAGGAGTAGGTCACCTAAATCTACATGAATAAATTAATTACCTCAGGTTTGACATGATTTGGATCATCTATATATTCTTTGTCTTCCCAATCTGCAGGCTTTTTGGCATTGTTAAAGGGTTCAGAAAACAAAATTCTAAGCAGATTCAAACGCATTTCAAGATAATTTTGCATTAGTTTATGCGAGCCCATAAGTTAAAATAAAGTTTGCATGTCAGATTATTTGTGCACCCCGAGTTTCAAATTAAAAAGTTCATTAGTATAATGTTACCTTTTTGGCATTGACGTCTTTGACTTTCCGTGGAGGAAGAATATCCCAGTCTGTGTACAAGCTTCCAGAATCCCTTTCTCGGCCATCAATCAGGATACTGTAAGTAGCATCAGGCCTAAGAATAAATGTGTAGAAGTGGGTCAACTTGTCGGTTTCACATTGGAGGTCCTTTTTTATAGGGTAATTCTGGCCCTGGTACGAGTATATTACATGGAGTTTCTTTGTCTGTGAGCCGCATAAGTCAGGTCCAAACATAAAACTGCAAAGGAAAAGAGGATTCAAGACAGATCAATTTTATTAAGGAAATCAAGCGAATATATGAACATATCTCCCATAGCAGATTAGTGGAATGGAACGGTTTTGCAAGACTAAACAGAACACTTAAGATATATGGAGTACTATTTAATAGGATACTCCTTACATCTTAAGGACAATTTAGAGTGTAAACTAAACAGAACACTTCGTAACAATTGATAAAAGAAAAATGAACTGTATTTTTAAAAACGATTATATACCTGTAAGGCGTATCACCTCCAAATTTCTTTTGATTAACATATCCAGATAGAAGCTTTAAATATCCCCCTCCACACTCAATATCCTGCTCAAATCTTATTGAGTACTGCACCACCAATGTTCTATTCTGGTTAGTGAACTCTGGAACTTTTGCTGATATTGCAAAGTGTCTGGCATCTGTGCTTGTCTGAAGACCTGAAATGACCAAAACCAACAACTTAACGATTTTTATAGTGTGTACTATTCAACGAAACCGAGTAGAAAATGAAAAACAAATCTTGCATTTATCCTTTCCGGGCAGTTCAATCCGTGTTAATGCACATCAACGTGTTATGAGGACAGAGCAGAAATGAGAAATATTTCAAGTTTTATGCTACTGGAATGGTTTTACTGGTCTAAAATAACACAACCATTAACAATCAGTTATATAAACTAGTTCACGGAATGCATTGTGGCCATTTGAGTTCATGAAATAAGATGAGGAAACAGTCCATTTCTGCATAACGTTATTGGTCACTCTAGTTGACTTGATTATCACAGAGGTAGCTTATAGAAAAGATAAACCAGTATCCTTAAATAACATTTAAGCAATATATTGTATCAATTTCAAGCTCATTCAGAATGACTGGGATCCTCATTAAAATACAACAAGTTGGAGACTAATAAACAAGACAGTCTTTCAGATTATTTCGAAGAAACTGAGCTAGAGCAAGCTATTTGCAATAACCAAACGACTTTGGATGATTTCTTATTGTCGATAAAAACAATCAATAAGAAACACAAACAAAACCTACCCTTATCATCAGGATCACCATGCCATTTGCCAGCAGTGTGCTTAAAGTGTCCAGCTTTCCCTTCACTCCTCTTCCAATCTGATTTCACCCATCTGCTCTGCCACCCATCTTTACAAATAAAACCATACTAAATTACCAAAACACCCAACAAATTAATTGAGCAATATCAGGCTTTAGTATAACTTTAAACGAGTCGAATCGGATTGAAACTTGACGAATTCAACTCAACTAGACGCCCAACACAAAAATAAGGTTGAACTCGATCTTATATGAATATTCAACCCGACTTGACAAAAAATAACGAGTACTCCACTAGACTCGACTCCATTTGAGCATTTGACTTAGAAAAATCTGCTTTTTTGTGTTCATGCACATTACTAATTAATAATTACATATAATGCAAATCGAATCAAATCGAGCCTTTGACTCAAAATCAATCGAACTTAAAATTAACGTTTGACTCAGTTTGCACTACACCGAGTCCACAAGGCTTTGACTTGCCTTAAGCTGGATTAAAGGCCTAAGCAGGATAGACTAAACATACAATAAACTGCTCTACTATGCCCATAAATCCAAAATCTTAAGATATTTAACATAAATTCTAAAGTATTAAAGCACTAACTAACAAACTCTACATAAGTAACAAACTGAGTTAGCTTTCAGTAATTCAGTTCATTTATCAGTTGCAAATCCCATTTCATTTTCAGAAAATTTAACTTCCAAGAAAGCATTTTTCTTCTTACCAACTAGAAGATACTCCCTCCATTTTCTTTTTATTTGACGTATTCATATAAATTATCTTGTGCATCAACTATTAAACTAAAAGAAAACAATATTATAAAACTATTTTCAAAGACGAATCTAATGATACAAATTATATATTTATAAAATAATGAGTAATTATTAATTAATGGTTAAAACTGCAGCACTCGATATATAAAAAGGTCAAATAAAAAAAAGAGGGAGTACATTGCAAGAATGCGATAAAAAAGAAAAACAGTAGCCATTAAGCAATACAGAAAACTATGCGAAACATACCATCAAAGCGTTCTTCAAAAATAATCTCACCAATAACCAAGTTGATTGAACACAAGAGTGAAAGAAAACATATTTGTAGTAGTTTGAATACTCTCATTTTATTTTATTTTGCTTGCTAGATTATTGGGTTTTTCAGTTGCCTTCCAGTTTTATTACCTGTGCTTCATTAATTTGTGTTTGGTTGACCATTTGGGGGCAACACTATACAAGCTTTACTAGTGTCCTTTAGTTTAGGCTAATTAACTGTTTTATGCAGGCTTTCTGCGATTTTGTCGAGCATACTTGTCGCACTATATATTTTTCAGGCTTGTCATGCTATCTTGTTTTATTGCCCCTCGGCCGATTTTTGGTTAAAATTCATTTTTTACATTGCAAAACTTACCATCCGATTGCAATCAAATGACTGTTTATCTCTAGCAACTATGCTAAAATATATGAACTAAAATAGAGACACATGATTTAAATATTTTACATAAAATTAAAATAAACACAACTCTATTTCTTATTTTAAACACCTGCTCCCCCAGCCCAATTCGCGCGCGCTTTACGCCTTTGAAATCGTTCTTGCGGGTTGAGCGGAGGTGGCGTTGGTTGGAGTTGCTAGCTTAAATGTGAGAATTTTGTCTTGGACCTTGATTTTCTCACCAATGAAACCATAAGAAATCAAGAATACGACATTATATGGACCTAATGAAAACAAAAAGATACATAATTATTCAATACCGTTTATTATCCACGAAGTAAGTACCCATTTTCACCCCGAACCCCACTTAGGACGCATTTTGAATTTGAATAATAAATCTTAAGAGTAGCTCACATCATTTCTCGTGTTCACATAATAAAGAAGAATAGCGGGTTCCCAAACTCAAATAGATAAATCAAAGTTTAGCGGTCTGATCGATTGTTTGAGCAAGCAATTAAAGGTCAAACTAAATCCTAAATCCTTTGAGAAAATAAACACTTAAACTCTTGATTAACCATCCATGAAATGATCATTCGAAAACTAGATCAAAATGGGACAAGTGTTAAATGAATTGGGTTGGGGGTGTTGAGCTTTTAGGTTTTTTGCTAATGGAGTGAGGGTTGTGGGATGGGTGGCGTCAGTAGTGATGGAGGGGTAGAGGGGTGGGGTGGGGTCTTTAAAGAATAAAGGGGGTGGGAGTTTATTTTAATTATGTAAAATATTTAAAAAATGATATATACTTTAGTGTAGTGTTAGAATAAAATAGTCATTGATTAACGATTGAGATGGGAAGCTTTTAGCGAAAAAATGAATTTAAATGTGAAAAATGGGATGAGGGGACAATTGAGATAAGATGGAAAGTATAGAGATAGGTCAGAAAAGATAGAAATACAGGGAAACGAAGTTTGAAAAAGATTGCAAAATTAGGAAATAGCTAGTATGGCAGTTCGGAGGCAAACAGCTAATTAACTTTTAGTTTGTGTGGTTCAAGAAAACAAAAGTCTGACCAACTTTTATCTGTTATAATTAATTTCGAGAGATACAATAATTGATAGTGTAGAATTTTTGTTTATTTGTTTAAATTTATCCATTAATTACACTCCTTTCAATTATTTTTTAAAATTTTCCTTCTAAAGTTTTGACATCAATTTATCTTATTAATACTCCATATTGGTTTATCTTATTAATAATTTATTCATGGGTTAATGTCAAGTTCGATCATACATGTTTCGAATATTTTATTAAAATTATCTAAAAAATTAGTATTGGATAATTTTACCCCTGTTAATTTGAAGCAAAAGTCAAACTTAATATCCCGTTTATTGAATAATGCAGCGGGGCGTTTTTGAAATATGTGTAATCAAATGAATACGTTTTGAAGCGTGTCTGTCGAATGATAATGATCGAAGAGGCCATTAACCCTTTATTCATTCCATGCATCTTTGATTTGAAACCAAACACGACGTTAGGTTCGTATGCTGGCTGACTTTGTTGACTTTTCGTCATTACCAAGACTCCAAGTCTCCAAGAGTATGATTTTTTATTGCCTTTTTAAGTGACATAGATGGATCGATAACATCTTATTTAAAGTAGTGAAAAAGTACCAATCACATGAAAAGTCTAGATAATCCAAAATCCAGAACTAGTAATAAAAACTCAAATTTAGATAATCCAAAATCCAGAACTAGTAATAAAAGCTCAAATTTAAATATGTTAGTTAATCTGACGCAATTACAAAATGAATAAACACATTACAATCCTCAAATCTATGTACATGCATTCCCTTTTAAATGATTGTACAATACATACATAATTTTGTGTATTGACGAGAATCAAGAGTTGGGCACTCTCATAACCTATCTATGATTATATCCAGAGACCCTTTCCAAGACTTCTTAGTAGTTTCAAGGAAAGGAAGTATCCTTAATATCCGGCAACGATTATGGTGAAGATCCCCCACTGACTTTGCTGGGTGCAGGAGTATTGCGACGTGACTGGCGTTTTGTGGGAACTAGCTCGGTCTCCCCTGTGAATTTCTCGTCATCATCATCCTCGTCGTTGTCACTATTTTTGAACACTGGATGGATATATGCATTTTGCAGATATGCTTTAAGGTTCACCTTTGGGTCCCTAGCTCTCTCCAGAGTATCTTTCATCATTGCTTCCTGAAATTCACAACAGCGAGAAAGATCCACAAGAAATTTGAGAGAGCAAACCCAATACAATCAAGATTATTAAGGCCACCATGCATCATTGTTAAAAATGAATAAACGCACGACGAAGGTTGGGGGCACATCATGTCAGTAAACAGAACAAATAACCTGAATCTCAATGTTAAAAATTAATAAATATCAATGATGTCATAACAGTGGAATCCACAGGGCTAAATGCATTAATAAGCTAGCAATCTTTAATCTTTACACAGAAGCTTGAACTTAACAGGGTACCCCCAAAGAGAAAGCATTTCACTCTCACATAAAACCAAAAAGTGCAAACAAAATAATTAGCCAAAGATAGTACTCCAAACAATAATTACGATGATAACTATAAATCGCCAACTCCAAACCTAGACAAAATGAGTTGGACAGGCACATAAGGTAAGACAACCTCCAACTTTACTATTCAGGGCCATCATTTAAGAAAACATCCACAAAATTTGTTAAGAAACATCACAAATGCAAAATTTTAATCTGCAAAATGTCGTCAATTTCAAGTTGAAGCTACTGAAGTACCTGCAGAGGATAACGGATGAAAGCTGGTTCGTATCGGCCTTTGCAGAACAAGTGAAACCAGATAGTCAAAACCGGAAGTGCAATAAGTAGGGGAGTTGACAGAGCAGCCTCCTTCGTACTTAATAGGCCCATGAGAAATAATTGTGAGATAACCAAGGCACAAACTATACGTCCATGGACATCTGGCCAAAATGCAGCAGAACTTTCATATTCTTGGTTATATACATTTATGATCTGCATTTTAGGAAAAAGATCTTACTAGATATAACAAAAAAGAAGGATAGCATCAAAAAGGTATGAGGAGAGACCACACATATGGAAGGTTCACTGAAGTATATCTACTAAGAGACTATGTTGTGCTCAGAAATCAGAAGAGGAAGAGGAAGATAAGGAAAAGACCAACATGCAAGAATGAAGTACATGAAGACGTAACAAGAAGCTACCGAGGTCTAAACCCACATCACTCACATCAGAACCCATGATAACTGCAGTACTTGTACAACAAACATATTATGCTTGTTGCATAATACAGAAATCATGTTGGGTTCAACAAAACTGATTTGGGTAATTTTTGGATCCTTTAATTAACACCACCTCTAATGAAGATTTGGATGCTCCAAAAAAGTGTGATACTATTACTAAGATCCCCTCCAAACCCATACCAATTGCAATATTGGTGCATTAAGAACAAATTGCTTGTTACAAGAAGCAAAATTATATGTTCGGTGAACCATTTGGATTCTCTACAATTGTACTAACAGCACCTCCAATGAAGATTTGGATCCTATAATGAAGACCCTCCAAAGTCCAACCCAAGAATAAAACACAATTGCTCTATGTTTGATGAACTCGTTTGGATTTTCTATTCCCCCTTTGTTTTCCAGTTTCCTCTCTAATACAAATTATGCAGGCATAACTAATTTGTCTAAGGATAACAAATAAGGATCACAACTAGGTCAAAATGCTGTGGTCATATTTGAGGGGTAAATTGTAAATGCCCAAAATCATAATGGAGTGTATGCCATCCAAAAGAGTTAATTACCTGATGACGAAATACAACATATGCTAAGCCAAAGAATATCAGAATGAAAGGTAGCAGTAATGGCGTAACCACAGCATACACAAGACCTAGCAGAAAATAGAGTTGGATTTGAGGTTCCCCAGTGTTAAAACCAAGACTTCCTGGATCCATTGCCTCTTCTCTATCCTTTTCAGTCTTCACAAGAAAGAAATTCTTTAAGTGAAAGATTATTAGAGGCTTCAGCCTCAGAACTTCCCCTGCTACACCAGCCCAGCCATCAACCATTATGTATGTAATAAAGAAAGTTGCCTTCATCGGTATAGCCACACCAATAATCTTCGGAATACTGCATCAAAATTCAATTGTAAACATTTATGACAACAAGTATAGACAGCACAGACATATACATCAAATTATGGACCAATAGCTAGAAAACGAAGAACTAGAAAGGGTTAATCATACATCACAAGTATTGACATGTTTATATTGCTAAACAGACCATACTTAATGATTATCCAGAATGGAAAAAAGCTGCAATATAATTGAATTCATGTTTCCTAGCTCTCCTAACAGAGTTTTAACATTCTCTTTTCTCCTTTAGTAAAACTTACATCTAAGTGTAGTTCAAAATTTAGTCTACAGTCCAACAACTTCAATGAAAAAAAGAGAGCCCTAGCCCTCCAAGCAGTACTTCAACATGCGTTTTCTCCTTTTGAAAGAACTTCACGATTTTAGTCCATGGAACCCAAAAAGTTCAAGAAAAGAGGCCCCTATCTCAATACCATTTATCAGATTTGCAAACAGATAAGTTAACTGATCGATTCTATCGACCAGACTACATTGACATGAAAACAGAGTAAATGACATACTCGTTCGCTGACTGATGAATAAACGTGTTAAGTTGTTCAAATGCAGCACCAGCAATAATGCTCCCGAGGAAAACATTTACAAAGTTGAATAGATAATATCTTGAAGCAGATCTTCTCTCCAGAGCAGATATGCTCAAAAAGCCTTCAAACTTTGACATTATCATTAATATGGTCGGTAGAAATATGAGGAAAATCTTCAGAGCAAGACCAGGTAAAACCCCCTGGATAAATGACTTGATAAAAGGTCTATGAAATAAATAACAATGTCAGTCAGTCAAGCGAATTAAAGTATTAGTACAGAACGACAAAATATCTGATAGCTAGCTATATTGTTCATAATTTAATTTGAAAACTAAAGCACACTTTACAATAACTAACAAGGGATCAATACCAATTTCTGTTATATTACACCATATGGATAGCAATTAAGATGGTTAAGACTATAATAATGAGAATATAGCACAACAGTCACCAAGCGTCCACACTGATTGTTCTGTGAATCTCAAATTTAGATCCAGAATTTTTAAGTGACCTTAGAAGGAAGGCAAGAGGGGACATTCCAAGCTCACTTACACTTCAATAACGCCCTTCAGAAATGATGCTCTCTTCTCAAGACCCTCAATACTTGCCATCGTCTGAACCATTGTGATAGGGATCATGAAAAAGAATGTGAGGAAAAAGAAAGCAACACCAATAATAAGCCTCCTAATTGTCAATGAAACAAAAGGAATTGCCAAATTCTCCCAGTACACATCACGTGGCTCGGGCGCCCACTCTGTCAACCATATAGTTGGATCCCTGGATTGCTGTGTCTGTGCACATACTGCAGCCCCCCACCGACTTTTAAAGGACACGAATGAAGCTGGCATGATGGACTTGGGATCATTGATGACTTTTCCCCTCTCAGCATCCATCTGTACAAGAAGGTAAATCTCAAAATGACTCGGTATAAAGCCGTGCACAAACTAACCATCGGAAACAATGTATTACTAGCAATAAAGTGTCCACTGAGTGACATGAAGCAAGGAACATAACTCATTGCATTGACATAGGAGAAACACAATGCACACGAGTGCAAAGAACCAGGCACGGGAATACTATTTGGCAACTTCAACAAAAAAGTATCAGAAGCTTATCCTAACTGTATTAAAGGAAATCTATTGGAAAATATATGATGTTATTGGAATCTAACACATGCAATTATAAAAACATAGAAAGAAACAGAGTATAGTGCCATCATGGAGGGAGAACTTATGATTCTGAATGCGCAAGTGACTTAGAACAAGAGTTGCACAACTTATAGGATGAAAACAGTGAATAAGGACCAGAAATTACCTCTTTCGTTAGCGTCTCGATCTCAGCTGTCTGATAATCAATAGCATCCACTTTTTCCCCAAACAGCCCCAAAAACCGGTCTACAAGAGTAAACGAAAGATTAGTACCAAAATTCATTGACATGCTTGTTTACACATTGCTGCCTTAGTTAATAAGGCTACTGGGACTCCGGTGACATATTGAGAATAAAGAATTTCACTGTACCTTTTTCATCGGACGATTTGATGGGTTTCTGGAATACTTCAATTGATAATAATCAAGCCAATTTTGCTTACTTTTCTTCTGTTTCACCAGATCTGCAAGTCGGTTGGCATTACAAACAACCTGCAATTATATATATAGTAATATGAGGTTACCAACAATATCTTAACTTACGTAGGTGCAACAGAATACAAAGTCAAACACAGAAAAAAGATACTCCCTCCATTTTTTTTTTGTCGTTTTAGTCTAAATTTTTATTTCAAAAAGTGCACTTTTACATTTTCGATGTACTTTTGACTATTTTTTCTCATGAAATTATCAACCAACCAATTATATAGTTTTAAATGATTGTTATTCTTCATTTTCAATGTACTTTTTGACTTTTTTTTTTCTTCATCTATGTGAAAATTGCTAGAACAACAAATAAAAAAATCGGAGGGAGTAATAAAATAAGAAACTATAGCACAAGCAAACGTTGGTGATGAACACCATGAGATGAATATTGTTGGAGTTTGAAGAGTTTTTAAATTTGCATGTGTCGGCCCTGAATTAGCGATGCAGGCGGTGCGAGCTGATCGTCGGGCAATGTCCGTCTTTACTACTCATAATCGGCCCACAGATCGGTTCTTGGCAGGCTGATCGAGGGGCGATGGAATGGCGCCAAGTGATTTTGAGGCGGTTTGACAATTGGAGCTCGAAAAGCCTAGGCTTTGAGTAGATTTGTTTAACCTATAAATATAGGATGTTTGTATGAGTTTTATTTATCACACAAATACTAGAATAAATAATCATCCTAGAAGAATATTAGGTTTAATATTCTTGAAGAACTATAATTTATGTTAGCAGAAGAACTGTGGTTGAGATTTTTTGGTATATAAGAAAATACTCAACATAGATTATAGCTAGTGGTAGAGAGCTTGTGATCTTACGGTTTATTAGTGATTACTGCGGCGGCCAAGCAGGGATTAACTACTCGCATTGAGGTGAACTGTATAAATTCTTAATACATTTTGTTCGCCTTAAATTCATGTATGGTTTTATTGATTGTTTGAAACTTTGAGAGGGATTTAGGGTTTAAATCCTAACAAATATAAGCATTATTGGTTTTTTAAACCCCTCCCAGGTTTTCCCCACAACTTTATAAGGCTCCTCCTTCCCAAGCCTATCCCCTCCGTTCTTCCAGCCAAATCCACAGTTCCTGCTGCCTCTTCTCACTCCCCTCCGTTGTTTCTTCAAACTCTCAATACTCAAACTCAACAATGGAACAGCTTATGTCTTCCCGATTGTACTTTTTTTAAGCAAAAGCCAAACTACATGGCTTGGTTCTCCATCAAATAATCTTACCATCATTGTTAATGTGTTGTTCTAGAGATGCAATAAGATGAAGCAGAATAACTTACTCTTGCGTAACAGAAATAAGGGTATACTCGCAATTAAGTATAAATTATACTTCATGTGAGATTTTACATTCAACTCCAATACATCATTTGTGCCATTTCGTTTATCATGTAACTGTGTAAGGAATGAAGGAGATTCTCAGCTTAGTTAGTGTATCTGAAAGATGCGACAAGAAGAAACCGACAGAAATACACACATGATTTAATTAGTAGGAAGAGAAGCAAGGGGAAAATCAGAAAATGAAGATGCTGTTATACTTAGATAAGCGAAGACCCCCCCTCTTCTTCTCAGAGAAATCATAAGACAGCCCCTAACCTGATGGGTAAGGTAATGATCCGGATGATTGACCAGGAAAAAGTGCTCAACGCATTCACCGACTGATTCATCAGTATCAGGTGGTATGTTTCTAACAAGTACCTGCAAATAGTAGGATGGGGATTTATATTAAGATATGAACAGTAGAATAGTTCAGATTTATTGAGCACCCACACATAGGACACTTGAATTCATTTACGAAAAAGAAAATACTTCCATGAGGTAGACATATATAACAAAGAGGTAACTGAAAGAATGAATGATGCGGACAACTGGATCTCACAGTAAATTGATCAGGCCGACGTCTTTCAGATGAGATATAATGCAAACGCATTTCTGCTATTTTGGCATATTCTTTTTGCAACGTGTAACATGTCCAGAAAGTGAATGCATATGCCATTACTGTGTGAGTCCAGAATCTGCAAATCATGGTTCAATACAATTAGAAGAACAAATTTTTTCTCGAATCATTGTTGATGTCCTTTTTGAAACACCACCATTCAGAGCTGTCCAACTTTCCAAATCCATCAAACCTAGTATTCCACTCCTTACCTTTGTGATCCAATAGGAACATTTGAAATAGAAAGTTTATCAATGTCACTGAAAGTTACGTCTGATAACTTCAATGTGCTATTTGTCCAGTGAACTGGTACCAACACAGACCAGGCAAGAAGCGTCACTGGAACAAATATTTTAAGCCTGCAGAAGTTATTAATAAAAAAATATCAAAAACAGAGTGGTTCCATGATAAACGATTGATATAATATGAGAAGGATCAACTGAACTATTTTCTGAATGGGCTATACAGGTCACATGGAGCTAGGTTCTAAACATGTCATTGCTACATAAGAAGAACCAGTATTGATTGCGAGCTTCTGTGAGATGTTGGACAATATGGAGGTAAAATTGCCTGGAATTGTAGTGACGAAATCAGCAAAGCTTTTAGTAGGTATAATGTTTGGAACGAAAAACAAAAACAAAATCTATCAGCAGCAGACAGACCCAGCAGAGAATCGTTACACAATACGATAGCGGCTCGGGTGCAGTAATGTAGCGTTTTAAAAGAGGAACAAACAGCAACTTTCTTCAAATAACTGCAAATGAATAAATATGTACAGAAATGGCCCGAAAAGAGGATAAAATCGTTGGTCGACTTCAATGAATGATTACTGAATGTTTCAATGAGAAGATAATATATATTCACAGAAGATTCAGCATTTCAAAAATATGAGTGAATGAATAGAGTACCCCAGCAAGTATATCCTTAGATAAACAGCAGAATCCAATCCTGCATGATCAATAAGCTCAAGTTCTGGCATTCTTAGAGCATCGGGCACCCATGTCCAAAATTTTATATAAGATCGCCAGTCCAAATTGACAAAATTTGCAAAAACTCCAGATTGTGCAGGGCTCGTTCTCAGCCCCTTGAGATACCACTTGGGGAAATATACTCTGTCATTAAATGGTTGAAGCCGCAATATGGCAAATAACACTAGGAAAACTAATGCACTCAGGATATTTATAGCTGCAGAGAGTACAATATCCTGAAGTGTCGCCATTGACTACCTGTGTAGAAGAAAATGTAATAATCCCATTAGAATAGATACATACATACACATATGCCCATTATCACATAACAACTACATCACGAACAATACAGGAAACAATATTTAAAATATGACATAGTATTGTGGCAAATCGGTAGACTTATTAGCACTTTTAGAGTTTGACCCCTACACATTAGCCTCTGCTTACAGAGTTCAATATTTGTTCCATGCATGATGCATCAATCATTGATATAAGCAAATAACTACATAAAAAATGCATAAAGTTTTCCTGGGTCTCGCCTCTTTCACTTTGATCAAAGCATATACAAGGCTATCGAGTCCCTCAATCATCGATTAAATATTTCCAAAAGTTTCAACAAAGGAAAGCCAAAACAATCTAACTACTCTTCCCTTGAAAGGCATAGTATAAAGAGTTCGGATGCAAGCAAGATATTCACAACATATGTAAATTGACCACAGTCATCCAATCTTCTTACACATACGAAGTCAAATAGAGTCCACAGCTCCAACAACCATGCCTTATTAACTGTATTTTCACATACAAACAAACATGAGCTGAAAACAAATTTACAAACTAACAAACTTATCAGATGTACGCTTCAATTTGGCTTAGTTAAGTGAATCCATATAAGTATGATCATTTACATATTTATGACAGCATAGCAATCAATCAAACTCAAAATTTCCGTACACTTCCATCAATTAGTTATATGCACATAACCAATTATCCACATTCACATACACCTATAAGATATGCATATACCTAGGTGGGATTGGATCGTTTGTTACAATTCATATAACACTTCATCACATACATTGTTAATATCACAACATGTGTATTGTTTATTTTTATAAATAAATTAATGTACAAATTCGAAATAAATCATCTCTCATTATATTCAGTGGCGGAACCACAAGGGCAACGAAACAATGGACACAATAAAAATAGTGAAAATTATAACACAAATTAATAGGGGCGGAACAAATAATTTTTGAAAAAAATGTACATTAAAATTTTATTTTCCAAAAAATTAAGAGGATGACAAGCCTGACAAAAGTCTCTTGTCTGATCAGACCTAAATATGCGTTTGGTTACAACAACAACAAACAAGTTCAACTAAATGTACTATACAATTACATAAATCCTACCACTAGGAACTAGACCACCACCACCCCCAGAAAACCTCGAAAAATATGTTAAATCCACAATTAACATGACTACATGGTCTTGCAAAACATATATTTCAAGATACACAATTGCATTTACTAAAATCCATATACTCAACATAAAAATACATTAAAAAACATAAAATAAAAATGAGATTAAGCGTAAATTACCAAAATTATGTAACTAAACAAAAATTAAACAGAAGTTGTTAGGATAATTAGCTTGAAGAAGTTGTAGAGATTTGGATGACTTTAATCAGTTACCTAATACACAATCTACCTATAATTCATACTCAACTTACATATACTTATATTATTATTATTATTATGGAATATAAATATGATGATGATATATAGTTAGTCACTATTATGTTGCCCCAAAATGGATGTCTGAAAAACTGAAAGGTAGTTGATGGAGAGAGGTTTTTCTGGTTTTGTTGTCTGGATAGTGATGTATTTAAGGGGATTTATTGGGATTACTCTTTGTAATAAAGGTGAGTATGGGTTACCATTTGTGCTTTAGTTAACTGCTTGGGTTATGTCACTAATGTGGTGGGGCCGACTCGGTTTCTTTTATAAATTGTTGAGATAGTGGGTCTCTCATATTATGTAGATAGTGGCCTTTAAATATGGAATATAATATTTGTCATCATATAATTTGTGTGTCAAATGATCTAAATCGTGTTATGAGTGCACAAGTAACTCCATATCAGTTGGATATGGATTAGAAATACCTGATTCAACAATCCGATAAAAGCGAGGTTGGTTTGAGTATAACTCTAACATGATAGGTAGTATATATCAAGCTTCAACTCGACATAATACCTCATTTAAAAAAATATATATGTATGTAGTGTGTATATTTTAAAAATAATAATACATTCATTCGGTAATTTATACATCGGTATGTTGCGAAACCTTGGCGACGATAAATCTGGAGTTTATCATGGCTGAAACTCGGGGCCAGTTTAATCGAGTGAATTAAACACCATCTCGTCGATGCAAAAAAGCAGGGTAATTACATAATGAACAGTAAAAGTAAACCTCAATGTCCAAATCTCCCAACATTAAATTTTAAAAATTATGAGGCACAAAATGTAATGGCCGATTTATAATATTCTTTATTTTAACTAGGGTTAAATAATGGTGGCGGTGGTCCCGGTGTCGGCAACGGCTTCTTAATAATATTGTTCCGGTGGTCCCTTCGTTGACTTCTTCTTGACCATCTTTTTATTTCTCGTTCTTCATTCTTCTTATGGTATAATATTGTTTTCTTCGTTAAATACAAAAAACTACAGTAGTCATTGGCACAACTATATTTTCTTTTTGTTCACATGGAATACACCGCAGACCGAACGACCAATATGTTAGTCTGTTACTAACATGATAACTATATTATTTTTAATTTATAAATAAAATATTATATTTCTATTATAATGAAGTGTAATAAAATGTGTTATGCAAAATATATCACATGATTTAAATAGCAATAGAAATCATAGAACATTTCAAAAGTGTAGTCATCTTGCATTTCTATTTGCAAGACTAATATTTGACTATGAATGCAAATTATAAGAAAATACCATTGCAACTATTTAATTTCTCAATTCAATAGTTGAATCACACGTCATATCAAAAATTTGTTTAGCTCATCATGTATATGTTAATATGTACATAATAAGCAGCCCGATCATCATATTAAATTTTTCGCATTAGATGCTTGTGAATTCGTGATTATACATCATGTATTTGTTTTCACATTTTAACTAATAACAAAGCCATAATATCCACAATACGTGAAATACTATCATTTACACATTAATTGACACTAGAGGTTTGTAGGTGGTTTGATGATCTGGGTAGGCTCTTAAAAATATAATAGTGCGTGTCCTTGATATTAAAAAATCTTCAATAACATTTTTCATAATTTCATTATAGATTTATATATCTATTACTTCACTCAATTTCAAATAAATTGATTTTCTGTTTAGGCACAACTTTAATCATTAATTATTTTACCATATATATATATTATGAAAAAATTATAATAAAATAATATTGTAATATTTTAAAAGCGAATCAAAATGATATCAATTTTATATTTTTTTGGATTAGTTAATAAAAAGTAATTTGTGATCAAAGTCTTGACATGAAATTAAAAAAAGACAATTAATTTGAAATGGAGGTAGTATATATTAATTGAGTATTAATTGAAAGAATGCTATTATTAGGAGCATTCTCTGTTGATGAAATCCAAATAAAATGTAATAATCGAGTATTGATTAAGCATATGTCACCTTAATAATGCTCCTACAGATGTACGGATTACTAGACTACGTTTAAAGTCAAATGATTAGTACAAATTGTTCGTTAATCCCATGGATGATTAAAAATTTCCTGCAAATAATGCTTTTTAAATGCAAATTGTTCATCATAAATAAAATACGAGTGTAAATTGCAATACATCATTGAGATTTGACATATGCCTCTCTCAATTGCATATACAACAGCAATTACTTAGTTGGCTTACCGACTCTAAACTTGCTGTTGGAAAAAATATCATGATAGCTAAATATCATGCGTAGGTAGGTCATGAGAGTGTTATGAATAAAGTACAATGAACATATTGACGAACTTGTGATCTTAACGGAGACAATGGAATTTGACTTGAATTAAAAATTATCAAAACAAATTGGTCTATGTTTTAATATTTTCCCACCAAATACACTATACTCGAAAAAAATATGAATCCAACAATTGAAAAGAATCAATCGTTAATCTTCTTTTTGAGAAGGGATGTTACAGCATGGGGTGGCTAAGTTGGTAGAATAGGAGAATTTATGTGGGTCATGAATTCAATTTACTCACTTGATTCTTGTCGAGTTTATCGCACAGTGCCAATCTGTTTTATATATTGGCACGTCGTTTAAGTTTATTCATCAAACTCAGATACATCGTCACATTTCAGCCAAATGCTTGATTCGCGAGATTACCAGTTACAGAAGGGATGTTGCATATACACTTTCCCAGCACACAGTGTGTTAATAGGTTCTTTGGTATGGTTTAGAACACTAATGTATAGTTGTATACCCTATAAGTGTAGTTAACTGAACAACCTTTTCTTTCCCTTTGTCAAACAAACTTAAAGTTTGACTAATGATCACGATGCATTAATGGATACTGTAGTATGTGTGGTGTAGTGGTTATCTAAACATATATGAAATCACATAAAGTTTTGTTAATCAGTAAAACAATAGATCTTTGACTAAAAAAGATCAACATATTCAAAATTAAACATATGTGAACTAAAAGAAAGCGGTTTATCACATGAAAACCAAAAATAGTCTTTGTCAAAACTGACATGTAAGACGTACCATATCCATGGAGCTAGTAATTCATGAATAATTTCTTCTGTCATGTAGTGGTGTACATGCATGCTGAGTGTTACTTTACAATAAATATGATGTCTCAAGGTAGAAGACACCATAATACTGAAAAATTTCCTTCCTTCACATATACAATAGATTTACTAAATTTGTTAATAACACATGATGGTTTAAATATATAAGTACCACCCGCAGCCCCTTCATGTTCATTTATGCTTCACTAATCACTATCTAAACATTTGTGGAGTCTTCATTAGTAAGTGGAGATATGAAGGAACAAGCCCAACAGGTAGCTCTCACAATGAGCCACAACAGTTGGACACAGATTCAAACTTATCACGAAAAATTCACAAGTTAGAAGAAACAATCGAAGGCAGTACAGAGTGTTTACTCCAACAACCTAAGAAACAGCTTGCCTATCGCGCCCTAAGTAATCTTCAATCATGCTATTTAATTCTGTTCAATGATAATTTCATAATACATTATTACTGAAGGAAAGACCGTAAATGTTACTTAACAACAATTACTACAATTAAAAAACCCATCCAAGTGCACGTAAGATACAAACTTACATGACAATACCTGCACAGAGTATAAAAAAATTGAATTCCGGGGTACAAGCTTGACTGAATGAACTCTATATGTCAAAATTCTATACTAGTTGAACTTTAAGGATTCTGGGCATATATTCTCTTCCTCTGTTTTATTTGAATGACCTAATAGATATTTACTTAGTCAAACTTTGAAATTTGGCTCCTCAAATATGTATACGTTCGCCATAGTTTTTTCTGATATTCAGGGCTACCATTGATAATTTTAATACTACAACATTTTATATTTTTAAGTGAAAATATTGAGTAGTCCAAGGATCAAACTTTGAGAATTTTGACCAAACGACTAGAGAACTACGCCATTCTAATAAAAAAGAAAGCAATTGTTCTAGACATCAATTCATCCGACAGTTCAGGTATCTTTTTCTTAATAACCACGATTGAACTTTTAAGACTTTTTGACAAATCTTAATTATTTGGAAAGGGAGTTCACATTTGCTAGATCCACTATTACACTTTGTGTGACTACGTTTCACTCCACCAAGATAATGACATGTGTTTTGTTTTTTTTTTAATTGTTTAATAAACAAAAACATGACATGTCACAAATGTAGAGAATGTCACAAATGTAACAAAAACCCAAAGCAATCTCAGGGAGTTTCCATTATCAAACAGTCTGCGAAAAAGATTGTATATTGAGCTCCAAATATACAAAAGGAATAAAGATGACTCCTTCTAGCCTAATCACGGCCCAGGCGAACAAGCACGCCCCTCTGCATTCGGCTCATGAAAAGCATTACACTTTGCAGTTTACACACTCATGCTGCCAAATGCGGCAAGTGGTAGGCAGCATGAGATCATAAGCATCCATTTGCATAACCCGGTCGTTTTTAAGTCAGATATAATTTATAGTAAAAGTATACAATTTTGTGAATAATTATCTCTATGAACAAGTAGATTTGGGTTGACACCCCAATAACAGTCCAACACTCATAGAAGGGTTGAAGGGGCAGTCTGCCTCTTCCCCAATTATCCCATCATTTACCCACCAATTTTCTTCAATACACGGTATTCACAATGAAGATCAAAAGCAGAACAACATATAACAATATTTCCTCAGTAACAAACAACATGTAACAATATTCCCTGAGTATCAGTATAAATCATTGCTTAGTTTAAAATTGACAAAATTCTAAATATAAAGAAAAATTATCTTTTGTTCAAAACAATGTATTTTAACACAATGTTATTAATCTAAACAATCAATTATATTGATACGAAGTGAGTAAAAACCGACGAACATAACAAATCAACAAAAAAAGCCAAAAACCTCACCCGAATAAACCGACTTTGTCGTCTCAAAAGAGCAACATCCACCAACTGCCTCTCCTCCTCACCCCCACTCGAAACAACGCACTCAACCGGATCCTCAAAATACGAGGCCCAGCATCGAAGCCAAATCAACCCGGAACTCGGAACATCAACCTTAATCTCCTCAACAGGCAACCACAAAAACAATTCCTGAGCAGCCATACCCTTCAAGTCCTCGATTTTCCCACATAATTCTTGGCTTTTTGGAGTCGTATCAAACGAGGTTTCGAATTTGGAATGGCATGAGGAGGAAGAGAGGTGGAATTCGAAGTGGTAGGGGACGGGGAGTGGGGGTGGGGTGGGGAGTGGGGGGTGGGGGTGGGGGTGAGGGTATAGTTGGTGATGCCTTTGGGGAATATTCCAGTTGGGAGGTTGTGGGTTGAGAGGAGGGTGTAGATTGTTTGGTCTGGTTCGGAGGTTGTTTGGTTCATGATTATCATGATGATTAAGGAGAATTTGAGGATTTTGAGGTGGTTTGATGACATTTTTGGAGGGAGATTCTTGATTATTGAGGTTAGGGTTTATAACACAGGGAGAGAGATAAGGGGGAAAGAGTATGTAAGTGAGAAACTCCGGCTGCGAGTAGAGTTCTTAACAAAATCGAGTTTGGTAATCTGAAATTATTTGGTTGGGTAGGTAATTGTCGAGGTGGGGTAATTATTTGATTGCACATCATCGAGTGGGGTAATTATTCGATTGCTTCGTCGAGTAGTAGATGGTACTAGAGTACTGCTCGATTAACTTTCGAGCTGATTGCAGGTAGAATATTTTGGACCAGAAATGCGTGGTTCTTAGGGCTTCTTAATACGTTCAAATCATTAGTGATAAATTACCCAAACAAATG
The DNA here is from genome assembly GCA_019722365.1 of Lithospermum erythrorhizon. Lineage (NCBI taxonomy): Eukaryota > Viridiplantae > Streptophyta > Magnoliopsida > Boraginales > Boraginaceae > Lithospermum > Lithospermum erythrorhizon. The sequence continues at coordinate 249,214 of JADFUC010000852.1, read as the reverse complement.
TATTACCGACATCTTTTAAAAATATACATATATTAAATTTATGGTATTCAGTCGAGCGGGTTCTAGTATATTCGATCGAGTACAAATGATACCGTTCATAAGCTTTAGGACAGAATGTCATCATCGAGTTAGATATTTTAGGTCATTTAAACTGTCGATTATGTCCATTTCACTGCACTGCGAGAGGAGAGTTTTCCGTTTATAATTCATTTTAATTTCAGCTAATGTTTTCCGATTGTAGGGTACGGTTGTAGATGCTAAATGTTCGTTGTTTAATTTACAATTCGAAATTTAAATACAGATACTATTTCAAACCGGAATCGAACCAATTCGGTTTCAGGTGATCCATAAAATGGGTTTCTGGTTTGGTATCCTACTTGTTTATCATCATCATATATTGCTGACAACGCTGCAAATTGGCAGGTAACAATTCTGAAAGTATTAGTACTGAATCACTTAGCAGCGACACACACTCCACAAGGAACTCCTAGTGTTGGAATTAATAAGTGTGATAGGTATATCTCAAGATAAATCAATGTGACATTTCAGGAAATGTCTACACAAACATTGATATAGATGCATTACAATTTACAAACAATCAAGAGAATACACACACCGCTGTTCCCTCTCCTCCTAATATATATGATGATGATAAACAAAACATCATAGCAGAAGGAATAATAGATACTCAGTTACCTGCTCAATCGTCACATAGTAATGCTACTACAACTTATATTATGATTCGTTATAGGAATTCCACTCGGACGAGCAACTCAACTTACATTTATTGTCATCTTATGTACCTGCACGAGCATATCATCTGCTCATCCTAATAATAACGAAGTGTGAATGTGGATTATCCCTTTGTTTTCAATGAGGAGCAACGAATGAATCAATCAACTGGCTCACGCTCCTCCTTTCTGGGGCAATGTTTCGAATGCAGAAACTGTGTTCTCGAATTTGATGCGGTGCAGTGGTGCGCCACTTTGCTTTATTGCACAAGCCTGTTTGTCTTCAAGTGGGCAGCGAGCCTTCAACATGGAGAAGACATGATTATTCAATCTCCTTGCTTTCTTCATGGCTTCCACAAGGGCTTCCAATCCCTACTCAAAGACATCACAAAGCCATATCGAGAGTCACATTTGGAGCATGCTTCAGTAGACAGTCGTATACTCTGTACCATTTATCATAATATGCACATAACTCCATTCTTGTTTGAATGACCTACCTTGACTTAGTGCAAATTTCTTTTGTTAAAGTTAAATAAGTATATTATGGAAAATATATATGAAACTTTGTAATACTACACTTATATAGAAGGATAAATGTAGAAAAAATTGTTTAAAATAGGGAGATGGCTGGGATCATTATCTTGTACAGTTTATTTGTGAAAGAAGTCATTTGAATAAACACGCCCATCCTCCTCCCCCGTCCCACAGAAAGAAAAAACTTTGTCAAACCAACCTACCCTTCATGCATTACTCCCTAACTAGCAGCCACAAAATAAGATTTGATGCATTGTTTTTAGAATTATCTATTAACATACTAATGGTAAAACCCTGAAACAACCGAGCATTTCAACATCACATATTGAAATTTATAGGCAGCTGTCAATATTTACCTGGACGGTGTGAGGATTCTTGTGGGTTGTTAGTGTTGCTTCCTCCACTTCCGCAATGTTGAGAACTTGATGAGAAAAATCAAAGAGTTCGTAATGCAGTTGTTGGCCAAGCAAGTAGATTATGGTACAACCGCTCCAGGCAACTGAATCACCTAGCATCTCGTGCTTATTTGGTTGGGCTCGTACAGATTCATCCAGGTACTCCTACAAAGACCACTTATTCAAGCCGACAATAAACATGCATGAACTGACTAAACTGGCATTATGCTTATGAACTTCAATAATTCACCTAGAAACATAAACCTATTTCAGAGGGAGCCTGGACCAAGATCCACTTCCACAACACGTAACTATATGATGTAAAACAACCAACCATTCATGGTGTATTTAAACACACATCTATAACAACTTCCCTCTCCTATATAATCATGTTTGATTAGAAGGCTATGAAATCGTCCATAAACTGAAATCGCTGCCAGATTTCTCACCCCCCTGTTGTAACTCAGATGTGGTCTTGTCAAAAGAAGAAAATAAAATGAATTGCAAATCGTTGAACACCCACTGAGATTCATTCTAGATATTTCTATGAGGTTTCACAATAATACAGATAAGAAGATAAATGACTTACAATCTGCAAGCCACTATATATACGATAGAAGTCCTTTGATGTAGTAATATCAACAAAACCAGTCTTTGGAGCTGCACTCCATTTACTACAGTACTTATCTAAAGCTGCACTTGTGAAAGCAAGAGCGTATTCCAGTACACTTCCAGTATTGATATTGGCTTTGTACAAAAGATCTGAAAACAATTTATATATTGGAGCACAAATAAGCAATTAATGATTGCCAGTGGTTGAAAGGACAAATAGTGAAACAACGCTTGGTTTGGTTTAAAGACATATTGACTGCTAAGATTATTCACAAAATAGAATAAAGAGAATGTCACACCTGCAGCTTCTGCCTGCCTCGTTAAGGTATGAAATATAGCCGGATTCATGCAGTTAGGATTTGACACTATGGTAGCAGTTGCTGATTTGAGGAGAGTTACCAGCGGGGCATCTCCTCCTTCTTGGGACTGCAACACTTGCCCATCAGCACCACATATAATGCCCAGCCAAGGGGCTGTCTGCATAAAATGGCTGGTACCCGTTTCTCTCAGAACAATATAAACAATTGAGGTTCAGATGGCATGACATATAATGTCAGAAGCACCCATGCATCACATCCTATTTCAAATTTAGCAACATTTTGCAGTTGTATGAACTTTTCTAGTGGCCATTAGCAGATAACCCGCTCAGCAATTGCTCTCTGATCAAGGTCTATAAATAAACAATGTTAATAGACTCAAAGACCTCATCATAACCGTACTTGACCGGTTCGTGCTAGTAAGTCCTCACAGGGATGGATATGACTCAAAGACCTCAATTATAAAATAATGAACTAGCAGAAGCATTATTTTCTCCTCAACTTAATGTTTAATTTCGTTAAAACATAAAACTTTGGTTTCATATATGGTAATCTACATGATCGCAAGCTATGTGTGAAACCTCTCATAAGGCAAAGTAAATCCTGCCCAATCATGTAACTGACAGGCTCGTACAAAAATCAAAACCAATGAAGTTCACCCCACATCCAATAGGTCTTCATATTGTGAAGTTCTTACCCATTAAGCCTCTATATGGTGAATGTTGACGAATTTTAGTGGCAAATTAACATAAAATAGAAATAAGTTTTGTTAAAAGTTCTTGCATTGTTCCAAGTTAGTAAACCACTGTACTTAAGCAACCCTTGAACCTCACCAGAACAATATCGAGAAGGCTCATCCAGTATAATACTTCCTTCTTTGGGATTCCATAGAACCTGCTGAGTTCTGGCCGATTGCCAGCAGCTAAAATGTTCTGTAACTATCCTCATACAACCTATAGAAAGATTCAATCAGAGTCGCAATAGTGAACACACACTCCTTGATTGTTACTTATTTCAAAAACTCCAAAGTAGTAGGACTTAAGCTTCTTTAAGACGCTAGGATCAATGGGCTTCTTCAACCAAAATATATTACAGATTTTCAAACAAATATTTTATCCACTCTTTATTAAGTGAGAAAATTTGAGTAATGATAAAGAGCTTCTCCTTTTCACTTACTGTGAAGCTGATCATAATTAGGACCCTTACATTTCCATTAGCAATGTCTTCCAATTTAAAGTTCTTCCATTCTATTCAAAATTTCACATCAATCATCTTCACGATTTAATTATGGTTCCAATAATAAAATGTTGTACATCATAAAAAGAGAGAAAATATAAAGTATAGCGACCCCCAATTTAATCCGTCCCTCGAAATAACAACGAGCTACTTAGGAATATAATGGAGGGTGTTCAATATCATTAAAACATAAATTAAATTGGAAAATAGACATGCAAACATGTTCAGGCACTAACTTCAAGCATTTCCAAACTAGCATATAAGATTGACAAAAGTCTAAAATAAGGCCACAATGACCTGGAACACCTCCATCGAAAGGAAGTAAGCCGATGGATTTTGGCAAAGCTTCTTGCAATTTAGCAATCATTGGTTCAAGAATAGTAATCTGTCAAGACAAAAGAAAGGCAGGATTCATTTCATCTATTATAAATATCAAACAGATAGGTGAGACAAACAAATGGAGGGTGTGCCCTGTGGATCCAGCAGTCCAGCATTTACCACAATGATAAAGATTAAGATACTTCTACCAAAATTAAAAAACTTGAACAATAATTCCAGCTTCAAAAGTACACCTAAAAAGAACATGCACTAAAATATTGCTCGTCAGCTCATGAAGAATCAACAGATAGTAAATAAAAGTATATGCTTACAGGAATATATGTAGTCTAATATTAAAAATTAAGTGATTACACCAACATATTCAGATTGTCAAGGTAGTATATTAATGGAAACCGAACTGATTAAAACTCTGCAATACCTTATTCGAAATGTGGTCTAAAAGTGCTCGTATAAGCCAAGGCAATGACCTCTGTCCTAGAAGACGGACAATAGAGTGCATATGAGGAATGCCGAAAAATCCACAATACAACCGGGCGAAGCTCTGATATGCAAGATTTAAATCCTGCATTAAGCATTATGATTGAGCAGGTTTCTGACTGAAGAAATCAGTTGATCAACCTAATAGTCAAATGTTAGCTTGTGGGCTTGTCAATATATTTTCCAAGGGGAGAGTGGCAGATAAAAAAATAACGCATTCAAGAAAAGGTGAACATAAGTGCAAATATAATTTAGACATCAGATTCAAACGTACTTTTAGACCGTTGTACTAACAAATAGCAGACAAGGAAAAAACATACTGAAGTCCATTTTTTCTTCTCGAATATACATTCAATTGCTGTAGTTTCCAATTCTCTTCTGAAGGTTTGCATGGTAAATTAAACAAAGCAACTAAACATCCTTTCTTTTTCACTAGGAAAAAAACAAACGGCTGACTATAATTATTTTTAAGAAGGAAATTATTTTCCAGATTCTTAACAATTTGGAAATACTGCTCCTTTCCCACTTCCTTTGAAAGGTTTGCCTTCACACAGAACAATGTAATTTTTTTTCTTATTTTAATAAACATCTAAGGATTAAGTTAGAAGAACTCATGCATATCTGGTTCTATAAACTAACTAGAAAATTAAGGAACACAATTGTTAACTAATTGCATTTTCTTACTTCAGTTCCGCAAAAGAAGTTTGGTTTAGCATGGGGTACAGATGGCTTCTGAACAGGAGCAACTGGAATTCTTGCAGATCGGACAAAACGTTGAGTTGTATTACATAGGATGAAGTTCGGCAGGAAATCATTTTGCATCTCCGTCCAAATCTGTAAAATCATCAAATTTCATCATTAGTTCTTCCATTCCCAGCCTATTTATTTTGCGGCAAAGTAGCAAACTCTAAAGAATGATGGTGATCTGGTAGCAATGAATGTCAGAATATGAGCATATGACAGCTCTCTTTATGATTTAAACTAGCAATCTGAGCTCTCTTCTGGTATAAGGAGTAAATTAATCTGTAATAAGGATTCCTTTGATCTCTGTTACTTCAATAGTTTGTTCAGAAAGATAAATTCGAAGTAGTGGTTGATATAATTGCAATCAAAGAAAATTTTACAAGTACAAAAGGGTAGATCCCTACAATTATGTGGGTAACTACTTTCTTCTTTTGGTGGCGTGTGTGTGTGTGTTTGTGTGTCTGGGGGGTGGAAGTAGAAGGGCAGTGAAGTCAATGTGGCAGACAAGTATTTACAAACCTGTGAAGCAAGCCGGCTAGAATATGAAACAAGTGATATGTTCTCTTGCATTTCATTCAGCATCAGACGAAAACAATCAATGGTAAGATCCTTGGATAACAATTCATGAGCATGTTGCAAGACTGTCAAGAGCTTTTCCAATTCCTAAAAACAACAAAATTCATCTAAAGAGGAAATATCTTCTATGATAAGACAAGAAGGAACAAATTATAGTTAGTAGATCTTACCACTATAGCACATAGATCTTGAGACTCAAACCGGTCAAACAAAAATTCTATGTTATCCCTGAACATTTTGTTCATCCTCTCAGAAACCAAGCTTCTCAAGTCAATCATCCTTCCAAGTAACTACACATTTAGAAGCCCCTTTAGCTGTAGTTGTATAAAATGACACAGCAATCATCTAATTGAAAGAAAGTAAGATATGTTGCAAAAGAACTTTCGAGCAACAAAAACATTGCTTGTTAGTAAGGGTGAGAACTAGATATATGTGATTATATAACAATGGATTGCTTATTAAGGAAGTCGGAACCACATGATAATTTACAGTTTGCAGTATAAGAGAATCAGATCTGCATTAGAAGTGGAAGTGTAAAAAGAACGAACAGAATAAATAATTGAAATATTCCACACATAGAAACAAATTTGACGAACTTTTGTGGGTGTTTGGCTGAGTTTCTTTTAAAACCTTTGCAACTCATGGCTGCCATTCCAAGAAATTAAATCAATGTTTGGCGGACCGCGGACCCGAAGCCTTGTTTTCCATATTTGGGTAACCTAAGTTATAAGTTCTTTGGGAAAATCTTGGCTAAGCTCCCTCTTTATGAAACAGGCTCTTTCCCACATTAACCCCAATCATTTAGTTGCCAGTTACTAGTAAAGTTGATGAGAAATTACAAATACCCCTCAAAGTATCTCTCTAAACAACTCAGCAGTATTAATAATCTCTTAAAACAGGTTGCAAGTAGGGTTCCATGGAACTAGTATCTCTTTATAAAATTATGAGAGCAATGTCAAAATATGAAAACCAACAAGCTCAATATGGAGGAAGATGGTCATTCACGAGTGAAATAACATTTGTTGGTCATTAGGTGTTGTGAATCAATCATTTTCGAGGGATTTCGGACTGGGGTAAAAATTTGAGGGACTGCAGAATCCAAGGATTTAAGATGACCTAACTGAAGGAGTCGTATGAACTATATCAAAGACTGAATTCAACTATATCTATAAGGTTTGTCAGGGGATTTTACAATCAAATTTACTTCCAAATCAGAGAGCTGGATTTGGGCTCTATGGACAACTAAAACAATCTTCATGATGCTATAGTGGCTGGCTTATGCTACAATAAAAATAAATTAGAAAAATTTTAAGGCGGAGAATGGTAATTCAACATTATTGCCAGCAGAAAAATATGGACATTTGGAACAGCGATTATTCAGCAAACTCTAGAAGCTCAGAATGTTTAACCATCATCAGCTAACCTTTACTCTTGACATCTTTAACAAAGCATTGAATCTTGTGGGTTGAATGGAAAATTTTTCACCCATGTCAACAGCAAAAAGGAACGATGGATCTAGCAGTTCACTGAAAATCAAAATAAATAAACAAATCACTATGTGTATTCTATTTCCACGAACTGATAGGTCAAAGGATATGGTTGCAATTAGAAGGCTATTACTATACCTAGCCGCCCAACTCTTGTAATAAGTGAAGATTGCATCACACAACTTTGAAACAAATATGTCGAAACAGTTATCCACCTAAAAAGTAATCAAAATACAAAGATCACAGGGTAAGAAAAAAGAAAACAGTCTGTAAATTACACGAGTGAAGATGAGTACAAATCCACAAAAAATTTATTCCCTCCATCCCATTTTCTAAGGCCCATTTAAATTTTCCCAAACTTTAAGAAAAAATTGAATTAATCTCACAAACATAAGTTTCCCTCCACAAAAAAAAAGTTAGTTTCCCTCCACTTTTTCTTACCTAATTTGGTAATAAGGGAACCAATTATGGAATTTCCAAAAAAGGAAAAGGGGCCTTATATGTGGGATGTAGGTAGTATAAGAAACCTTCTTGTAGCGACAATACCAATCAATCTTTCTTAACTTGTAAAATCATATGCGCATGTGAACACTGAGGCATGTGCAGTTACAATTAATTCAGAGTGTTCCGTAATGCATCATCAAGTTATTACCTCAGCTTCAATTTCATCATAAAGGAAGCGCTGCTTAAGGACCACTAATGCATGCTGAGCTGCATCATTGTAGATATCAAATGGCATTAAGGTACTCTCAAGAAGACCAGCACTCTGGGACTCAATCACATGATCCACCAACATCCACGGAAGGGAGCAATCAATAGGAAACTGCATAAAAGGATAACTCTTTGATGATAAGAACATGATATTTACATGAAGACTAATATCACAACATTTTGCAGTGTATTTAGGGCAGTTAAATATAGGAGCTTCAATAATCTCATTGAAAATTATGGTCTGGAATAATAAATGAATACAAATGGTTCAAATACAATAAATTCTGAGGAAGAATTAGATAACCTTAATCGTAGTCCCTCTATTCATAATTAAAAGACCACCTATTCGCATACATAATTAATCATTTCCCATATCTACCCACCTCCCTTTAAAAAGTAATCATTACTTAAAAAGTAGGCCCTTATGCTTCCCCAGCCCAAATAATATATATACAAGTACTAACAGGAAAATTAACCATAATCAGTCCTCCACATTGATAGGAACGCAGAGACAGAATACATTCAAATTCAATAATGAAAGCAGAGAGTAGCTCAGTCAATTGTTACCCCCCCAACACACACACACCTCCCGCTTTCATTGATAAAATAAGATGCAGGAATCACAAAAGTAGGATGTTCCACAGTTAAGATAATGCCAAATTAGGAGTCCTTCATAAACCAAAAATCATGAATTACAGAACCAGGCTAAATTTTTGGATCCATATAAAAAAACATCGTTAAGCTTTTAGAATTTAACCCCTCCAATTAAAATATCTCGTGTATGAACTCAGGAAACTCCACAATAGAGCCCAAGCTTGCAGAAGGTTTCGCTTACACCTTTATGTGTGGCTCAACTGGGTCAGTGATGATGTGCCCAAGACAGTGTGATATGCAAATCAACCAAATAATTTACCTGAATAACACGAGAAGACTCTAAATAAAATTCACGGAACCATAAGAAACCAACATCTGTCAAAGTTGTCACAGTTGCTGCATGAAAGGTAAATTACAAGTTAGATGTACTCTTGAAAATTTTGATACAAAAACATATGGAACAGAGGTAAAAATCCACAGCAACCAGTTAAGGATAAAACTCCCTATATGAACACCCACATTAACATGGAGGACAAAAAGAACAATTACTCATCACACAGATATGAATTTCATCAGAAATAGAAGTGGAATTGATGAAACATCTCCGTTGGTGATTACTCATCCACAAGCAGACAACCATTTCAAAGTACAATTTGTGCAAAGTACAAACCACAGGACGCAGGGAGTTGTTCTCGACCTATATATGAACTAACCATTCAGGTTTTTTCATGTTGTGTTTCTTGAAGATCCAAAATAAATACGGTGGCTTTGGTTATTTAGATTTAATGACATTGACTCGTCACTTCATCGTATTCTATGATCTCAAAATTAAACCAGAAGATATACCTCTGAGCTTTCATATGCACATAAATATTTAGGGGAGTGCTAATGTTCATTAATATGAGAAAATTGAGCAGGTTGAAGCTCAAAAACTGATAAGCAAAATATGTGCATCCGGTATACCTGTGTAGTCTAATATATGGAGGAAGAAACCAAGCTTGTAGAAGAAAGCTTCGAGCTGTTTCAAGTCATTCACAGGAATCTCAGACCCTGTATTACCGAAGAGGCCACCGGGTTTTCTCATGTTACCACCAGATACCACCTCATATATCAGGAATTGCAAGCAATGAACCTGTAACAAAGATATAATGGGTTTTAATCAAATTTTATATATAAATTTTACATGATATAATGGGTTTTAACAATTTCTGCTTCAATTTTATCAGGAATTGCAAGCAATGGCCATATAATCAAACTTTATATATTAAATGTTACAAGATATAATGGGTTTTAACAATTTCTACATCAGTTTGATATATTAAACTACTCCATTGAGTGGCACAACTTGAATAGGATGGTCACGCAATCAAGTTTTATATAATAAATATTAAATGATATCATGGTTTTTAAAAATTTCTGAATTAATTTGATGGGGTGCGTCGCTTTTCTTGATAGAGATTTTCATTCTTCAATTTCTTTCTCTCTGTATGTACACCAAGGAATATCCTGACACCCAAACTTGTAAGATGTTATGCATTATCGTGAAATATAAAAGAATGCATATATAAATGGGAGAATTTAATTGCCAACTGAAACTTGTTTAAAGAGGTCTAGTTAATTCATAATTAATCTGAAGCGAATTTAAACTAAGATATTTTATCTTCATATAGTCCACAATATATATATATATATATAACCTGTGCAGCAGTAGGGGCTACAGGCCTGGGATAAAAGAAAGTTCCTCTACTTTCTTCTCCACCATGCTGGAATGATTGAACATCAGATTCAGGCTTACTGGTATTGGCCATCCAGTCAGCTGAAAGAGTCCTCATATCAGAGAGAATTCTGAAAGTGAAAACAAGGATTTAGCTATTGATTAAAAGAATCTGAAGGAGCTTAGTAAACAAACCGTCAAACATGTAATATTAAAAGAAAACATATTTATGATGTATATAACAGAGAGGGGGGGAGGAACGAGAACCAACCTTGATAGATCCTTCTTCTTACGGAAGGTAGTCCGCAGCATAGCTGCCAATGTATTTTGTACAAACTCTTGGACCTCGGCGTGAATAGTTTCCCATAATGCATCAGCTACTAATGTGTCAACTTTCAGCATTATCGATCCCATGCTCTTCACATAGCTGATGAGCTCTACTAGAGCTTTCCTTTCCTCATCAGTATAATTGTATCTAACCACCTAAAAGACTCTTAACGATATAAAGCTTCACTCATAAGGATTGAAGGAGGACTATATTATTTAGATGTCACATTAATATAAATGTTTGTTTCTCAGGATAATCTTTTTAAGGGACACTCTACTAGGCAAAAGAACAGAAGGCAAATGTACATAGAGTACATTCTTAAGTCAGGAAGCAATATGAAGAGAAAGATGACAAGAATATGAGATAACTAAAGACTTCAAAAACTTGTTAGGACCTTTTCATAGTCAGAAATCGATGATGAGTTATCACTTGTTTCGGGATCCTTGCATGGACGAGAAAATTTCCATGCACTTTGCTCCCAGATACGTGCTGACCATCTGCTTAAGAATTGGAAACCTTCAACAACCATATCATAGACATTTCCTTTTACTTCCTTTACCCATTCAACATCAGCACCTTCCACTGATCTTGTTAGTAAGAGCTGCAAAGGGGAGAAAGAAGACCACACATATTATATATGTTTTATGTTCCTGAAGCAATTAAACTGGAAAGTTAGCCAGGCTGTTACATGGCATGCAAAACATGGTAAGATCAAAATCAATTCTAAAGTGTTACTAGCAGTGGAACTAATTTACTGGCAATAGTAAATTTGTAAGAGACTTCAACCAAAGAATACACACTCAATAAAATGAAACGTCAAGAGCTGTGAACACCTGTGAGCCATCACATTTCATATTTTGTAGCAAGAAGAATGTAAAAAAAAACTGAGCGTAGTCCCATTAAGTGGGGTCTGCCATATGGGTACAGCGTCGGTAGTAAGAACTAAGAAGAACATAAAGAACTTCTGCAATGTGTTCACCTATAGATTTCAGCAACACAGATTACACATGATGCTGAGACAAAATAGAGAAGTACCTGATTTAACGCTGAAGCAAAACGTACTGTGAAGTCATCATGTTCCGCCCGAATCGTGCCTATGTGGTTGACAACTAAATAATGTCTCTGGTAAGTGCACTAAGTCAAGGAATTAATCGACTCAGACATTGCTGCAGCATGGGACTTTGGAAACAGAATTTGGGAAAAAATGACGAATAAGGAAGACACCACAAGCCAATTCAGCACAGTAGCTAGCCAACACTCAGGTATAATTCTACAAGCCACAACCAACAAATGTGAATTGCCCTAAAGTAAGCCATCCTTGCTCAAGTGATTCAAGTCAATCACATGTCTACTTAAAAACCAAATGTAATAGTACCCAATATGCATGTATCATATAGTTGGAAACACCCTGTTTAGCATGCACAACATCCATAATCAAATTGAACAAATATAACAGTGAAGACACTTCGCCATCTATACATTTCTAGAAAGCCATTGCCAAATTACTTAGAAAGCTTCCCCACTTTTTTCTAAACAGATATCATTGATGGACTTCACATAAGCAAGACAACAAGAGTATTCAATAACTTGGTTCAAGGAGATGGTATATCTTGCTGAAACGTGAAACTTGCTGCCAAAATCACAAGTTAGTCAATAACTAAATTCACCTCTGGTAATCTTGGGCCTCACGTGGTGGCAGCTCATGGGGTGTTGGAAGAGAGAGCAGACGAGTTTGAGCAGCGAATTTTGGGAAGTATGAAGTTAATTCCTTTAGAATTGCTGCTGGAGAAAGATGAAGATCTGGGAATGCAGGGATAACTGGATCATTCTACAAAAAGAAGAAAGTATGTAAGAACATCCACCATAGAAAATATTTAAGAGATTGGCTATTAGTTTTGGGGCACCTTTCAATAATAGCTTGATAAAAAGAAAATAATTGATTTAGATATATGACTGAGATGCTGTACTTTGCACCTTGAATATATTAATCAGCCTGTTGATTTTGACCCTTTTGTAAAGTGACTCGCTATCTTTCTCTGATGATGCAGCCAGGATAACAAGAACAGGTAAGACACGGAGAAGAATGTGTCGTTCTGGATGTAGAAGAGCAAAGTTCAATTCCAATGACTCCACGGCGAACACTATGAGAATCTGGAGAATATCTTCAACACTATACTTTTGTTAAGGTGTTTATGGGTAAAAACATGTGGCATCAGCTAACAACAAACATAAAGAGACTCAACTATTTCCTCTAGCCATATGATTCCTTTGTATTCCCAATTGACAGACAGAGCAATTTTATCATAACAATTTACTTTTCCTTCCTAAGATACAACTTCGAACACCCACAGCCATAAAAGTACTATAAGTCAGATAACAAAAACTAATTGTGTCCCCTGTAATGATTACCATGTCTATTTTACAAAAGTAGGACTCTACCCGAAATTAGAACTTTTACAGTCCACAGAATATTCTAAAAGGATACTTGTTTACTCGAAACATCTCAACATGCAAGTTCAACAATATGGCCCACCTTGAGCTCAAAAAGATCTGCATTATAAGATATAGGAAACCCAGCCTAGTCAGGGATCAAGTACACTATCAACATAAATCAGCTCACTAAAATAAAATGTAGATGAGATAAAATTTCTGCACATCCATGACGAGATAAAAATTGAACCACACCTGTAGATCATCTAACTCTTCCCTCATCGTGTCAGTATCTTGCCATTGAATGCTTACTTGGGTAAATGTCCTAATGAATAAATATAATAATTCAAAGTGTAGCTATTAGCCTATTACTCTGCTTAACGAGAAAATTTACATGTTGGAATGAAACTCCACAAACATATAAAGAATATAAATTGTGACATATAAGTGCAGAGGTATAACATGAGGTAAAGTACGAGTGCAGGTAAAACAACTGTCAATATCCAAATAAAAGATCATAAAGGGACTGTAAAAGCGAACTGAAGCTATTAGCAGAACTTTGAGTAATGATACATTTTGTCAATTTTCTGACCCACCTCTTATACCACGAAAAGTCATTAGGAATGCTAGCCTTCGCATTTTTAAGGTGGTCAAGTTGTACTAATACATCAAGTAGCTTCAGCATTGACCTGCAAAGTGTTATGAAATGAGATATATAGTATATACGTCACAGACAAGTGGAACATGCCAATCGCATTGAAACACATATTTCTGTGAGAAATTAAATAAATTAATATTGTAAATGGTAGAAGTAAAACACCAACTACTTAAAAATAGTTATGGACATATACACGAATCTATGGAGGATCGGCATACATTTTATAACCTAAAATGTGTATGAACTATCGAAAGTCAATCAAAACAATCTAGGATGAGACAAGATAAATGTTCATACTGAGATCTTGTTAATTTGAAGAGATTAGGCAGGAGTGCAGGAAAAAAAATATTAAAACTTTGATCTAAGGCAGGAATTATGGTTTTCCATTGTATTTATAAGCGATTCACATCCTTTTATTTAATTTGTCCTATCGATATGATGATCATCAAACATTCTCATAAATTAATATGTCTGAGCCAATGTTGGTATCATTTCAAATTTATTTATCCTGGAAAATAAGGAAATTCAAAGAGGATTCAGAAAGGGGACAAAAGACCACCAGAGATGAGTAATAGTAGGACCATTTATGCGTCTTTCAGGCCTAGAAAATCTTTGCATATCAGCAGCTAACTGCAACCACAGAATCTCCAGTTATATTCAAACGAGGTTTTAAAAAAATAACTTGCATGATGAAGATGAGATGGGCTTCCCAGTTCATTATTTATACCTTAGAGGAAGCTGATGCTTGCCACCTCTGAATTTCACGTAGACGGCTCATCTCCAGATCTAAAACTTGGTATGTTTCGAGGTACAGATCTGCCTGGCTTTGCTTCATAGTGTCTGGAAGCTGCAACATTTGTTATTAAATCAATAGAATGATCTTCTTGACCATTAAAACACTCGCAAAAAAAATTGATAAGTAGCAGAAACCAGAGGATATAGAGTATAGTTTGACTACTTGAAATTATTTGACTACTATAGAGTGTATTTTCAGTTCTATGTATACATACATCAAGTCACAAGTTCAGCCAATCACTACATTCAGATGATATGTTGTCGACTGTATCGTCATCACAAGGACAAATTGTATTGCATTTTAATATGCTCGTGTTGGGCATGTCAATTTTGTTTATCAATTGATCTAAAATCTGATTCAACAAAGGTATTACCTTCACTGGTCAATTCTGTTTATCGTATAGTTTATAATTGATATAAAAGTAATTTTATTAAAAACATGTCGAATATATATAGTAAACAAAACATAACATTTTTAAAAGTTTCAAAATTCACCTGTGGCAGCGCTTTAACACAACTTCGATAAGTATAGAGCACTGACGCCATTTCCTTCCCTTCTTGTATAAGCACGTTCTGCAAATAAGCTCTTTAGTCTTTATTACCAAATAACCATAATTCCAAATAAATATACAAGCTCAATAAGTTGCATAAATCTTTTCACTTCATTCTTTCAAATAGTTATATTTTATCAAAACATCTTGTAGCTAATCTGTCTAATTATTCTATAAATGCACATACATACCAGCTGATTAAGAGCTTTAGTGTCTTCCGATAATGATAATCGATACGCCGAAACATCCGCATACTCTACATCACAGTTAACATTCAACATTCAATTATACATTTAAAAAAAATACTAAATCAGAATTATTTTAACTGAAAATATATATAATATATATGTAATGTACTCCCTCCATCCCAAAAAGATTGTCCAGTTTTGAACCTTGAACATCGACTTCTTATTTTTTGGACTCCAATATTTGTGTATTAATTTGTATAATATTTGGTGAACAGTATATCATAAAATAGTATTTTCAACATAATTATTACTACGTATTAACATGAAAATTTCGATTCAAATCAAAGTTATCCGTGTCAACCTAGTGTGGAACCACATGGCCTCCTGTGTCACCATTAAAATTTCAATTCTGTGGTTTAGAACTTCGTTCTACACTTAGTAGTACGCCATTGATCAAATCTGGTTAGGAGAAAAATACTCTTCTTTTTTGTTTCTACGATATTAAATACTCCCTCCATTTCAATTTAAGGGATCATCGAGAAAAAAATATTATGTTCTCATTATAAATGAACAATCAATGATTTTCTTAATAAAGTACTTTTCTTCTAAACAATCATATAAATTGAGACAAAGGACTATGATGTTTGCTTTCTATTACACCATAGATATGTGGCTAAGCGACTTGCGTCAATTATGACTACAAACTTTCTTAATTTCTTAATTTTGACTACTGAAAATCAAACTGGACAATCTTTTTGGGACAAAGGAAGTATATAATATATAATTATATATTGTTGTATTATACTATGATACTACTCACTAACGGTTTTACCGTATGTAAGGTTGAAGCTTTGAGCGTTCATTCTTGGTACAATCATTATTTTAATAAATATAAAATTTATATCACTAAAATTAGATCTTAAAATAGTTTAAAAGCTAATATTATTTCATATAGTTTTTAACATATAATTTAAGAATAATAGATAGTTATGCATAAGTAGGATAAATTAATTGACTAATGGTAGCTCCAGGTTCAGAAGAAACACAAAACCCCGTCCCTTGAGCATCAGCTTGATCATCCTAAACCCCCCACAATATCACAAATATTATTGAAGTTAAATCAAGTCATTAAGCAAAATTAAACTTAGAAAGTATATAAATATTTTATTATTGTTACCTCTAATGAGAATGTTGATAGTGCAGCAATGGCTTCTTCAACTGGAACAGCCATTTGCAGTTGTTTCCAAAATTCCACAAAAAATACACAAAACTGGAATAAATAACTTTGAATTAACTGGAAAATGTCAAAATTGTTGAAGAAATTGTGGATCTAGAGAGAGAGGTACTCTGAGTTTTAATGAGTGTACTTTTAGGAATGGAGGTACGACTAAGGAAGCACGAGGTACTATAATGTGGCTTTAATGGAGGACCACCTAGAGGAGAATATTAGAAAATGAAAATGATGAGGTGAAATTTGCTTCGGAGTAAAGCTCACTCGTGAATAAAATGAGTTCATGATGCAAGCTCCATTAGGCTCGAAAATTTCGACGAGCTCTCGAATCTCTCAGGTTCTACCCGAATCGAAGACCTCGATTCGGCTCAACCACATCAATTTATAATTTTTTTAATAATTTGTTTTCATTTTATCATTAATATTCGAATGCTCCAATCAAACTTCGAATCGAACCTCTCGCACCTTTTTTATATTTAAATATGGAAAATAAGATGGACACCACTTTCAACTAAATACTATCTTTATTTTAAATTAACTTGAAGGTTTATTTTTAACATTTGATCAATCTATGTTTGACTATTTAGATTAGTAAAAATCTTCTAAGATAATCGATTGGTCTTAGCTTTGTAATGGAAATAATTTCTATGTTTCTAGCGGAGTTGGGTTATGACGAGGAAGTGTGTTTATTGGGCCCAAACATTTTGATCATCTGCCCAGTTAGCGGGCCATATTACGGACTAGACATTCGCTATCTAACCTAGCCTTGCTTCAAGTCGTCTCAGTCTCGGCCCACTATCAAGTGGGACTAACTGTCGAGGGGTTTGGGTCCGCTTCCAGTCTGGTTCGAGCCCATCCAATATTCGTGGTGTTCGGTCCGGCCCGGTTCGAGGCCCTGCCTTATTAACTAAACTACCACTAATAACAATAACCTATTTATATTATTTCAGATTAACGCCAGACTCATATAATTAATGTACCAATGATAATACCCAAAATGCAGCAGTGTTCATTTGAAATAGAATAGTGTTCAATTTAAAACAAATGATACCACATTAAGAACAATTCTAAAGTGAAATCAAATGCGAAATCAAACATATTAATATCCGAAATTACAAAATAAGTAACTGCATAACATAAAAACTTAAATTGTTTACAACACGAATATAATCAATATTCAAGCACATTATTCATGGAAACATGTTAAATTGAACCGCATTTGCCCTCGGCCTACCCTCACCCTCCCGCTTCCACATTCATACGCCCTCGTCAAGAACCTTAGTCGCCCCATATCAATCCTCGATGCTCAAGTATTCAAGCAGCTTTAACATGTCAAGGCACTGATTCCCAACATCGACATAGTTCATCTGATGATCCTGGAACGAGGAAGACCCCGCTTCCTGTGCTCGCCGCTTCATCGCTGCTGCCAACAAAGTGCAGATACCCATCCACATTCAGCAGTTAAATATGAACCTCCACACCTTATCTTGAACATCCGCTAAATGTTCAAACACCTCCCATTTAGACCGCAATACCGTCCACATGTTACACTTCCCTACTAATTAATGATTGGCTCTTCCCATTTAGTCCTTCTAAATCAACGTGGTACCTCGATCGACTCACCACGCTTATTCATACAAGCAGTCGTTATTACAATATAGACGTTACAAAAACTAGCCGTTGGTTTAACATACACGCTGCAATCGTTTAAAACTAATCTGGCATTCACGCAATCATAAAATGGTCGAATGCATTATTATTATGGTGGATTTCAAACGTGGTACCGCTTGGGTATTAAACCAGACCACGTTAAGGCCCATTAGCCCTTTTTAAAAGGGGCTCGAACCGACAGGGCCCGGGGCACCCCTTAACGGGCCTGACCGTTCAAGGCGGGCCTCAGTCTGGCCGAACATGTTACCCGGCCCGTTCGATCGTAATTAAAACAATGATGTTACTAATGCTTCCTACACGGTGATCTCTTGACAAAAATACGAGTATGCATCAACCCGAGGGCTTTGCGACCCTAAATCGGGCTCGGGATAATAACTGCTTGTTAAAAAATGCCTTCAGGAGTGGTTTAAAATAATCCCCTGCAATGGAATATTAAATTTGACAATTGCATGCAGCCAAGTTTAAAAGAAGCTCTTCTCGATCATCACTGCAGACTTTAATATAGACTTGTGCCCGATTTCTTTTGTTTTACGTGGACGATACGCTGATTGTTAGTCCGTGTTTCAAGTCTATCGAAAATGCAAAACGTTTCGCGATACTCTTGAGATGAATATTTGTGATGCTTAAGAAAATTCTAGGTACGAACATTATTACAGACAAAAAGAAATCTACTCTGTTTTAAATCAAAGTATATGTTGAAAAAGATTTCGAGTAAATTTTCTATGTCTCGATGCCAATCTAACGCACTTTGGCTTTCATTTTGTAAAGAATGATCGGGCCTCAAGACCGAACTGAATAAACGATATGTAAGACGTACATATTCTAATGCTATGTGATCTCGGCATGTGATCTCACGTAAGCCACGACTCAGCCCTCGACATCGCATACGCGGTTAGTCAAGCTGAAAGTGTGATTACATGTCTAATCCTCGACGCCTATCGAACGCTTTTAAAGTGGTCAGGCGTATTTCAAATCTACCGCTGATGTTGGTTTGAAGCTTTCAGATATCATGATCGTGATTAAGTTACTGCTATGTAGATTTTAATTATGCTAACGATAAGTATTAGAAATCTACTACTTTTGCGATTATTTTCATATGTATTTCAGATAAAGCTGAAGCCTCAACTTCAACCAATTGCCGCTTTATCTACTAATGAATTCGAAGATGTATCACACCTGTGTTTTAAAGGTTTATTTGCTTAGGTTTTATTGTCTGAATTGTTTTCGACAAAGATGCTATTAAGTTTTTCGACAATAATCGGTTATTCAATTGCTGGGTAGTACCTTGCTTTTCCATGATGACTGCTATTATTTGATGTTCGATTTCACTATATTCATGAGTATTGCTGAGCAAGCAAGATTGCGAAGCTGGAGAAAATTCCCTCAGAATTTACTGCCGGCGATGGGTAACAAATGTCACAAATGGAGAAATTCTATTTCCTCGGCTAAATAATCCCGAACTTTGACATAAAGTTGATTGACGGTCACAGATTCGAACTCGATGACCCCATGGTGTAGAAGTTCGGTCCCTGTAATTGGTCATGAGGTGATTTTTTGCCCTGCCTTTTGTGACAATAGTATACTTACAGAGCACGCTATTACTGTATTGTCTTTGCGATTTTACAAGAATTGCCATGATGATGAGGTCCTCCGTGATTCTATACATGTCAAACGCGCTGGGCTTCTATTCAAAGTGCAGATTGTTATACCCACGTACCAAACACCACTCAGCCCCAACCCACCGTTGTCACCTCTTAATAACTCCGACCTAACCCTAATATATACGATTATATATATTAGCCTTTTGTCATCTTTC
The DNA here is from genome assembly GCA_019722365.1 of Lithospermum erythrorhizon. Classification (NCBI taxonomy): domain Eukaryota; kingdom Viridiplantae; phylum Streptophyta; class Magnoliopsida; order Boraginales; family Boraginaceae; genus Lithospermum; species Lithospermum erythrorhizon. Next base: position 229,079 of record JADFUC010000852.1, on the reverse strand, counting down.
TTATTAAAGAAAAAAGCACAGCCTTCATCTGGCTTGTTTTGCACACTCATGGGTAAAAAACTGTTTTTCGTTTCTCCTCTCAATAAAATATTCGAGTAAAACCTTTTCTGGTAGCTGAGACGTCGGCCGGGCAAGTATCCCTGCACTAATTCCACAGACATTCGACATCGATTTGTCCTGAATCAATTAATCTCTACGATTGAAATAAACGACAACAATTTTATCGATCTATAATTCATCAAATTGTTTCATGCTCTTTCACATGAAAAAATCAAAGATTTAGAATATGATGGAGTATGAAATGGAGTCAAAGCCAGCTACTATTATAGGTAGGTCCGGAGTGGGTGATGATCTGATTGAGTCAATGCACTTGCTCTCATGTTCCATGCATTGAATTCATTGACTTTTTGCTACGATACTAGTACGGATTCGCATATTCCCTGGAATCTTTAAATCTGCAATTAACGACAATAACAAAATAGCCATGAGATAGCATTGTTAATCACAATATCTAAAATAAGTCAAAGAGACAGGAGCAAATGCCAATAATTATACATATACCTAGTAGCTGCATTCAATATTATCTTATAATCCTGTGACAATAGGTCTCATGTATTACACTTAAGCCGCTAGCTAGATTATTCAAATATCTCGATGTCAGGGTTCGAACCTTATAAATAACGTAAAACTTACTATGGTGTAACAATCTTATATGGTGATGTATTGTTGAGCTCTAGCGATCAAATTGAACTATTTTCATAGTGAGTCGTTAACCAAATGAATATTCAACGTGAAGGTAAGGTGTTGGCAATGAGTAACTATAATTTTAGCACAAGTCCTCTTCAAGAAAACTCTTTGTAATTTTGTGCCCCGACGGAAAAGTTTAAGTAGGAGAAATTTAGGACACATTTTCATCCTTCGATTCCCTAGTCATAATAATAAAGACAAACTATAGACTTGTCTAAATGAAACCTACATGAAATATCAAATAACCCTTTGGTCAACTCATACCATATTACATATCTAATCTTAGCTGTTTCATTTCATTATTTTTTTGTCCCAAACTCAACCAAGTGTTTCATTTGTCATCTCTTTCTGGCAATATGACATCAAAGAACATAGAAATTGAACCTTTTAATGGAAATGATCATAGAGTTGAAAAAGGGTATTTTAATGGTGGTGGTATAAGTGAGATAGAAGAAGATGATGAAGAATTGGCTAGGGGGTTTGAAGTGAACAACAATAGTAATAAGATACCTTTGTCTACAATAAGAGAAGAAGTTACAGGAAGTTCAGGGAGTTTGTTTTCATTCGATTTTCATAATAATGGTAATGTTGTTTATGTTGAAATTGGGAAGCATGAGGAGGCAAGCATGGATGGGCTTGTTTGGGCTATGTCTCATGCTGTAGATCCTGCTTCTACTGTGGTATTTCTCATTCATATTTTTCCAGAGATCAAGCAAATTCCAACTCTATGTAAGTTCTCTATCACCCACCCCATTGTTGTCCTAAATTCATTAAATTATCAATGAAAGTTAAAAGGGGTGTCGATTTGATAATAAGCTAGATGCTATAACTTGTGAGAAACTTCAAATAAATTTATTAACGAAATACAGAGCAATAAAATAGGATCATTAATACAAAATAGTTAAATCTTGAACGATATACACTAATTTATAAGGGAGAGAATTTTTTTATCTTATACGGAGTATTGAAATTCATTAATGAGAGATACAAGACTTCTATATAAAATTAGGGACTTCCATTTACAATTTTCCAAAACTGTTGAGCTACTCATGATATCACTTAAAGATAAATGTTACTCCGTATTAGATTACTTCACACTTGTATTCTTGTTTCTACCAATCAGTATAAATTTAGCATTCTGCCCGTTTTCACATATTCATTTCATCTTTTGATACTCTTTAGTTATTTATAATTAACAATGAGGTGAATTTCGACTAGGCTATTCGATTAACTCGTTTAAGTTATATTTCTCTATCAACCAGACCCCGAATGGTCAGCCTCTCAATAGATAGCCTATATTAGAATGATATTTTCATAGCAAATTTTACAAATTGGCTGAGATTTGTGATTTAACAATGGCAGTGGGAATGATGCCAATTGACCAGGCTAATCCTGAACAAAAGGAGTTGTATTTGGCTCAGGAAAGAGGTAAAAGGAGGGAGTATCTTCAGAAATTTCTAAATGTGTGTTCTGCCTCCAAGGTAATGGTCACCAGACAGTGTGAAGTCATAAGATTATACCTCTCTATCTATTTGTGAGATGTTTATATTGTTAAATTAGTGTTCAGAAATAATTAATTGATAAAAGCGTGCAAAAGAACTACTTAACATGTCAAATGATGTGAAATTCACTTGAATTTGGACAGGCTAAAGTTGACACCATATTAATCGAGAGTAACGCAGAGGCCAAAGCAATTCTCGATCTCATTCCTATCCTCAACATCAGAAAATTGGTTGTGGGAACTAGTAAAAGGTAAGTTTGATACTTCAAGAAAAAAAAAACCATCCCATAAAACAATCATTCAATTAATTTTTTTTTATCAATAAAATTATTATATACTTTTTTCTTGAATATAGGAATATTAAATCAAGGAGGATAGGAAATACAGCAGGTCAAATACTCAGAGGTGCACCAGAATACTGTGAGGTGAAGATAATATGTGAAGGAAAGGAAATGGGTGACTTAATTGCTGAATCTCCCAGGGCAAGCAATGCACATAGCACCCCAAGCTCCTCAATTGACCAAGATTTAGGACAAAAAAATACTGATAATAATAATTCATTATGTGGTTCATGTTTTAAACCCAAAATTAATCCTAGAAGCAGTTAAAAAATTACTATATAAACAAGAAAGTAAATTCCAAAATGTTGGTGTCGGTCCATGCTGACTTAAGTTTACATTGGTGAATCTCAATTCTTGTGTTTGTGAATTGATGAAGTGATTTGGTTTTGTTGTGCATATAATATAGGAATATATGATATTGTTGGAAAAAAACATATATGCTATTGTGGCAAGTGTCATTCATACGATTTGATCTGGCATGTTATGATTCCAACTATAAGTCACACTTGATGAAAGAATAATACTTGTGTCAAATGTTTTGAAAATTCACATTTTTATCCATGGTGGTTATTCCTTACAAAAATAAATGACATAAAGTGGGTGATGCAAATTTAATCACCGAGCCAATTCGAGCTTATTGTTGGCCTTCCACCAAGTGATATCTTTAAAATATATTGTACAATCTAATACACGAATGGGGCCAGAATGCATCTAAATAAGTGAAAAGAGAAGAGATAACACACTGCATTTATTTAATCTCATCCTCTCACAACCAAGGCCTGCCTAACCCCATATGAGGTGGTGCAACCGCACAAAGCCCCTCAAGGACTCAAGGTTTTGAAGTATATGTTTATATCCAACCTATTATGTAGGACTCTAGCCTTCCATATTCATTACTCCAAGTCCAATAGTCCATTAATCCAAACTCTAATCTACACATTAGATTTAATACTTCCTATATCTCAATCTAAACAGACAACATATTGAATTAAATCAATTTCCAATTAATGAGCATTCAAACCATTCCAATTATTCCATTAAAGCTTCCCAATTCTATTTTAACGTTAATTTTTCATTCCCAATTAAATCATTAATGAAATTGGTTAACTTAAGTTTTTCAAAATCAAAATCGGACAAAACCCCATTCGAAGCCAACAACGCCACAAGAAAAAATCGAACGATATTACAACCTTACGCATCGCTAGCTTATGTTTCAAGATATGATATCGATATTACGATTTGCCTTCACCAATGCTCGAAGAAAGCATATTTTGAAGTTTTATAATGTCATGTTTCGCTTATTTTAAAATTGTAAAAGTCAAACGTTAATATTCATACAGTACCATTTTCGCCAATAAGTCCGAACGCCGCCATTCCACCATGTTCATCAAGTTAAGGACTCATCTATTAGTACTACGATATACTAATACTACTAAAACTATTATGTTTGGTCTTTATCATGCAGAGTCATTAGCATTCACAACTAGTTATGAATGAAGTCACTCATGTTACCATGTTGGCATTCAAAATCTTATCCAAGTTTGATGATCCAATACCTCATTGCCATCTCAGCATCAACTATCACATGCATCCAGTATTGGTAATTTGCATCCACCAGTCTTCTCTCAACAGATTCTCTATTCTTTCATATACCAGATAAACAAGTACACTTACATAATGCAGCCACTTTTACTCACAAATTCATCTTAGATTGCCTATACTCTCAACATTTCTGCAATGGCTTCAGCTCAATTGACCACCCTCCCACAATTCCATGGCCTCAAGGCCAACAATTCACTTGCTTCGTCTTCTCTGCAAAGTTCGGTAAGTGTCACATTCTAATAATATCCTCCATTATGTATTGCTTGATCAAGAAAAATGAATTTCCCTAATGAGATTTGCCAAGTACAGATTGCAATGCCACCAATCAAGCGTCGGGGGCAAAACGGAGCTTTAGGCGCTCGTTGTGACTTCATTGGCTCATCCACAAACCTTGTAACTTCTTCCTCCATTTTGTGTTGTTAAGTCCCTAATTGTCACAATTTGATTATAATAGTTTCACTAAATTAAGTCGAAGTAACATAGATAGTTGGACATAATTTTTTGACAGATAATGGTGACTTCAACTAGCCTGATGTTGTTTGCTGGAAGGTTTGGTTTAGCACCATCTGCAAACAGGAAGGCTACTGCTGGTTTGAAGCTTGAGGCAAGGGACTCAGGGCTGCAGACTGGTGACCCTGCTGGCTTTACACTAGCTGATACTCTTGCTTGTGGAACTGTTGGCCACATTATTGGTGTTGGGGTTGTTCTTGGCCTTAAAAACATTGGTGCCATCTAAATTATTATCATAAGAGATGTCTTTGTATGACCACATTTTATGTTTATATCAAGCTACTATTATTCATGGATGATGCTTTTCTCTTATAAAAATAAACATCGAATACATATGTAATATTAAGTCATGGTGGATATAAGGGGGTTAGAGTTGCATCAGCCCTTGTTTTACAAGATAGACTTTATGTGAATCAAGTTATACAAAGGATTCACACCCGCCTACAGCATTAACAAACTCGTCCAAATCGAAACCAATGCTCTTACAAGCAATAATATACAAGAAAGTTGATACGGAGTAAATGAGAAGATCCAGACGTGGCATAACTTCATCTTTACTATCGCGTTTCTTTACACAAAGAACTTGGTTGTTTCGTGTTTTGGGATGTAAGTATTTCTCACATTGAATCATACCTATGTTTGAATTGCAAAATTGAGTAAAAGTGCATCCAAAGGCTATTTGCCTATGAATACTGAGAGAGAAATCTTCCATTCAAGAATGATGAGCAGAGCTCAAGTGCCCTGGCAGGTTGATAGCTTGGGACATAATGGCCAGAACCTCTTACCGTTGCAAATGTCAGATTTTGGTATTCCACCACATAACCACTAACCTTATAATTCATCATCAAATCAAGAGAAAAAAAATATCAAAATCCAATTGATTAACTAATCAATGAAACTTCATATAGTATACATTATTCAAATAAGAAGCAAGTATATTATAAGGAGTATCATTTTTACCTCCCCCTGGGAATCCCAGTGTGTCCATGGAGTCTTTAGTGTTACCCCAAGTTTCTTAATAGCATATCGAGTTGAAGTAACAGGCACTTGTAGATCTGTATCTCCACTGCATTCAAAATTAAACATTTCGACACCAATTAATACATTACATTGCATTAATATCGCAGCCAAAAGCCATAAAACTATTATAGCTCTTCTCTCGGTGAATGTGGGATCGATAATAAAATATGATAACACTCAGTACTATTCTTGTGTAACTAGTAACTAGTGACTCCATGTTTCTACAATCTGGATTCGGATCCTCTACCTCTTCTTTATAAGAGTGCACACCATGCATTGAATGGTTGCACCGTAATTATTCATTATCAGCAGAAAATATGGAGTAAATTTAACTAAAGCAGGAGATATGTTAATTGAACACAGAAAGAGATAGAAAATCACATCCGCAATTACCTGTACAACCAAACACGGATTCCACTAGACAACAAATTCATGATGGTGGGCAGGACTGTGTGATGCCTATCTTTCCACGATACCAACATATCATAGCTATTAAAAGTGAAAACAATGTACTAGTAAATTAAACAGATGAATATTAATGAATAAAAATGTTAGTGTAGAGTAGGCAGCAATGCTTTGAAGAATGTTAGTGTAGAGTAGGCAGCAATGCTTTGAAGAATTTGAAGCGGAATTGATAAATGCAATGAATTCAACATACTTGCAAACCATCCATGTTCCTGGAAGCTGGCCAGTAACATTTACATGAAGCGATTTCTGAACTTCACGGTTGTTCAAGTAAGAAAATATATATTGATCTGTGCACGGATCAAAACCAGAATCCTGCTTCAAAAAATAGCATCGTTGAGATCAAGCAAACGTAAGAAATACTTTATCCGTTTTATATGAATGACGTATTTTGACTTTATAAGTAGGACATTCAAATATCCACAACAAGTATTTAATAAGTGAAATATAAAAGAATATACATACAGGGTTTGATGGAACATCACATAAGGGAGCATAGATATCATAATAGAAGATGTTTCCTCTGGCCTTTTCTGCTCGAGATAAGTATTTATTACACTCATCTGATAAAGGTTCTGGTGATGAAAAATTGCAATTCAAAACAATGCCCTTGTGGATTTCATCTGATATGAGGGCATGTGACCAAAGATAATCATATTTCCCAATGTATAGTGTCTCATCATCGATATATGGATTTCCAATCTGCAGAACAAAACATATCTTCAGACTAAAATTGTAAATACTTATAATTTAACACGAAAAATGTAAATTCTGAATACCGCAATGCCCTTCAAGTTGATGACAGCTTGGTTTGTAATTTTGTTATTATGGAGGATCAATTGAGCTAGTTGAGGTATATAATGACCAGCATAACTTTCTCCAGCAATGAAGAAATCTCTTGCTTTATACTCCGGAAATCTCTCTAACCAGTTGATCAAAAAAGTGTAGGATTCTGCTGCAGTTTGTTCGTCTCCAGAAGTGTAATCTGTCGACTTATTGGAATATGAAAATCCAACACCAATTGGAGACTCCAAGAAAATGATATTTGCCACTGTATTTGTAAACAGAAGTCCAATAATTGATCAATCAATATGATTTCGTTTACATAAATAAAGATGTTACATTGTTTAATAAGAAGCAAATGTATTTACCATTGTTCCATGCAAATTTGTTAAGCCAAAGAGTTTTGTTATCTTTGTTGACTCGGAATGGTCCTAGTTCCATCATTGCCCCATTCCCTAGTGAAGAGCAAGCAGGCCCTGCCATTTTCAACTAAATAACTTATATTGTTATAAAAACTAATGAAACTGGTGGGATCCTAAGTACGAGATACATTTCGTGTCAGGTTAGTCCTCGACAGAATACTAGACCATGCAGGCCGAACCTTTCTAATTCCTAAAGTAAATACTAAAAGAAGATTGGCGTTATTACTTTGATATTATTTCATTATCTAATAATTCTATACTTCCTTTATTTGTATACTTGGTTGTCCAATGATTAGTCCTATTATCTCACTTCACTTCACTACTGAATAAAACTCCTAATAAGTTGCTCCATTAATAATAGTTTGGGTAATGGATCAAGATTGAAGAAAGTAAAGAGGATGAATACTATTCTAAAGTGTTCACCTCCATTTATCCAAAGTACTAAGGGCTTGGTTGAGGAGGAATTATCAGATTCAACAAAGTAGTAGAAGAGAGCTTTCTCATCATTGGGATCAACAGTAACATAGCCAGAATACTGATCAAAAAACACTTCTGGTTGCCCAGGCAATGCCACAATCTTGTCAGCTTCCTTCAATCCATCTTGAGGCCCGACATAGACAGCTTCGTACTCTGCCTCGTTGTTATTATTATTATTACCATACTCATCAATATTCATTGGTCGTTTTTCTTGCATTGATGTACGAGCATTATAAAGGAGGTCGAACATGATCCCCTCGTAGCATTGTGCGAATGAAACAAAGTAGAAAAGAAACAATATTGCTAGAAATCTCATTTTTTCCCAGGCTAATTCAAACCCCTCGAGTAAAATAAGAGGGGGAAATGGTGCATGTTTTGCTATGAAATGTTAAGAATCGCAGATATTTATACATGTGGATGTTGTAAGTAACAAACATTGAAACCATCATCTTTGCCGATATTTTCCATGCATTGTATTGGAACGAACTAATTAAGAAAATTTTAGGATCAAGTACTGGAAATACATGTATGGCCTTCGGCAGGGACGACAAACTTCAGGACAATGATTACAATACTACTTGAAGTCCTAAAAGATTCTCGAGTTTGTATTTTTATTGTTGTTTTGATTAACTCATACAACTTTGATTTGAATCAATATATAATTATAATATTAATAGTAATGTAGGTTGAACTAATTTCAAGAATGAAAAATTGCACACATGAAAAATTCTTAGTTTGTGTGTCATTGTCCATTGACCATGACATTAACTAATACCGAGGATTATTGATTGGTGTGTTACGACATTTACTTACCCGAGCACATGTTAACAAATACATCTAAGTTGAACCCACTAGTCTCATACTTAATATACAAGGTAGTTGATAAATGAGAAAAGCCAGATGTGGCATAACTTCATCTTTATTATCACATTTCTATAGTCAAAGGACCAACTGTTTCATGTTTTCGGATGGTAAATATCTTCAGAACACAAAATTAAACCAATGTTTGAATTGCACAAGTGCTTGTAACTAGACTATATGCCTATGAATATTAAGAGATAAATCTTCCATTCAAGAAGGATGAGAAGAGGTCAAGTGCTCTAGCAGGTTGATAACTTGGGACAAAATGTCCAGCACCTCTTACTGTTGCAAATGTCAGATTTTGGTATTCCACCACATAACCACCAACCTTAATTTATAATCAAAACAAGAAAGAAAAATTATCAGAATTCAATTCATTGCTAATCAAATTTAAGCTTCATTTAGTACTAATAACTATGTACAGAAAAAGTATTTCCCTCCATTCTTGGATAACTTATTCATGCAGAACGTTATTCAAATAAGAACGAAGGAATTTATATTTTTACCTCCTTGGGAATTCCAATGTGTCCATGGAGTCTTTACTGTTGCCCCAAGTTTCTTAATAGCATATTGAGTTGAAGTAACAGGCACTCGTAGATCTGTATCTCCGCTGCATCCAGAATTAAACATTTTGAAACCAGTAAGTCGATTTTGCATTAATATCATAGCCAAAAGCCATAAACTAGCCAAAAGCCATAAACTTTATTGGCTCTTTTTTTGGCAGGTGTGGGAAAATTAAAGATCGATAGAGGATTGCTATCTCTACATTTCAAGTTATAGATAGCATTTCATTACTGATGATTAAACATTACCTCTTGCTTCGGTTCTATGTTCGTGTTATTATTGACTCCATGTTGCTAAATTGTACCTCTTCTTGACAGATTGTACATCATATCATACATTGTGTCGTTACATCATAACTTCTCATGAATACGCAAAATGGTGTGGAATCGATTAAAGCAGGAGGCATGCATGATAATGGGACATAGAAAGGGTAGAAAATACCTGTACAACCAAACACGAATTCCAGTAGACATCAAATCTTTTATGGTGGGCAAGACTGTGTCTGGCTTATCTTTCCAGAATTCCAACATATCATAACTATGTCAAGTGAGAACAAAGTACTAGTAAATAAAACCAAGGAATATGAATCAAAAGACACTACAGTCAGCAATAATTTATAGAAGTTGAAGCAGAAATGATGAATGCAATGAATTCAACATACTTGCAAGCACCCCATATTCCTGGAAGCTGGCCAGTAACGTTTACATGGAGCGATTTTTGTACTTCAGGGGTGTTCAAGTAAGACGCGATATATTGATTGGAGCACGGATCAAAACCAGAATTCTGTTTCACAAAATGAAATAGTGTAAATCAAGCAAATGTTAGAAATCTACCGCCCTTTTCTTGGGGCGAGAACCATTTTTTCGTTGTATTCTAATGATATATTTCATCTCTATAAGTAGGACATTCAAATGTAAAGGACAACAGTATTTAATGAGTGAAATAGTATACGAACATACTGGGGGAGAATTTGATGGAACACCACACAAGGGAGCGTAGATATCAAAATTGTAGATGTTGCCTGTAGCCCTTCGTACTTGAGATGTGTATTTATCACAAGCATCTGATAAAGTTTTTGTTGATGAAAAATTACAATTTAAAAGAATTCCCTTGTGGATTTCATCTGATATGAGGGCATGTGACCAAAGATAATCATATGCCCCTGTGTTTATTGTCTCGTAATCTATATATGCGTTGCCAATCTGCACAACAGAACAATTGCTTTAGTCATTTATGGTTCGATTTGGATTGGGGTAAATCTAGTAAGGTTAGATTATATACTTTTGCCAGTTAAGTGTACTGCTATTTTACTTAATGTACTGATTTTAATATGTAATATGTCAGATTTCGATATGTAATATGTCAAAAATTACTTCGTTCCAGTCATCCCAATATAAACAGTGTACTGTGTATTCTAATGAAATTGAAAATGCTTATAGTCATATATTAAACACGCAAAATGAAAATACTAATACCGCGATGCCCTTCAAGTTGATGACAGTTTGGTTAGTAATTTTGTTATTTCGGAGGATTAATTGAGCTAGTTGAGGTATATAGTGACCAGCATAACTTTCTCCAGCAATGAAGAAATCTCTTTCTTTGTACTCCGGAAATCTCTCTAACCAGTTGATTAGAAATGTATAGGATTCGGTTGCAGTTTGTTTATCCCCAGAAGTGTAATCTGTTGATTTGTTTGAATATGAAAATCCAACACCAGCTGGGGACTCCAAGAAAATGATATTCGCCTCTGCATTTATAAATCAAGTAAAAAATGTTCCAATAATATTTAATAACCACCCTTTTATTTTCACAAATAAAGTAGTTCCATTGTTTAACCAGAATACAATGTAAATATTACCATTGTTCCATGCAAATTTGTTGAGCCAAAGACTTTCACCATCTGGATTGACCCGGAAAGGTCCGAGTTCCATCAGTGCCCCATTCCCTAACGAAGAACAGGCAGGCCCTGACATTTTCATGTAAATTGAACAATGATTTTGAGAGGCAAAGACGTATAAATTACTCTGTATAATTTAGTTATAAAAACGAATGAAACTTGTGGCGTGTATGAGATACATTTCGTGTCAGGTTATCTCTTGATAGGGATATGAGACTATCGATGCCTCAGACTTGCTAAATAATGAAGAAAATACTTAAAATTTTAGGCAGCATTACTTTGATACCATAATGAGTTGGTGCATTATTGATCTTTGTGTAATGGATCCAGAAATCAAAGAGGTAATATTATTCTGAAGTATTTTACCTCCATTTAACCAAAGTACTAATGGTTTGGTTGAGGAGGAGTTATCAGATTCAACAAAGTAGTAGAAGAGAGCTTTTTCATCACTGGGGTCAACAGTGACATAGCCAGAGTACTGATCAAACAACACTTCTGGTTGTCCAGGCAATGCCCCAATCTTGTCAGCTTCTTTCAATCCATCTTGAGGCCCGACATAAACAGCTTCGTACTCTGTCTCGTTGTTATTGTACTCATTAACACTATTTATTGACGGTCTTTCTCGCATCAATGCTAGAAGCTTTTGTAGGGGGTCTAACTCGATCCCCTCGTAGCATTGCACAAAGGCAACACAGTATAGAAGAAACAATGTTGATATTAAACAACCCTTCATTTTCTATAGGGGGGATTTATGCCTGTTGGCTATGAAAATTGTAGATTGCAACTATGTATACATGAGGATATTGTAAGTAACAAACATTGAAATCATCAACTTTGCCGATGTTTTCCATGCACAGACTAATTGTGTTATTATTGTTATATTTACGTGCCAAAGAGTATATTGTTCCTTAGGTGGATTAATGAAAGAATTAAGAAGACTGCATAATCAAATGACTGGAAAAACAAAGTGCACCATCTGCCAACTTGGATAATAGTATATGGAGAACTCTCATACTCCGCATCTGGGACGGCCCTGATATAGGTCTAGGGGGTCACCAATCATAGTCCAATTTTAGGAGGTGTTCAATCTTCACTTGAACTAACATTCTCCTAAAAATTGGACTATGACTCAAATCACACAATGTGTTAGTATATGGAGAGGGTCTTGGGTTGATGTTATGAGAGTTACCGGGTTCAATTCCTTGAAAGTGTATAAAACGTTACCATGCAGAAAAAAAGTGCTATAATGGTATAATTGGTTGATTAGATAACTAACTAGCTTTTCGTGTGGATATATGACTAGGGGTGGAAAGCGATTCCAATAGTTTCGAGATTTGAAAACTTCATTATTCGAGTTTGAAACTCAATGAACTCGGATCGAACACGAATATATAAGTAAGGTTCGTTTTAAATTCGAATCCGAATTCGAAGGTCGTGGATTCTGATTCAGTCGCGAATATGTCCCGGTACTATTCATTTTTGGTATTCGGATTTGATATTCGATTTGTATTCGGTATATCCTATTTGCATTCGTTTATTCAGATTCGGATTTGAATTCGAATTCAGAATAATTTCCATTCATAATTAAATTGCACCTGTAAAATGATACTAACACTCAAATCATTTAAGAGTAATTAGAAAACCTGTTAATGTAGAAAAAAGTGTCTATAGGCTATACGTACACATTTAAGCCACCATAGCAAATTAGCAACCTCCCTGTTAGTTCTAAATACATAAGGGAGCAAAAAGATGATGAGTAAGTCCAATCACATTTCAAAAGATGACTTCATTCACTTTAGTACTTCTATTCCTTCAAATTGTACTTGATTCTTTGTAAGACACTAGATAGTCTTTATGGTGGTCAACCTTCTAGATAGAAAAGAATGATATACCGATGCAAAAATCTTCTATTCCTTCTAACTTGTTCCTAACTTTGAAAAGCTGTTAAAAATGTAAAACTTTCATAAATATTAGTGTAGAAATAACAAGTTTGCTAAAAGATTCTCATGTCGACACAATATGACATAGATAGCATATAAAACATTTACAATCAATTATGCTCAAAAAAGATAAATTGGATTATGTACCTTGTAGAAGAGTAACCGACCAGAAAACAGGAATACGAGCATTATTGCTGGGGTAAATGTCTGAGCTGTTATACACAAATAGTGTTGGGTTTGGGTGTGAAATGGCCTGACCTAGCACTGTTGCAAATGTAGTAGTTGGAGGTTTTATTAAAGACGAAATTGTCGTTTCTTTAAAAATTCTTATTTTGGTGTGTGTATAGTGTTGCTAGGTAAATGTTGTTGGGTAGATCGCGGGCCTGCTTTTATTTTTTATGGGCTTATCTTCGATTGAAAATAACGTTAGTAGTACTGTGCATCCGATTTTAGTTGTTTTTAATTTTAAATTGGTGTCAGAAACTTTGGTGTCGATTTCTAAAAAAATGTCGTATTCACAATTCTACTTGTTTAGCAAATCTTGATCTTAACTTAATATAGACAATAAATATTTAAAGTTCACAAATCGATGGTTTAAGAGTATGCATTTTATGTATATAAAAAGAATTTTACAAATAACATATGTCAACAAATTGATTAACGACCGTAAAATTGATGGTTAAATGAAGATAAATTGAATATATCACGTAAGTGATAAATTATTTAACTTAGAATTGTATCAAAAATTACCATTGAAACTTTGAATGAGGTAATAAATAATCGTTAACTCAGGCAGTTTACTAAGTTCTGAAACAACTACTCTCTGCTGAGGTAGAGAAAAAAAAACCATCGAGAACACTTAACTTTGGGGAGGAATAACCACCATTTTTGGTGGTTTTCTTCCACTTTCAATGTTTTTTACATTTTGATAATATAAAGTGTTAGATCTTGTTAGCACAATATTTTTTACAGTTTAGTATAATTTTCTTTTATTCCTTTTGGATTAATATTTGTTAACGATTATCTTCTCACGTTGATGATTTCACTGCAAAATATCTTCGAAGATGAAGATGTATATCATTAGTCACATTCAGGGGCTTTGAGCGGGAGTCGTATATTGTTTAGTAGGGATATTTTGTGTGTTTAATCCCCAGCCAGTATAATTTTAACTTTTGGTAGATATCGATATGTGATTACATCGAGATTTTCATATGATTAGTTATCTTTTGGGGAAATCGCATATTCGATTGATGTAAAAAGTATCCCTTTATTCAATTGTATATATTTGTAATTACAGGTTTATGAATGAATATTATTCATTGTTTCAATTAAAAAAAAAATCAGAAGTTAATATAATAATATCTGACAAACTGAATAACTTATTGAATCAAATAAATTTCTAAAAAAGACAAAATGACAAAGTATAACTTCCTCCGAATTTTTACTTATACGTCCTAACAAAATTTTCTTGATTTTTTTTTTACTTGTAATTCTATATTTACTATGCACTTTTGTTCTTATTTTTTCTATCTTGTTATTAAAGCTTTAATGCATTTGATTCATTATTTCTTCTTTAATTTAAATATTTTATGAGAATTCGTATAGAATCAAGATTTCATCATCTTATAAATGAGGGTACAAAAAGTAAAACAATATTTCTTACTCCCTCCCCAATCCACAAGCATTTGTCGTTTGGCCTTCGAAATTGAGCTTTGACCGTGATTATTGTATTCATTATTAAAAAATATAAAATTTATATAATTAGATTAAGTTTTTAAAATCTTTCATAATATTAATTTTTAAATTTTTAATAATATAGTTAAAGTAATTGAAGATCAAAAATTTATCTGGAAATATAAAAATTCGATTAAAATGGATTGGAGGGAGTAATAGTATGTCAGCTACAGGATATAGTAAAATATTCGGAGGGAGTATTTTGGAAATTGATTTCCCTTCGATTGGGTGGGCTCAATATCTGTTTATGTGACTTGAAATTCTTGTTTGCCACTTTTGGGCAAGCGGACACGGTCGATGTTAATGTGAAGCTGTGAATTATTATTGTCTTCTTAAGAAAACAAGTGAGTTAACTTTTTATCTTTGTGTAATGATGAGCAAATTTGTTAAGTGTTAGCTAAGTGAATTAGTTTTATCTTCTGAAATGACAAGTTACTTATTTTTCGTGTTACCATGTAAACACTTAAGATAATTAGGTTGTTAAATTTAGAATCGTATTTATTAAAACTGTTTGTTTTCATATAAACACATTCATAAATGAATTAAATAATTAATCATATTTCAAAAATGGAAATTAATTGTAAGAATGAATTTGTAAATTAATTAAGAATAGAATTAAATAATTAATTACATAAAATAGTTTAAATAATTAATTATATAAGAATGAATTTTCAAATTAATTACATAAGAATAAATTAAATAATTAATTACGTAGAATAAATTAAATAATTAATTATATAGAAACATGCATTAAATTATTAATTATATAAGAATGAATTAAATAATTAACTACATAAAAATAAAATAATTAATTAATTACATAAAATGAAATAAATAATTAATTACATAGAATGAATTAAATAATTAATTACATAAGAATAGATTAAATAATGATGAAAATGGCTAAAAGCGTTTAGCCGGCGTGCGACTTAATATCTCTTTGCGGCGGTGTGGTTCGTTTGCACGGTAATGTCGTTGAATAAGTTGATTAACTACCATGTTGAATTTAAATCTTGGTAGGCATCTCGTCCATTTTCAATCTGATCTTATCGGAGGGATGGGATGATCAATCTTTGAGTAAGTAATGTAGCTATAATTAAGAATTGATAAATTAGTATTTATACAATATGTAAGCGAAGTGATTAAATAATTTGAGAGAGATATAATCTTCTGCGATATAAAAATGATTAAAATCAGCATTCATAAGCAAGAGTCTTCAGTTGTGATTAAAACTTTGATCCAAAGAGATAAATTTGGAAGACAAGTTGTTTTACATAACGTTAATGAAATGCCTGAAATACGACATTATATGTGGTAGCCGTAGCGTGTCGCATTCGGGCGATATGCGTCCGTTTATCTACCTGAGCCGGGGCGAGGTGAGATGCGAAACGAGGTCGTCAGCGATTCGGAATGAGCCCTAGATGCTTGCTCGTAAAGTTGTGGTCGTAGAAAGAAGTCGGCCAAGATCGTTCTGACTTGGGGCCGTTCGTGGCCATTCAGTAAATCGCCAATGTCAGCTGCATTAAACCGCGGTTACCGTCTCATGTTCATTTAGTAAATTTTCAATATAAGGGAGGCGTATACGGAGGGGTGGTTGGCGTAAATAGAAACTGCGGTGGTAATGCTCCACGATAAAGGCGTTTCTGCCTTGATCTAAATGGGAGAGAGGGACATTCGGTTAGTGATGATTGTGTTTTGGTGTCGAGGGGCGATGGACTACCCGTATGCTAGCTTTTTTGAAATACTGTCGGGCTACCTGCGTGAACCCAACTTTGGCAATCGCCCAGCCACTTTTCACTTGGAGATTGTTTATGGCTAATAAATTGCCGCTTTCTCAAAGCGGATGTCATTAACCTTGGCGTTCTTTGATTTTCGGTTTGGCTCGAGCTTTCTCGGGGCCTATGGTGAGATATTTGGGTTTCGATGAGAATCTGCGGTCTGTAATAGTTAAGAACTACTGGCGTAATGGTCACGGAGGACCCAATCGTTATCGATGTCTTAGTCGATTTTTCGTCGCCTCATTAAATAACCATTAGGCTACATGTCCAACTTTTGCCCGATACTCGTATATGTCGGCTAAGACCCTCATGGATGTACTCTTTGGCAACTGACTGTATGACTTTGTAATCACGACCCCATTTCATTACATTCTTCCGATTCCCGTTTGATAGATGAAAAGGTTAATTAATACTTGATATCATTGTCGGACCACAGTTTCAGCTATCATCGACACTTTTTATGTCGATAATTTGTGCCAATGAGCTTTATGAAGTGTATGAAATATGGTGTGAGCAGGTAGTTTGTCCACTGAGTTCAAACGGCCGTTGATGTTCACCGATCCACGAAATTTAATCACGTAATAAATTTGAACTATATTTGTCATCTTAAATAGATTAGTTGTATAAAATGATGTTTTATATTTAATAACATACATTTGGTTGTATAATAAATGAAATTTCTTATGAAATATTGGTACGTGGGTGGGGCAGCAATACATGTTGGTTGTATAATGGCTGAAGTGGAAGTACCAGTCGACGTGCCGGCGAGGGATGTGAAGGCATGAGGATGATCCGTATGGTTTCGCAATGTCCAGTCCCGTCCCATTGCCTTTCGGTACTCAAATGTTACATGTTCCCGTCTTGCGTCCCGTTCCTTACCATTTAAATTTGCCCGATATGACCCCGAGTTCAGCGTTCTTTGAATCCTACCAACTGTCCCAGTAGGGGTCGATTGAGCAATGCTTTTTGTGGGAAACACGTTGCTGATAATGTGTAAATAGATGGTGTTTAGATATAGGGAACACTTTTCTTAATGTCCCAATATCAAAGCTTGATGCCGATACGTGACAGAATGCGTGTGGTCATAGCCGTTATCAAATAATGCGACCCGTCAAAGCTGTTGGAAATGATGAAATTGATTCCCACTTTTATTATGCCCGTTAAACGATTGTGTCAGTGCATTTCTGGAGTTTGGTTAAATGTGATTCTTTGAGCTTAGTATTTAACTTATTAATTGTATATTACTAGTGTGGGTTCTCGCTGATAATTTAAGGGGTTATGAGCGATTGCTAGATGTTACTAATTAATCGTTATAATAATAGTAATTAATTCGATTATTATTATTATTATATAACTTACTATTATCTAGCTTTATAAGGTCATGTATGTCTGATGATGTCGAATTATATTTCATGCATGAAATTAAACCCGGACTTATAAATTGAGAGATGTCTTATCTGCCAGCGTATATATATATATATATATATATATATATATTTGTCAGTATATATTGATGAATATCGATAGGTTAAACAGCTTTAATGAATTAAAAACGGTGAAATTGATGAATGCTTGATAAGTTATTCGATGGTAGCTTCGTTAGTATTTTAATTGCCTTATCAAGTTAATTAAAATGGAACAACTCACTTTGTGACTCGTTATTTATTAGGAGCCTGGGTCTAATTAAGTTAACGAGTTAAGGCGGTTCTTATGAGTTCAGCAACGAGGTGGAATTATGCATTTGATATTTAAAAGAAAGAGAATGAGGTTTCGTTTAATGAAATCAAAAACCCATTGCCTCCACTCATAGCGAAAAAGCCGCCCCCTACTGGGAATTTGGAAGAGATTTTTTCTCTTGCGATTTTATTCCTAACAAACTCTAGCAGTTCGAGCTTTCGATTAAGTTCTCTTGGTGTACAATCTAAGAAGATATCGTTTGGTATTGGACAAACAATTGGAGAATTTTCGAGGGCATTCACGTGAGGCTTGTTGGGCGAGGGTTGGTTTCATTTAGATCTTCCGATCACGATGTAAGAGCTGCTTATTCGTATTCTTGATTTATGTGTTTTAGATTAATATCGTTACTTTGAGGATCCGGGATGTATGAATTTGGTGTTTTATCGAGTAAAATTCATACTAGATTCTAAACCACGTGTAATTTTCCTCTATAACATGTTCGAATTAGCGTGGCATCTGGTCGAGGTTTTAATACATGCTCGTCGCTCAAGCCTGGGTAGTGCCGTACCATGCGTGTTTGTGTTATAGAGTTGCAGTAGGCGTGCTCGAGGCATGAGGATATGCATTGAGGCATGACATGGTGGTATTAAATACCGCATCTTCGAGTGTTGACTGACACGACCACTAAAGTCAAAAAAGTATTTATTCTCTTTGAAAGCAAAAAAAATTTTGCAATAGGCGTCTGTTTCCTCTTTTCTCTTTACTTATCTTTGCATTTGCATTGTAAGCTTCAGTGAGGTCATTGACATTTCTTGGGATTAGGCCCTCTTTAATGATCTGGCGTAGTTTAGATGGCATCATTTGTTCTTTGTTCCTAATTACTCATGTGAGCCTTGATCGAATTGACTGAAGGAAAAAGATGGTTATGTCTCCCCTTGGCTTGGACCCGCGCTTCTCGCGTTAAAATTTTCATACGAAGTCTTGTCTAGAATCCATACGGATTAAATTCCTATTTTATATCGGAAGAATTGATGCTACGATTTTCATAACTAACTTTGAGTGACGGTGTATAATTAAATGGTTCTATTGAATATGTGTCCCGGTAAATTGGGTTTAAATCGGCAGTAAAGTTACCCAATATCGAGATTGATCAAATCGTACTTATATATGATATCCATTATAAGGATGTATATAATTATATATATGATGTAGTATAACTAATTTAATTTGATAGAGTAAATAATATGTTATAATGGCGGTTAATTTTGATAATATGAAGAGTTCATATCCGTTCGTTATTTATAGGCATGATCTACAAAAACTTGTTACGTATAATGCGTGCTTTTATTGAGCAGACCCATTCGAAGCTACATATTAAAATGCTAAGATATGGTATACAGGAAATTTAAAGAATCTTAAATAGTTCTTTACTCGACATTTGCTTTCGACTTCTTTCTCGGTCATTTTTAATGAGCTTTTCTTTAATTGGCATTTCTTATATTATTCAAAAAAATATCATTCTGAAAGTATTTTAAAGTTCAATTTTGTCGAGGTTCAATTTAAAGGCGAATCCAAATTGTTAAATTATGTCAAGTTCAATTTTAATTTAGTTAAGCAGCGATTAAAATGGATTACAGTAAAAAATTTGAAACTTTCAATTTGCACGATTTGATTTCTTGCGTGAGTTGATTTAATTCTATGATATTCAGCATACTTGAGGTAACTAGCGAATTAAAATGATGCTTAACTTTTTGTCGACAAACGAAGCAATTTCCATGTTTATATAAGACAATAAGCATTGAAGAAGAATTTGTTTGTCTTAACTACTAATGCTTGATTAGAACGTCTCTTCTGGCATTAAGCGCACATTATTTAGACGGTCTCCCCAGTTTCTTTGCAAAAATGACTTGATAAGACAACACAACTTTCACGCAAATCGATGTTGAAACAAGCGCATTTGTCCCATGTTTATTTTAAAACAAGAGAATTATCCCCATGTTTGTTTTAAAGCAGCGGAATATCATTGCTTATATGGTAACAAACGGTTTTTGTTGTTGTTGCTTGGTTTATAAGCGGCTCTACCATTCGATTGTGACTTTTACTCCTTCATATAGTCCTTAAAAATACCATAATTCATTTCTTCTCCGTCTTATCTCCATTTGTGTTGGTTTGGGAGCAATAAACAAGTCATTTAACACGTAAGTATACCATTTCATGTTAATTTCAATTTAATCAATTGAGATTATGTAATACTTTCAGTCAAATCGAGGTTGAAGTAGCGGAATTTCCCCGATAGTTTGTTCTACTCAATAAAAGCAATTTTCCCGTGATTGTTGTATAACAAACAATTTAGTAATGATTATTTAGAAAACAGCGAATTTGTTTCTTGTTTATCAATAAATAAACTTTTTTCTTTTGTGTTTTAATTTGTATCATGATTGTTAGCAAAATTGATTTTCTTTGATAATTAATGTCAATAATTTCGAAATTATTTTTCAATTTTGTGTTAATATTTCTCAATTATGTTAATTGGTGTTTAAATATGATATAATTATTCAAATTATGATTGTAATAAGATATTAAAATTGTTGTTCAATTTGTGTTAAGCTTTTCATACTGCTCGAGCAAACAAATGATCGTTCGGGATCCGGGGTAATGCGGCTCGATCGAGCAGCGAGAGAAATAAGCGGCGGAAGAAATACGAAATGCGTCCGTTCGCAGAGATGGCCAGTAAATCGGTTCGCGACCCGGTCGTCGGATGCGGGAAGCGTCAAATGTTTGCGCACGTGACTTGTATACTAATGAGCCCATCGTAGCGACCCCGAAAATCCAAAATTACGATGAAGCGAAAAGGTCATCCCCAAAGTTGTGTGGGAAGATCAGGAATGGTTGGCGTGGAGGCCACTTATGATCTGAACAAAGACATAGCAACCAATGGTTGGCGATGCCTCGTAATGAAAATTGGGTGGTTGGGATCGACATGTCCCAGATATAGTGTTCCAGACACCAAACTCGTCTTTGGTCACAACTTTCATTGAGCGGTGGCATCCGAGGAATGACGCGCTACATATGCCTTTTGGCGAAATGACAATTACTTTGCACGATGTGCGCTATGTAGAATCTCAATTATTGGCAATTGCCGTCTTGTGCGGGCGGCGCCGTTTACAATCTGGAGTGCGATAATTGATATGGTAGAAGCTATAAACGAAACAACAAAAGGAGTGTCTTATTAACGAGCATCGAGAGGCGATTTGGCCTTCGCTGAAGCAAGTGGGCCTATTAATAAGGCTTCATGCATTACTTTTAGTATTTGTTGGGGGCGACATTGTTTATTAAATAAATCTTTAATATTTCAGATTCTAAATCTTTAAAACTGCTTTGAGCGTGTCGATAGAGTCGGAGAATATCTTTGAGTGCATTGCACAACGTACGCACTACCCCATGAAGCTAGGAAAGGCGTTAATGAGTGAATCAAAACAAATGGTTGAGTCATGCTCTACTTTAGGTACTACGGGTCACATAAGATTAAGTGAATTATTCATGTTTATAGTTTAACAAGACTAATCTCATTATTGTTTAAATGTGTAGTGTTGGATTTATGAGTACTTCCTTTTTAGGTAAATGACCGGCGGAGGTACCACGTGGCAACGGACCCGACCAAGAGATGCACGATGGACTCGCGGCTTCCGAACGACTGACCAAGCGATCTACTATACGTAGCGGTTGGATCGGATAAACTAGCCCGAACATGTAGAAAATATTATATATTAAATTTAATATTATGCGAAAAAAGGTTTGTCATTTCCATTAAACCATAGCAATTCGTATCGACACCACATTTGAACGTCGCCTCCGTTAAATACGATGTCTTATTATGGCGATTGCATATGCTTCTTAAATGTCAATAGGCGTATATCTTGGGAGAAAGTAACACGGCAGTTCGGGAGGCTCTGGCCCAGTCCGCCCCGCCCGTTGAGCGAGGAAGGGACCCGACTTGTAGTGTGTGCAAATATTGAAAGTATGCAGGTCGAGATTACGCTTTGGATTAGTATCTGATTCAGCATGTCGAACCGTACATGATGGGTCCCCAATGGATATATATTCACGCGGACATCGGACAACTACGTAGGTTGGTGTCTCCCCGAGACTCATATTATAGTGCATAAGGGAGGCGTGGGTCTCGATGTGAATCTGATGGTATTCAGTTTTCGAGATGTCATCTTTGTTAAAGTGTATTTTTCATTACCTTATATTATATTTCTTATGATCATGTACTAACATTTTATTTTTTTAATTTCATAACAGAGGTTACTTATTTTATCGTGGTATTTCATCGATATGCGGCGGCTTGTCTGAGACATCCTCATCCGTACATCTGTTTCGGCTAAGAACATTATATCGACTTGTCGGAGACAGAGGTTGCCGGTGTCTTGTCAGGTTGATGGATCGATGGTAGGACCCAGTCGCCCAAGCGCGGCTCGGTCGGGCAGCTTCATCTGCCAATGGTTGGCCCTGCTTATCCAGTTCTGGCTGCCTTTGAATGAAAACAAAACAACGGGACAACCAGGATGATTAGTTTGCGTATTGCATATTTCAGAAATTATGAATGATGTTTTTCTATGCTATTTAATTACGTTTTGATGTTACACTACATGTTTCTATGTTTTTCTATCCGAGTTCGCTATATTTTATGTTATTTAATTAATGCACTTCCACTCCTTCCTTCCTTTTTTTTTATAAGCTATTTTGAAGCGAATCCCAATTATATAAATTTTATATTTATTAAGAGTATGAGTAATTAATAATATAGTAATAATAATAATAATAACAACAACAACTTGACTTTCTCTAAATAAAAAAGAGACATAGAATTTTATTTCATAGTAAGCTTATATTCCATAATTAAAATTCATTTAAACGTGTAATTTTGATTTCGCAGTTATGAGTTGAAACAAGCCAAAGTATGAATGTTTATAAGAGGAAACAAAACATGTTATCTTGATCCCTTTAGCAATAAACACTAAATAAAAATATCGGTAACAACATGAGCACAAACATAATTGACACATGTACATAGATATAAGCGTGTCCTGTACGACGTGTGATGATAAGGCTACTTAGCGTCTTTTACTTCCCAAAAGCGAGGTGAAACAAACAAACTCTGGGAAATATTTATAAGTATCTGGCGAATTAAGGCTCATGTTTTGTTACTAAACAAACTAATTACTGTGTGCTACTTAACATATAAGAACTAAAATAATTTGTTTAAATGTGTATTTTATTCTTTATATCGATGTCTGCGTTATTAACATGTCATAGTATTGGCATCATTAAAACTTTTCTTTTAAATACCTCCATTATTCAACGCATCATTTTCTAAAACAACAATTTTATTATCAACTTTTATTCTTAAATCCCAAATTTGCATAATCGAAGTGTTAAAACTATGAACAATAACGGAACATCATCGCGTTCTAGGTGGTAGTCTGAGATGGTAAAATATTTTTTATTTTGTAAATTTCTTCATATTTACTATTTTTTCTAACTAGTTAATTCATACAATAATTTCTATCAGAGTGCTAGAGATAATCTTTGATGTAATGTCAAATGCAGCAGAAAGAAATAAATACTTAAATGGGCCTTGGCTGAGTGTATGGTTCATAACCTTTGTTGAGATAAGATGTGGAATATATGCTTTTCTTTAAATTCTTAAAAATTTGCTCGAAGTTTTTCCTAAATCGTCGCCTTGCGAATAACGAATATCTGTCGTAATGCGGTCTCGGTTCGAATTTGTTGGGATTATAAGCAAGTTTAGCGTTTTTTGAGCGTGTGCGGCGGCGATGTGTGACCTCTGAAGTTCGAAGCAGTGGTCACTGCAGTTACCTTTGTTTGACGGTTGAATCATGCGTTTAGAAGTTCATTGAAAGCAACGAGGCATCGAAAATCATTTATTGTCCAGGTGGAATGATGCAACAAATTTCTGATGTAATAAGTATTTATTACTTTAGTTCAAATATCGATAAAGGCGACATTTTCTAAATATTTTTTTAAATTGTACTTGGTCTTTTTTGCGTGTTTTGATAATAGTAGCGATTTCGTTAATGTTTGTAAGAAAAGCGAGTTTTAAAGTATTGTCGGAAAGTAGCGAGACCGAGTTTTATGATCGTTCGTATTAAAATAGATTTATCGTTTTGTTTGTTTATTTTTATAAGCGGGAATTTGTTTTGTCGGCTTTCTGTCATGAGGCGTAATTAAAACATTTCTTGATGCATATGTTGATAATTGACTTGTTTTTTAATAAGCGTGTTCGTTGGGGGTATTTCGCTTATTCATTTTAGTGTTTTGGTGTGCATGTATAACAGCCGTGGATTGGGTCCCTCAATTATACAAATGCTCACACTTAAAACCCTCAAAATCTTCTAGGGTTTTCCACGCACCCTCTCTACCCCCCCTCTTCCAGATCAAATCAAACCCTTTTCATTTCATTTTCCAAATCAAAATCAGTACACCGCAAAATGCAGGCCCCTGTACTTGTTCTCAGTACGTAAATTATGCAATGTTTGTCCCAAAAAGATTGTCCATTTTCAATTTTGAACTTCAATATTTCTGTATATATTAGTATAATATTTGCTGAAAATTCATTAAAAGATTGTATTTAATAGATTTCCCAGTTTTTTATTTTTAATTTTGAACTGGAATGTTTTTATGTTGTGATATTTGGTGAAAATAAAAAAAGATGGTATTTTGAACGTATTTATTGTATAAAATGATAATATTGATTCAAATCTATATTATGTGTGTCAATTAAGGCAGAAAAGGTTGTTGACCATTGAAAGTGAAAGTAGACTACATTTTATGGAGGTTGTACTTTTTTTACTCATGTACATTTGTGTTTTAATTGCTATTGTTTTTCTAATTATGTTGAGCAGAGGATTCGCTGAAGCGTGAATCTGGGACGAAAGTTCATCATCAAAATATCCAAGCTTCCAAGGTTCGATTTTTACGGCTTTTATTATCTTTTTGATTTGTTGGTTAAAGTCTAGTTTGAGATTTATTATTTATAGCTCATGGCCAGAAATGTTATTCTTAGAAAGACTTTTAAAATTATTGATATATTATTCCGTTTTGCTACATTTGTAAGTGCTAGAAGTTGAATTAGTTTTAGTTGTTATAGGATCTGGAAATAATGATGGTTTCTCATGCCTGGAAATGATAATAAATCATTGGAATTGTTCTGTGTATATTGTTTTTGCACTATATCTTACTCCTATATTGACATGTTATTTGTTCTTTAGTTCCGTAGTTTGACCATGTTTTTACGAATGCTATAGTATATGTCTTATGCTTATAGCACTGATTTGTAAAATGAATCTCATGTGTTGATGTAAGCCATCAGGGATATTTTGAGGAGAAGTCTTGAGTTATTCCCGTATTTTAACTTACGTTTAATTCTTTTATTATCACTTCAACTTTAATGGGTATATACACATTTAGTTTCTATTGTGATCTACTGCAGTCTGAGTCGAATCTTACCATGTTTCTTTCTAGCTTTGTTTTGAGAGAAAATGTAATGTCACATCTTCAATGTATTTATTTTGTAAGCCCCATAGGGGGTTTGGGTTGTATGGCACAAAAAAGTGTTTATTTGTTTGTAGGTGTATGAGTTTTGAACACTCAATAGGCTGCTCTCCATTGTTCAGACTCTTTAATGATATTTTAGGTAACCAGAAAGGTGGTTTATGCCTTTAACCACCTTTTTGGTGTGGGAAGATCTTGAAAAGTGTTGATATAATGGTTTTCACCAATTTGATTGGTTGGTGGCACTATCTATAGAACGAGCTATCTCATCTTCACATATTTTCATACTGGTTTGTGTTATGTACTATTCCTTTTAGAACAGAAGTGAATATCAGATATATGCATCTGTAGCAATTAATACTATGTAGGTTCTGTTGTATCATTAATTTATTGAATTGTTTTCATATGTTTCTTTGTCACAGGCTGTTGCTGATATTATTCGCACAACTCTTGGTCCCCGATCCATGCTAAAGATGCTGCTTGATGCTGCTGGAGGTTATCTTTATAAACTATAACGTGTACTATAGCTCATTGATTCTAATAAGTATAAGACAAAAAAGCAGGGACTGTAGTCAGATATATGTCCTTTATATTCCTTTTTTATATTGGTCTGTTAATCTAAGTATCATGTTACCTTCTGGGAAAGAGATTGAATGTCGTAGCTGAAGGTGAGGTAGAAGGCACATCTTTTGATTAATGTTTCTTCAATTCGTCTTTTCTTTGAGTTTATTGGACAAGTGGGCAGATGCAATTATATCACAGTATCTTTCATTATTCTTTGTAGCAGAGACATTTATACTGCAGAAAACCTTCATTTCTTCCCAATTGTTGTTTATACTAATTAATTATTTCACTCATTTCTGTTTTGATGGATGTGTACACTTTGGACCTCTGAACTTCTTCCCGATAGATGCTTTGATGTCGATGTGTTTGATTTCTAACTTCAATTGTTATAATAATTTATTCCAACTTCGTAGTTCAAATTTTTTTTTGCTTTGAATTGATATACAATTCTCTGTGCTCATATGGGTGTTTTGTTTCCTGATGGTCTCAGGGATGGGTTCATGACTATTTCCATACAATTTGCTCTTGCAATGTAATATGTACTTTTGTGATACAGGTATTGTTGTCACTAATGATGGAAATGCCATTCTACGTGAATTGGATCTTGCACATCCTGCAGCAAAGGTTTACCTCATCTCGTCTTGTGTCCTTGCATATTCTGACTGCTGTGGTTTCAACAATGTATTATTTTGACCTCACTGGTTCCGTGATTTTGCAGTCAATGATTGAGCTTAGCCGTACTCAAGACGAGGAGGTTGGGGATGGGACAACAACAGTCATTGTACTTGGTATGTTTAGAACAGTTCTTCAAGTAATTAGCACTCACCCATGAAAATTCTTCCTAATATGTTTACTTTAATTGACGCAACAATGTATTATAATTATGTTAATTTTTTTGGTTTGCACCTTGTAATTGCTCTCATTTGTCCTATTGGTTTATAGTTTCTGACTTCTGCTAAAAAAATTATGGCCTAAACTGTTGAAAACCAGAATCTTAAGTTCTGCAATGTTGTGGCATTGTGGAGCAGGCTAATTGCAATTTTATTTCAATTGTTGAATACATATTCATATTCTGTAAACATAATTCATAGCTCTGCCTTTGTGTACTAACATATGAGTCATCTAATGAAGCTGGTGAGATGCTCCATGTTGCCGAAGCCTTCATTGACAAAAAATATCACCCTACCGTCATATGTCGAGGTAACAAGGTGCTCAGCTATATTTGACGTGATTAATACTTTTATTTGTTATTAATTTGTTTATTGTTGTCTTTTAGCTTACCTCAAAGTTCTGGAGGATGCTATTGCTGTCCTTGATAAAATTGCAATGACTGTTGATCTAAATGACCGTGAGTTCCTTTCTTATGCTGCTTCCTAAATCCCCAGTAAAAACTAGATGATTTGTCCATATATATATATTTAAAAGTAAATTTGTACTTGGAACAATATTTTCTAGTTGGAAATTTAGTACTCACACATTAATAAATATTTTTCATGTATGTTTATCATGGCAGGTGAGACCGTGTTGGGGTTGGTAAAGAGTTCCATTGGGACAAAATTTACTAGTCAATTTGGCAGTCTTATTGCGGTAAGCTTCCTTCTGAGAGTAATGGTATTACTCAAATCCCATTTCAACATGATGTTACATTGGTTCTTTTTTCTTTTCGGTTGCAAGGGCTGGGAGGGATACATGTATTCTTGTATGTTAAATGCACCGTACCTTATGTTATTAGTATCCATATTATTGTTAATTATTTAATTACAAACTTCGTATTTTGGTTTACTTTCAGGACTTAGCAATTGATGCGACAACAACTGTAGGGGTGGAATTGGGGCATGGGCTTCGTGAAGTGGATATTAAGAAATATGTGAAGGTTGAGAAAGTTCCAGGTGGTCAGTTGGAAGATTCTAAGGTTCTGAAAGGTGTTATGTTCAATAAGGATGTTGTTGCCCCGGGTAAAATGAGAAGAAAGATTGTCAATCCGCGCATCATTCTCCTTGATTGTCCCATGGAGTACAAAAAAGGTGAGAATCAGACTAATGCAGAATTGCTAAAAGAAGAAGATTGGGCCGTCCTTCTAAAGATGGAAGAAGAATACATTGAGAACTTGTGTGCACAGATATTAAAGTTCAAACCAGATTTGGTTATCACTGAAAAGGGTCTTAGTGATCTGGCATGCCACTACCTAAGCAAAGCTGGTGTCAGTGCAATCAGAAGGATAAGGAAGACGGATAATAATAGGATTGCTAAAGCATGTGGAGCGGTCATTGTCAACAGACCAGATGAGTTGCAGGAATCTAATGTTGGTACTGGTGCTGGACTGTTTGAAGTGAAGAAAATTGGCGACGAATTCTTTGCATTTATCATTGATTGTGAAGATCCTAAAGCATGCACAGTACTATTAAGGGGAGCCAGCAAAGATCTTTTGAATGAAGTGGAAAGGAATCTACAGGTGTGTTTGGTGTTCTATAGTAATACTGTATTTTTTAAAACTCTGTACATGCAAATGATGCAATGTGAACTGACTTTTATCTTATATGTTGAACAGGATGCAATGTGCGTAGCAAGAAACATAATTAAGAATCCCAAACTTGTTCCTGGTGGTGGTGCTACTGAGTTAACAGTATCCGCTGTGCTCAAGCAGAATAGCTCAGCTGTCGAGGGTATAGAGAAGGTGAGTTCAAATTTTCCTTTTTCCTTATTCCAGTTTAAAATATACCAATTTTAATGATGCATATACTTCGAAATTCTTATTAAAGTTGACTCAAATTGTGTATTGTAACAGTGGCCTTATGAAGCTGCTGCAATTGCATTCGAAGCTATTCCACGAACTCTATCTCAGAATTGCGGGGTGAATGTGATTCGCACAATGACTGCCTTGCAAGGAAAGGTGAGAGTTTATTTTCGTATTAATGTCAGTTGATATTTGGTGGATATTGACCTTATTCTTATGAACTTTACTAAGAGGTGCCCTGTTTGTTCCTAACATTGTAGCATGCCAATGGCGAAAATGCATGGACCGGTATAGATGGAAATACTGGTGAAATTGCTGATATGAAAGAGAGAAAGGTACACTCCCAAGTCTCTCTTTATATGGTGGTACGATTTAGTTGTGACTTGTATTGTTATAGTATAAATGATGACGCTTGATTAATATATTGTTTCTAGATCTGGGACTCGTACACTGTTAAGGCACAAGCATTCAAGACAGCCATTGAGGCTGCCTGCATGCTTCTGAGGATCGACGATATTGTAAGTGGGATTAAAAAGACGCAGGCCCCTGGATCCAGTTCTGCGAAGCCTACAGTAGAGGGAGAGGGTGATGCTGATAATGAGCAATTGATTCCAGAATGAAAACTACAAAAGGCGAAAGAAAACGTGCCAGTCTCGGAGAGCAGAGATTCCTGAACTCAGATGCTTCATTTGTTTTTATGGTTTTGGTTCAGTTTGTTAGATTAGCTATAAACCGAATTCAATTGCATGCCTTATTCTGTTAGATTGCTCGAACTAAATTTTCCTAACATATGAATTGCAGTTTTTTTCTGATAGGATTTATTAAAATGCTTGTCCAAACACCATTTAAGCCTTGTGCTCTTTTTCAGTCAACATTATAGCTTATAACCTCAGTAAATGTTGGATAATCCATACTATCCACTTATATTTCATGTTTTCAATTTTTTTGTCAGAACTTTCAATCATAAATTATTTTTATCCGTATTTTACTAAATATATATCGTTGTCGTCCAATTTGTTTTCAAAATTATTTTCATAAAATAATTTATATCTTCATAATATAAACTGAAAGTTATTCATGGTCAATTTTTGCCTAGAAAAAAATTGATAATTAAGATGAATTGGAAAGAATAATATATATATATATAGGCAGTTTCAAACACCCAATTTAATTAAACATCAATAAATTGGCAGCTAGTTATAACATTATAATAATCCCACTTTCATTTAACTAACATCAGCCTGAGCACTTGTTCGATGCCCGAAGAACAGTTTCTCTACTGTATAGTAATACATTCATGCATTTCAGCATGTGTGTGAAGTTACAAACTTGTATCCAATAATCTGGACACTGTAAATCATAAATTACTGCACCTTCTATATGAGGGTAAAAACCCTTTTGTGTCGTCACAATGAGACGACGCCCTTCTTTACAAGCATATCATAAACTCTATCGACTTTGATAGGTTCGACTTGGAAGTAAGGATAGGCATCGGCTTTCTTTGTTATATTTCCTTTGAAAGCATTTAATGTTATCAGCTCTTGCATCTTCAGATAATTTGAAGGAGTTAATTGGATCTCGCGGCATAATTGTTTCTCCTGCCATAACAAGGAAATTGTTTCTGTTTTAAATACTTGGTTTCGAGTCATAATTATCAAAATATTTTACACCGACCTACTATATAACACGAGGAAGAATGAATCGGAATGTCAGACAGTTCTCTAGCATAATAATCCAAAGGACTTGACACCAGTGTGGAGAAAGTGTGAACTTACAGGTTCAGAGAGTAGTTCTGACCCAGGAAAGGCCACAAAACTCAAATCGTCGTTATGGTTGCCCTGGCTTGAAGTTCTTGTATTTGAATATGTCCCGTATGAGTCTGATGACATAGCTGCGTTCAAGCTTTCCTGGCTGCTTGGACCAGCCTGAGAATTTTCTTTTCGGTGGCCATTTTCAGCTTCTGTTTTTCTTTTTCGTTCTAAATATCTATCAGCTTCTTCTGAAGATCGACAGCCAGCTTGTCTAGCCTCCTGCATATTTTTCCTGTGAAAGTCAGTGGGCCGAGCAAGGTATATCTCCTGAATACTATTGAATATAAATATGAACGAAAACAGTGAGAAGGCTTTAAAGATCACTTGAACACAAACCTTTAGCTCTTGCATTCTTTTCAGAATTCTATGCTCTGATACCACACAGTTCAGTAATTCTTCATGCTCTTCCTTGGAATGAAAACGCATGAACACGTCATAACGTCTGCATAAATCCTTTTCTTCTCGTGATAGGTCTTTCTCGAATTGACTGGAATGGAGCAAGTTCCTCTCTAAAATAAAATCCTTCCGTCGTTTTCTCTCATCGAGCCTACAAATATGGTAATTTAGCCATGAATTCCAAATTCGAAGTCGGTATAATGAGAGTGGTTATAGGAATTATTGGAAAAAATCAACTATCCAAAGAACAAATATAATATAGAGTATGTTTGTGCCTTCTCATTAGCTATGATTCAATTCTCTGTTTTAGAATCAGAAAGTTCAAGCACTGGCTGGATACCTCTTTGAGTAGATACGCAGAATTCGCATCTTCAACTCACGCTCATCTTCAGTATCGGTCTCTTTAAATTCCATATCAGCCAACAATTGTTCAGCATCATTATCATATTCAGGATCAAATTCTTGTCTTTTCACATTATACCCACTTAACTCCATAAGTGAGTTGCCCTCATCCTTTGACGACTTCCGATTTTTTACAGCAAAACTCTTGCCTGGTGAATGGTCTGCAAAACAGCTTATGATATTACATTTCTATGATATAGTGATGATCGTACTTATTTCACAACTATTGTATGTATAAAAATATTTATTACACCTTCCAATTTCAAAGAGTCGGGTAGATCCATTCCTTGGCCAGAGTTGAATGTTTTTGAAGCTGTTGTTGTTCCTGTAAATTCAAGAATTACGTGGTCTGGGGTATCTATTAGTCTATAACCATTCTCTAGAAGTCAATCAATTGTCTAACCAGCAACAGATGTTGACGGTAAACGACCAGAAGGACCAATCTTGTGTGTATCTTCAATTCTGATAATGAAAAATGTGGGAGCAGACTCAAGTTAGCATAAGATTCTCTAAAGATCAGACAAAAACATGCACCAAGTGAATTATGTTTTTACTTCACTCGGGAGGGAGAAAAGGCTGATTCATCTTTGGGTGTTAGTTCTCCAAGCAAAGAATATCCTGCAGCTACAACAAGCAAACAATGCCATTTTAATTCCCCAATTCGTAGATTATTCTCTTACAAATTTCACCTAATACCAAAAACTGAATTAACATTTATATTAACAGATATAAAAATAGTTATCTTCATACAGAGTAATGGATAACATGTAATCTTGTAGTAAGATTATTATGGAAGACACTAGAAGCCTCTTGCTCCAGGCATTCAAGTACAAAGATATACATAAGCAATAGTCAGAGATCAAACAAATTGAGCAGAAGCTTAAAATTATGGTGAAAGTAAAACTATTTGACACGCTAGACTGCTAAAGTTACTATATCATTGCACATTGAATAGAATGATTATACCACTTTTAACCACGAAAGATTCTTGAAAAACACTCCAATCCCCCCTTTTCAACTAGTGTTGCTCAACAAGCACCAACTTTTTTCAGGTAAAATATCGATTATGGAATTAGAAATTGTTTATGCCCTTTCTGGGCTACAAATAAGAACGAATGCCTTACAGCCTCCTACATCCATATCTCAAACTTTCAGGTCAGGAGGCAGGACAAAGAAAACCTTAATACGTCTCTAAACATGTAAACATTTGGCCCAAAATGTGAGCTACACATTGGCATATATCTGGATATTAGCACACACTGCCCCAGCGTCAAACCCATAAGAACATATCACAGAGGGAATATCAGTAATCAGAATAACCTTTCTTGTCTTCTCCAATAGAACGAGCCATAGCAAGAAGTTCCTTTCTATTTTTTCCAACAACGTGACTCATATCCTGTAGGGAAAAAGATGGCTTCTCATAAGATTACATGGTTAATTAATAATAGAAAAAAAGAGATTCAATAAATAACTGAAAAAAACAGTGAGCTAGTTTTCTTAAAATACTGCAGCTTATAAGTAAGCTTCCTACAGAAAGAGCTTATAACTAAGGCTTTTCTAAGGTACACTAATAAGCTGCAGGAAAAAAACTCGGATTTTCCTCTATGTAATGTCAACTGCTGATATACCGGAAGTGGGAAATATGGGGAATTCAAATACGCATTTCTGTAATGCTCAATGCATGATGCTTTGGCTTTTGTCCCAACATGCTCACCAACTTCAGCCCAATTTCCCATTCCATACATTTCAATACCCTGTTTATAAATCAACAGTGAGTGAAGCTGAAAAACAAACAGAATGCCGTATTGTGACTGAGAAATTATCTTAAGATATTTGCCAATTTTAGGGATTGCTGATTCACAACCCTCTAACAGTAACATTTCTTCATCGGCATTCCAGTCTGGCAAAATCAAAGGGAATGACAGGATGTCCTGTTAAAAGTTCAATAGAAACATCAGCATTGATTGAGAGAACCCATTGTAAGAAATATTCCGAGGAAACAACAGACAACATTTCCACAACACATGCTTATATTAGAATATTGGAACATTGCAGGAAAAGAGATGGAGATTGTGGTTACATGAACATTCCTACACATTGAATGTGATAAGCACTGCAGCTTTTATTCCATAAATATGCATTTGCTAATTTATTGTAAGTTAAACAATCTGATGTTACATCTATAACAGAATGCAGTACCCCAACCAAAAGGTCACAACGAAGTGTCGTTCAAGTTTCAACTAGAGTAATTTATGAACTTGGTTGTACAATGCAAACGGTATATGATTTGACTGTTTTTATAGTGTAAAAATTTGTGTTACTACTCAAATGGGTAAAACAATCAAAAAGATTACATATTGTTTTGTCTCAAGAAAATTAACCTATTTTCCACTAATGTCAAACACAGAGATATAAAATGTGATTATAAGAAAGTTCATGTCGAGTAGATGTTTGTACTAACCATAACCCGGTAGGGGTGGTTGCTCTTGTGAGGATGCACCTCTGCACCTACAGAGAAGCACTCTATGCACAGATCAAAGTCAGAGCACACCGCACATTTAATACGTACTCTCCCCGAAAGGTCTTTATTGCAATAATTGCAATGGTATAAAGCTCTTTTTCCATCACTTGTCACTTGGCCTGTATATGATAAAACATCAAGTTATAACTTTTAAGAACGAGATAAAATAGAGGCCTATTAAGCAAGGTTACAAAACTATGAGAACTATTGCATGAAGTCAATTAGGGCTAGGATCTTTCCATAAAGATTAGCATCAAACATTCAATAAAACATTAATGTACCGTTCAAAAATCATATTTCTTATATTGACATATTCTAAAATACGGTAAATTTGACAAATAAGACCTCCTTAAATAAGAGAACGAAGTTCTTTATTGTCAAATGTGCGGCTCAACCGTCAAATACTTACATTTTGAGACACCAAAACTTAAATGCATTAAAAAGTTATATCCAAGATGTTTCATAAAGGACTTCTCGGTGTTCACTTACCTGCAGTTACAGAATCTAAATTTTCTCCACTGGGGGCATTCTTCTTCCTCCTTGATCTGAATTCAAAGAGGCAAGAGGACATTTGTGAGAAATTGCACACGTTTTCAGGATAATTACTTGGAAACGAATGAATGATTCAGCAAGATATCATAATTAATGATACTACCAAAAGATTGAACTATGAACAAATTGCAGATGACAATTGAACAGATAACTTCAAAATTTCCAGAATGTATCACTCAGAACAATCTTAAAAGGGTCCTCAAATATGCATCTCATTATTGAGAGAAAAAAAGAACATCATTTATACAAATCAACACGAACATAACACAGATATCAGCACAAACACATACTCCTTTAGTATATCTACCTCCACCACTGAAATATTTTTAATGGTCAAAACAAACAAACTTTGAGGCCTTTATTGACACGCATAGTTTTGATTTGAATAGTAATATTACTAGTAAAGTAGGTTGAAAATACTATCTTTTGATATATTATTCAACAAATACTCCGTACTATACAACATATACAAATATACTTAAGCTCAAAATTCGAAAAGTATCAAAATTCAATACTAGACGATCGTTTTAAGATGGAGAAAATACTAAACAGTAGACATAGCTAGCTAATCGAACATCATTCTAAAATTAACAATTAATATAAAAGATTAACACAATGCTTACCGACTTCACATAAGTCTTCTAGTAACATAAAAAAAACAATCTTTACAACATCTCCGCGCAGAGACCTCGAAGAGCAATTAGTGTGACGGTTTCACACTTAAAAAAACAATCTTTACACTAAAAAAACTAAACCAGTCAAATTTCCAATCTCCATTCATTAAAATGTGATTTACCCATGTTCATTAAAACATATGACATCAATAATACAAACTTATTTCAAATTAATATTAACATATTCAGCATAAAATAAATAAATTATATTACAAACACTTACCAACTTCACATAACTCTTCCAGTATTTTTTTAATTTAATTTATGCTCAAAAAAACTAAACCAATCAAATTCTCAACTTCATCATAATTTCCAATACCCATTCATTAAAATACGATCTACCCATGTTCATAAAAACATATTACATCAATAATATAATCTTACTTCAAAAAATTATTAAAAAATTATACATAAAATAATAAAAATATTAATAAAGATTGAACCTTTGGCTATGATCTTCATCAGCATGGAAATTTCCTCTAGAGCGACCCATTTATCTGAAGTTGAAGTAGCACAAAAGGGATTTTAAAAGCTTAATATTTGCTAAATATAATAATGAAAATTAAGGATTTATTTTTTCATTTTTTTGCAAAATTGAGGGAATTATTTTTTATTATTTATTGTTTTTTGAGGTTTATTGATTGAGGTTCAAAATTCAGACATTGTTTTGGGATTTTTGTGTGAAGTGTTGGTGGGATTTTTGGGGTTATATGGTATTTTCTTTAAAGATTTGGGTTCGGTTATGTAAATAATCTTTTGCCTGTGTGATTTTAAAATTTTACTTTTTTTGATGGGTAAAGTGCTGTTGCATCCAAACTATCTGAAAATCTACATTTTTTATATGAGTTCGAAGAAAATCTCACTTTAAGGCGGGTTGTATTGATAAGCTTTATCCTCTACATTGCATT
The DNA here is from genome assembly GCA_019722365.1 of Lithospermum erythrorhizon. NCBI lineage: Eukaryota > Viridiplantae > Streptophyta > Magnoliopsida > Boraginales > Boraginaceae > Lithospermum > Lithospermum erythrorhizon. Next base: position 192,620 of record JADFUC010000852.1, on the reverse strand, counting down.
GATATATATTCATCATCCATTAAATAAATAATACAACAATGAATAAATAAATATTATTAATATGAATATATAGAATATATAATATATGGCTACTAAAAATATATTAAATAATTATTATTATTATAAATTCTTATAAATATTATTCTCATTAATTATAATAATAAATTCATTATTATTATTATTATTAATTCCTTATTCTCAATCATTAAATGTATTATTTTACATTATTGTTATTATTATTTGTATTTTATTACTATTATTATTGTTTTTATTATTATTTTTTATTTTTTATTATTTTGTTTTTATTTCTATTATTATTATTATTATTAGTAGTAGTAGTATTACTATTATTATTTTTATTTTTATTTTATTTTTATTTTTGTTATTATTATTATTATTGTTTTTTTTTTTATTATTATTATTTTTATTATTCTTATTATTAATATTATAATTTTATTATTATTATTACTATTTTTATTATATGATTATTCTTATTATTTTTTATGTTTTATTATTATTATTATTATTATTACTTTTATTATTTTTATTTTTAATCATTATTAATGTATTATTATTATTTTTTGTTTTGTTATTGTTATTATTTTTTGTTATTATTATTATTTTTATTACTTTTTGTTATTATTATTATTGTTTATTGTTCTTATTATTTTATTATTATTATTTTTTATTATTATTATTATTATTCTTTTTTGTTTTATTATTATTATTGTGTTTTATTTTTTGTTATTATTGTTATTGTTTTTTATCATCATTATTTTATTATTATTATTACTAATATTATTATCATTATTAATATTTTTGTTATTATTATTATTATTATTCTTATTATTATACTATTATTATTATTTTTATTTCTATCAATTGTATTATTTATTTTTTATTTTACTTTATTATAATAATAATAATGGAAGGATAAAGTGAATGTGAAGAAAATTATGGGAAGAAGAAGTATGTAACTTTGGACTTTATCACTTAGAAACTGTAAGAGGAGAAAAATAAGTAGAATTTTTAATTTAAAAATTTGTTTAAGATTTTGATGAGTGCTTAATTTATTATGTATTTAAAATGAATTCATTAACAAACAAACTTAATAAGTACTAACTTAATTAATTTTATGTTTAATAGGTTTAACAAAGCACTCTTAGTGATGGGTGGGTTTTAGAACCTTACTTTATGGTTAATGGACAAAGGTCATTCCACTAGATTATTCGATTAATTATCTTTGATTCTAAGAATCGATATTTCGATAATATGATCTTTCTATTTCTTTTCTTGTCTTTTTTTGGTAATTTTTTTTGTTTTAAATTACTTATCTTTCTAACACTAGAAAATTATAATTACGTCAATGTACTTTTTTCTATTTTTCTTATTAAATTTTTCAACAGTAATGATATAGTTTGATTAATTATCGTCTTCACGTTTCGATATACTTTTTATACTACTTTAATTGGCTACAAATTTCACACAGTGTTACTGTGAACTAAACAGAAATCATTTCAAATAAGCACACAAATATCCAACATTTCAAATAGACAACTTTGGATTGCATTTTGTACTTGACTTTTTAAAACTTGGCACCTATACTTTTCGAAGCCAATAAAATTATGGGATGAGGTGTAAGGTCGAAGATGATGTGTTTATTTTATTTTTATTTAATTAATTAAAATTAAATGGGCTGGTTAAGAATTATATGTGGTTGTGTTAGTTAGAGGGGTAGATGAGTTATTTAGATGTTATTTGCCTAAATTGCCCATTTAAAAATTGATTTTGGCTTCGAAAAGTATAGGTGTCACGATTTTAAAAAGTTCAGGGGCCAAAAATGTAGTACGTAATACTGTTGAAAGGTTAGATAGTTAGTCTGTTGAAATGATTTTGTTAGTTCAGATGTTATATGAAATTTAGCCTTTTTTATTTTTTTAATTTATGTACAAATGACTAGAAAGATAATTAAAAGAGAACGGAGTAAGTATTGATTGCTTTTGTAAACTTTTATTTTTATGAAAAATACATTAATAATATCCTATAGTTTTGCTAGTGGGTTTAACTTCAATGGTAAGTAAATTGAGGTAAATCTCCTCATTCATCTCGTTTGAAGTTCTAAAAATAGTTTCATATAGGAAAATCTATTCAACTACATTCACTTTTAAATATTACCCATCAAAACTAGGATAATAGTGGTAAATGTCATTTTAAATATGAACACCTCTAGATTCATTCGAAAAAATAAAATATCGAACAACATTTTAAAAGTATGCGTCTTAAATTCACTGAGATTCCTTCCTCTAAATTATTTTTTATGTTTTAACCTACCTTGAATCACCCCATCCAACACATAACATAATCTTCATTATGAGATTAATAAACCATGGTTCTTGCAAGTCCATTATGAGGTAGGATAAAAGACAATTGTTCAGTAAGGGCTTAAATTGCATATTAGTTGTATTTCCAAATATAAAAGTTTGCCATGTACAATTTTTTAGCTAACACATCACACGAATCGAAATGTTTTAACTTGTTGGTTATATACTTTCTGTTTCTAACAATTCTAGCAAATGTGATCATATAAATAATTTGCATTTTTATTTGTGCTCGTTGTTCGTCTTACTTCAGCAATTGATGTACTTAAATCATCTATGTGCAACATTATTGATGTATTGTAAATCAATCACTTGCAATCTCTTGATTCATGCAATACAACCGAGAATATCCCACACAAAATGTAACAAACGATCCAAAGTCAATAGCTAGAGAACAAAACTAGACTAACAAGTTAGGTGCATGATAAGTAAAAGAAATGCTAAAGTACAAATAGAGAAAATCCGATTAAAAAGAATGAACAAGGTGGTTATGTTATGTTATTATATACACTCATTGAATTTCATCATCTCCAAGACAAATAGAGTACATACTAAACAAGAGTACACCAATTATTAATAAACGTTCACAGCTGCATAAGGAAAATTAATAAGTCTCAAGGAGAATGAAACAGGATTTAGATTGTTCAGAAGTGTTCTTGACACACATCTCGCCAAAAAAGTTGGAGTAAACAGTCTTAATTTCAACCACTAACCTGAAAGATTAATTTAAGAGAATGGGTTACAACTTCGCCATCACGGCAGAACTACAAACATACTACCTCCGTCTCAAAAAGACAGTCTAGTTTGATTTTCGATTATCAAAATTAACGAGTTTTTTGCGGCCTTAGTTGGTACACTTAACTTTTATCTTAATTAAAGTTATCATGTTAATAGTTAAAGTATTTTAGCAATACTCACCTCAAGCAATTCCAAAATCGTCCACCTAATAGCAGTTTCCATCAACCGGCATGTTCATGCTCGTTGCCTAAATTATACGAATGCACTTCAATCAATCACTCATTAACATATTGTACCACAAAACTATCAGGCTAGTAGTGCCACTATTATTATGGTAGGGGTACTATCAAGAACATATATATTTTATTATATAAAGAAACATGTGATTAACTCCTGGAAAAATGTTAGTCAACTAAAAACCGAAATTGAAGTTTCTACTTTATCATGGAGCTCACATCGAAAGTGGTGTTCTTTTGAACAAAAAACAATCATCTTTTCAATTACCAAAGAATTATCATTTTACTTACCAGTCACAAAAATTTATCCACATGGAGAAAAGTGGGGATTTTTTTATACAATGCCATTTCTGAGGACAGTAACTACTTATTCACAAAGAAGTTGGCGAAAGAAATGACAACATTCTCCAACTTGGTCATTATCCTCACGAAAATTCAAGACCAGGAGGGATTCAGTCACCTTTAGATTCAAGAGAAGCAATCTCCTTCACGACTTGAGCTTTATCAGCTTCAAACTGTTCATCCTCTGAACCAGAAGTAATCTGAAGTTAGAACAATGGCATGCATAAAGAACAAATAAAATCATTCTCTAGTTGAAGTGTGTAATCTACCTTTATCAGTCTTGAAATCTGCGAACAGGCGCAGAAGTTTGCTTCTATTTGCAATGAGAATGCCAACAATATCAGGCGGTTTATTCTGGTTGGCAACAAATAACTGCAAATTTTGAAATGCTATCAAGAAATATAGTATTTCAATGTTTTAGGAGTCAAAGATTTTGTACTCTCTGGCTCTTGAATATTATTGAGTAAACCAACATGGCTGATGGCTCATTACATATCTATATATTGTTATCATGGGGGTAAGACTGCGTACAATCCAACACCCCTTACCCGCTTAGGAAGGAACCTCTTTAGAGGCATTGGGTGATGTTATTGTTGTACCAAGAAATATAGAGCAGCATTAGACACTAAATGTTCTCTACTGTAATAGTCACAGTACCTTGAAAACATGGAAAGCTTCAATATGAATGCTCTTGCTTTTCTCCTGTAAAGAGAGAGATAATTAGAGACTGGACGTGAGAATAGTTATCTTGCCAAGTAAATGGTTTTCGATAGCTGCCAGCGTAGCATAACAGTCGGGATGAAATTGCTTTTTGCATCCAACAGAACAGTTTATATAAAGCTCCACACCAACATTTACAAAAGTTAGCACGAGTTAGCACCATATTGGTGCTAGCACATGAGCAAAACCCTTCCAGGTTTTCTTTTAATTTTCCAATTTGGGGGTTTGGGGGGGGTTGAAAATGCTTGTTTTAGAACTTAGTCAGGCTTCCTGGCTAGTCTCAAAGAGTACAAGCAAAATCTTTCACCTAAAAAAATCATAGCAAATCCCTGTTTGAAAGAGAAATCATCACCCACCAACAGAAAGACTGATGAAGATAAAGAAGAGAGAACAGGGCAACATGTAGATGGTCATAAATCATAATCAGTGAAATAGGATACAGAAAAATCGTACTCTGAGCAGGTTCATGAGAATTCTCAAATTGTCCCTTGAGCTAACATATCGCGTCATCACGACAGAGTTTGAACGATCTAACAGTATATCCCCCAAAAGCTGCAATTTAAGAAAGATATAAGAACCTTCAACTTGCTCGGTTCTGAATTAAGCTGCAAACAGTTTTTTTAAGTGTTTGCCTAAGGAGCCATACAAGAATCCAATGCACTGCACCGTACCACCACCAGAAAAAGAGGTAAGATATGCTGATTGAAGTAATTTGGTATTTCGGGAACGATAGCCTAATCCTATTACAACTCTGTCTAGATAAAACTAGTTAATGATAACAGATTAAATCCAATTACAAATCTACGTATGACATAACAATTCAATAGCTATAACTAAATTTTAATTGAACTTGGATGCATAACTTAAAAGAAAAAATTGTGCAGATGGATCTTGGAAATTGGAGTGAAGAAGAAAATTGTTGGGTTATAGAGGGGGGTTATGATCTTTGGAATGCAGTAAAGCTGGTGCATGCTACCTATGATATTCAGTATTTTGCCGACTCATAAAAGTTGCTGCACTTTATGCCATATGTTTCCATTTATTTAAAACAATATGATGTAATGCTTAATTTCAATAATCAATGATGAGAAAGCGCATCCATCATTGCATCTATAATAGAGCTAAGAATCTAATTTAGAGCAATTAATCCAGGAGAAGTGATGAAGGGGATCACATGCGAATTACAACTAGAAATCAAAATGCTGCGCTACCTTTATAGCCTGCCTTCGAGTAATGTAATTAGTTGATTCGAGCAGCTTCAAGTTATACTCTGCAAAAAACTGAGAACGAATATAATTGGATAAGTAACAGTGTCAATCAAAAGTTTGAGAAACCATTGATGAGTGGACACTGAAAAAACAGACGCCAACAATCCTTCTCTAAGGACCAAATGGCAGGTTATATATTGTAAAATCATTCGAACTCCCATTATAGAGATAAAGAATCAGGAATATATCTGAGTGTATGTATGATTCAGAAACTAGAAACAGCTCCTGAATGAATTTTTCAAACCGGTTCCATGAAAACCATTACATAACAGTAAGTAGTGAAGAGCTTACCCAATCATAGTTATTGGAAAGGAATTCAGCTACCGTTGATTTATGCCTTGTTAGAAGTTCCTGGAACATAATTGGCTATGTCAAACGTAGAATAGCAAATACCTACATTAAGAAACCAGTTCATGAGAACATCTTGCAGCAATTGTTTACAGTGTCCAGATGGAGATTTCATGTTTTCTCTTACTACATAATGGTTTGGAGTTGCATGGATCCAAAAAGAAGTAAACAACAACAACAAAGACGACACAATAGAGAACTGATATATATCAGGATACTTGCAAAAGTTTTACCAAAACAGACTACACGTGTGCTCAAAGCACTCTTACCTTGAAAGTCGCAGCAGCATCCGCAGCGATATCAAAATTTGGTAGTTGTATGTAATCGAAAAACTTCTTCATATGCTCACACTCTAATACATACCTGAATCAGAAGAAGTGAAACAAAAAAAGAGGTTGAAGAAAACAAAATTGCCATAAACCGCAGGAAGAACATATCTATGAATTTATTTCTTTAGGTTCTTGCCTCTATGAATGAGCTATGAAACTTTCCTAATATGCAGAGAGTAATTGAAAAGACAGAATGGCCAGAATCCTTTCCGATTTTGATGATTACTGGTAAACATTGCACAGAAACTGCATAAATTGCTCACTACGAACTTTAAATGATAATTCAATGTCCCATCTACAATACCATCTTTTGATATTAGTATGAATTATGCAAATATGCTGATATGGTGGGAACTAATAACAAATCAATGGAGATCCTTACTGTCATTGGGACCAGATATAAAAGGAAGGATATTAAAGAACTCCGTGGTTGTTACCCACAAATTGATGGAAACGACACAAACCAAGTGAAAAGACTGTTCCATTGGATTACACTCATTTACAAATTTTATGTCAACAAAAAAGAAATAAGATAATTCTTGACTGATGCATTTACCAATAATCTTTTTTAAAAATCTATCTATATCTATATCTATATCTATATCTATATCTATATCTATATCTATCTATTTATCTATATCTATATCTATCTATCTATATCTATATCTATCTATCTTTATTTATATATAAAAGCACGAGTTATCTTAAAAATTTATTCCCGATTTTTAAATGATTGAATGGGTAAAAATACCCTTAATGAATGGTATAATTGTATTTTGATAAATTTTAATTAAACTAAAAGACAACAAATACAAATCCTATAATATAGGATTCTACATGCAAATAAATTATTTTATTATAGGGACTCTCTTAATATAGTATGAAATTATAGGACTCTACTTAATAAAATTATTAAGTTTGATATAAAATTAACACATTATTTTTAGGAGAATAATCAAAAGTATTATGTTAATAATAATAATTCTTTGTTTAAAATATTATTAAATTTATTTGTATTTTTCCTTGAGAATTTGTACAATTTTATTTGAAATTTGTTTAGCTTGTGTAAATTTGATCTTTGTTGAAATTTGTAAAATTTGCATATTTTTCTTTAAAAATTATACTTGTATAAAAATAATTGAGTTTATAATTAAAAATTCAATCATCAAAGTTGAACAATTTTCAAATTTTTTGTTTGAAACGTGTAGAATTTGATCTTATTAAAATTTATAGCTAAATAATTCATATATGGTAATTAAAAATAATATTGGGAATGAAGGAGTATAAGTTAAAGTCATTGTCACAATGTTTATAATATGAAGAAGCAGAGAAAGCTACTGTATTATCAAGGTTTAATATGAGCGAAACCACGCATTGTTTACATTAATCTGAGTATTATATAATATACGATGAAAAATATTTTAATATGTTTAACGTAATTTACTAAAAATATTATAATTTATTATTCAAATCAATGTTATATATATATATAAATTAGAATGACAAAGTTTGTTAATTTGATGGAATTAAAAAATTAATCTAGACAATCTTCCTTTGATGGATAAAAGTATTCAAATTATGTATGAATGACATAATAATTATGACAAGTTGACGTTTTAATTTTGAAATTAAATAATTCATAAATGTTTGTTATATTATTATGTGAAATATATATCAGCATATAATATTTTCAACTTACGTTATTGTTAATATAGTAATTTTGATTCAAACCAAAGTTGTATATCAATTATTAAGATCATAAAATTTGTTAATTTTAACTATTGAAAAATCTCTTAGTCATGAAGGTAATAAGTATGTAAAGTTATCAATTTGGTTGGTGGAATTTTAAATAATTGTATTGTGAAAAATTGAATGATCTCTTAGAAAGCTTGACGTCATGTTAATATTTATAAATTTTAAATTTTGGTGGTTGAGTTTTAAATAATTTTAACTATTGGAAAAGAAACTCCATGAACATTTTAGAGATGAATGCAACATGAAGTCTTCATAATTTTTTAGTTTTGTCGATTGAGTTTTAAATAATTTTGACTATTGAACAAGAAAATCGAACGATCTTTTAGAGATGGATGTGAAATTTAGTATTTATAAATTTTAAATTTTGGTGGTTGACTTTTAAATAATTTTAACTATTCAAAAAAAAAATTAATTAATCTTTTAGAGATGAAGGTAGTATGATGTTTTCATAATTTTAGCAAACTCTTTTTTTTTAATTTTGTATTTGGTAATGGCGTAGATACTCGGTCGTTATATATATAGTAAATATGTATTATAAATTTTACATTATTGAATTTTTACTAGATATTACATTAATTTACATTGTTTTTTACCCATATATTGAATATTACGAAGAGAAATACTCGCGAAAGTAAATTTGAAAAAAAATAAGGGAAACTTCTCAAATCAAAACTATCAAGAGCATTAACGATAAAATCGAAATACTCGGACATAATAGATAAAAATTAAATAATTAGCGTTTGGAGCGTAATTGATAAAAGTGATGCTTTGACAAATGTAAGATCATTATGAAACTTAAACTCCACATTTATCTTTGAGCGAGTTCATAATTAATTCTCGAAATAGGACAACGATATATGATTTCATATTATTTACTTTTAACTATGCACGATAGTTATTAATTTAGGCAATAAAATTGTTAGATAAGATACTAAAAGATTAACATTGGTTAATATTCTTTTAGTTGAGACAAACTATTAATTTAAAATCATTATGAGTGAATAACTATAGATAAAAAAAATCGAATTGTACACTAAGAAAAAAGATGTATCGATCAACAAGAATAAAAATAGTAAATAACAAGAACAAAAAATAGAGTAAATTGATCTTGATAAGGATGATGATGGATTGAAGATATCAACTTTGATTAAAAAATAAAAAGACAAAAGATGGAGAAATTTTGGCCGATTCAAAAATGAAAATTGAATTTTAGATAGCCAAAGTTTACAATATCACGAGAGAATATTTTCGGTTTTTACGATTTCGCTAGTTTTAGGGTAGGTGAATATCCTGCACCTCGCTTTGTGAGCATCACTTTGGTGTCATGTTTTATAATATTATGCATCATACATTGGAGTAGATAGGCGATCTTTTACGAGAAAATTGATACGCTTTAAAATATATAAAATATATTTATTGATAATTTTGTTTTCTACTACGCTTTATGCTACCTTTTATAATTATATATAATAATCACATAAATGAAATCACATGTAAGCTACGTAATTTTATGTTCGCAGCACATAATTATAACAATAAAATCCGTTAACAAAGCTACTGCGTCTGATGCCGTCCACTTATTACTAGTAAAATTAAAAAGAAGAGTTAGCTGATGAAAGTTTTTGTCAGGATGTATCTGGTAGGGCTATAAAATCCAACCAAAGGAGGGCTTAAGTTTTAAATTTAAAGACCACCTTAGTTGAGTTATCTTTATCTAACTTGACCAGCCGCTCGAGATTCTTCATTTAAAAAGAGAAATCCTAGGAGATCCATTATGGAAATCTACCATATCCAAAGGTAACGAAAATGACAAGCGACAAAGCGAGACCTTGAGCAGGGGGACAAGATGGGAGGGGCACTTATATGTATAATGTATTAGAATAATGAGCAAGCAATTTTTATAATGTTGAGCATCTACAGACCTATCTGCAAGTTTTTACCAGAACATACTAAAAAAGATCCCAATAATGGAAGAGAAAAATGGAAACAAAATAGACATGCATCATATCCAAGCTACTCAATACATCACCATGGAGTTAAGATTACAACACCTCAAAGTAAAATCATATTAATTATCATATGTCAAGTAAAACTAAATCAATAGAGCTATCCTATGTTCAACTTGAAGTTCTACCTATTGAAGCCACAAGCAGATCACATGACCCTTAATTAAGACTGAAAGAGACAGAGACTACAACTTCACAACCTAATTTGGCTTACCTTGCCACACTCTGATGACGAATGCACTCTCTTAACATTGTACCATAATGCAATGACATTTCCATGTCCTCATACCTGAATGAGCAAGTAACATAATGTCCCAGTTAATCATAATAGTACATGAAATTTAAATAAATAAAGTAAGAGTAAAAACAGGAAGAACAAGAGACAACCTTGCTCTAGCGTGAAAAAAGTGAATCAAGCAACTTTAGAAGTAAATCACCATGGAAATTTATTTTTTAACACTCTAGGAGAGAACTGACTATAAACATAAAACAGAAACATGAAGGAAAGGAAATTCGCTTCTCCTTTAAGCACATTGATATCAAAGGTAGGTAAAAGACTGAACTTGATGATCATATCCTACGTATCTTGACAACATTAAAGCAAAAGTTATAGTGAGCTTCGAAGAATTTCAAGCCTAATATTTTTGAAAACTTAAAGCAAACAGATTGGCCAAACACAGCGAGGAGCGAGAAGAATAAAGGAATAGAGGCAGATCAAGTTTAGTTATGGAAATTCTGGTGCGTGGATTTCAGTACTGAGCAATAAACAACAGCAGAACCGTTTTCTTAAACCAACTTATAGCATCTATGGATCAAACGAGAAAAAGAAATAAACAATCAGCTCACCCAACAATCAAGGTGTCCATTAGATCTATGTTTTTTTCCAAGTAGTCACAAGCAATCAACTTAGATTGAACCTGTTGCCTTTGAAGATTAGCAACAACTTGAGTAGCATCCTTACGGGTCTGAAGAAGTCACATCAGACTGCTTTATTGATAATAAGAAAACCAATAGACAAGTAACACTGAAGGGAACAAAAGAAAGGCACCAAATAAAAGGATTCTGGAGCCCAAAGTATCCTTCTAAAATGAATACGTATTATTACCTCTAAGTTCAACTTGGGAAGACAAACAATTAACAGGCGTAGTGTATTCTCTCTAAAGAACTCCTGGGTCAATTGTGAGCATGCCTCGTGGACTGGCTCGGCCTCACTACTCCCGTAAAGAATCCACTTCATCTCCCGAATGAGTTTGCCTAACTCCACCATCTATATTTCATCAATTAACACAGCACAAAGGAGAAATGTCATCTACAGTTCAACAACAAGCATAACACAAAGGAGGAAGGTCGACAATAGTATAACCATACAGACTAGGAAAACGAAGAATGAATTCGTTCATCTGTCATAAAACAGGAGAACCAGCACTTCAAGATATTACTCCCTCCATTCCAAAAAGATTGTCCAGTTTTGATTTTCATGACTTTTAAATTTTGGACTCAAGAATTTTTATATATGTTTGATAATATTTTGAACTCAATATCAATCCAAGTAAAACCCACTTAAAATCTTAATAAAAAAACAGAATTTGATCAGCAGAAAATCTATATCCAATTTGGCTTAGTATAAATAGGAGTAGATCAACCAACTATAAAAGGGAAGCATCAAACACTTACACTACCAAATCATCGTGCCCAATTGCCCATAAACAATAGATAAAGTGGAAAGGACAAAAGCAAATAATGTAAGGGACTTTCTCTTCACTTTTAGGTTGAACCCCACTTAAATCTCATTTCCAAATTAAATAAGCAAAAATCACCCCAGATCAACCAAGTTGACAAGATGAAGTAATCATCACATACACTTAATATCAAATCATCAAGCAAAAAAACCCCTATAAAACAGCAACTTAAATAAGGGAGACATATTCTTTAGAATCCTAAGTAACCCTTCTCATGAAAAATAGGATATTAATAAGGTAGTGCAATGACAATAAAATTAATGGAAACAACGAAAAGGGTACCTTCTCTTCCCGTTTAGGATCCTTTGAATCGAACCCTTGCCCCTCAACATACACCAGAAGATCTCGAGTTTGTCTCACTATATCAACCGGGGTTTTGGGCTTTGACTTAAACAACGCTTTCATTTTCGGATCATTATTATTACTACTCTCCGCTACTGGTGACGTCTTGCTGACGTGGCCACCTGGTGGAAGCGACGGGAGCTTCTGAACCGCTGCCGGCGACCTCCCCGGCGCCGGCGCCGGTTTGGTCCCGCCTGATAAACACCCTCCTATTTTTATTTATTTAATTAAACAATATTATAAAAATTGAGAACAAAATAAATTGACTATTTTTATATATTTAATTTAATTAAACAATATTATAAAAATTGAGAAAAAAATAAATTGAGGAGTTTTGTGATTTGGTTACGTTGATTGATTTTATGTTATTTGGGATTTGTGAATACATATGAATCAGTCTAACTATTTAGACTTTGTATTTTTGTAGTATTCATTTTAGTTTGGAAAATTTGAGTATGATAATTTTTTAATTATATTATGAAACATTATGATAAAATGAATTTGTGATATTTGAACAATGAATTTAGTTATGTCAATTTGTGTATTTAGTATGATATGAAATAAAATATACCATTCATAATTTTATTATAAGAAATGTTGTTTTAAATTTATTTTAATTGTCATTTTTTGTTGTTGGAGTAAATAAATAATGCTTTAAAATTATATAAATAAATATTGCTTCTAGGTTTTTTTAAATAAAGCATCCATTCTCTTGTTTTTATGCATTTCCTTTTTCATTTTATTTAAAATCATTCTGTCTTTTTATTAACGATATAAATTATAAGTGATATGAGACCTAATCAAATTATAATATAAGTTACTGGACATAATGCCACAATAAACCGCTCATCTTTTCTCCGAAATATATTACATCATCACCACATTCACTTAGATATTGCAATGAATTCACGTAATTGTTATAACTGTTAAAGCCATCTTGGTTGTTGAAAATTACATAGAATAACTGGGAAAATTCATTAAACGAAATAGAAAATTAAAAAACAATAAATAATCCATCATAACGATTCCAACTAAAAACTTGTTGTAAGAGGTATGATTATATACCCCTAGAGAAGGATTAAAGAAGCCTTGATAGATCACCCTCATTTGAATCGATCAACTATATACATCTCATCTCATAAGCCCTTAATTATCAATTAATATCGAAATTACATTCAACCAAACACTGTATACATTATTCAACACAATTAATATTCCATCCATCCAACAAAGTTGTACAATTCTAAATAAATAAGTACTAAGTTCTTTTATTCCTAATTTATTTTTCAAATTACTAAATGTTCATAATATATGAATGAAGATAATATGAAGAATGTATAGAATGGTTTGCGGAGTTTGGTAAATTAGGTCGGTGCAAATTAATATTCCGTATTTAAATTTATATACGAGTAATTTATATGATTATTAAAGTTATATAAATTACACAAATAATCCGAATAGTAAACAATCCGTTGAAGACTATAATCATATTTCCAACCTTGGTGCAAATTTAAGGACTCGTTTGTATCAATCCGGTAATGAATTCAATGGATTATAAAATTTTCAAATTTACCGATTAAATTTCGATTTTTATCAAATTTATTACTTCATACTTCTTATGTTGTTATGTAATTATCTCGAGTTCGGATCTATGTTACACTTTATATCACACGGTGTGACACTCCGTTAAGATCATACAAGTGTGGCACTCCGTTAAGTTCACGAAATGTAAGACATAGTATATCACATCACCTATTTCTCTTTCTAGTTATCTCGGAAATAGATCTTTTATTTTACTTTTTATGATACTCGCTTCTTATACATTTCATCAAATCATTATATGTATTGTTTGAATTTAAAAATTAAAAATAAAACACGTATCATAATTTTAAATAATCCTAAAATCCGAATTATCTTGGACAATTTACAGAGGTTATGTCCCTAATGGTCAACATCAAGTACACAACTCATAGATTCACTCATCAAGATTCTTCTCGTTTCTATCAAATCTTCTGGATATTTTCTACATTGGTAATTTCTCGATTCCATTTATTCAATTATATATGTCTAGCTATGATTTGTCCACTTTCTTTAACTCCATTTTTTGGTTTTTGTATTTAGTTTCATAATTTTGGTGTTTAAGCTCTTGAATTGGACTTTTAACCTTAAGGGCATACTTGAATGTGAAAATCAAGGCTAAAGATTGAATCTTTTTTGAAAACCAAGTGTTAAAATAATTCAGAGAAATTAAGAGCTCCCAAGAATTTTGAATTTAATTGCTAATTTATCAGTCAATTGTTTGTCATCTTTTGATTTATATGATGGTATGCTGTCGTTGACTGTTTGACTGTTATTTTTGGTGTTTAAGTTGTTGAACTAGATTGTTAAGCTTGAGGGCTTACTCAAATGTGAAGATCAGGAACAAAGATTGAATTTGTTTTTGAAATCCCAGTTTTAAAATAATTAACACAAACTAAGAACTCCAAGAATTTTGAAATTAATTGTGAATATGTGAGCCGATTGATCTTTTGATTCATTTTATATGATGCTATGTTTGTTTATGCTATTTAGATATATTCAACTAAATTTATCATAACTGAAAGATCATTAATCCAAACACAAAGTTGATTTCACAAGCAAAAAAAAAAAAAAAAAACGAATCTTTTGGTTAAGGCATGATCTTGCAATATATCACCGTACCTGCAATCAGTTTGTGTCTGTAACATTGAAAAGAGTAAATAGACGTGTAAGTATTTACGAATATATGTGTGGTTGTAGCTCATAAGTCGAGGAGTCGTTTACTTGTTGGCTTATTATGTTGTTGTTGCAGTATATAAGATCCTGATCTCCAGTTTCGGCAATGGATATGCAAGAAGCTCATCCTTACATACCTAAAGATCTGCAATTGTCTGGTTATGTGCCAATAGGACTTTCGCAGTCAACAATTGTTGGTGTTTATCTGCTTTGTTCTGTGCTAGTCGTATCCTTCATTTGGATGCTATCAGGTAATGTTTCAACTCTCAACTGTTGTATTTTCCTCATCCGTGCTGTCTTTCTTACTTTCTCTAGTAGGAAAACATGCAATAATATTAGATACGGAGTACTAAATATTAATTTCCTGAATAGAATAATACATTGTAGTTGTTACCTTGAGTCTCCTTACGATGATGTGTTTATGGAAGAAAAATGAACAATTATTTCATGAACTAAAAGAAAAAGGTTTCTTTTTGGTCAACATATCTTGGTGGTAAAGGGTGTTGATGGCGTTAATTTATGTTATTGAAACCAGGGAGGTGTCGCAATATATCAAAGGTTGATAGGCTGCTTATGTGCTGGTGGGTCTTCACTGGCCTGACACACATGGTTCTTGAGGGATACTTTGTGTTCTCCCCAAATTTCTACAGGGAGAAGGTTCCTCATTATCTTGCAGAAGTCTGTAAGTACTCCTCTTTGACCGACTTCTTATCTTGGTTGAAGATGTTCTGTAGCACTTCGGATGACTTTATATTTCACCTACTAATGCTACTTGTGAACAAAAATTACTAGGGAAAGAATATAGTAAAGGCGACTCAAGATACGTGGCACGGGATTCTGCAGTTATTGCAGTTGAAGGAATAACAGTTGTTCTCGAAGGTCCAGCTTGCATTCTGGCAGCGTATGTATACAATTTATTGAAATTTTGGTCATCTCGTGTATCGTATTTTTCCCTCTAGACTGGGTTCAAAAGCATATTTAAGTGAATTTGCTTGACATGAAAGGGGATTTTGGCTTTCACTTAAAGGTGTTCTGATTGAAAGCCAAACACCCAACTTACATAGGAAGGTTGGGGTTTTGAGGAAATTTTTGTGACCAATTTTATCTGGACTCAATTCATTAAATCAATCTTATAAATTTTGGTCAACTTAATTCATAATGAAAAAGATATTTGATCTCCCAAACAAGTACTAATAGTCTACCAGGTCCTCTTGAAAGCTAATTTGATTATAATTTAATTTATCACTTAAGAGATCAACAGTGTTTAACACTTTAACCTTACAGATGAAGCCTTTTCCATCTAGATGGCCGTTTGTTCTCCGTTGAAAATTTTGTAGGATCTTCGTATCATTTCATACCGTGATAATCTTTTTCTCTGTATGTTTTCATTGGCAGGTATGCCATAGGTGGTAAAAAGTCATACAGTTATGTACTTCAATTAGCAATCTCTTTAGGGCAGCTCTATGGAACCATTGTGTACTTTGTTACGGCTTTCTTGGACGGTGATAATTTCGCAGTAAGCCCATTCTACTACTATTCCTATTATGTATTTGCGAATGGCTTTTGGATATTAGTCCCCACGATGATATTAATCCGTTGCTGGAAGAGAATATGTACTGCTGTCCGCATCCATGAGCAGAAGAAGACTAAAGCGCGCAAGGATTGATTTTCACCAGCTTTGACTCTATGACTTCTTGTGAGCCTTTGATCGCTCATTTTATTTCATTTTTTCCCTGGATCCATATCCAGTGAGGAACATATATGTAGCAAAATGCAGATATAAATTTTCTGAGTTCTTGAAACATTTATGCTGTCTTATGTGTTTAAGTGAACAAAACTCATGATTTGGTATCTGGTTGATCCAGATGATGATGTAGTTTGTTGGAAATCGAAGAACGTTGGACCATTATCTTGCAAATTTAAATTTTATGTTTCTTTGACAATTAACACATGAGACGAGCCCGTTCTGCCCGGTTATGGTGCTATGAGCATGGTTCAAAGTTTCGGAATGATAAAAATAATAAATGTTTTGAAAATATTATAGAAATATTTAAGAATCGATATCAAATTTTAAAAACTCAAAATAAGTTATATACGTTAAAATATATTTGTATAAATAAAGATATTATAATAAATATAAATGTTTAAATTCATTAACTAGATTAAGATTAATGGGCGGGATGATCATACAACTTTTAATCCAATGACCGTTTGGTCACTAAATTTTTAAAATGTCCTATTTCATCACTGAATTTTCAACATGAAATAATTTTGGTTTTTCCTTCATAAATGACCGTTAAGTTGATAATCCAAGGACTTTCAAAATGTCCTATTCCAACATTCTTATATATAAAGTAATGGCCTAGATGATGTACTCCTTAAATTAATTAAGATTTTCTTAAACTAATCTCATAACATAGCTGTTAAGGAATAATTTGGTGATCATTAATAATGGTGAGGTGGGGACATTCAACATGTCCCCGGAGGTAAGTGTTTAATGATTTCATTTGGTTGTTGTGTAGTTTGTGGATATCCGTGTATGATAATGTGGAGTGTTACACATCCGAAACAAGTTACACAAAATTAATACAGGTTGTAGAAGCGGATGAGAGGAAAGTCGTGGATATGATGGCAGCCCAGCTCTAATATCGTAATGGAAAACCGCTAAATTTTAAATACAGATCTTTAGCATGTAAATTATTGCACATCCATCTAAAAACTACAACATTTCATCTACAGTCTATTCACATATATAGACTCACCTCATTAGAAAGGATTAGATTTTGAGAAGAAAGAATTAAAGAACTTTTAATATATATTGTATTAAAAAGGCTCGGTCCAGGCATATTATTTTTCGCTGAAACACTTAGAAGTAGACGCCTCCTTCCCTTTATAAAAGAAACGTCGTATTGAAACGATGCATTCAGCGCCCGAGTACAATATATCCATAGGCTATCGGTTGTCGCGGTTTAGGAAGTAATATCATCGTATCAAGATATCCTGACTCCTTATTCTTAAAGTTATTCGCATGTCGATTAATGGGTGTTTATTTCGCTTTTAGGTGCGGATCATCGGTCTCTGTTTGTTCTAACTTAGGCATCGGAGACCCTTCAGGAATACCGGTTTGGGTTTTGCGGGGTTGTAGGCGGGAGTCACGATCGGAGAAAGGTGAAGACCGTGCTTCGATCTCTGAGTGCTCGTTGGTAGCCAGATAAGCTGATCGGGAGGCTTTTGGTTCTTGAGGTAAATCACGCCACCCCGTTTTTGCCCTCAACAATAACTTTTGATATATTATAAAAAAATAGAAGAAATACAATCATGAATATATTTTAATTAAAAAATCAATAAATTAATTTGTGTTTATTATAATAAAGACTAAGGTAATAATGATCAGAGCTTTACATCAAAAAATAAAAAGGCAATTAATTAAATTGGAGATAATGTATTTCGACAAGTTATGGTTCGACGTTGGATTTTGATATGAAGAAAGTCATAGTGGCACAGTGATGGAGTAACTTGAAATTGATCGATGAGGATTAGAAATCAGGCATCAAGATTTATCCGAAAGTAAATCGATCTTATTTCGATGCGAGACAAAGATTCAATATGTAATCGCATACGTTTGAGCCCAAACCGAATATTCAAATTGTCATTTAATTTTTTTTTTATATATTGATTATATAGTATCTGAATCTAACGGAATTATCGAGTTCATTCGTATATTGAATCGAATCATGCACCCTGCTATTAACCGATGATCAATGGTTTTATTCCTATTTCGAGCCAATTTATGATCGACTATTAAACTCAATTGCAACCCGAATCAGACTTCACTCGTTTTTTAATCAAGCCGGGTTCAATAAAACCCGAATCTAATCGGCTCGATAATTTCCCATTGCCGGACTATTATTGGCTCCAAAATTGCGCGGGAACCCAATTTAACAGTCTTTCCCAATATATATAATCCCTCTGTACCTTCTGCATTATAACTAGTACAAAATCCCAAGCTCTTATTTAACCCCTCAAATTATAATTTTCTCCCAAATCATATATTCATCAAATTAACCCCCAAATCAAAACCCTAGTTTAATAGATTCAAAACCCTTATTTTATTGATTCAGAACCCTAATTTTTATTAATTTAAAACCCAAATTTTATTGATTTAGAACCCTAATTTTATTGATTTAGAACCCTAATTTTATTGATTCAAAACCCTATTTTTATTGATTTAAAACCCTAATTTTGATTTCAATGGAGGACGAAGCAGCTGAGACACCGAGATCAGCTGCTGTGATGCCGGAGGAGACACGTGTCAAACGGAGATTGGTGCAGGCAATGCTGTTCCCACAGACTGGAAAAATCTCTTCTACTAGTGGAATTGGTGATGTGAAAGATGAATGTAGTAAGGTTGATAAGTCGAAAAACGACGTCGTGAAGGGGGAAGATTTGGGGGAATTGTGTGGGAGTCAAGAGGGGAAGAAGAAGAGAGGGAGGAAACCGAAGCCGAGAGTTACACAGATGAAGGTGAAATTTCAATTTTTAAGTTATTTAATTGTAGGAAGTATAAGTTGTTTAATTTATAAGCTTCAATTTTTAGTAGAATTCTATCTGTTACAAATATTTATTCGAGTATTGGTTGTTTAAATTAAAGTATAGCTGCATTTTTTAGTATAATTCTGTATGTTTTACTATTATTTATTCGAGTATTGGTTGTTTAAATTAAATTATAGCTGCAGTTTTTAGTGGAATTCTATATGTTTTACAATTATTTCTCCAAGTATTGGTTGTTTAAATTTAAAAATCTGCACTTTTTTTTTTGAAGAATTGTAACGTGAAATTGTGCTCAAGAAAAGATTACATGTGATTCTTAGAGCCGTTTTGAGTTGAATAGAAGCATTGATCTGTAGTCACTAGCTAACTTAGTCGAACCACATGCATTTATTTCCAAGTACAAGAAAGCTTGCAGCTTGCCTGCATCCTCAAAGTCATATCGTTGATCATTATCGATGCCACATTTTGCAAGGTTCATGCAAGTGTAGAAGGTGCTCTTGACCTGAAAGGCGACGATGCAGGTTTTTCTGGTGTTATCAGTAAGTTCAACTTTCATCTTCATTTGGTTTTGAAATTTTAATAAGGCAACAAATGAGAGAGCGTCAGTGAAGCATGCTCCTTTTACTCTCCCTTATATCCGAGAAAACTAGAATGAGATCTTTATCTAACTCAATGGGGTCTCCCGACTTATTTTGTAGAATTGGATACTTCTTTGAAGAGTTCAGAGAAACAGTACCCGAAAAGGCAGCGCAAGGAGCAGCCGTACATTATTTCAGACGAAGAAGATGATAATTGTGCTTCACCTTCCACTCCTACTGCAGGTTATTCTTATACTTCCATGGAAACTTTGTTTCTAAATCAGTATTTATAGAATACTTAGAGAAGAGGATGGTATAGGAGCTGCTACTTGTGTTAGGTTGAAGGTCCAAAAATAACGTAAGCGCGCCACTTATTTGTTCCAATTAAGCTAATAGATGGTATGAGTGATACTCATAATGTTGATAAAGGATGATATTTCCAGAAACAAATTTTTAAGGTTCCAGTTTTATGTCGTACCACCATAGACCGAGACATTTTTCTGAAATGCATATCTTTTTTTGACCATTCAAAAACATTTTGAACTGTTCCCTTGTTATAAAATGGGTTCTCTAGTCTGGAGATGCAAATTGCCTAACACTATTCTGTATGAAATCTTTAAGATATAAAAGCTTCTCCGAAATTGAAGCGGCGGGCGAGCTCCACACCACGGAAGAAACAGTCGAATGTTACACCCAAGAGGAAATTAAGTAGCAGTGTTACGAAAGGCGCATGTTCTCCAAACGGTGAATCGGTGCTGAAGTCCCTCCCTAATCTTCGCTTGGAGGCAAAGTTTGTAGCTGAGGTACGCTAATTTTTTTGTGTGTTCTTAACAGTGTTTAGCACCTTTTTAGCCCTTTGCCTTTGTTTTAAGCTAGACAACTATAACTAAAGCTTTTCTTATTTTTTTGTTGTATAAATTCATTGTGTTTGTATAGACTCAACTTTTTTATTTGTCTTGCCAAAAGCTTAAGTTGTTGATTACTGAGGATTTTGCTCCACTCATTACAATTTTAAGAAGATACTTATGTTCATGCCTGTTATCAATGCTGTACCTTATTGAATTTTTTGTTTCCTCAGGAGAACTTGCGCATGTATGCTGGTAAACAAGTTCATCCGTTTTTCATGTCAAGGAAAGTGGACAAGAGAAACCAAGATATGGTTGATGAGACAGATCAACCTTTTATAGAGAAAGAAGGAAAAGAAATAAATATTTATCCCATCCATGTTTATGAAAAGTTAGAGGTACCTGAGGTTCTTTTGTCTTATAATACTGTGAACTTATTGTTATTTTGTAATAGAATAATGAACTCGTATCTATGCAGGATATTGCAGCTACCGTTGATTGGAAGCAATGGACCTTTTCAGATACAACTCTTGCTAACAGCAGTTGTACTCCAGATATTGATCAGTCACCTATATTCAGAGGCTCTGCCAAACCTTTACAATTTGATAATTATCTTGGCGTTTCTCAATCAAACTCGAAATTGTCATGCCAAAATCAGATTGATCAGGATCAAAGTGTTAGTTTGGACCAAGAGGTATGGTCAACATTTGTGCCCAGTGAAGGTTTTGGCAATCAATAATATTCATATTCTATAGTTCTAAAAATGTTAAGTGCACTCTATGTACGACCTGATGTCTGGTTGTTAGACTATAGTCCGTGTTGGTCTCCATTCACCTACTGTGATACCATGATAGAAGACATTAATAATAATAACCTGGACAGAAAGACTATCTTATATATTATTGAGCAATAGCTCTGTTCTGTGATTCTGTCACCAAAGATGGAGAGCTGAGCCATATATATACCTCATAACTGGCTAGAGATGCAGTAGTTAAATCCTACGTAACTGCCACAGCATTAGTAATTACATATGTATAGACCTCATCTAATCAACAACTCCTACAAGGAATAGAAGAGTTTGGGAGTTCAACTCACTCCAACAAGGACTATTATCTAACACTGGTTTATTATTCTGACTTGGCCTTCCCAGACAAAGTTCTTTCATTTCCTGTTTTGCTAATTTGATCTCTACCCACTGATTTACTGTTGCTCTTTCAAAAAACTAAGGACGTGCATTCTTGCATCCGAAACTTTGATTCATGAGACACAGGTAGGCCTTACAATCTTAACAAAATTGCAGGCTCGAGGAACAGATGCATTTGATTTATATTTGGATAATTCTAGCAGCATGATATGTGATGCTGAGCAGCAAAGTATTTCAAGTCAGGGTAGGTAAGGTTTTGGCTCTCTACATGCAGCAACCACACGAAGAGCTTCTTCAAAGTATCTGTTCAAATTTTCTCCATGATCTACTTTCTTTCTCTTTTTGAAAAATGGTTTTGACGCTGGACAGGCAAATGATTACAAAAGTTACTGACATATATTGTTTTTACTGTAGTCCAGTTTCTGAGGGATTACTAGTTTTGTATCATACTCAAAATTGCATCACCAGTACTGCGGTGGTAATGGGATCTCTCATGTCCTACATGATATTGATTTATCTTGTTGTTTCTTACTTTATGCAGTTGCCTACACCACCCTGAAAATTGTCTATGGACAGACAAATACGTGCCTGAAAAGGCTTTGCAGGTAATTGCTAATTTTGTGTATGATCTATTGTTATATTCCTCTTTTTATGTTTTCGAAGAGAATGGAAATGTGTTTACTCTTTTGTGCAGTCTTGTCCTTTTGTAAAGGACATTTCTGTGTAGTTATGTTATAATCCCACTTTGCATAGTAGATCACATAATGTTTCCCTACTTTGGTCGGCAGGTTTGTGGCAATGGTGAAGCAGTGAAGCGTTTGAGTGAGTGGCTGCATCTTTGGCACAGTTCATGCTCTCAAGCCAGCAAAATTGAAGAACAAAATAACAATTGTATGAGTTACCAAAGCTACTGTGATTCTGAAGATTTGGATGAAGAACCATCTTTAGAGAATGTTCTCTTGATTACAGGCCCTGTTGGGGTAAAATATTTCTGTGTTTCCTAATTTATTTTCTCCTTGAGATAAATGTGGTTTAACAGTTCAACACATAATACTATGCTGTGCATTTAGATCTATGGGTTTGGGTTTGAAGTGTGCATTTAGAATCGATGGGTTTGAAATCACCTCCAGAAGGAGTCATTTGAACTTCATTCAAATTCCATAAACAAAATTAATTGGGAATTGATGGATCCAAATCCTCCCATCCAATTTATTTATCCAAATAACTTTGATGGATGTCAAAAATCTATACATCCAAACGTTGTTATTCACGAACGATCCTTATTTTCTATTCATTAGCATTCAAACTTTTCTTGTATGCTTGTATTTACTTTTCTTTACTCATTCCTTTTGGATCGTTAGGGAGTTTTATAGTCTATGTTTTATTTGTGCTGCACCTTTGAATATGTAAAGATCATGTTTTGATTTCTTCATATTCCACCAGAACTAACGCATGAACCTACAAAGTTTGAGATTTAGCCAGAAATGACTATATCAATCAAATATGCATCATTATATTAGATGGTAATCTATGAAACTCTGGTTTCCTTCTAACTGGGGAAGGATATATATTGGTAATATTATCCCCACACACTGAATATCTTTTCTGAAAACATGTTATCTGGTAAATGATCTGAAAGTTATGTACTCATTGACAACAGAGTGGGAAGTCTGCAACCATCTATGCTTGTGCTAAGGAGCAAGGATTTCAAGTAATAGAGGTAATGATGATATTCTATTATAAATTAACTGTTCAGTTTGCTTGTGGTCTAATAACTATATCATTTCCAAAACATGGACTATAGCCGTGAAATCTGTAACACATAGGATATATGGTGATGAAGAGCTCTGTCTCCCTTTCTAGTTTCATCCTTGAAATTTAGCACTGGTTACCCTGTTGACTTTTATCTTGTCTCTTAGGTTAACACTTCAGATTGGAGGAGTGGTTCACTTGTAAAGCAGAGATTTGGGGAGGCAATGGAATCACACTGGGTTAGAGGGTTTGTTCTAATTCTCAGCTCAAGTTAGGATACTGTTTGGCATTCAATTTTGTTGGGCCATATAAATCATGCCTATGTTCATGTTTCCATCATAAATTTATAAACTTATAGTTGATTCAATGATTATAGTGAACAACATTATAACGTCAACATCAACATGCCCCAATGCCTCTTAAGAGGCTTCCCGCCTTGCCGGGTGGGGGTCGATAGTAGTGTATAGTATGCAGCCCCTGTGGAAATAGGGGATACTGCTCGACCGGGACCCAAGAGTGAAGTTTCGAAAAGACTATCTACTACTTCACAATAGATAAGAAGTTGCAGGTGAAGGTGAATGAGCCATTTTGATTTGTTCCGTTATACCCCAGAGCCAGAGAATATAATCTTTTTGACTCCATAGGACATGGAAATGGTGAACAACATTATTATCTCTGAAAAACTAAAAAGAGATTTCCTTCTGCATGTTGTACAGTTCACATGAAAAAAATAAGGTTATATGGTTTTGCCAATGGTAGCTATGATACGTCTGAATTATTAGTGTGACCAATAGATTCTCCGTCTCTTTCTTCATAGTATCACCCTTTATAAATTTTTGTGATACTATTTTATTGGTTTGTTCAGTGCAAACACAGCAAATTTGGAGGTCAAGCCCCAAGAAAGCTCTTCAGCATGTGTTGCCCTGAAAAAACCTGACAGTGATATCATCGAACTATCAGATGGAGAGGACTTTGAACATGCCTCAGAAGGAGTTACGAGACCATCTTGGGATGAGGAAATTGAAACTTCATGTAGTAAAAAAAAGCTGAAAACTTTAATTCTTTTTGAGGATGTTGATGCCACTTTCTGTGAAGATTATGGATTTATATCTACCATACATCTACTTTCAAAGACAGCAAAACGCCCCATGATATTGACTAGCAATAGTAAGGGAATTCTGGACAATTGAACTTCCATTACTTTTTGCAACTTCTGGTTCTTATTTTGTTTGTCGGATATTTTGTAGGTGAGAACCCACTTCTCCCAAGTAATTTGGATAGATTACATTTGCGTTTCACAATGCCATCAATGGAGGAGCTCACTGGACTCGCTTCTGTGGTATGAGCTTCTTTTTATTCTGGTCTCGAGTTTCCTCTGTTTGATCACTTTGGACCTTTTCCTCTTAGGTTTGTGCTGCAGAGGAAGCTAGAATTAAACCCTGCTTAGTGGAGCATTTTGCTGCTTTGAGTAATCGAGATATACGCAAGACTATTATTAATCTCCAATTTTGGTGCCAAGGTCAAGATTATAGGAAAGGTAATTACTGGACATATCCAAGTTGAACCTTTAGAGTAGGTCACATTTCTTTTGAGCTATTTTCAATTTAAGATACAAGCATAATGAGAGATAGCATAATGGGAGATATGCACAGAGTATCTTTTTATTTTTTTGTAAATTGTTCGATGTTTTAAATGCTCCAGGAATTGAGTTGCACAGAATAAAAAATCAACATTTGTTAGATCTTGATGCGTCTCACTGGGTATTACCAAAATTAATGCCTTGGAGTTGCCCTTCTCGGCTGTCTGAATTCGTGGATGAGGAGATTACCAAGTCATTGATGCTAATGAATGAATGCAATAATCTTCAACAGATAGTTGACGGGGTAAAGGATAATGAGTATCAGCTGAATGATATTCCTATAGTTGATGGTGGACCTGAACACATTAATGCCAAAAAGGAAGAAATGCTGAGTTTGCACTGGTCTCTTGAGGATGATATTGAGCTTGTAGCTCCATCTGATGATATCTTTGACTTAAATGGCTTTCCTCATTCTCCTACTGCAGACACTCAAACACTTGGCAGAAGGAAATTTAACTCGGTAATATTTTCAGATTCCGAAGATGAACACTTGACAGAAAGGAAACCCGTAGCTTTGCGTAGAATGCTTGAGAATAGTGATGATGAAGCCTTGGAAGTACAAGACACAGGTCCATCAACAAGTTTACTAGATGAAAGATGTCAGAATTTGTCAATTATGCCTCTTAATCCTTTTGAAGGGGATAAGGTGGAGGAATTTGCATCTCAATGTGAAGGAATGGTAGATTGTCCACATATGGACGGCACAAGCCAACCTGTTGACTTATCTGATTCACACATTGGTGCCACAAGCCTATCTTTTGGCGTATCATATGTACCTGAATCATTGATTGTGCCCGAGACTCTATTTGAATATGATAATCAGACAGAGTTCTCTTCCAAGACAGTAAACAATGATGTTAGTTTATGCGAAGTACCTATAACTTTCCAGGGGAAGGAAATATTTGACAGCTGGGTGTCAGTTGAAGGAAAGTGTTCTCCAGTGTCACATGAATACCAGGATACATGTGCAAGTAGTTGTCATACAAGTTTAAGACCAGTTAACACAGATGTGGTTGGGGATTCTCAATTTGATCAAGAGGAATATATTCCAAGAGGGTATCAGATTATGGATGAGTGTAGCCGAGTGGACTTCATTAGAGGATGTGAATCCTCACAGAGGATGTTAAGTACTCCTGTTGACCAAATTGATTTTGTACAAGAGACATGGAGAAAGCTGCGCAATTCCAAGGTGGATGTGAGACAACACATAACTAGTCAAGAGATAGATGTAGTCCAAGCTCTGCAAATTACTAGTGGATTAAGTAATGTTATATCAGATGCTGAGTTGCTACTTAAGGATTGCCAGTCACATCTACATGTAGGTGTTTACAGTCCTTTTTTATATTATTGTTTGGGTAATGAGAATGCATTATTCAGAGGGACAGTTTATATACATGCAGGATTCAGTGGACCCTCAGATGACCCCTCATGATGGACAATTATCCAACTGGCAGGATGACCAGTTAGAGATTGCATCTGTTTTTGCTGAACATGGGATTTGCCTCTTTGCTAAAGAATCTGCTGTTCTAGGACCAAAAATGGGGTCCATTAACTGTGTAGATCTGGCCTGGGAGATGTTAGCATCATCCACAAATGCAATGGCTCTAGGGAAACTAGTTAGTAGGCAAAGCACATTGACTGATGATAGAAAGATAAATCTTCCCAGAAGTTGCTTGCGGTCAAAAAGGTTGGTTACTAATGCTTGTCCTTAGTTAATTTTAAGTAATTCTTTTTGAGCTGTATGAGTTATGGAAAACCCTCTAATAGTTGTTGGAGGTTACGTGTGAACCCTTATGTCAAGCTCTTTGACCTTATATACTTGGATATGTATGCTCATATATATCACCTAAAATTGAAAAGTTCATCACAGATTTGCACAACAGAGGAGTAACATTGTACCACTATAAGAACATTTTCAGATTCCACCGTCATGCTGAAACTTTCACTGAAATAGTCATTTTAGATGTAACTGGACCATTACTTTCCTTGTTATGACAACAGTCAATTTTAAGATAAAACCTCCATGCATAACTTCTCTTCTTTTATTTTCTCTTAAGCAGCCAAACAAAATCCCATCTTTCTAGTGTTCTTCAGTGTGTGGTTCCAGCACGGTCATATCTTTCACTGCAAGGAGATGCATGTTATGAGTACCTCTCATTGTTGAGCCAGATATCCAGAGTAGAAGCCAACCGTCTATCAGAGCATCCCAATAACGGGCAACAAAGAAGGTATGTTTAACGACCTTTATAAATGTGTTCAAAGTATCACAAAGGCAATTTTTGAAGTACAGACTTACATGATTAAGCTGAAATACAGGACACGGGTTCGGCAGCATTACCTTAAGGCTGGTACTTTCACATTAACTCCTGATGATATCTCTTTCCTGGGACAATGGAATAACTACCAACAATTGCCATCCAATTGCATGTAGCAGTACTTGTATTGCAAGAAATATATAAATATTTGTCTCGAATTGAGACGAATATTCCTCTATACCGCTATGAACAGCTTCCAACCGCTACAAAGAAGAAACCCAACTCCTCAAACAGCTTCAGAATATCTTTCACTTGGTAATTCGTTTATAGGTGGTATGTTTGTAGAACACATACCTAATTCTCAGTTACAACTTCACTGATTGTTAAATTATCATAGGAGTGACACTAACATGTGCAGAAGTCACTGTTCTTGAGCTATGATATTTAAATTTTTATCAATAAATTTATATTTGACTTCAAAAAATCCAAATACATTTTGAATTCATTGTGCTAATATATACATTGTAGTTGAACTTCATTAAATTTCAATTTTTGATACTATCATTTTTGTTTACCCACCATAAAATATTAACATCATTGTTTATTATGAACAACACTCCAATTGTTTTTGGTTTTTAGTTTTGAACATTCAAACCATTGTCTACAATACATTGATGATGTGATAATAATAGGAACATGGCAAAACCAAACTACGCTGGTTTCCAACTTGTAAGCACCTCCTGAAACATATCTAGCATCAAGTCTCTGTCTGCCTGCTTAAAGAAGTCGCCAATTTCATCTCTTACATCAAATATCTTCCCAAAATCAAACAAATATACCATGCATCCTTTCTTCAATTTGTCAAGCTGGTAAAGCCAGGCCTCTTGTAACCTCTCGAGGACATTGCCCGAGTTGATATCTTCTAGCAGACTCTCCTCACAGGCATCCTTCAGATCAGCTATATCGTACTTATTTGCTGCGCTAAGCAATGCTAACCGGTGTTTCCAGAAAGCCTCTTGTGAAATAGTTCCATATAGGTAACTTAAGAGGGCCATGCAGGACTCCTTTGACATGTCTTCTATGTCTATTGTTGAAGACTCTTTCTCCCTAAGGTCATGGAGGAACATGCTTCGGAACACAGGAGAACTTGCAGAAAGAATTGCTTTGTGAGCCTGTAGTTCCCCATCTGCTGTGTTGATGGTGACATCCGTATGGATTGATTCTTCAAGCATGCGAGAAAGGCATCGTATGGTGCTTTCCACCGCTACTGTCTGCATCATACCATCACCAGGCCAAATAGATTTGCCTTCTCCACCCTACGGTCCCAAGAGGAAATGAAAACGAGGATATAGAAACAGAAACTGAGGATCAAAGATGTAAATAAAGATGCAATGGAAAAAATTCGCCGAGTGCATATTTAGCAATATCAATAATAAAATGTTAAGACAACAGTCTGTCAAATGCAAGGAACATAAATCAAACTCACATTTATTGGGCAAATTTTGAGGTCCAGAAACTCTACATCTATGATAAAACGGCCTTGAAAGGTAGAATCAAGATGCCAGTAAAAATCGTCACTTGATCGCAGCAATCTCTCAAAAACTGCAGCAACAGAGAGGTGCTTATTACAGGACAATTAAAGGCTCAATCAGCATACAAGAGATTGATCAAGACACATATCCAGCTGCAAAGAGTAACAAACTCTTGGCAGTTCCAGTCCCTTTTGGTTTCTTCAATACAAATGCATCTTTCTTCCACTTAATTTTCAAAATTCAAGAAAACTAGCATGACGAAACTTATAAATCATCCTATACTCAACAGCATCATTCGCAAATGTAGTAGTAAAACTTACAAACCAAACTTACAAAGTGCTTAATCACACTAAGTTTTTGAAATACCAACATCATAAAAGAAAGAAATAGAACCATAAATACCAATAACATTATGAAATTAAACAGTTTGGATATGAATCATACTTGGGGACACAGATGGTCTCCGGTTAGGCCCACAACTAGTGACCCTAACCACAAACCGGGCAACTGGAGGCTGCTCCTTCGTCAAACGAGTGGGTTCTGGATACAACCTTATGTACATGTAACGGTTCCTCTCAATCGCCAAATGCCTAAAACCAAACATCATCATAAGAAAAACCATCAGCAACACAAACGCATATATAACAAACATACACAAGCGTTTTGGGACAATTATTGAAATCATATGCTATGTGTAACAACTTGAGCTTTATGGAACCAGGGAGTAAGATACAAAATACTATACTCCCTCCATCAAAAAAAGATTGTTCAATACGATTTTTCAATAGTCAAAATCGATAAACGTAATAGCTTTGCCTCTCCTAAATTTATACGGAATATATTATTATTCAGTCTAATATTAGTTACATTGCCAACCCTACATGAAAATTATGGTTCCGCCAGTGAGAGCAATTGATATACACTTTTCACTAAATATTACTCCCTATATGCCATAAAGATCATCAACTTTGATTTTCACTAGCCAACATTAACAAACTTTGATGCTTTAATTATCACACACAAATTGAATCAAAATTACTATGTCAATATTAAAATACATTAAAACACTAATATTCAATATATTTCCACCAAATATCATACAACACATATCAAAATATTCCAAGTTCAAAAAAATAAAAACCAACCATCAAAAACACAAAACTAGACAATCATTTAAGTAAAAATAATACAATAATATGAGTTTCTTGAATTTTGATACCAATTCCAAATACTTATTTTGAAGGGATCTGAGCGTTTATAAGTAGATGGTCCAAAGGATTCGATCTTCCATTGAGCTAATCTTGATATTGTTTCCACTTTTGTGTCCGACATTTTCTTGAGTTTAGTAATTCAGTTCACTAGATTCTCCTACATAAAAAGTCAGCTTTTTGACTGTGTATTATCAACAACACGACATATATTTTTGCTTCTTTCATGAAGTAGTTGATTTCATAAAATGCCACGTGCATCTGCACATTTATAAGGGTAATAAACTTAAGGATCGTAGGGTTGGAAAGTCCGACTCTACTTTTAGTAAAATTCAACCCGACCCTTCAACATATAAATTTGTTATCCCATCCGACCATAACTCGAAGGATTCAATGGGTAATGGGTTTTTATCCACCACTCTATTCAATTACTTTTTAAATATGTTTATTTTAAATTAATTATGAAAAATTATTCTAAGAATAAACAAAATTATATTTATTAGACAAAAAATAAAATGTAATTTATTATCAAAATATATGGGTAGGGTTCGGACGAAGATTTACTTTTTATCATGTATACCAGGACCATTATGGGTTGGGAAATGAAAAACAATAAATCGTGTATTTCATTTTTCTAAAAGCATCAACTAATTAGTTTATATGTATATATTTTTTAAAAATTAAGTTGTAAAAAATATACTCATAGATCACTTTTTAATCGTCTTTAGCGAATTTATCATGGTAGAATAAAAAGTAGTCAAAAATTACATTGAAAATGTGAATGATAGTGTTGGCCCATATAGATTTGGTTGGTTGATGGTTTAACAATGAGTAGACAAAAGTGCGTTGAAAATGTAGAATTAGAATTTTATATATTAGAAAGACAAGTAATTTAAAAACAAAAAATAGTGCAGAAAACAGTAAAAGAGCAGAAAAGTAGTAATCTACTATTGTTTTTTTTTAGTTGTAGTTTTAATATAACAAATAGCATTTTTTCGTTTTTAATGTAATTTTTTCTTCTTTCTCTTGAAATAAACAACCCGATCAATGATATTGTTTGATTGATTGGCTCGTTCTACATTCAATACCTGACTACCTTTCTTTTTAATCATGTGTAAGTCTTAAAAGCGACAGCCCAAAAAAACGTGGGGAGTACTAATTCTCCTTCGGATTCATTTTCTTTTATTAACTACATCTTTAATTTTTTTGTTTCAAAATATTTGTCGTTACAGTATGAAAATTATATTTTACGTTTCGATTGTATTTTTTATTACTTGTTATTAAATTATCACCCAACCAATTATAGTTTCAATTAATTGATATTTTATATTTTCAATGTATTTTTATACAATTTTTATTTTTATTAATGTGTGTGAAATAAGCTAAAAAACCAGCCCAAAAAATAATGGAGGGTGTATTGGATTTTTTACTAGACCACTCTTTGCTGGTTGTGGCTTCTTTAAGGCTGTGTCATTAATTATCAACTGGATCCAATGATCGGCTGCGTTATTACTCACGACTCACGAGAATCCAACCCAATAAACTCAATTAATAATTAATTGTTACATTTTCAAGACATATCGTACATCGAGTTAATCGAATATCATGCGGAGTAGTAGAAAAAAATTATTATTAGTGATCAGAAAGTAATGATTTCGAAATTCGTCTCATCGTTAATTAAAAAAAATACATATTGTATATTAAATTTGTAATTATATCTATTTATTATTTGTTTTTTACTCCGTATTATTTTATTTTATGTAATAATCAAACGCTACATTAATTATAGGTTCGAGTTATAGACTTGTTAGTCCATCTATTCACTCCGTCAAAACTTTAATTGTCGTTAGAAACTTTTTTTTTGAAGTGAGCTTTTATTTATCGATTATTAATTATTTCTTATTTTAAAAAAAAAAAAAAAAATTTATATAATTGGATTCGTCTTTTAAAATACTTTCATAATATTATTTTTTTAATGATATAATTAAAGAGTAATTGAAGATCAAATATTTGTCTCGATATGTGAGAAAATCAAGTAAAATGAATTGAAGGGAATATTAATTTAATGTGAGTGCAAAATTTTAAAACATGGAATATTAATTAGCTGATTGAGTACGACACATCAAATATATTGTAGTTCAAGAAGTTAACATATTCTATGTTTGTATTCTTGACTCCTTGTAGTACTGATGAATGTAATTATACAATTCTTATTATGTTCTATGTTAAAATTAATACTCTATAGAAAAAAAAACTACCAAATTTAAAGCTATTTTTTTTATAAAAAAAAAAAATCGGTCCTTAACACTACAAGGACTCGATCATGAAATCTCATCATTATGAGTAATATTTGGTGACCACTGAACTAATCTAAGTGCTTCCAAATTTAAAGCTCTTCTTTGGTAGAAGAATCATTCAAATGAGCTCCATCACGATTCTTCTGAATAAAATCAATAATAGCTTCTTTGGTTTTGTCCCCATCGTATGACAATAATGTTCCACTTGGAGTTGCAAAGTATAGAGTTGGAAAATGAATAATTTTGAATGTTTCAGTTGGATAATCATTCTTCTCAGTATCCTGCATATAAAGGGGTTGGAGGGGGTCACTCAATCAACTCCTCGTTTCAAAAAAATAAAAGTATAATATTGTACTCGTACATTTTTTAAAAAATTACAAAAATATAAAAATATTGATTCTGCAAATGATTGAAATAACATGTAATAAGGGTAAAATGAAATAATTGGAGTTGAATCTTACAAATGTTGCAATCATGATATCATCATCTTGAAATGAATGAGCAATGTCTTCCAGAATTGGACCAAATTTCTTGCTTTTCTCGGACCATGATGCTGTAAACTCCAGTAACACTGAATCCACATGCAAGTCAGTACATCATCATTCGATCAAACTAAAATTATTCTCAAATATTCCGTATTATCTAATTTTTTTAAATAACTGTGCTTTGATATATTGTATGGATTTTGTTTATTTGCTTAAAGTTGAAACTTAAACGCACTTAAACTAAATAGTGAATATCTATATTGATTTCGTATCTATAATACGTGTAACTTAACTACAAAAACTTCAGTTGAGCATAATCGAAACAAAAACAAATGGTTCGAACAATGTTTATTTTTGTGCATTTTAAATACACATTCAATATTAGTACTATTCAATTCAATATCGAATTTTATTCACTATTTATTCGATATTAGTAATACTATCATGATAAATATAGGGAAAACGAGTGCGAACTGCTCGTCATCATTGGAAACAATTTTATTAAAATAGAAAGGATCTTGTTATGCAAAAAAAATAATTAGTGAAAAATACAGACCATTCTTGCCGGAGTTGAAAAGCATATCTTGGAGATTGTCATGAACTACTATTTTAATAGGTCCATCGTTAACTTCAGGAATAGGTGCTGATTTCCTATATGGTTGCAATTTCCCATCCTGCAAAATAAATGTGTACTCATGCATTAAAGTTATTATTAGCCAATTAAGAATATATATATGCATCAGATCCCCAAAGACTAAAATAGGGACTAAAATTATTAAAAATGAAAAAAAAAATTCAGCTCCTCTAAAATAAGTCGGTTCTTATAAAATTATCCACCTCACCCCTTAGGTATACTCTCGCTATTTTTTTAATAGTGAAGTGAATAATATAGAATCTGCTAAACAACATATAATAAAAGCTAACCATAAAAAATGATGTTTGGTAATGTATTTGAATTTTTTTAGGAAAGAGCGATGTACATCTTTCCCCAAAGATGTGTATAAATGTAGTAAATAAATAATAAAGAAATATAATTTTAAATTAAGGAAAAAAGTAAATTATTAATAGAGAGAGGCTTTCAAACCTATCTTTTTAGTTTGTTTTGGATTATTTCATTAATTAATTGATTATATAAACGAATCAAGTTATATTTCAAATCAAATTCATTGTACATAATTATTTAATCAATTAAAATAATCAAAGACAAATTTCACTCACCTGTAATAATAGAGAACATTAAGTTGTGCTTCTTCTTACCTTAAAATCTTTGACAAATGACAATATATGTTCAGGTGATACTTTTGGTTTGATGTACTTTATTCCATCGATGCTTTTTGTTTCAATGATCAAAATAGGCACTTGATCCACATTAAGATCAATAGACTGCATTATATTGCACCCAAAACACAAAATATAATAAGTATATATATGTTAATTAAGAGTCAAAATTAGTTGATTTTAATCACATACAAATAATTGAATGTGATGAGAATGGCAATTAGCTAACCTCTAGCACTTTTTGTGAAGCTTCGACATCTCCCATGAGGAAACTTACACCTTTCCCTTTAAATTGTTTAGCAACATCATAATATGTTGATTTAAAAGCATCATAATCATCACTTGTATAATCTACGTACAACATTGCCTGCCCATGATATATATATATAAGAGAAATAGTATTATTATTAATGAAGAAAATTATGTGTATATATATGGATTAATAGTACTCCATATTTTGTTTACCTTGGCATTGCGGGTTCCGAGAAATTTCCTGAGGTAATAACGTTCCATGTGGTCATAATAAGTGACAAGAGGGGTACTTGATACATCAATAAGCTTCTCTAGAACATCAACATCGAAGTTCTATACATGGAATATTTCATCATTTAAGAGCATTAATGGACTACTCCATATTGAAATAAATTAACATTAAAAAAAATTATGATGCATTTTGTTAGCTATTGTCCTATTACGTTGATACGCTCAACCTCATACGATTATTCAATCGCCGTGTGGGGAGGTTATCACGCAAATATCGCCGAGGCAGATTCGAAGTAAGCCGTCCATCTGGCCTTGGCATAAGCGAATAGCACTTGACAGAGCCGCGACCACGAATAAGCAACAATTGCTAACAGCTGCTTGGGGGATCGAGCCCCGCGTCTTGGAGTAATGCGGGGCCTTGAAATGGCGGCCGATGTCGGCGAATCATGGCTGGGTGCATTGTGTCTGTGCATCAATTTTTACGGAGTAGTTTTATTTTACACTAATGTTACAAAACAATTGTAGGATCTAAGAATAAATTAGTCCAATTTACTCCGTATATGCTTATTTAAATACGGTACTTAATTATAGTTGTTGGTATCAATATCCATTTTGTTCAAAAACTATATTTAACTTGGGTACAAAATCAATATTGATATTGATGCCAAAAGATCATATTGAAGCATCGTGATTAACTAACACATAATTCGATACCATATTAATTATACACATTCTAACCATAGATATACGAATAATTCTTACGTCGATTGAGCCCGTCCATAACTAATTTTCCACGGTATTTCAAAACATAAACCTTGATGGCACATCGGTTTCGCACTTTACAAATGATATACTAGCTAGCAGACCCATCGGTCATCTGCCTCACGGGGACTAACTATTCTGATATCGTAAATATGTAGTATAGGAATTATTATTTATA
Source organism: Lithospermum erythrorhizon (assembly GCA_019722365.1). Lineage (NCBI taxonomy): Eukaryota > Viridiplantae > Streptophyta > Magnoliopsida > Boraginales > Boraginaceae > Lithospermum > Lithospermum erythrorhizon. The sequence goes on along the minus strand of JADFUC010000852.1, from coordinate 156,678 downwards.
TTTTATATGGGGAATTGTGAAATTATCAAGCATATCTTATAATCTTGGCAATTATTAATTTAAGCATTTTAACCCAGTTAGGTTTTACCAAAATATTATAGAGTTTGTTAAAAGATGAGGATTAATTTATCGGGAGTTTCTCTTGTAGTTTTAATTTCAAAATAAAAAATAAAAAAGAACAGAAAAATATGGGTATTAATTCTTGACATGTCCCACAGGGACTTATGAAAATGTATCTTAGAGAGTTTAAATGTCATTATTAATTTTCGAGTTTATCACGTACTTGATAATTGCAAAAAAAATTAAAAGGAGCAAAATTAAAAAATGAAAAAGGAGCGAAAAAATCATGAATTATTAATTTAGCATATCCGGCCAGGTGCGACAAAAATATTTTCTTGCAGTTTATTAAATAATGGAGTATTAATGTCTAATGTATTTGATAGTACAATAAGCAAGCAAAGTACAAAAAAACCTCATCCCAGTCGGGGACCGGCCAAAAGTATTATCATAGTGAGTTCATTAAATAAATTGAGTTTTACGCTTAGACGATAATTTTAAAAAATTGAAAAAGGCGAAAGGAAACCTGATCGCATATGAAGCCAGTCTTAAGAAAAAACTAATTATTAATTTAGCATCTATCAGAACTTGGGCCAGAGTAAAGTATTATCTTAGAGTTTATTAAATTATCGAGTTTAAAAATATTATCTTAGAGGGTTTAATATTGAGTTTTTAACGTAGTTGATATTACAATGGCAAAAAAACCATGCAAATATGAAGCAAAAAAAAGAAAAAAGCATATGTTATAAAAAGAGGCGGAATATTTCGTCGAGGGCTGAACTTCCTTTAAGTTTAATACGAGATTATCAGATTAGTAATTATGGCGTGAAGGTTAAGTGATGTTACTTTTTAACACTCAACCCTATTTATTATATACCATACATAAGAGAGAGTCGTGTTAACCTGGAAATCCTCAAAAAGCTCATCAAAAGGTTTGTACAACCTAACAAAAGGTCCTTCGATATTGTTAGGTGATGAGGATGAGTCTCCAACAATTGGCAAGTGTTTGGTATCTTTGGTGCTGGTGTCTAGAGCATGGCAGCTAGAACGATGAATTTCTCATACTCTTCTCCACTAAACTCTTCAAATACGCCCATCTACAGTGATAATATACCGTTTCTTAAACAATAATATAATCAATAAATCTCAAAACATAAATTTAAAATATGGTGGGTGTAATAAAATATTACTATTGAAAACCATCATCATAGGGCAGAAGCATCACGAGATGATGTAAATTTCAATAGGTTGTTGGATGACATATGAAACTATTGCATTGGCCTCACGAGGTCCTTTGTAATCTGCTATCACATTTCCACCATCTTTCAATATTTTTATTGTTGGGAACCCTTTTAGACCATGTTTACTTGCCAATTGCTTGTTTTGTTGGTCATTTGCATCCACTTTGGCTAGCACAATTGGAGGCTCATTTTGGCTCAATATTTTTGCTGCTTTTTCCCACTGCAGTTGAGGAGTATTAGAAATGGAACACCCATAAACAAGGATCCATGCTATTGAGGGTAAGGGCTCGATGTAATGGTTATATTGCAATAAGAATATATTCCGAGGGTTCAAAACTTTATATAGTAGGTCGAAAAAGGATTCATGCTATTGAAGGTTCCAAGATTAGTTGAAACTTCCCATTTTAATTGTCTCATTAGTCTCTCTTGAATCATGAAAAAATATTCCCTACTAATACGTATATGATCTCTCCATGCAAGATGGAACTAATAAGTTACTCGTTTAATTTTTTAAATTTACGAGGACTAAATTTGGTAATTGTGCCTTTACCTTAAGTTAATTACGAGTAATTTTTTAATTTTTTTGAAAAGTCAAGATAATCAAATTAAAATTAAAACAGAGCAAGTAGTTTCGTGTTGATTATTCAAATAGAGCCAACCTCAGGAGCTAGCTCCTGGCATGCACCACACCTGTTGCAATAGTAAACCAATAAGGCTATGAGTAACCAGCCTCAGTCAAATTGTAAGCATTCAGTTCTTAAGACATTTATTAGCAAACAAAATCGATTATGATTATAAATGACATTTTTTTTAACTAATAATTGATGACATTAATTAAATTAGAAACTGTTTAAAAAATATAAGAAAATAGTATATGATCACATTATCATCATGCTCTTGCTTTGACTAATTATTCATAATGTTTTATAGATATTATGTGTAATTATGATGTATCAACAATGCAGTATGATCATATAACAGTTTAAATGGTTAAAGGAATGTAGTAGACATGAATATTCTGGTGGCAACGTGAAAAGTATGATAAAATTACCAAGCGGCATAGAATTCGACCACCATAAAATCATGTTGGGAGACAAATTGAGTGAAATTATGTGTGTCCAATGTAACAACTTTTCCTCCATTTCTGATTAGTTAAAATTGTAAATGATAGAGAAACAATAGTGAGGATCAAGAATAAAAACAACACAAAAACTCTACACAACCCCATTTCTTCAAGAAAAAGATTTGGTGAGAACTCAAGTCAAGTTAATTAAATTATAAAATTAGGTATTAAAGAAAAAGACAGCTGGAAATAGTTAGTCTCAAATCTTTTCTGAGATTTGCAAAATAAAAAATGAAATAAATTCTTAAAAGTATGATATTCTGCTGGCCAATTGCCGTCACATACATTTGTCAATTGGTATCGTTTGTACGTGGAAGAATCAAACCACCCAATCCGACTAGGACCTAGTAGATAGTATAACTAAAACAAATTTGACTTAATTTCTTATAGCCCTGTATTTTTGCATAAATTTTACATTACCCCTAATCACAGTATCGTTCGAGTTCTTAAATTCTGTTAGAAGTTTCAGTCTGCACTCCAGCTATTCAAATTGCTTATGTGATGAAATTTTAGTTTAATAAAAGAGCAAATTCGGAATTATATATATAATAGACTTTCAGGATACTTTTTGAATATAACTAAGGGGAATGGCGGACATTCTTAACGTTTGAAAAAATTATATATCGCTGCGTTTAGGCTATGTATATGATATTTCATGTTTATAAAAGGGACCCACGCGGCAGAGCTTACACTTAAAATAAACAAGTTCATTGTTGAAGTCAGATTAGTTGTGAAGGTATTGTCCATCTAGCATTCCCAAAGCCACCAATCTTGCTTTATTTTATTTATACACAAACACCCAAACTTTTAATTTTAATTACGCTTTCACTAGCTTATTCAACTTTCGGTCGCCCCATTCTGCATTTTATTTAAATGCTTTATAGTGGAGGTGGGAGAAAAATATTTAATGCAGATGAAGGTCATGAAGCAAGTTTCAGCTTGGAGAATCGCAGACGTGTTTATTGTTGTCCATTTCAGTGTGTAAGAAGTGTTAAATTAAAAGCGTTTTGATGTGTGTGAATTTAGAATTAAGTAACGAGATCTGTGATGAGCGTGTTATTTTTTGGCGTAAGTGGTCGTGGATCTTTTTTAGCGTGGTGATCGTATATGGTAGATGCGAAGCGTGAATGATATAAGTGAATTTTTTAAAAATGTTAATGATGTACTTGTCATTCATCTTATAACTAAATATATGTATTTATTTTAATAATAATAAAAATATTGATTAACAAATCTCACCTCTACCATATCCATACCCCTAACTGCACCTATTACATCAGCAGACAATAATGGCAGGAATTTTGAATTTAAATACCCCTCAATTTCATCTTGGCCATGGCAACGTTAGTGACTTCAGAAATAATTGCACAAAGTTCAGCATAGGAGAAGATATGTGAGCCACAAAATATTTGGGTGCTCAATATGTTTGTCCAGATGGGTTCACTTAACAAGATCCATACAGTAATAATATTGATGCTGATAGAAATAATAGTCATGTTCACGGCGTCTCGTAGATGCTCGAGATACTTGTATTTACGATAAGATCGCATGTTCGATATAAAATGAGATCGTTTTATTAAAAAAAGAACAATAATATTTTTATTGTAATGACAATAAAAATAAATAACCATCTTAAGAATAGAAACAGCCTAAGATTTTTTCTTCAAATAATGAATACTTTTAATTAATTCTTCTTTAATAAAAATTAAATGGTTACACTATTATTGTTAGTATTCTATAAAAAAAATTAATATATCAACTAACATAATTCAATATAAAAGTCGGAAAACACAAACAAAGGCTAAGTTAAGGAAAGAAAGAAAAAGATTATAAGCTTTAAGTATTCTTCCACGTCGAAATAATCAATTGGTGAATGATGAAAAAATTGGACAAATGGGTTCAATTTTAAATAATTATCTCAGTGAATATTAGAAATATAAATATAGCATTCAACAGCAGAGGTCATGTGGATTGTGGACATTCAATTGGAGTTCGATTGAGTATTAGAAATATTTAATATTTTTTGTTATTAATGGATAACTTTATTGATTAAAAAGTAATAAAAATAAATCTGTCTAGCTAGGCCAAAACAAAAATCTCAGCGTACCCCGTTTCATACATCTTATTATAAATTATATGCATCAAAATGGCTGTCATTATCAAAACCTGAAATAATGAGACATTTTAACATTCACTTATAAAACTAAAGGAAATGCTTTATCGGAAGTAGCATTGAGATCTCAGAGGCAGCTGAATTTTTTAATTTTCTTTGGGATTTTGGCCATGTGGGCGGCGGGCCCCAAAGAGGTAAGGTCACATTACCTGTGACACAGGCGTAGTGTGGTCTGGTGATTATGATGTGGTCTCGAGAACTATCGGTTAATCTGAGGGGTTTTGAGTCGATTATTACCACAATTTAAAATGTCATCTCGACCTCATGGCTCATTTATCTTCTCTTTCTCGCCCTTTCCCGCGTTCAAAACTTGAAGGCACTTGCCGCCCATGACCGCGCGCTATTTTCAGTTATCCACCATCTCATACCGACCACTCACCGCCTCCTCGAGAGCCTTTGTCTCACTCCAGTTAACAAATCACGAGGCTCGATCTGAGAGCTTGGAGTTGATGTGAAATTTCATCGATCAATTACTTGCGAATTTCATATGGTGACGATTGGGGATGATAGAGTGGATGAAGAAGATCATGGGGTGGGAGTAGGGGGAATGGGTTTGAGGTTTTTAATTAAATACTTAATATAATTTTAATTAATATTTTGGTTATTATTAAAATAAATACACATGTTTAGTTATATTCAAAAATTATCCCAAAAGTTTATTATATGTGTAATTACGAATTTGTCCTTTTACTAAAACAAAATATAAATCACGTCGGGGAGGCGGTTTGAATACTTGAGGCTGATGCGAAACTTAATGTAGTTTTAGGGGACAACGACGATAATAATATTATGTGCTTGATTTGAAGCTTTCTGTGATAGTATAGTGACAATAATAAATTAAGCCAACAAATTTTAACAAATATTTTCAACGACAAATGTCTATATGATACTCCGTATTTACCTAATATTGGAAACATCAAATAGCGAATGTCTGAAAATGTCAATTTTTGTTAACGTTAGTCGTTAATGAGATCGTACACCCAAATACGCGACTTCATAAAAATACGTTGATATGATAAGCAGTCATCATTGTTTAGCAGACTCATCGATTAAAGTCATTCAAATTGATAGGATTCTCGTGGTACTTCTGTCTGTATTGAAAGACAATCAAATAAAATGAAAAATTTGTTTTCGTTATTGTTATTCCGATTTTATTTCTTTGTCAAATTCACACTCCATCTGATAATTAAAAATTACTCCATATTATTTTTAGAAAATATAATAAATCAATAATTAGTTAAAGATGATTCATCGATCATTTAATGTGAGAATATCTATAATAGAATAAATAAATATAATAATATTTTATAATTATAGGATGATAATTAAATAAATCATAAGATGACAAGTACACATAATGATAATTAAATAAATCATAGGATGACAAGTACACATAAAAACATATGATTATTACGAAATTTCCGGATATGTCACCAAAACATGTACTGTATTTGACGTGTAAATAGTGTAACAACTTACAGCAATGGAAATCAAGATTCTTTTTTTTATCATCAGAATAAACATATCACAATTTAATTAAATAAATATAAATATAGAGTCCTCTTGGTTGAGCAACCCAAGAATAAATATTTAGGATTTGTTTTGTGATACAAACAAAGTCTTTGTTTCTGCTCACCCGTGACCTTTCTTCTCTCTTTTGTCCTATTACTACAGTATAAATACTTGTTACAATCTATAGTTATACTCACATATATATATATATCAAATTTATAAAAATATATTAAATTTATCAAGTTGGGTTCAATTATTTTGGATATATTGGATTTTTATGGAGTTGGGTTTATTTATTTTAGCAATTCAATTGGATATATTGAGTTTTTATTGACTTGGGTTGGATTATTTAAGAAATTTAATTTGTTCAAACCAATCAAGAATCAGAAATAGTAGTGGTTTTATGGCGGCGGCTATGGTGGACGTTGAAGCAATGATGAAGGAGTTGAGGGTGACGTATGCAAGTGGGAAAACAAGGAGCTATGAATGGAGAGTGACGCAGCTCAAAGCTATACTCAAGATATGTGAGCATCATGAGCATGAGATTGTTCAAGCTCTTAAAGTTGATATTTCAAAACCTGAACTTGAATCATTTGTTCACGAGGTGTTGAATTTGTCCTACTTTTTTTTATTTTTGTTTTTCAAGAATTGAGTAAAAAGGTTAAAAGTTATGATTTTTATGTGAAATTTGAATATAATATAGATTAAAGCCTTAAAGGTGTGATTTTTTGTTTAGTTAGCATAGATGGGTGTCTTTATTTAGAGAGATGATGTTGAGAATGGGGTTTTATTTGAATTTGTTGAGTTGGGTTTGCATGCACTCACCAAGCGGGTCATTGGAAGCAAAAATTGGGGAGTTGTACTTTATGCTTCAGGGGTTGTACGTGTTCTCCTATGTGTGATTAGTGGAAGTTTGATTGTGTTGTGTGTACTTGGTGAATTGCTGCTGATGAGAATTCTGGCAGCAATCAGTGGGACAGGATGGATTTACTTATATTTTTTGTGGTACACTTTATAGTGCAGATATGGCTGCTCTGTAATAAATGCTATTTTGACTCATTTCCTTGTGCCTTTATGTTTATAGATACCATGGTATTAAATTCTCCTATTTGGTCTGTTATTTTGAGAAAATGACGTATATATATTAACATCTGGTAGTTGGATTTAGGCTCATCTCATATGGCTCTGGTATGTTTGGATTATAAGCTAAATTAATGTTTGTTGAATGTTGCATTGCTTGTGTTCTATTTATATGTAAGAATTAATAAGCTTGTAAATGTGTCTATGTTAAGAGAAAATGAAGCATGTTTTGGCGAGACCTACTAAATTGCAAGAGAAACAGTAAGTCATTGTTTAGCAATCTGCTAGCTCGTTGTTATGTTAATACTTGTCCGAGGTGCTTCCCTCTTGGTCATATTATCAATGGTGAAGGGCATGTATTTTAATGATCAAGGTCTTTATTAGGCTGACAAAATATTTTTGTGTGCTTATACAAGGACGTCGTCTATAGTATCGCTTAATGCATCAAAGAGACATGTTGGGATATATATTGGTGTTGTGAAGATTTTACGTTCTTGTCTGAAATTTGACGAAGTTATTTGGATACATAAAATAGATGAGAATTTTGAAGTTCATATAATCAGCCCCACAGATATGTTATTATTTAGTTTGATGGAACTCAATGGGCTATTTTTAGGAGTCATCTCATATCAATTCAATTGAATACTTGGATTCTAATATCTCAATCATTTGTGGCCTAAGACTCCATCAAGGCATCAACATAGGTTGTATGTGTTTTGTTGATATCTGATGGATTTGGTATTTTTACATACTCCGTATAAGATATTACGGGTCCCCGTACACTTTATCTTTCGTGTCTGGTCAGTTTTAGTGAATCATTTTCACTACCATGCAGATATCTCTACTTAAAGAGGCGTGCAAGTTTACTCTAAAGGAACTGAAGCGATGGATGGCTCCAGAAAAGGTACCCTCTTGGAATGTCTTTTAATGGAATAATATGATTTCTTCATCATTTCGGGGAACAGTGCATAATCCTCTTAGCTTACTGTTGCAGGTCAAGACCTCAATAACTGTTTTTCCCTCATCAGCAGAAATAGTACCTGAACCATTGGGTGTTGTACTAGTTATATCAGCTTGGAACTACCCTTTTCGTAAGTTTCATATACTCTTTGAGTTCACAATCAAATGAATTAGAGGTGTTACAAGACGGTATGGATATAGAGATGTTTAATGGCTCTTGTACTACGTACGTCAAGATGTGCGATGAACACAAATACAAAAATAAATTGGATGAATAGGAAATAAGTAAAACTAGCTTGGATAAATGATATAGGCGTGTCGATACCTGCAACCTAATTAGTTGATACAGGTCCTAACCAAAATGGTTACAAGCATCTGGTCTCCATACTAAGAAGTCACTATTTGATAAAGACTGAAATGCACACGGATAGAGGACAAAATAGAAGAAAGAAACCATGGGTGCTCTATGTTGCTACATATTTATGAAATATTGGAAGTTTGATTTGGGAAAAATGTCACAAAAAATGTGCTTCACAGTTCAAGCTAGATTCTGAAGTGTCCAAATTTTTATTTAGACTTTATTTTTAGCATTAACGCTTTTGGCAAATACATTTATAACTTATATAGTATGTCATTTACATAAAACATGTACTTATTTTGCTTCATCGGGGATCTTTGTTACACAGTACTGTCTCTTGATCCAGTCATTGGAGCTATTGCAGCTGGCAATGCTGTTGTTTTGAAACCATCAGAAGTTTCCCCTGCTACATCTGCAGTTCTTGCAAAACTTGTAGGGGAATATATGGACACCACTGCTCTCAAAGTCATCGAAGGGGGTGTACCTGAAACAACTGCTTTACTGGAACAAAGATGGGACAAAATATTCTATACAGGTTTACGCAATTTCTGTAACTTGTAGTCCTCATTTTTCATATTCTAAAGATAGTTATCTTGTAGTAACATTGCTTGCTTTATAGGAGAATATCATTTGTTCCATCAAGTCACACATCATCTAAGGCTGGAACTTGCTTTCTCTAATCCACGGGTCTAGGACATAGCGATTTACATAAATATGTCCCATTTCTGATGGTAGCTGGTAGCCTGGTAGGGTTACCATATAGTGCTCATGATCTTTCCTAAGCTCGTGTGATATATGGATATGCTATTTTTATTCAGGAGAAAACTAGATTTGGATGACAACGAAGGTAGTACATAGTACATACAAATTTCTTTCTGAACAGAAACGAACTTCCATGAAACAGTTCTTCATTGACATCATCATTTCAAGGTTACATTGAAATCTGTTCAGGAAAAGGAAAAAATTGGTTTATTCCAATTGTAAGGAATTCTTGCAAATTTTAAGATGAACAATGCAGGTTGAGTTTTTTGCGATGAGAGATTTCGACAATTGATCTATATGGAATTAAAATGTGTTAGTTTACTCGGGATTTTATGTTAAGGCTGCTACTATGAAATGGTGATATATTATTATAAAACCTGGTTTCTCTAGTACTTGCCTCTAGCATAATAGATGAGTGTTGGATGTATTTATTCTATTCTTTATTTAAGTAACAGCTCTATTTGTTCAACCACATAACAGAGGTCCTAGTAATGACAGGGACAGGGGAGTGGTTATTTTAGAATTTAGACTAATGTTAGCATTTGAAATAGCCTTTTTGTGTTATATAATATATAAACATTACTGCAGGCAACGGGAAAGTTGGGCGCATTGTGTTAGCTGCTGCTGCTAAGCATCTTACACCTGTTGCATTAGAGCTTGGTGGAAAATCTCCTACTGTAGTTGATTCTGACACAAATCTGAAAGTAAGGAATGACAGAGTTTTCAAAACTGACTTGCATATCGTATAACCAATCGTTCCTTAATTTCATCTTGAGAAAGAAACAAAAATAATAATAAAATAACTCTTTAACAGGTAACCGCAAGAAGAATAATTGCTGGCAAGTGGGGATGTAATAATGGGCAAGCCTGCATTTCTCCAGATTATATCATTACAACTACAGATTTTGCTCCGAAGTTGGTAAGTCTTCTTACTTCTGAAGAATGGAGTCTCTTATACCTCACAATATGGCATGTTATCTGTTCACTTCTCCTTCTGATGATTCTTTTTTTTTTCCAGATAGATGTGCTGAAATATGAATTGGAGAAATTCTATGGAAAGGAACCACTTAAATCACCTGACCTGTCTCGCATTGTTAATAGTAACCATTTCAATCGCCTTAAACAATTACTGGATGATGATAAGGTTTCTGGCAAAATAGTTTTCGGAGGTCAAAGTGACTTACCTAACCTGTAAGTTTCATCACATACTTCTTTTTATGATATGTTTACCAGCTATCTGGTATTCTGTACTCATTTTCTTGTCCCATTTTTGCAGGAAGATTGCCCCTACCATTTTGCTCGATGTCCCAGAAGACTCTTTAATCATGAAGGAGGAGATATTCGGTCCATTAATTCCCATTTTGACTGTAAGTTGTAGTGTTGTTCCATGTTGGGTAATTAGTAGTGTTTCTTTGTTTAAGGAAATTTGAGAATAATTGGTCGAGAAAAACTGTTGAAGTTCGAAGTGTCTAATTTAACTCTTTTCGTTTTGCAAGGTCGACAATATCAAGGATGGTATTTCTTTTATCAACTCCAGAGAGAAACCATTGGCTGCATATTTATTTACTAATGACAAGAGCCTGAAAGAGGAGTTCATTAGAAATGTCTCTGCAGGAGGTCTGGTTATCAATGATACTGCTCTGCATGTAAGTACTTTCGAAACCTAATATATCCTCCCAACTATTGAATTCAACCATGCTTATTGATTTTTGCATCTGTGTCATATATAAATTTGAAGGATGCATGTCTTAAAAGCCTTCTAAATACTTCATTTTCCGTGTCAAGTATATTGTGAATCTATGCTGTCTTACTGACATTGTGAACATTGTGCTGAAGCTGGCTGTTCCCACGCTACCCTTTGGCGGCGTTGGTGAAAGTGGCATAGGTGCTTACCATGGAAAATTCTCCTTTGACGCGTTTAGCCACAAGAAGGCAGTTCTGAACAGAAGCTTTCTTGGCGACGTAGGTGCACGTTATCCGCCATATACGCCTTTTAAACTACGACTCCTGAAGGCTTTAATGAATGGGAATCCAATGGAGCTTGTCCGTGCTTTGTTTGGGTGGTGAATGGTAAGGTTGAGGATTCTTGAAGACACTGATGGTGTACACTATGAGTTTTGGAGAATTCTTGCTTCTCCATGTTGTGAAAATGTATAATTATGCATATGTTTTGTATTGATTTTATCATCTGGAAACAGTTGGCTTCTCTGTGAGGTGGTGAAACACTTTTATTATAGTCTACCCCATATATATTCTTTTCTAAACGTGGATGTCAATATTTTATTGTATTTGTGAACTATATTTCTTTAAGAATGGAGTATCTTGAACCTCGCAATATTTTATATTTTCATACTTCAGAAAATTTAATTGCATTTTAAATCACGTATATTATATTTCAATTGATAGTAAAATTTAAAATGTTCATCATAATTTCGTGTCTTAGTAATTTTGAATGTAATAATAATATATGATCAAAATTTTAACGTGTTAGCAATTTTGAATGATTTCATATGGATTTACATTTTTATGTGAATTGTGAAGTAATATAAACAATTTAAATCTTGTATCTGTCGCACTGATTGAACTATAAATTTTATGTAGGGTAAAATACGAGATTTTTTAGGAGAGGCGACTGCTATATCAGCATATATACATTAAATATTTAGTAATGTTATCGTACGCGTTTGCCAGACGTTATTCGTAGGCATTGCCATATTCAAAGATATACATTAAATATTTAGTAAACGTTATCGAGCCTGCCTGCTTTGCAGATTGGGTTATTCAATGATTTGAATTTATTGATTGCGTAATTATTAGATTGTTCGAGTATCCTTCTAAATCTTATATTCGAATCTGACTCAATTAATATTCGATATTTGTTAAATATTATATGGGTTCGAGTTTACTTGACAATTTATTGAGTATAAAATAATATTCAAATCCGACTAAATAATGTTGTCAAGTCACATAGCAAAAGAGTTTCCAAAATTCTGTAAAGCCCTGTGACATACTATCTTTAAAAATGAATGGTATTACTGACACCTGCGCCACGTTATTTCTGAAATAATGAATAATTGTAGATTGGCGATTTGTTAAATCTTCAGATTCTGGGATCACTGGTACACATCTCATAATTCACCCTATCCATAAAATCCTAATACACGAACTTAAGAACTGAATAATTTTCTAAAACCTGTAAAAATCCCCAAAATTTAGTTTCCAGTTTAGGTGTACACGAGGAGTCCTATAGATAAATGCAACCCGAAACCAGTTTACATGCACATACTTGACTCAGTTGACTGACAGAAGTCAACAATCAATTTTCATTTGTCTGAGCAACAAATTTGTGTCCAAATCAATACCACATAGCAAAAATCAACTCTTACTAAATCAATCATCAATTCACACATCTTCATCTTAAATTCAATATCAAGAAAATCATGGAAAAATGCAAAAGGCCATCATTCTTGATGGGGTTGTTGTTATGTTTGGTGGTGTTGTCAGCTACATTTCCTTACTGTTTTGCAGCTGCTTTTAGTAAACCAAACCCAAAAAAGTTTGGATCTTCTTTTGTTTTTCCTGTTGATGGGAATGTTTATCCAAAAGGGTATGTGTTAAAAATTGTTTCTTTAGTGTTTTTTGCTGAATTCTTTTGATTGGTGTGTATGTATTGGAAGATTTGATTGTATGTTTTTTAGTGTGAATTGAATCCCCCCCTTTTATATTTTGCCTATGTGCACATGGTCAGCTGCACTTTTGATTGTTATTGTTTATCATTGTAAGTTCTAACAATTTTGATTTTATACAGAGAATAACTTGTGAAGTTCTCTATTTTATTTATTACTGAGTATATCATAGATTATTGTGTTAACTGATAGAGTAAATTGAGTACAAATTAATCATACTCGTAGCATGAACTGTATAAGGAAAAGAGTATAGAAACATTACCCTTGCTCTTGTTGAGATTTTTGGAGATTTACTTCATGTTGTCTGTTGTCCAGTAAATCATTTTAATTGAATGTAGCGAAAGGGTAATTATATGGCTTAATGTCCTTTAAGGTTCTTAATTATCATACAAGACCAATGGATTTGCAAGCATATATTACATGTCAATGTTGAGTACGGTGAGATATAACTTTCTGAACCAAATATAATATGTTCTTCCAACTTCATCCAACGAAATCAATCACTCCTCTGGTAATTTATGTGATGGTGTTGTAAACTCTAAGTTTTATTCTTCTGCTTATGAGCCAGATACTTTTGATAACTGAATCATTAAGTTGTACTAGGAGCCACATCTCCATCATTTCAGAACTGATGTACTTCTCCCCATATCGAGTGCTGGCATAATAATACTGATCCTAATCATTGCAGGTACTACCATGTGTCTCTTTTCATTGGACATCCTCCAAAACTTTACTTTCTCGATATAGACACTGGTAGCGACTTGACATGGCTCCAGTGTGATGCACCATGTGTTAAATGCACTCCGGTATTTTTTTATTATCTCTCTTTGCAATGTTCTTTTATGCTTGTTATAGTTAAGTAGTTGTAGAACTTATTTCTTGTCTTAACATATGTACCTCTACAGGCCCCTCACAGTCTGTACAAGCCGAACAAAAATCTCATCTCGTGTCAGAATCCTCTGTGCGCAAGTGTTAATGGACCTGGAAACCATCATTGTGAAGACCAAGACCAATGTGATTATGAGATCGTCTATGCAGACCAAGGGTCATCCATAGGTGTCTTAGTTGAAGATACATTTCCCCTGAAGTTCACCAATGGTACAGTTGTAAGTCCTAGGCTAGCTTTTGGGTGAGTAGAGTACCTCGTTGTTATTAGTTTTGACCTACTCTAAATGATTGATATATGTCCTTTCATTAACCTTAATTTCAAGATTGCTCAATGTGCATCAAATAGTTGCAGTAGTGATGCAAATGACTACATTTCTTTACCTGTATGCAGTTGTGGTTACAATCAAGAAATTCCAGATCCAAATAATGCACCATACACTGATGGAGTACTTGGTCTTAGTGGTGACAAATCCAGCATTCCGAGACAACTGAGAAATATTGGCTTATCACGAAATGTGGTGGGGCATTGCTTAAGCGCACAAGGTGGAGGTTTTCTCTTTGTGGGAGATGATCTCTTGCCTTCAACTGGAGTTTCATGGGCACCTTTATTGCGGAAACCCACAGAGTAAACCTGTCTACCGTTTCTATTTTAATAATATATGAGTATGCAAATGTGTAGATCAATGTGCAATCGTGTATTGCTAATATGGTTCTGGTTATCCAGTGATTTCAGGGAACACCTTTCTTTGGGTCCAGCTGACATACTTTTCGGAGAGCTGAAAACTGGAGTCAATGGTGTTCCAGTAATTTTTGACAGTGGAAGTACCTACAGCTACTTTAGTATTCAAGCATACGATGTTCTATTAGATCTGGTGAGATTGGATTTTGGGGAGGGGGTCAAACTTATGCGTCCTTATTTTCTTGCTCTTTGGTTCTTGAACGAACTAGCCACATACTTCCTCTTTTCAGATAAAGGAAGACTTGAAAGAAAAACAATTGAAAGAAGCAAAAGGTGATGGAAGCCTCCCAGTCTGCTGGAAAGGTCCAAAACCTTATAAATCCGCTGTCGAGGCCAAAAGTTACTTCAAGCCCATAACAATGAGCTTTCGAAAGGCTAACAATGTTCAACTTCATATATATCCCGAGGCTTACCTCATTGCTACTGTGAGCTCCTCTGAAGTCTCAACCGATGTTTAATTTTCAACCTTGAGTCCAAAGTTTCCGTTCTTTTGAATTGTTGATCCGTATGGTTCTTCTTTTTCAGAAACATGGCAACATATGCTTAGGTATCTTGAATGGCTCCGAAGTTGGACTTGAACATGTCAATGTCATTGGAGGTGTGAAAATATTTAATTTTGAAGAACTATCTGGCACAGATCTTGGATTCTAATTCTCAACTTGCTATTTTTTTGGAGACATATCTATGCAAGATAAAATGGTGATATATGATTATGAGAACCAAAGGATTGGATGGTTCGAGGCAAACTGTGACAAGCTTTACAGGTCCTGAATCGTCTAAGACTGATTTATGTTTCTGCATTACTAGGCTATGCCTTGAGAATATCCTCATCCTGTATTGTTTTCTTTTGTTGACAGTGTTGATGGGAATCACAATGTCTGCTTCCATCAGCCTCACTCTGCCGACATAGCCTTCCCCACCGAGCAGTGGTGCCCTGCTGATATTCTCTTAGAGAAATGACTACAAAAACACCACATACTAGCTATAAGAAACTACTATAAGGAAGTTTTGGGTTTTCTCCATTTTGTGGAGACTGGATTTAGCTTAAGCATAGATGCATCACTAAGAAGGTTGATCAGCCTTTTGAAAAATGCATTACTCACAAGGTTAATCAGCCTTGTGTTGAATGTATTATAATCAGTAGTAATTTATACTACATATATATATATAATTAATGCAAATAATTGCAGAACAAATGTCATAGGAACAATACATTCCAGTAAATAATTTGTTTCTGGGATTAGATATAGGGTTAAAAGGCATGTTTCATCATATATGTTTCTTTCAATTCATCCTTTCATCATTTCATCACACATAGTGATGACATGGGATATTTTGAAACGGTGAATTGTTGGGAATATGTGTGATCAATCATGTATTTAAGTTTGTAAACATCCTTGAGAATTGTATTTGGGATATTTAATTGCTTACAACAATTTTGTAAGCACCGTGCTATTCCTTTATTTATGTGTTTTTTAAATTAATGAAATAACCACCTTATCTCTATTTATCCTATTTGTTAAATCATAAAGTTACTTAATTTAATAATTATGATCTTTTTATGCATAATGTTTGTTAAAAATTATAAGCATCCAAGTCCTTACTCCACTTACTTAATTATATATGATCATAATTTTAGGCGTATTAGATTTTACAACAAAAGAAAATTGTAACGTTGCAAAACTTTTCTTACCTATACCTCATAAATCTTTTAAAGAAAGTGTTCTTCAAAACCTTATGCAAGGGCTTCTCTCTTATCGAGTCGGTTCCATCCAAGTTTTACAATATTCGAATCGGTTCGAGATAGACTAAATAAATTCATACACGAACTGGGCAAGTTGTAAACATAAATACCAGAATTAATTATAAATATACAAACTCAATTCTACACATTTTTTTCAAATCGAAAAATGTGGGTTTCGAGTTACCCGACTCGATAACATTACATAGTTCCCTTCAATTTGGCGCCAAAAACGAGTCCATAGCTTCCCTAATACAAAACCCTCACACACATTTCACACATAGTCGCCGGAAAAATGTCGCAGCCGCCGGAAGTTATTTCTCCGATGGAAATTGACGGCGGCGACGCCAAGAACAACCTCAAATCCAAAGCCAATAACGGCAAAAACGTGGTGGCTTCAACCACCGCCGCCGCCACACCTTGGGTGGAGAAGTACCGTCCTCGGTCCCTTTCTGACGTCGCTGCTCACCGTGATATCATCGATACGAGTAATAATAATATTATTATTGTTCATTTTTTTAGTACATAATCTAGTTTTATTGCTTATTTCGTTTGAAAAAGATCGTATTTTTAGCGTTTTTACTGTTAGTTTGATTGTTTTGGTTAGAATTGAAGTTTTGTGTGTTGATTATGGCTGAAATGTTGGTCAATTTTGATTATCGAATATAATACAGTATTATAAATTGACGTCAATAATAATATCGTTGATTTTTTGTGTTCAGAATCTAATACTAGTACTCATTACTCTTGAAAATATCGTATTTTTAACATATTTTTCTATTAATTTGATTGTGTTGATTAAGATTGCAAATTTTGTTGATTTCGACTGCTGAAAAAAAACTAGACAATTTTTTTTGTGATGGAGTTAGTAATTTGAAAATGATTTTTATGTGAGGATTTTTTGTGGAACAGTTCGTAGGCTTTGATTGTTTCTATAGCTCCTTTTAGCTTTATTCCAATTTTCGCGGACTAAGTTTTTATATGTGAATTGCATTATTGTTTCATTTTCTCCACAATTTGTACGGTTTGAATTATTTAAGCTGTACTGATATAGTTAGGTAAAAATATGAATATTGTTTGCAGTTAACTATTACTACCTCTATCTCGAAAATATCGTTGGCTTTGCTTTTTCAAGTCAAAATTATTAAATTTTTGTAGCTTTAATTGACACATAACCTTGAATTGAATCAAAACTAATCTTAATTTAATGTAGAGGTTTAACTATTACATTAAACAGCTCTCTTTTTACTTTAAATTAATCTTATCTGAATAAGTGTGTGGTATGTAATTGTATGAATCTTTTGATAAATACTTGAAGTTAAAGCGAATAAGTTATGTCTCTAAAAGTACTCTGACCGTTTGTTGTTAAAAGACCAACTTAAATTGAGATGGATTTAGTATCCTTTGCTTTTGACCCATGTATTTATGTTTAAGCAATGAGTGTTAATGAATATCATATCACGCTCTGATACAGGCAGGTACTTCATAATGTTTTCACTTTCACTTTAGTGTGTGCTTCAGTTACCACCCTGCTTCTCCCACCTACTCTCGTTAATTTCCTGGATTTATGTATGTTGTGGTTTATTTATCTTTGCACTGGTTCAATTCTGCATATTCATATGCAAGTCTTTTTTAATTGGAACAGTTGATCGGCTTGCAAGTGGGAACAGATTGCCACATTTGCTGCTCTATGGACCACCTGGTACGGGGAAAACCTCAACTATATTGGCTATGGCCCGAAAACTTTACGGAACCCAACTGCATAATATGGTTTTGGAGCTAAACGCATCTGATGATCGTGGGATTGATGTAGTGAGACAGCAGATTCAGGACTTCGCTAGCACCCAAAGCATGACTTTTGGGTATGATGCATCACTTCACATCTCCCCATGTGGGAACAATTTTTCAGTAGTACTCCATTGTAAAGCTGGCATTCAGTATTATGATATCAACATAAAATTGACCTTAACAGTCCAACTGTGAAGTATTCCGAATTTTAATGCTGTAAAGTAGTCATAATTGACCTGATAATTCATTGCAGTGCTAAATTTCCTGTGAAATTAGTGTTACTCGATGAAGCAGATGCTATGACCAAGGATGCACAATTTGCTCTTCGTCGAGGCAAGTATCCATTTCTTATTCCACATCTTAAATCAATACTATTTCTCTTATACTGTTTTCTATCTCATCTCGTACAGTTATCGAGAAGTACACTAAAAACACCAGATTTGCATTGATCTGCAATCAAGTCAACAAGATTATTCCAGCATTGCAATCAAGATGTACTCGTTTCCGGTTTGCTCCTCTTGAAAGCATACATGTTACTGAAAGAATCAAGCATGTCATTGATACTGAAGGGTAGGTTTCGTACTCGTTGTTTTAAACTTTCTCATTTCCACATTAATTAACATGTTACTTTGTCGTTTAAGTTTGTATCCTGAAGCCTTACGGATTTAAGTTCTCTCATTAAATACTGGTGCATTATTGTGTTCACATCATTAGTAGCATTATTTTCTAGTCGATCTCTTTGGCCATGTCCTGATCAAGCTTGATCTATTCCTTCAGAAGATAATACCATTGTTTATAAGCTAAAGCTTGCATGATTCATCACTCAAAAGAAAAATGCACCACTGCACATGTGGTAAACAAAATACTGCTTATACTCTTTTTCAACTGCTTATTACAGTGTTATAACACGTTTTATCTTTTTCATAAGTGCTTATTACAGTGTTATAAAACAAACTACACTGCGGTAAAATGATTTTAAAATAGTCACCTCTAACCCTCACCACCACGACCACCACATTTCACACACATTTTCAATATATTAGACTAGTATTTCGATTTTCCTGATTATAAGTATGTCTAGAGGTAGATGTTGGATATCTCTTCAATTGTTTCTGAACATTTTTGCTTGATCTTCATATATATGAGTCAATGACGTTGGTGTACTTAAAAAGTCCGGGTGTGCACGATGCAAAGTTTATCTAACAAAAGGTTCATGTAGGCTGAATGTGACTGACAGTGGCCTAAAAGCCCTCGTTCGTCTCAGCAATGGAGATATGAGAAAAGCTTTAAATATTTTGCAGGTATCTCATTAGTTATTCTGGCATTATACATTCATGCAATAATGTCCGGTTTCATTTGTCAAGCTGAGTTTATTTGTTTCTTAAGCCAAGGATCTTGTAGGACTGTACATAATGACACAGAATGAAGTCTGATTATCATCACCCCCTCTTCCTCTCTTTTAGGTCCATTGATGTACCAGAGTTCTTTATTCTCCTTACAATGAGATAATTCATCTTGAACTTCATATGCTCTTTGCTGATATTTTATTATTCTCTTTTATTACCGGTTTTGATGTCTTTGCATGATGTATCATAGAGGAATAATTTAGGTAGAAAAAGAAAGAGGTTTTAAATATTCGTGCAGATATATGGTTTTTGCTCTTCACCTGCCAATCATCTTACGTGCAGTGCTTTATTTTTATATGTAGCAATTTCCTTCAGAGTTCTCAAAGATTCATTTCTAACCCGCTTTCTTCTCATTTTGCAGTCAACTCATATGGCTTCTCAGGAGATAACAGAAGAAGCAGTCTACTTGTGCACTGGAAATCCATTGCCTAGTGATATTGAGCTGATAGCTCATTGGCTTCTAAATGAGCAATTTTCTGTCAGTTGTAAACGTATCCATCAGTATCATATTTAATGCAGTAACGAGTACTGATTTTCCTATCTAGGTCAAAGGGTCAAAAGTCAATACTGCAAAATATGTTATTGCTCTCTTCATATTTTGAAACCAATGCAAAGCTGAGGATAACTGTCATTATTTATGATAAAATGATTTGGTGCCGTAATATTTTATTTCATGACGATTCTGTATGTCCTTTTCCAATCTCACTGGCTCACTGCTTTGTTGGATTCTGGAAGTATGGATGTCCATTCCTTGAGCTGCTATTTAAGATCCTGCTGCTTAAGCTACTGAAGTCCAAAGATGATTCCGTCCAGTTCATGGCCACTGTAACTTTGATTACATTTGCTTCTGTAGGTTATATATGATTTCATTTGCTTCTGTTTGTTTCTTAACGATACTTAGAAATTGCTGACATGAAGAATAGAAAAGGATTAGCATTGGTAGATATTGTACGAGAAGTAACCATGTAAGTACACCTATCTTGCTCCTCATTTGTTGTTATAGCTTGTTGCACTAATCTCAATGCATTTCTATACTAGGTTTGTTTTTAGGATCAAAATGCCATCTGATGTCCGCATTAAGCTGATCGAGGAAATGGCAAATATCGAGTATGTCTCCTGATGACACCTAGTTGTTAAACTTTCTATATTAACCTTGTTGGGCTTGTGATATGTGAAAATGCTTTCTTATTAAGATATAACTTATGATCCATGTAACTGGATATGTATAACTTATGATCGTGTGTTTGTTGTTCTGATGAATCGCATATATGGTTGGGTGGGGGTGCCACCAAGCAGGGAGACCTTGGATTGACATTATATGTTATGTGGTGTTAGCTAATTTTTATTTAGTGACCTGGACTCCTCCCTTTTCCACACTGTCTATATGCTTGTAGATTCTTTTACGACCTCACATATAATCTTCACCAGTGATGATGCTTATATAGTTTTCATAAGACCATGTGGATAATCTCCACCAAGGGAGATGCGTACAGAATTTTACCCATATGATCTTCGTATTATTTTGTATATAACATGTAGTGCTATTGTGGGTACATCATTTACATCAAAACCAATAGCTGGTGATTGAGCTTGAAATTATGTTATTATTGTAATTATGTTAACCTTCATTCCTCCATTAGTTGCATATTGATTGTTGTTGTATATTTGCTGTCTTGGTCAGGTATCGGTTGAGTTTCGGGTGCAGTGATAAGTTGCAACTTGGATCACTCACTTCTGCTTTCGCACGAGCGAGAGCTGCCCTGGTTGCTGCTGCTGCAAAGTAGTTAACTTCTTTAGAGACTTTTGTTCAATTTGTGGTGTATTATGTCGGAATTGTGAAAATGTTGTTTTGTTGATTCTGAAATGAAAGAATTTACTTTTAGCCATTTGATTGACTATCAATCACTAGATGTAAAACGGGAGGTAAAATTAACTTCAGTTGATATGAATTTTTCCTTCTATTCACATTTAGTACTAGGAAACAACTATACATCATTTCCTCTTACAAATGCAATTTGGCAATTGGCATTGTGACAATTCTTATGCAAATTCTCTACAAGAAAGGAAACAACTATACATCAACAAGAGTCAGAGACATAACTTGTATTGGCTAAAGAATTCTTATGCAAATTCTTTACAAATGTTAAGTACCAACACCCTCGTCTTTCCATACAGTACGGATTAAAGACTCTCATAAAGAGCATATCTTGTATTGGCTAAAAAGAAACTCTAGTACCCTAATCAATTTAGACACAGTGCACGATTAACTCCTTCGTGATATCACAAAACAGAAATCTCGAAGGACGATTGGTGTAAAACTAATATGACAATTTCACACTTATTTATAAATCAGAAGAACAAGGCGATGCAATGGACTGTTTTCGTAATTAATTCTACGGTAACATTGATAATCAAAGAAATAAAAGTAAACAATTCATAAGTTGAATTTTGCTAAATTTGGTAAATCTCCGATACAATAACAAAAACAGTTGAACAAAACATGTTTATCAACCAACAAGATCGACAAAATTCTCCATCAGACATAAAATACTGGAATAGTGAACAAATAACTATTTTAAGAGCTTGAGCTGGGAGGTGCACCAAAACCTCCAGATCCACGTCCGAAACCTCTTCCACCGGAACCCTGAAAAGTAATAAAAATTAGATTCGAGATGTTGCAACTTATGCAAATTAGAACTCAAGAAAGAGTCTGAATAACAGAGTTACAAATTTAAAGAACGCGCTGAAGACAAAAAGTGATAACGTCGAGGTTCAAAATTTTGAATTCACAATAATGCAGGAAAAAAAATCATTCAAGTGACATATAAGATTTCATAATGTCCAGATACGTAAAGAAGGTTATGACAGTAAAATAGACATTAAACCCTTGCACTAGTTCATTAAGAATAGTCAAACTTTAAGAAATCATCTAATGAACTAAAAAGATCAATTGGATGGTTGAAACATTTGTAAGATAAATTTATAATGCTCAAAAGTAATATGATAACTATCATAATGTTTGGTTACCCTAAAAGCAGGCTGGTAATCAGCAGGAGCTCCACCCTTTTCACCTTCACCACCAGGAGCTCCACCACGACGGTATCCTTCCCTGTCTCCAAATCTGGGTCTGTCACCATCAAATCTTGGGGGTCCACTGCAAAACAGGTTCAATAACAATCAATTTGAACGAAACATTTGTGAAACTAGTAGAAATGCGCCGAAAAAGGTCACCAATGAGCAATGACACAATATAAACTTATGCAAAAAACTCTATCTCCTGGTCTTGCAAATTTATAAACTCAATTAAATACACAACCGTAGGAACGCATTACGGAAAACAATGATATGATAAGGAGCCGCAAAACATTATTATCGCCCGATGTAATGCTAAAACGGATAATTTCGGTCAGAACTGCAAATTCACAAGCAATGAAACCAAACCAGCAAAAAAGCTTTAGCAGTTTTAAGCTATAAACAAATTTATCATACCGTGGGCGATCGCCAGGTGGTCCACTTCCAAAGGGACGGCCAAGGGGCTTAGTGGACTTCTTCAACGTAGCTGGGACGATTTCAGATGGCAAATTCAGATAAGTCCTTAGAAACTCAATGCCATCATTAGTCAAAAACCAGTAGTAATGCATCCAAGCGAATGTCTCACGGACATATTCCTTGGATTTGAAGCTCTGCATCAGCTTAATCACCTGCAAATTTGGAACATCGATTTCGGGATGCTTTGGCAAATTGTAGTCCTTTTTTGCATAGCAAACTCCCTCTGGGTTTACAAGAAAATCCAAAAATTAAACTAGTAAGTTCTAACTCCAAACCAAAAAATAACCTACTCCAATTTTCAATAGTCAAAATTAACATACTTCAACGCCTTAAATAACACACATAAATCTGACTTGAATGAAAATTATCTACTGTCCCAAAACAGTGTCAAGTTTATTTTTTAATTGTTAAAATTAACTTTACAGCCTTAATTGACAGGAACAAAGTTTGGTTTGAATAAAAATTATCAAGTCAACACTAAACCATATTGAAAAATACAATCTTTCAATATATTTTCCACCAAATACTATCACACAACATATACCAAAAAAATTTAATTCAAAATTAAAAAAGCGAACCATCAAAAAATCAAATCTAGTAAATCCTCTAGGATGAAGGTAGTAATAAAAATGCAATCTTTATATATATATTCTTATTGCAATAAACAAAAAATAACATACAATTAAAAATACAATCTTCTTTCAATAAATAAAATATAACATACAATTAATCATACAAGATGTAACAAAATATACCTTGGAAGATGTATTTGGAGATTTCTCTCCTGTTCTTCTCAGAGATAATCTGAAATACAAAGTAAAAAAAACAATAACCATGATCCAATAAATATAATTACAATAAATTAAAAATTTTGTTGAAATTAAAATAAAACAGAAAATAAAGAAGGGGGTAAGTAATCGTACCATAGTGATAGGTGATTGAGAAGAGTGGGATGAAGAAATTGAAACCCTAATTTATAGAATATATAATAGGGTTTTTATTTGGGTATTGGGCTGAACCCCTAATTTTTTCAGCCCATTTATGCAAATATTTTGATTATTGGATAGTCCCACTAGAACACCCGACTCCAATACTCGACTCGATAGTTAACGAGTCGGGTACTCCAACACTATTGGATATTGTTTTGGACTATTTTGGTGGGCATTTGCAAATTGCAAGATTGGCACTTTTAAGTCATTTCTTAATACGTTTTAGCGAAAAAGATTTTACCATCTTTTATTACTTTGTTATATCTTTCGTTTTAGAATATATATGTAGTTCTTTTTAAAATATTGTACGTCATGTATTTATGAGATCATGGATATTGGATAGTTATGATACAACCGCTAAATTCATAATGTACATATTTCAAAGCAAGAAGACATAAAAGGATACACAAGATGAGGTAGAGGATTCTCTCCGACTTTTTAGTACCGATTATCGAGTTGGTAATACTAAAGAAATACTCCATATCACAATTCGTATTTATCTAAATGCATCCATCTGTGACATGTATTTAGTAATATCTTATGATATTTTTGTAGTAAAATACTTTTAATTTATTTTAATTGACCGTTTTTAAGTATCATTTCTCAATTCTGCCTAGTCTTAAATATGCGTTGGACACTGAAGACATACATATTACATGTTACACATTCTATGATTTGTTGTGTTGATGACATGGTGATCATCCTTGCACACCATGATATTGGTTGTTTCTTTCCCTCCTAATGTATCATACAGTTGCACATAATAACAAATTAAGCAACGATCGAGGAAATTTGTGACATTCTTCTTGCAAACTCACCAATCAAACTCAACATTCCAGTTTCTCCCATGTCTGGAAATGCCAATATCATACTCCAGATAGCAATACAATATGGGCATGTTCAGATGATGTGGTCTTGTGATTCAACAAAAGCTCAAATATACTAGTTGTATGTATCAATTGGAGGCTTACAGTCAGCCTCGTGTCGCTATTTTTGTAAGCTTGTCGTATCGCTTGATGGCGAGATGTGCTTGGCTGAATTAGCGCCAGTGGCCTTGTCCGATATATATATTTCTTGACTGTCAAATCAACTCCCACAAGAAAACTTTAGGTTTGGTTCCTTTCATTTCTTGGTATACACTACCATCAGGCCACTTCCAAGTTCCAACATGTGGTGCCTTCTTGATATCTTATACAAGTCTCAACTTACAATATGCACATCAACCATCTCATATAACCATTTGGCAATCAAACTTCAATATTTGGATTTAGATGAAAGTAGTTAAATAACTAACTACAGTATAGTATAAAATATATCGGTCCTCCTAAACTCCTCAATTTATTGAGATTGCCAGGTTGATGGTTCACTATCTCACATGGATCATTTAAATGAATTATTACGTATTATGCATACATTTGAAGATTAATTAAATTTAAACTTGGGAGCGAAACTTTGTCATTAATTCACTTTTTATATATATTATGAAAATTATAATAAAATAATATTATAATTATTTTTTAAAACGAATCTAATGATATCAATGATATATTTTTGGGTTAGTGAATAAAAAGTGGTTGTAATTAATCTTGGCGGAATTTCAAAAGCGTTAATTAATTTGAAATGGAGGAAGTAGTTACTACCTACATACTAAAATATTATCAAACTAATTTTTTCATTAGTCAAAATTAACAAACTCAACAATCTAAAGTAAAAAATACAATACTCAGTTTCATATAATAAATATTGGTTATTGTTTAGATGAAAAATGGTTTTATTAAGAAATTATAAAAAACTACATTTAGATTGTAAAAAACTACATTGGAATTGTAAAAATGTACACTAAAATTGTAAACAATCAACTATTGTGAAAATGTAAATTTTTTCTAAACTTGATAGATACATTTTGAAATGGATGATATTGATTTTGAAATACTCTCTTCAAGTAAAATTTTCATAAAAATACAATATTTATAAATATTGATTATTTAATTCATACTATTCTTGCCATGTATTTTTTGGAGGTATTATCACCAAGATGTGTTATACTGTATTTGTAGTAAGTTTAATTTAATGTGTTAATAAAATTTAATTCGTCATCAATTTTTTAAATGAATAACCACTACAAACACAACTTGGCTAGAATTTCTCCTTTATGGTAGTATCGGGTCATTCAGACCAAAACAACGTTTAACGTTTAAATGAGCCATAAAGTATAATATATTTAAAATATACATTTTACAATAAGCATGTTTACCTATTATAGTAAAGTTTAGGTGCTAAAAATACATTTTCTAAAAAATTTAGGTGTCGAAATAAATACTCAATATGCACATTAGAAATGTTAAAATATTTAGATATCTGTTTAAAATGATGATAAAATTCCCAACAAATAATTATTGCATGAAAGCTAAAGCCCAACTGCCTAAGCCCATATATCCTCCCCCCACACCTTCTTCGTGGCCTTTCTCTCACCTCTCCGGGCTCCGCCACCTCCACGCCACCCCACCCCCCACCCCTCCTTCTCATCCACCACCAATACCAAATATAATAATTATCATTGCAAACGAGACTCTATTGCAACACATATGGAAATGAGGAGACTCACACAAACACACAAATCAATAACACTTTTATCCCCAACCAAACTCCGCCATTTACTCGCCATTACCTCAACTGCTCACGTCCACAACCACCTCCACCCATCACCACCACCACCTCCGCCGCCTCCACGTAAGCCTCCGGCGAACTCAGAAGCCGATTTCAAGAAATGGGTAGTTTCAGTTCTTTCATTACCTAGTGTTGATTACTCCAAATGTAAGGAGATTGTTAAACGCTTAAATGGTTATGATTTCGATACCCTTTTCGTCGATTTTCATTTGAAGCTTAATCCTTTTACTGCTTATAGATTTTTCCATATTGCGGATTCGTGTTCTGGTGGGGGGTTTGGGTTTAGTGTTAAAGCGTATTGTTGTTTGATTCGTTTGCACGTGTTTGCGAATCTTGATTCGCCTGCACGCGCTATTTTGTGTAGATTGATTGATGGGAAGTTGAATGTGTTGTTTGGAAAGAGTGATGGTAATGTGGAGAGTTGTGGTGATGGGAAGCATGTTGAGATTGCTCTTGGTTTTTGTGACTTTCGTGATGTGCCAAAGTGTTGTAGTGATGTTAGGATTTTTGATATGTTGGTACATTTGTATGCCGATGAGTTTAGGGATGCAAGGTTTGATAAGGTGGTCGATGTGTTTAGGACGTTGGCGGGTAAAGGATTGTTTCCTTCTACGAGAACTTGTAACTTTTTGTTGAGTAGCTTAATAAAGACGAATGAGTTTGAGAAGTCTTGTGAGGTTTTTGAACTAATGTGTCAAAGTTGTGGTACTCCAGATGTATGTTCGTTTGGCATTGTGATCAATGCATTAAGTAAAGGAGGGAATGTTGAGGAAGCGGAAAAGTTGTTTAGAAGAATGGAGGGAATGCATATTACTCCAAATGTTGTTATATATAATAACCTTATCCATGGGCTCTGTAAAGTTGGTAATTTTGTTGAAGCCTTTTCGCTGAAGGAGAAAATGGAAAAAAATGGTTTAGTCCCTACTGTTGTAACATTTGGGACACTTATAAATGGACTTCTGAAATTCGAGAAATATGATGAAGCAAATGGTGTGTTGAGGGATATGTTGGAGAAAGGGATTGTTCCTAGTCAGATTATTTACAACACATTGATTGATGGGTACTGCAAAGTTGGAAATGTTATGACGGCATTAAAGTTAAGGGATGAAATGTTAACTCATGGTTTTACTCTTAATCCAGCTATTTTGCATTCACTCGTCCTTGGTTTCTGCAGAGTCAACCAACTAGACGAAGCAGAACGACTCATGGACTACATGATATTGCACAGACTGTCTATATACCCAGCAACTTTTGGTTGTTTTATTTATGAGCTATGCAAGAAGTCTAGGTTAGATTCAGCTTATAAGTTTACAAAGGAAATGATTTTTAGAAAACTTAAGCCAAATGACATGTTACTTACTACACTAGTTAAAGCTCTTTGTGAGAATAATAAGCATTCAGATGCTGTAACTCTTTGGTCTCAGCTTCTTTCTAAAGGCTTTAGGGCAAATACAATTACCTCAAACGCTCTTCTGTATGGACTTTGTAAAATAGGTAAGTTGGAAGATGCTGTTAGCATTTTCAAAGAAATATTAGTTATGAACTTCCCCATAATAGATAAGATCACATACAACACCGTCATTTTTGGTTATTGCAAAAAGGGGAAGCTGGAAGAAGCATTTAACCTGAGGGAAGAGATGGAAAGACGTGGAACTAGTCCAGATATGTTTACTTACACCATGCTTCTGCATGGGCTTTTTAACAGAGGAAAGATGGATGAAGCCGTGAGTCTCTGGAATGAATGTAGAAAAAATGGTCTGGTTCCTAATGTATATGTGTATGGAGTCATGATGGATGGCTTCTCAAAAGCTGAGAAAATTGAGGAGTGTGAAAGTTTTTTTCTTGAGTTGCTGAATCAAAATATTAAGCCCAATGCTGTGGTTTTTAATATACTTATTGGTGCTTATGCTAGAATCGAGAAAATGACTGAGGCCTTCAGACTATACGATGACATGAAGAGCAAGGGAGTTTCACCAACATATGTAACTTACTCATCTCTTGTTCATGGATTATGCATTTCAGGTCGTGTTCAGGATGCACAGAATTTTATAAATGGAATGAAAAAGGAAGGTGTGCTTCCAGACGTGTTTACATATACTGCATTGATCGGTGGATATTGTAAGCTGGGCAAGATGGACGAAGTTAAGAGATTGTTAGGAGAAATGCATTCTCATGATATAAAACCTAATGAAGTCACCTATACAGTCATTATTGATTCATACAGCAAAATGGGTAGCATGGAAAAAGCTAGCGAGCTTTTCGATGAGATGGTACAAGATGGAATTATCCCAGATTCTGTCACTTACAAGACCTTGATGAATGGGTTTTTCAAGGCAGGGAAGGCAGAAGAAGCCCTCAAATTGAGTGATTATATGACTCATAGAGGATTAGAATTAGATGAAGTCACCTATACCTCTCTGATTCAGTTGTCGCACCAACCATCTACAATTGCAAGTGTTGAATGAATTGGAACTCCTGTAAGGTGACTTTCTTGTTAATTTACTTGACCAATTAAATATTTTTCATAACCTATGTAATAACAAATTTCCTCTACTTTTTTTTATACAACTGGCAATGTTACATGTTCACCATACTAGCTCATGTTAACTCTTAGCATATACAATAGACTTTTGAATTTATTCACTTTCTCTCTTTTGTTCCTACTCTCTATCTCACACTATAATCAGAATAGTGCACGTATTGACATTTCCCGAGAATGAAAACCTCCTCCTCGAGTGCGAGTATTACAAAAATTTGTCAGCTTTCTTGTGTGTTATTGATGCTGTCTTTCTGTTTTGCAGCACTATATTCTTTTGTCGATGAGAAGATCATTCCTTTACCATTTTATCATAGTCCTCTGACGAAGAGGCTTAATTTTTATGCCATTATTCCACAAGCTTCTCTGGTTTGCCAAGAATTTGTGAATAAGTTGAAGCAACCATACATGAGCTCTACAAGTAATTTCGTGGTCTTCTGGTTATAAAATAGTTCCTAAAACAAATTAATTTCTGAGGTTAGTTGTACTTATCAGTTTAGAGTATTAAAAATAGTTTATTTTTTATTTTTTATATCTAATATTTAGTTCTGCGTGATTTTGTAGTTGAAAGATTATCTTATTCCACATTGATGTTCTAGGAATTTGAGAAATTGGGACAGAATTGATGTTGATAATATAACGGAGTATGAGGTATTCAGCAATTTCCCCCCTTCTAATTACCATATATGCAAACAATACATTCATGTTAATATGAAATATTTTATTAGATATCAATTTTTAGTGTTAATACGGAAGTTTATGTTCAACTCCATGACGTGTAGCAGCAGCAATCATGTTGAGATATCTTAGAAGTACAATTTTAGTAGTTGCATGCTAGCCTCCTGGGTTGAGGTAGACAACCTTTCTGCAAAATGCAAATATTGTAAATACAATTTGCTAAATATTTTCAAGTCATAAACTTATTTATCCTGCATCAGTCTGCATACAATGGACATCTAATAGATCTTCAAATTCATGTTTACTATTCGAGCTTGTGATTTAACATAGCTTGTCTGCTGCGAAGCTGAAACGTATACACCTTGTATTGAGTGTTTAGATGGCAACCATGTATTATGTTGTTTGTTTCGTGCTATTACATTCCCATGTATTCAGACGGCCTGTCAATCAAGTTTGATGGGCTTGTTTCATTGCTTTGTGGGGTGATCGTTTTAAGTTCTATGGCTGTTTGCGTATCATTAGTAGTTTTCGTTGTGCTTGCTATAGGTCCTTGAATCATTTTGGTGCAGCATCGCATATCTTGTCAGAGCTATACACTCACATGACTTTGCAATGCTCTCAGTAAGGCATCTAAAGAGAAAACACCATTCATCATGTTGGCCACAGTTCATAGGTAATGGGATCTTCGTGAATGAATAAATCTAAATGAAGCGCCCGGGTTTATAATCACCATAAGGGGATAAAAACCACCATATTGATGGC
Source organism: Lithospermum erythrorhizon (assembly GCA_019722365.1). NCBI lineage: Eukaryota > Viridiplantae > Streptophyta > Magnoliopsida > Boraginales > Boraginaceae > Lithospermum > Lithospermum erythrorhizon. The sequence continues at coordinate 125,983 of JADFUC010000852.1, read as the reverse complement.
ATCAAAGTTCCCACGGCGGTAATTGAAAAGCCTGGTGAGCAGAGATCCGGTGTGAGGCCTCGAGACATAACTGCCCGGAACGAGATCTCTTTTCTGGTTTTGGTGCCCTGCCCAGATAGTGTTTAGACTTTGTTTGTTACAATGTATAAGTGTAGATATACACAGTTTTAAGTGTAAATGTGGTTAGAATAGTTATGAATATAGAAAGAAAAAATGTTCACTACTCACTAGCAAATTGCTTAAATTTTTGTAGTAAGATGAAATTTCTGTGTAAGTGGTAAGAATAACTTGAAGTTATGAATATAGAAACAAAGAAAAAACGTTCACTACCAATTTGCTTTATTTAACCTTCGAATTTAACTCTAAATTGAATTTTTAAGTCATGATGTTCGAGAATCGAGATAAACCGTATCTAATAAATTTCGAAAAAGTTCAACTCATTTACGTCATACGGACACGAATCCTTTAATTATAAATACCAAAAAAGAAATTAATAACATTAAATTTGTAATGATTTAAAAAAAAAAACTTTAATAACTTTAATTAAATAATCAATTATTCTACCTCTATCTCCTCCTTATATAAAAACAGAAAAGGTAACGTGCAGGCGGCTTCGGCGGACGTCGGGTCGCTGCGGTCTTGTACCCGTCAGCGTGGGTTCGATCGCAGCGTGACAAGTAATTGTTCTTTGAATCAGGAGTCGTCTTACTCGGTATTCTTGAGGGTTATCTTGGTAATATCTTCGAGGCGTGTGTATGAGTGTCACAGATAAAATCGAGGCAACGTTCTTTTCACGCATTGGTAATGTCTTAGCCCGTGCGAGGCGCCTTGTTGAGTGTATCAACGAGCAGAAAAGAATAACGTCAACGTTAATACCAGTATCTTTGTCCCAAAAAGATTGTCCAGTTTCCATTATTTAATTTCAATTTAATTTATTCATTGACTCACATTAATATATATATATATATATAATTAAAATAAAAATAAAGTTCTTATCTTTTTCTCATTCTTCTTTCGCAAGGTATGATTTTTTCCTTTTCTCTCTATTTCCCAATATGTTTGTCCAGTTTGTTTTTTGGCATTTTAATTTTTAATTTTATGTGAATATATTTATCTGCATTGGTTGATTATGTTCTTTATTAGGGTTATGAATTTTTTTATTTTTTGTTTGTTTTGTAATTGGTTATTGTGTTTTTATTAGCTCTGCTGATTTTGTATGCATATATAAATATATGAAGTTGTTATTTTTATTGTTATACATTGAGTTTTAATTAGTTTTGTATGTAGATATGTTAATGTTTTACATTCATAGTTACATGCATAAAGCTTGTATTTTTATTATTTTTTAGTTCATGAAAGAGCAATATTTTGACCTGTTTCATTAGGTTTGGTGAAGCTGAATTATTCGGTGTTTCGAAGTTGATTGAATGTGTAGAAGTTGATGAATGGTTGAGGTTTGGTAAGTTGAATATTAATGTTGATGATTGGCGTTGGAAATTGAAAATTGGAATTAGGTCAACTTTTTGATTGTGCGATTAGTGTTTTATGAAACCCGAATGGATTCTCTTTTAGTTGCGATTTATGTGAAAATTCTAATGTGCATTACCGTCTCCCAGTGCTAGAGTTATGTAAAGAATGGTACATTATAGTTATTAAATTGCAGCCGTTTCTGTTTTTAATTTATGTGAATTGTTCGTTGTTTTGTTTGTTTTTTCTTTTGTAGTTTTGTTCCCTCGGGCATTCATTTTTCTGAATTACACAATTTGATTTTTAAATTATTGGTGCATACTAAATACAATGTTCATCGTTATTTTAAGATTTTAGTGCCTTTTGGTTAGGAAGGCTACTGGAGTTTGATGGCTCATGATTTTTCTGTTAGTTGAAACTTGTATTGCCTTTGAGATTTCTGTATACTTCTGATAAATAAAATATGACCACTGAAGTGTATATAGGAGAAAAGTTATTAGCACCTGAGCAGCTTTCTGAAATCTTGTGTTTTCAGGGTCATTATTTGTCCCAACGTCTAGATACACATGATTGTTCTGCAGTGGATAATGTTAGAGGATAATCGGCAATGGATCTAACTAGTGCTGCTCAAGCTTTTTCAGTCTCTACCAAAGTGTCCGAACCTTCTTCCGCTAGAAACTATGACTTCTCAGACAACACTAGTGGCCAACATTTTTCAGAGAGTGATTATGCATTTGTTACATTTGGCGCTATCAGCACAGAAGATCAGTCTGAACGACATCAGAATGGGAGAACGGGTCAAATTGATTTTGATAGTGATCCGACAACATCATTGCCATATGCCATTAATCCATCTCCACGGAGATGGAATTTTCGTAAAACTAAATCAAGGCAGAATGCTGAAACTGGAAAATGTATGGGAGATGGAAGCCATGCAGGTAAAGTATCACTTGATTTTAATATGTTAAACTTCACAAGGGGGAAGAGGAGTTGTTTCAGAAAAAGAGCCCGTGCTTCACCATGGGGATTACTTTCTAATCTTCAACTAGATTTCGTAAAGCATGGTGATCGCAGAATCAATCTAACTGAGCATGAAAACTCGTCTAGATCAAGGGGTCAAGCTTCAGGAAAGCAAAAGAAGAACCAACCTAAAAATCACCATCTAACTGAGCATGAAAAACAGTCTAGATCAAGAGGTCAAGCTTCAGGTAAGCAAAAGAAGAATCAACCTAAAGGCCACTCCACAAAGTTTAGGAGGAAAAGAAGCCATAGAACCGTTGGCATCTCTGTTAAGTTTAAAGCTGGGGTTGGTGTTGGTTCATGGTCAATAATGGATGGGAGTAATGGACGACCTTTTGAAATTATGGGGAAGACTCCTAACCTTCCCAAGGAGGAAAATCTAACCAATAGCATGATGTCTAAGGGTTTCAAAGCAAACATGAAGAGGATGGCTCATTTGTCTGATGATACTACACATGATGTCGGGAAGTATGTTGTTGAAAACATTTCAAATCCAGGCTCGGACCTGGGAACTTCTCCTGATTCAGAAGTCATCAATGTAAACCTAGATACTTCTTTATGGGACAATAGTGAAGAAGAGTTTCACAATTTATCAGGTTCCTCCCATATATGCGTGGCTTCTGACTGTGTTACATGTTTGGTGCCAAAGAACAGCCAGGAAGCGCAGAAACAAATTTTCATGGGTCGCTGTAGTGCAGGAGATAAACTAACGAAATCAGGAATTGTTGATGATATACAATCCGCTGAGCCGGTGGAGATTGCTGTTGACGTACCCTACTCCATTAATGTCTCACCTCCAAGTAGCTCAGTATTTGCGCCTGGAAACACATCTAACATTGAATGGAAATATAAGGAACACTCCTCTTCTCCTGATAATGATATTGAATTGCCTTGTCTGCCTTCTACGGACATTGGGACAGAAGTGACTCCAATAGTTGGCCCCGATCTCCAATTTCCAGTGTTGCAGGTCTCTGCTAAAGTGCATCTTCACAGTAAGGGACAAAAGATTCTCAAAGAGGAAAAAAGAGATGGAGTGACAAAGAGCACATTGGAAAGTCATGTTTCAGCAAATAAGGGACGTCGTGATTCTAGAAAAAAGGTTAAACAACATGAGTTTGCTAGCAAGCGTACACTTAAGGTGAAGTTGAGGGGTGGTCTGACCTCCTCCAAAGCCGGAAAGCAGGCAGGACCAGGTGTAGATCTATACTCTCGTGCTTCTTGTATAAGCATAATACTTAGAACATTGTAAAGAGATAAAATTATTCTTATTCCAAAATCTCCTGAAACGACTCTTTCTTCTGTTTTATTAATGGTACGTGTATAACAAACTGACCCCTGTAGTCCTGTTCACAATATCTAGTACCTTCAGGATAGATGTCAATAATTTTGTTGTTGTAGGAGACTCAAAGCTAGCTGTTTTGGGAGAATCTGGAACTGCTAAGTCAAGTTTAACAGGATATGAGTCAACATTTAATGTTGTACCCAGAGGATTCACAGAGCAATCTAAAAGACCTAGGAATGCTTGGGTCCTTTGTGACGATTGCCAAAAGTGGAGACGCATTTCAGCTACACTGGCAGATCATTTAGAAGAAACAAATTGCTCATGGTAAGTAATACACATCTCTTGCTTCAAAATATTTTACTATGGTCCCAACTCCAAACTTGGACTTTGTGCCGTTTTTAATATAATTGATGACCCCAGAACTGAGTATATATGGAGTCATAGTAGTCTCAGGACTCTTTTTATGAATTTAGCTTTTTTACTGGTCAATGTAAATATATCTGTGTTAAGTACCAACCTTCTTTCCTTGTATACATCTAGGACCTGTAAGGATAATGTGGATAAGAATTTTGGCAATTGCTCAATTCCTCAAGAGAAGTCGGATGCTCAGATAAACACAGAGCTAGAAATCTCTGATGCATCATGTGTTGAGGGTGTTTGGGATGCAAGGCTCAATTCTAATAGTTTAGGGGAAAACCGGTCAACAGGTAATTAGTAAAAATGTATTGAGTTGACACATCTCCAGATAATACGCTCTAAATTTCTTTGCTAAGATGTTAATCATCTACGTTGCAATGGCAGTGGCTCAGCGATCAACATGGAAACTTATCAAGTCTAATCAGTTTTTGCATCGCCGCCAGCAAACTCAAAACATTGACGAGGTGATGCTCAACCATTCCTTAGATGATATTTCACTTTATAACTAGTTTGGCTTGAGATTGTTCAATGTTTTCATGCTACTTTATGACTTTGGCCTGTGCTTGTTGAATGTTTCCATCCTACACATTTTGGGCAATGTTGCCTACATGAAAACTTGAAGATGAGGAAAAGAATTAACAGTATTCTTATTTCACAACATGGGTTGTCTTCCTTGAGAGTCTTTTTGTATAATATGGAACATTACTTTAAACATACTAATCCATATAATATTCGTCTACTTTCAAGCAATTATTGTAGTATGCAAGTTTTGTAGTTCTCGGGGATAGCTAGGTTTATACAATGAAATTGTCCGTTTTATGTCCAAGAAAGTTCCGATGAGTTGCTTCATTATATATGCAAGACTTGACAATGTGTGTGTGGATACTCGTGTTTTTATCTTTAAAAATATTACTAGCTGTATTTAGTTTTCATCTCTTTCATTGCTACCAGATCATGGTGTGTCATTGCAAACCACCATTTGATGGCCGAATGGGTTGTGGAGACGGATGCTTAAATAGAATGCTGAACATAGAGTGTGTTCAAGGAACCTGTCCATGTGGTGAACTTTGTTCAAATCGACAGGTATCTTCAATTCTTATAAATTGTTATTTCTGTGTCCTACGGGGTCAAATATTTTCTATTCTCTGGCTATCAAATTGGCCCATTATACTACCTACACTTCTTATCAATTGTGAACTAGTAGATAGTGTTTGCACTTCACTCTTGGGTCAATTCAGAAACAGCCTTAATGTTGTTTCTATATTTTTTTATATTTGTTTCCTGCCTTGGTAAAGTGTCTTGGAGTAGAGTTTTCTCTTAGTTTTTCAGCTTTTAGGTGATTCCCTTGACATTATGTTCCTGCAGTTCCAGAAGCGCAATTATGCTAGATTGAGGATGTTTAAATGTGGGAAGAAGGGTTATGGTGTTCAGGTGCTTGATAATATTTCTGAAGGCCAGTTTCTTATCGAATATGTTGGAGAGGTACAATCAGACCATTTTCTAATTTGTTCTTTATGAGTTAATATATGGTATCATACAGATATATCCTTATCATTCTTGTATGAGGCACACCAAAGAGATTATTCCTTCTGTTTTCTTGAGATGCCGCACTCATTTTTCTCCTTATGTTCCTGCAGGTTCTTGACATGCATAGCTATGAGGCACGCCAAAGAGATTACGCGATGCAGGGTCATAAACATTTTTACTTCATGACACTGAATGGCAGCGAGGTTTGACCCTACGCACACTGTTATATTGTTCCAGTAAACGCCCATGAGCAGTTATACCTTTATAACTCGTTCTTACACATAGTAGATAGTTTGTATGTACTTGTTTCTTTTCTCTTTACTGTTGTAATTTACCTTAAGTTCCTTATTGTAATGGAAGTTATTGACTTAAGTTCATTAGGGCAATGCAATTTGGTTGAGTTTAATTGATTCTACTTTCATGCTGCAATCAACAATTTTGCTATAATTGCAAATTTCTGATAGTTAAATGGTTTCAGAAGCAGTCTTTTAGGTCTTTTGTCATTTTTCATTTTTTTGTTATGATTTCACTCTTTCAGGTAATAGATGCACGTGCTAAAGGAAATTTAGGCCGCTTCATAAATCACAGCTGTGATCCTAATTGCCGTACGGAGAAGGTGATTTCTTGTGAGCTCTCTGTGCCTTGTCCCAGGAAGTATAGAAACAGTTTTTTCTCTTCATGTGGCATAATATAGAAATAGCTTCATCCCTTCTTTTCCATCTTGTAAATTAGTAGTTGTATGTTGAGTTAATACCTCCCAGTCGTCAATCAGGGGACATGTCAAATTTTGAAAAGTTCTAGTTGCAGTGTTGCACATATATTGTAAGGGTCTTAATATTTATGAACTTGCTTCTCTCATTCCAGATGTTGTGGGCATCTATGCTAGCACATACCGGTTCTACATTATATATGTCAGCTCATCAATATTCTTCCTAAGTTTTCAATAAATCTGAGTGCAACCGTTCCGGATTCAATCTCTAAGGAATAACATCTGATGTGCACGATTCATAAATAACGATTTCACTCATTTAATATTCAATGTACTTACATGTCCATCTGTTTTTTCCCCTTGCTCACACATATATATTCTGTAATGGAGTGGTGTTTATTCAAGCTTGTATTGGGATACAATTAAAGGAATCTGGCCTTATTTTGCTAAATTATGCATTGGTGCCATTGGTTCTCTCTATCTAATTCAACTTTGCTGATGCAGTGGGTGGTCAATGGGGAAGTGTGCATTGGGCTTTTTGCATTAAAGAATATTCAGAAGGTAGTGTATCTTTACATGTCTAAGTGTTTGTCCAGATGTTCTTGGTTTTGATTTGCTTTACGGGTTTATCAAGTTTTTTTGGTGCACCCTTTACCCTCCCCCCCCGGTAAAAGATATGAGAAAAGTACTTTTTGTTCTTCATTTGTTCGAAGTTACCCCCTGTATTTTTCCAGCACAGTATAACAACCCTTGCGTTTGCTTATCGTGTGTCCTTTTCTGTAGAATTATTCAGCAGTCCCTTGTATCATTTTATTGATCTTCATCTTCTTGTGTCTCAGGGTGAAGAGCTGACTTTTGATTACAACTATGTTCGTGTTTTTGGAGCTGCTGTAAAGAAATGTGTGTGTGAGTCTTCTCAATGTCGGGGCTACATTGGCGGTCAATCTCAGGATACGGAAATAGTTGTTCAGGATGATTCAGAAGACGAGTACTCAGAACCTATTATGGTCTTCGAAGATGGCGCAGTTGATGAAAGTTACCCGAATATGAGATCACCGCAAAGCACATTTGACTGTATTGGAGCTATGCCTGAAATGGAACCACAAAATGATGAGTCTGTAGATGTTATGAGTCCTCATTGTTTTGCAACTAGTTTACAGGCTGTTGAGACTGGGATATCTAAAAAATTTGTTAATATCACATCTGTTGTTGAGCATGAGGACACTATTGAAAAAAGTCTGGATCCCTTGAATAATTGTGGGTCTACAGATCTGAAAGTGGATACATCTAAGAAAACAGAACTCTCTGAAACTTTCATTCATTTTGAAGTGGTCTTGAAGCAAGATGATATATCAACTAAAACACTGGTGACAGGTGAGCCCGAGTCCTTGGAAGCTGGAGAAAATATGAAACAGTCTACACTGGAGGAGAACTCTGCTAACACAGTGCTCAACCAATTGCCGCCAGATGTAGTAGACAATAAGAGGAAGCCAAAATCTGGTAGGCGGAAACGGAGTATTAAATCTCCTGTTACAAAAGCTTCTCGGTTGACATCTTTAATTAATAGTGAAAGTGCCCCTGTAAATGTTCAAAAAATGCAAGAAACACAAGGCAAGGATGATGCGCTCTCCTTCAAACCTAAAAAAGAGGTTGAAGTTTCGTCTACTGCCCGTTCTGAATCAGGTGGGTCACCATCTTTATCTTGTTTTCGGAAATTTTTTGTGACGATTTTAATTGCTCTAACTTATGTCTCTCAAATTGTTGCAGTTCAAGAGAAGCTTAATGAGTTGCTTAATCTTCATGGGGGAATTAGTAAACGGAAAGTAAGTACATCCCTTTCATGGCTACTGATGTAAACAACTTTTAGTTTCCTTCACTTCAATTCTGTTCCATGTGTCATATATGATAGTTAACTGTTATGAAACTTTCTTTTGTTGTTTAAAATTTGATCATGTTGTAGTGAACTTGTGTTCCTCTGTATATGTAAATAACTTTAACAGGAGTTCCTTCCTCATTATCATGCATTTATCTTGCACATGTTTTGCCTGGTTTAGCTGGAACTTAAAGGATATAAAAGAGAAGTTTTTTTTCTTCTTTTTTTTACCATTGGACTATCTTAATTAGTGCTTCCAAGTTCCGATCATATTTTCGTGGAATCTAAGGGCTGTTTTTTTCCTGCATAAATGTTGACATGTCTTGGTATGGCAGGATGCATCCAAGGGTTATTTGAAACTGCTTTTACTTACTGCTGCTTCAAGGGATAGTTGCAATGGTGAAGCAATTCAGAGGTACATTTGGTTCTGTGTGACTACCTAATATCCTATTGGTGAACCTTAAGTAACATTTTTTATATTCATAATTAATTGATGTTATGTGTCTGTTTCAGCAACCGAGATCTCTCAATGATCCTTGGAGCTTTGCTAGAGACAAAATCAAGGACTGTGTTGGTTGATATAATTAATAAGAATGGTAGGTGCTGTAAAATGCTAGTCCGTTGTAAGATTTTTTCCCTGTGTACTCTGCCCAGTGATGCTGACTTCTCTGTTATGGTTGAAAGGCTTGCAAATGCTACACAACATGCTGAAGCAATCCAGAAAGGAATTCAATAAGATTCCTATTTTGCGGAAGCTTCTGAAGGTGAATGCCTCACTATCCATGAAGTTCCTTGAACTTTCTTAGTATTCTTTGTCAAATTATTGAGGTTTACATCATATTTTTCTACTAGTATCTTATTACTGCATATAAGAGCACATGTGATATATATAAATTGGATTGGAGAGTCAATAGCCATCTTATGAAAAACTGTTCATCTGATGTCAGAAGTCGATTTGTGAAATTAGTGATCTCATTACATATTTAAAAAGAGTGTTGTCTGGTGCGTTTTGTTATTAGTACAGAAAGATATGTTAGAAAGTGTATAAGTTCCTAAACTAGTAATTGAGAGGTAACTAATAGACCACTGGTTCGCCCACTCAGAGGTGTTCTGGATGATTTATAATAAGATTGTATGTAGGAACTCTCCGTCTCCCAGCCATTCGAATTCACTTGCTCGTCAATTTGGTTATGGAGTTTAACGTACTTAAACTCAGAGGGATTTAACTCATCATACATCTGTCCTACATTTCTGTTTTCCAATTACTGATTAGACATTATTTCGTAATTACCTTTGGCCCTTCTCTAGCATCTTTTCCTTTACTCATTCTCTTAGATGCATGCTATTTGCTTTTTGGCCTGTTTGTAGAAGATGATAAAGCATTTTGAACCAACCTACTGAAAGGACTGGGTTCTTCAGATATGGATAAAACATAACATAGCACGTTTCCTTGTGCAGGTATTTGAGTATCTTGCCACAAGGGAGATCCTAACATCTGAGCACATCAGCGGTGGCCCTAATTGTCCTGGAGTTGAGAGGTTAGGACGAAACATGCAAGGTTCTCTATGACTGTTTCATAAGCCCCACACCATAAACTAATTTCACATGCTTTGAGGATGACTATTTGTATCATGGCAATGAGAGATGATAGCTATTTAGAAATTCTAGCAAATATTAGTAATTTCTTTGATTACCAAGCAGTTAGTGTTACTGAACGGTTTGTCAAAATTTTCACCTTTTAACCAGATTTTTCAGTCTTGACGTTTTCATTGGGTTTATGTATACTCTACAGAATTTGCCACATATACTGACCTATTGTCTTCTCTTAGCTGAGTTCCATGTCTATATCATATTAAACTCAACTTTCCAGGGATCTCTCTCACATTTGAACTCGTAGAAAAATTAATGCTACCATAGTTTAGTTGTGTGAACATGGAAATTGAGACCTCTAATGCTACTTTTCACCGGAAGAGTTCTTCCATCTCCTGTCTGTTCCCTAATATTTCATTAATTGTACATCATGTTTTGTGGAGATCACGGGTAGTTATGATTTAACTACCCAATGCATTATGTTTGTATTATATGAGAGCTGCCTAGAAGTAACTCGAGTCTCGACACCATATGCCATCACCTTCCTTCAAATGAATGTTTTTCCTACATGCACATTGTATTGCTTCTTTTGTTGATATTAATTATTGACAATGCTGATAAGTTTATTTTTCATCTCTTATCCAGTTTTACAGAGTCCATCTTGTCATTGACGGAACACGTTGACAAACAGGTAACATGTACACGATGACCCATGATGCATTGGTTGGATCAAGAAAAAATTGTATTCTCGGTTAGAAGTTATCTCTTTAAAATTGTACTATAGCTAATATTAATGATCCCACTGTAAGTTGTCTTGCAATCGATGGAATAGGATGTATCTACCTTAGCACCTGTCTATTTTCTTTCCATTCCTAGTTTGTTTTATGCTTTTTTGTATTATTCGTTACTTTTTTCATCATTGTTTGCTTTCTATGAACACGCAAAATAAGTAAGACAGTGTTTTTACATTGTCTATGTTTTAACGCTATTCAGGTTCATCAAATTGCACGCAGTTTCAGAGATCGGTGGATTCCTGGACTTGCCAGGAGGCATCAGCGAGAGGAGCGTGTTGTTGATTTTTGCCGCAGTTCGGTCCACAAGCAATGGAGTAATCAATTTGAAAAACATTTAGAAACTCGAGATTCCATCACTAAATCAGTGGTGACACCCTCTACATTTGATGCTGGTATTGTTGAGGTCTCCTGCCAGTCTAGTGGTAGTGCCAGAAATACACGCAAGCGTAAAAGTCAATGGGATCAATCGGAGGATCTCAACCAAGTTGACATTCATATGTCAGATGATGGTATGAATAGTATTGATAATGATCACCTCCCTGGTTTTGCTGCTCCTTGTAACCCCACTGTGGTCTCATCTGAAGTGTGCTCATATTCTAGTCAACGGAGTATAACTACTGACCTCAATCGTACTTGTCAAGTTGTGTCCGGACAACCCCAGTCAAGATTCATATCTTGCTTACCTGTTTCATATGGAGTTCCAATAGGTCTTGTGAATCAAGTGGGTATGCCTCAGGCAGCAACGCTTGAAGATTTGTCAGTTGCGCCAGGCATGCCGTTTCATCCTTTCCCTCCGTTGCCACCATATCCCCATAACACAAGGCCCCCTGCATCTAATGCTATTGATAGTGCAGTGATGGGTCCACATGATCAGAACAGGTCTATTTCTTATAACTCGGCTCCAAAACCTCCAATCCCACAAGAAGCAAGCATGCCAGCTTTGGAAAAGCCCGGTACAGTAAAGGAACTCAATCTCAGGCAACCGAGGGGGACTAGCACATTGAGAAGGAGATATTTCAGGCCGCGAAAGTGGAATAGCTCAAAACTTGGACCACCTTGGATCAGGAATAGGTACAACCGCGGCTTTACATGAAATAACTTGATGAATGGGATGAATTGTAAAGGTTTACCAACAGGGATGAAGAAAAATCACTAAGCTTTTGTTCGAAAAAAATTATTAGAACTTAGGAGGCCATTCATTAACATACATTAACGAGAACTCAATTTTTTCAATATGCTTTCCTGAAGAGGCATCTCAAAGCTCCAAAGAAGTGAGAGCATTGTATTCATTAAACATTTGATGCCTGAAAAGTTAACAGGTCAATATGATTCTTATAGTTGAAGTGTCATGTGTTTGTTTAAGAGGCGAATGGCGAGGGGATACTCAGCTAACGTTTGAAAAAATTGGCTTACTCAGCTCGCGTTTAATTTCATGTATAGCATTATTAAATGTTTTAAAAGGACATCTGGCAAAACACGTAAATATTGAGATCCCCATGGTTTTGGTCCATTTCATTTCTTCCGTCATGCATAGCATTAGATTGAGTTGGTGATCTAGTAAGAAACATCGTATGGTGGAGTATAATCTAATGTGTCTTTAAATAAATTTGACCGTGAATCAAAGTTGAATCTTACGATAATATTATTTTACATGCATTTAACTTCATAAAAGAGTGACATGCTTGGGTGCATCACACATTAGAGATATAATGCAATTCGACGGGGCCTTATAAGTATGAACAACTTCGTTTGCACCCAGATAAAAGCAAGAAAATCGGGCCAATAAAGTGAAGGTGTTCGAGTTGATGGATTGGAATTACAACATAGCCTGAATTCACGTATATGAATTTTATCTTGGAAATGAATTTGCTTGATAAAGTTTATCAGCATCCCGATCATGATGTCACATTTGATCCATTATTATGGTATGAAACAAAATCCTAATCACATCTCCCAAGAAAAATAGAGTAGGTCCCCAACAAGCAAGTGAAAACCTTCAACCAAGAACCCCTCCCAAATTGGATAACAAAAAATGGAGTTTGAAGTGAGAGTAGTAGTAGGAATTGAGAGTTGCTTCATCTCCCTCCCTCTTTCTCTAATCCAAACTCTACAATCAACTTCAGCCTCCACCTTTCTTCCTCCAATCATTGCCTTCCACCTCAGCTCCCACCAAAATCCTAACCATTTTTGGCATGTTGTGATCTGGTTTCTGGGTTCTTTTCCATTTTTTAATTTAAAGATTGTTGCTTTTGTGCAAATATGTCCCAAAAAGATTGTCCAGTTTTGAATTTTGATGGGTGTATATTAGTATATGTTGTATATTGTTTCATGAACTCAATTAACCTGAATGAACTTTTCTTTTTTTAATGTAAAGATTGTTTTATTGATTAATTTAAGCCAAAGATTATCCAGTTTGAATTTGATGTTGGCCTTTTTGTATATGTTGTATATTATTTGGTGAAAATATGTAAAAAGATACATATTTTTATGCAAATATTGTTTCTTTTTTTGAAGTTGCTTGATCAATTACTATCTGAATTAGTTTTCCTTGATACATCCCAAAAAATTGTCCAGCTTTGAATTTTCATATGTAAAGATTGTTGCTTTTTTTGTAGTTGCTTCATTGGTTACTAGCTGAATTAGTTGTACTCAATATATCCCAAAAAGATTGTCTGCTTTTCCATTTTTTATGTAATTTGCTTTATTGATTACAAACTGAGTTAGTTGTACCCAATACATTCCAAAAAAGGCAAAAATATTGTCCAGTTTTGAATTTTTTATGTAAAGATTGTTGCTTTATTGCCGGCTGAATTAATTGTATTCCCTCGAGCCTGAAAAGATTTGTCCAGTTATGAATTTTGAACTCAAATGTTTTAGTTTTATACTAGTATTATTTGATGAACTCAATTACCCTGAATTATTTGATGGACTCAGTTAATATGACCCCTAAATCTTTCCATACAGCGGAACTAATTACATACTTAGTTTTGCATCTGATTTTTGTGGTGATATTTATTTTGTTTCTGTTGGTGTAATTTGTAGATCGACAAGAGTTATGCAGAGTGCATTGGATTGTTGGACGGTACAATAGTTGATGTCAAAGTGATACCAAGTTTGCCTAAAGCAACATTGGTCACCATTGAGCCACTCACGGAAGATGATTGGGAGGTTTTGGAGCTTAATGCTGAGCATGCCGAACAAGCTATTCTGAAACAGGTGCATGGTTGTGTATATAAGCTCATATGAAATGGTGGTTTGAGTCCAGCATACTTGGTGTATTTCAGTGTATTTTCTTATTTGACGATTAGGTGTTAGCCTGACTGTACCATGGAGGCATGGACACATTCTCAAGTTCTTTTTATGGTGTTTCGGTGTTGCTCTATACATCCACTCTCCTTTATTTAATTGTTTAACTTCGATGGGTTTTCAAAAATGCTCTAGAACTAGTTTACAAGAGGCTCAATTTGGTCATGCCATGACACATGCACCTTCTGAAATGAGCTGAAACTTCTTTTAATCGTGTTATTTACATTGCTGAATTGCTGTGTTTGTAGTGGATGTGTGAATGAATTCATTGTTCATGGGTCTGGGAAATTTTAAACATTTGATTTATCTTTGTAGTCTGTATAGGCTACAGAGTTCTTTTTAAGAACTACAGATGCTGAATGCAGGTTGGAATCGTCCATGATGCGTTGACTTTTCCATTGTGGTTGCATGGCAAGACAATTGTTACGTTTCTTGTTGTCTCTTGTATGCCAAATAAACCTGTAGGTAAGATGACTATACCATTTGCTGTGGAGTTGCAACTAAATGGTAGTGTCCCTACACCAATTGTTACGTTTCTTGTTGTCTCTTGTCCATTTGCTGACTATACCATCTTTCTTATTTGTAATTTTTTATTTTATTTTTGCATTGGAACTATTGCCTTCTTCCCAATCTATTATCCATCATGTTCTGGTTGCATGTTTTTTTTTATACAATAAAGATCACATATAGTTGAAACTTCTATCCTGAAGATGAATGTTAGTATCTTATAACTTGAAGTACAGTTAATACTTTATGATGATATTGGATATGATTTCAACTTATTCTCACTTGTGTTATTGTTTTACAGTTCAACTTGTTCCTGGAGCTGAAGTTGCAGTTGCTCCAAAGCGGAGGAAAAGAACACCTGATTCTAATTTGTCAGCATCTGTTCAGGAATATAACACAATGAAGGCACTCCTGCGTGTTCAAGACATGGATAGTAGATTTTCTCACAACTACGAGGTGGATAGAATTAATGTAGAGGTGGTGCTCACTTCTGTTGTTCTCATGCATCCAGAAACAGCTGGTAAATACTCATTTGATTCACTCCAGCATGTTGTGATAATCCCAAGATCACAGCCTAAGGAAGACATTGAGAAAAATGCAACCCAGAGTCCAAAAGTCAATGGAGGTGCAACTATCAAGGAGGTTGATAATGGAAGTTTCACTGAGAATCAAGATGGCTGCCAAGTTATTATTCGTGTTTTATTGTCAGAATATGTGGCAGAAGGACATGTAATGATTTCCAGATCACTTCGTATGCTCTTAAGAGCACGTCTTCGCTCATGTAAGTTTATTTTCTTAACAACTGAACAAGATTATGGTGCGAACATACTGGAACATTATCTAGGATTCTAGGTTATTACTATTGGTGTCTTTTGTGTGCATGTTCCAGGGGTCTATGTGCAGGCAAGCAACATGAATGTAAGAAAGGAGATCCCCACATCTTTGCTTTTGCCTTGCCAATTTAAGAAGATTCTGAAGAATCAAGCTTCAGAACACAATGATGGTGGACTTCTGAAAAATGCCAACTTCAGTAAACCAAAGAATTCAACTGTTACCACACATCCTGTCCCAGAGGTAGGAGTGATAGATTGGTCTTTGCATGACAGAATACTTTCACATCTTTCTAGTGAAACTCCTTGTGATGATGAAGAAGTTTCTAGTAAGGTCAACTTCAGAAAGGGAATAACAGTTCTCCTGCGGTCCTGGTATTTAGCACAAATTGATGCCATCACTTCAAATTCAGGTGTGGGTGTTAAGTCGTTGGTGCTAGGAAACAAGACACTATTACATTTTAAGGTTAAGGGTAAAAGTCTTGGAAATATGAACATGAATGGATCTGGAGAGTCAACTATTGAGATTCTCTATATTCTGTCTGTTACCGAGGAAGCTGTTGATGGGAATAAATATAATGCATATGAACTTGAGCTTGGTGAAGAAAGCAGGGAGAACTGGATGACAAAAAGCTTAGAGCTGTTGATAGGAAGATTGAAAATAGGTAGTGGGGTATCAATAAATGTGATTGAGGATATCAGTAGTAAAAGCATTGATGTGGGAATATCTTCATTGAACTGGATGGGAACAGCCGCTTCTGATGTAACTAGCAGGTTGAGAGTTTTGTTGTCACCTTCGTCTGGAAGGTTGTATAGTAAATACAGTCTTCCGTTTCCAGGACATATTCTAATATGTGGACCTCCAGGTTCCGGGAAATCATTGTTGTCAGTAGTTGCTGCAAGATCGGTACAACAAGAAGGGGACATTTTGTCACACACAGTTCATGTGTGTTGTTCTCATCTAACATCAGAAAAGCCTTCGACCCTTCGCCAAACACTTTTAGGGTACATATCTGAAGCCCTGGATCATGCTCCTTCAGCAATCATATTTGATGATCTTGACAGCATCATTTCATCTGGCACTGAATTAGAGGGATCTCAGTCTTCATCCCATTCTGTGGCACTCACTGAATTCCTTGCTGATATTATGGATGAATATGGCAACAAAAGAAGGAGCGTTTGTGGATTTGGGCCCATTGCATTCATAGCCTGTGTGCAGTCCCTGACTAGTTTACCTCAAAGTTTGAGTTCTTCTGGGAGATTCGATTTTCATGTGAAGTTACCAGCTCCTGCTTCAGCAGAACGCTGTGCATTGTTAAAGCATGAAATTCAGAAACGTTCACTGCAATGTTCTGATGATGTCTTGTCAGATATAGCTTCAAAATGTGATGGATATGATGCATATGATTTACAGATACTAGTGGATCGGTCTTTACATGCTGGCATTAGTCGCTTTTTATCTATGGATTCAACTATAGGGGAACATGAGAAACCTTGTCTGCTAAAGGATGACTTTTTGCATGCAATGCATGAATTCCTCCCAGTTGCTATGCGTGACATAACGAAGCCCTCTAGTGAAGGTGGTCGATCTGGTTGGGAGGATGTTGGCGGTCTTAATGATATTCAAAATGCTATCAAGGAAATGATTGAATTACCTTCAAAGTTCCCAAATATCTTTGCACAGTCTCCTTTGAGGATGCGATCCAATGTCCTGTTGTATGGGCCACCCGGCTGTGGGAAAACACACATAGTTGGTGCTGCTGCAGTTGCCTGTTCATTACGCTTCATCTCAGTGAAAGGACCCGAACTGCTTAATAAATACATTGGTGCATCTGAGCAAGCTGTAAGGGATATATTTTCAAAAGCTGCTGCCGCAGCACCATGCCTTCTCTTCTTTGATGAATTTGATTCTATTGCGCCAAAAAGAGGACATGATAATACTGGCGTTACAGATAGAGTAGTTAACCAATTTCTGACCGAACTAGATGGGGTTGAAATCTTGACTGGTGTCTTTGTTTTTGCTGCCACCAGTAGACCAGATCTGCTTGATGCTGCTCTATTAAGGCCTGGAAGGCTGGATAGGCTTCTCTTTTGTGATTTTCCTTCCCAGAATGAAAGGCTAGATATTCTTAAGGTTCTTTCAAGAAAGCTTCCATTGGCGACTGATGTTGATCTTGAAGCCATAGCCTCGAAGACTGAAGGGTTCAGCGGAGCTGACCTTCAAGCACTTCTCTCTGATGCTCAACTTGAAGCAGTTCATGACCTTTTGGACAATGCCAATAACACAGCTGGAACGATGCCAGTGATCCCTGAGGCTCTTCTAAAATCAGTTGCAGCTAAGGCCAAACCGTCAGTCTCAGACACTGAGAAACAGCGATTATATGACATATACGGTCAATTTTTGGATTCGAAAAGAGCTACACAGGTCTCTCTCTCTCTCTCTCTCTCTCTCTCTCTCTCCATATATGTATGACTCCTTGTGCTATCTTATACTAATGGTGTTCCTGCTATATACAGTCTAGAGATTCCAAGGGTAAAAGAGCAACTCTAGCTTGATCAGAAGATATCACTTGGAAAATGTTTTTACAAGAGCTTCATGCATGGTAAAATGTTTTTCGGTATTTAAAGGAAGAAGGTAAGTCACTATGTGAACACTTGAAGATATCACACAGGCCAGCCAGGTATAGAGCTAACGGCAACCCTGTGAATCGGGCTTGAATGATCCATGGCATTTCTTACCGTAATGGAAGATCGAACACTCATTGTGGTTGATAACCTTATAAGAACAACCAACATAGGTTATACACATGCTGGGCGATGTTGCTCTTGTCCGATCACCTTCTTGAGAAAAAATGAAAAGTAGAAGAGTGGTCCTGAAAGGATTCATCTTTCAATGTTTTCTGGAAGAGCATAAAACTTTAGAAGATGTCATTTACATACTATTCATGCAGTTATTGAAAAGGCGTGAAATCACCTGTACCAGTACCTATACGAAATCATGACACAAGCTAGGAAACGTCTATAATGGAAGAATTGTGTATGCACTTGGTTGGTTATTTATAGTAATGTGAATGTTTTGTTAACGAGAATGTATCTGTTGAAAATGACTTGAATACTCTCACATCGGAAGACTAGAATATTTGTTCTAGTGTCTTAATCTATATATATGGCATATGTATATAGGTTATTTCTGTATCAATAAACATTTTTGTAAGATTTTTAATAGCATTCTTAAGCTATTTGATCGAATCTTATGTCTGTTTTAACACGTTATAGTGAAATTTTTTAGTGAAAGTTACTTGTTTGTGGATTGAATTACAACAGCGTCGTTAGAGATATCGTTAAATATACGATATTATTTACTTTGCATCCATAATTTTTCGTAGTCTGTGATTACAGATTTGCGTCTTGTTATAACCCGGAGCTTGAATTTAATCTCTACGAAGAGATGAGTGGTAAATATTAAAATTGAGGAGAGGTTAATTGGGAGAAAACGGTTTTGAGTCTGCGAATCGAGAGCAGAGTTACACGAAGCGAGATGGGGCTGCAGGCTCCGCCGATGGAAAATCCACAGTACCGTTGCCGGGAATAACATGGCTGCGTCACAGAGGAGAAAGCTGATGGTGATTCGCTTTGGATGATAGAGGTTATCGCGGTTTCGGAAGAGTATGCGTTGCGGTTTGTGGCTCGGCTTAAAAATGCGTATATG
The DNA here is from genome assembly GCA_019722365.1 of Lithospermum erythrorhizon. NCBI lineage: Eukaryota > Viridiplantae > Streptophyta > Magnoliopsida > Boraginales > Boraginaceae > Lithospermum > Lithospermum erythrorhizon. The sequence continues at coordinate 106,952 of JADFUC010000852.1, read as the reverse complement.
GCGAAGAGAGATTGACCCGATAAATTGTTGTTGAAGCGGCGTCTGTTTGGTAGAGAATACGAGGGAAGGTGTCTTAAAAACCACTGGGTAAGTAATAGGATGTATTACTCGATTTCACGTAATATAGATATTAAGATTGAGGATGACGATCTTTGCTTTGATTTTGTTAGCCTCTTTTACTTATATCATATAGAGGAACTTTGGGGAGTCTATGATAAATGATAAAGATTACATTTACGGAAGAGTGAGATCGCCCTCATGTAAGGGTACATATTAGTTGTAGTGGTGGTTCTAGTACTACAGTCGGACCGTTTGGTGCACTAGTTGCTAACACTAGTGGTGATAGACCGGTGGAGAAGTTCTCCAGCAGGCCGGGTCGGGGTTCGAGGAAAACTGATAGGTGCAATTTCTGTAAGGAATTGGGACATTGGAAACGTGATTGTCCCAAGTTGAGGAATGAACAACAGAGAGGAGTCTCGAGTGGTATGCATTTCGAAGAGGACATGGCTTTGATTGCTAAGAGACAAATACCGTGTGTGGTCTTTGGACCTCGAGGCAGGAATAGTGTGTCCTAGGGGCCAAGGTGATCTTTGACATGAGTAGATTGGAAGGTAACGTTAGTATGGCTTAGTGTTTTCGGTTACAAGATGGTTGGGATTGATTGCGGTAGGAGTAGGACACATGATGGTGGAGGTTGTACATTGAGCGAGGTTAGACATGTGTTTCACTTGACGACGAATCTGTTATCTTTGAGTCGTTTAGACAGATAGAGAGTTTAAACACGAGAGAAGGTGAAGAGTTGTTGTTTATTTATAGGTTTGGATGTACTTAAATTGGTGTAGGCGTGGAACTTTGTATTGGATACAAGGTATGGGCGTTGTTTGTATTTTCTTGTCGGCTTTGTGTGATGTTGGGAGCCGGGTGGAGCAGGGAATTCAGTCGGTAGTGATAGTCGGGAGGAGGGGCACTTCGTTCATTTTTAGCGCCCGGTATACTTCGGTGGCTTGAGGTTTCGTGGAACATCATGGAGTAGCTCGAGGATGTCCTTAGAGTTATGGGTGAGTGCGCTTGTATGTGAAATACGTATGATGATGATGAGTTAGGCAATTGTTGTTGGTTGCACGGTAGCTCGATTCTCATGGGTCATTTGTTGCTTGGAGCAGCGTCTGAGGGAGGGTGATGCATTGGATGTGTTCGCTCTAGTTGGATAGAAGGCATGCATGCTTTGGTATTCACTAGTTCCCATTTTGGTCTTCATGTGGTGTTGATATGGTTAGCTTTGGGATATCGACAAACGGTGAAGAGGGTTTCCTTGAGCGGAGTTCAACGGCGTTTGAAACAGCTCGTTTGAGTTGTACACTTGACACAGCCAGCGAGGGAAATATGTGAGGTATTCTCACATGCGGTTTAGCATTATCTATCTCTTACGGGTGTTCATCACGGGCCTTTATGTCGCATCCCCGAGAGTACTTTTGGGCGCGTCTGGTACATTGAGTACATCTTCCACTATCGAAACACGTCGATTCATTTATCCCCAGCAGCATCTGGTATTTCGGGTACATCTGGTGCACTTGTAGGAAGTTTTACGATTTTTACATTATACTTGATTCAAGTTAAGGTAGAAATTTGTTGAAAATGACGTGAATACTTCCACATCGGAAAACTAGAGTATTTGTTCTAGTGTCTTGCCTTATATATATGGCTTGTATGTATATAGGTTATTTGATGAGTCTTATGTCTGTTTCTTTTCTATTATAATTGAAATTTACGGTGATTACCTGGCTTGTGGATTAGTCTTACTTAACGTTATTAGAATATCGTGTTAAATATACGATGTCTTTAATTTACATCGCTTGAAAACTACACGTAATCATGTCAATTCTAAATTCAATAACAATATCACACAAATATTTAGTAAGGTAACCTTTGTTGTTAGATTGAGAAAACTAATAGTATACATCAGTAGCCATTTTTTGTTGTAATATTTCGAAATAATGTTCATTCAGTTACATCTCTATATTCTTCTGATTTTTATAGCTTGCTTATATAATCATATAATTTTGCAAGGTACATAAGCCTGATTAGTCCCATCTGGCAGGGTTATTGGACCCTGACATTACAAATTAGGCGAGTAAAAAAAATTAGTAGCTAATTAGCTATGGAAATGAAGATGAACAAATAATAAAGCAAGCCAAATTGAAAAGCATCCAACATCACAAACTGATGATAAACATCTGCTAATTAGCTATGGAAATGAAGATGAACAAATAATAAAGCAAGCCAAATTGAAAAGCATCCAACATCACAAACTGATGATAAACATCTGCTAACCCATACCATTGCCTTCAATAGATTCGCCCTATTATTAAAATTTTATGTAGTTTCATCTTAAAACCAATTGATAATGTTATTCCCCTTCACCAACTAGACTCAATAGTTTTGCATGCATATACAAATTTATTTCCAATAAACAATTGTTTTAATTTGTCATATTATTGCTGCCTGCATGTTTAGAGCTTGCATGCATGAACTTCAGATAATCCTTTAATTTCCATAGTAATGCATGATATCTTTACATGGAAAATCTTCATCTGTATCTACATAATAATAACTATCTATCTACAAAAACAATAACCCTTTTCAAGATTCCATAAATAATATATAATGAATGCTAAAGCTTTCCATTTGAAGAAGGCAGCAACCTTTGAGTTTCTTCATTTGAGGAAGATGAAGTTTGATGATTTGTGCCTCTGGAAGGAGCTGAAGAAGGTGTTGGAAGCTTCTTAGGCAACATTTGATCCCAATGTACTTTTGTCAATCTTGATGCTTCAGAAATGGCAATTAGAGAAATCAAACTAATCAAGATCAAACACTTCTGCATGCAAGAATACTTATTTGAAGAAAAATTCATGATGATCACACAAATATACCCTTAAAACATAGAGCTCACTACTATATTAAAAATGTAGAGAAACCCTGTTTGATTCTTGAATATATATAGGTTTACATGCAGTTTGTGGAAGCAGACAGGCTGAGTGAAATGAGAAACTTGCCAACTTAGTTGTTTGTGGAAATATGGGAAAGTGGCAGACAGTGTTAGATTTAATTAATAATTAGTCAATTGTTTGCAGCTTATTATGTTGTTGATCATCAAATAATGTATTGCAAAAGTATGCCAACCTTGCACTTTTGATAAGCTGTAGGAAAATGTTTGTTACTGCAGAAGCACAATAAAGACCCCCACATTTGTTGAGTTGTTGGGATTATCTACTGTAATACACAATTGTTGAGTTGTTGGGATTATCTAAGTATAATATGGAGGGAGGGGGGTTGTTGTTTTGTTGTCAACCTTGCTTATAAACAGCACCTATAGGCTATAGCTAGTGTCACTTGATCCACCTATAGAATCACCCAAAAGAAGTCGACATTCTAAGCAATATGCATATTGTTTTTAAGCTAATTGTCAATTTAATTTGATTTCAAAAGTGGAATTAAATTGCGTTATGGTCTTTAACAATTTAAATGTTAAGATTTAGTCATTGAAAGTAGTTATATGGGTACGATTTAGCTCCCAATTTGATCTCATACACAAATTATGTGGGTGCGATTTAATTGAGAGGTAGTTTAACTAATTAATTAAAATTACTCAAGTTTAATTATCCTAAATTAATCTTTTTACATAATATATTCAATGTACTTCATTTTTCATATAAGCATATGGTGAGAAGTATATAATTTTATAAATCTGTAAAAACTTAATTTAAGAGAATGAATTATTATTGATAAAAAAATAGATCGATTATTTATTATAAACACATTCCGAATAAATTGGAACGTTTAGTTATAAAAATTAATATCTTCATTTGTAAAATAACTTTAAAACAATCTTACTTTCTGTATCATCACACGAGGGGTCGAATAATAAGAATGAATTAAGTTTGACCAATAATATCTAGTGTACTATATTCTAGTCTGCAAGCGTGCAACATTTTTTAAGAAACATTCTTATGAAATAATAAGATCATTGAGGGTCTCTATAGGATTCTTGAATTGAATTTCAATCATGCAAACATGAGGAGAAAGGCATTAATTTTATTTCAAAGTATTTTGTGAGGGCAGACAAAGTCCCAACAAGAAATGTAAGCAAAGGGTTCCCCCAAAAGAAGCATATTTGCTAGCACTTTATGTAAACTTAAATCCCAACATAGACTAAATATTTAATGAACTCTATAGTTCATAATGACCAAAAGTGGTTTGAGTGAGGTAGAACCATATTTTGTGGAAAAGTTTGCCACTCTTTCAATCTTCCATGAGGCATGAAGAGTTGCTGTTACTTGGAACAAAACCCATAGGTCACTTTTGCTATTTTTAGCATTTTTTTGTGAGGAACATTAAGTTACATTTGTGTATAAAATTCTAGTGGATAAATGCTTCACCAATATTCTAAAGGCTAGGAGTTAATGTTCATCTGATGTAACTTAAACCAATGAGCATAACTCACAATGATCATGTAGGAACTCCTTTGACAAAGTTTATATAACAAAAAAGGAAAGAGATCAACAGTGCACTCACAAACTCTTCACATGTACATAGAGTATGGAATATGGATAGATTGAATGTGCAACTAAAATCATTCCATCACACTTACAAGATATCTATGAAATAGTAAAATGTCGAACAAATAATGCTCCGACTCAATCTTCAAAGATCTCTCCCTCTAAGATTAAAATGATCTAGGTGGTTTTGGAGATGAAGACTTGGACTTTGCAAAATCAACAAGATCTTTGAAGAGTACATCTTCTGCTTTTTCATCTTTCTTTGGTTTTGAAGTATTAAGTGATAGATTCTGGGTTTTCTCGACGAAGTTATCATAAGAGGATCCTGACCCGCTACTGGAAAGTGGGGGACTGCCAGTTTGGTGTTGCTCAAAGAAATGTTGTCTCTGGTTGTGCTTGGAAGGAGGTGGTGGAAGGAATCCAGGTGAAGGTGCATCCCATGGAGCAGGGAGTACCTGATCAGCAGATTTGGTTGCAGGAGGCAGCTCATCATGAACTGGGTTTGAAGTGAACATCGATGCTGTTGGATTTATGAAATCATCAGCAGGAGATGAGCTTGATGCAGAGATGGGGCTTTTACTAGAATCAGGTTGGACTAGACTAGGTTTGGTTAATGATAGTCCTGGAGAACTTCCAGATTCATACACATCACCACTAAGATAATCAAATGACCCAGAACCTGAACTAGTTGGGTTAGTCGGCGGTGGTGGTGGGGGCAGAAAGGGGCTAACACGTGTAATATTACTTTTCTCTTTCACTGGCTTCATTCCTTGCGATGTATCTCTTGATGATCTGAATAGGTAAAATCAAGCTCATAAACAGTTATACAAAGGGATATTTTCATAACATAGCCACATAACAAATCTACTGAAGGAACAAGGAGCTTGCACATCATGGTTCATACAATGCAATATTTCTCATTATAGGAATCTATAACTGTTAAAAGCGTGAAAACAACCCAAAAAACAGAGTTTCTAACTTCCTACCTCATATCAAAATCAGATGTGTGTCCTCCAAAACCAAGAAAGATGCGTGTCCTCAAATCTAATTTATACTGTTATACTTTCCTTTTGACTTTTTGAAATACAAGTAAATTTTTTATGATGTTAAGTTGTATAGGAAATCTGGTTTTTTTTTTTTTTGATAAAGAAGGAAATCTGGTTTTGGATAAGAGCTAAAGATGAGTTCCTAAAATGAAAAAGGATAGGCAGTAGATTTGAGGAATATGTTTTAGGAAAATTGATGTGAATGCTCAAAGAACCATATATGCTGAAAGAAGAAACCAAAACATAAATTTGCATGGATAAACCTTCCACATATTATAAGAAAACAAAATACTGGAGAAATGGACATTTTGGCCACATATACCAGAAAACTTTCCAATTCAAACGAATTTTACTTCATTATTTGTTGTATTTATGCTAAGATGCACGGAAGGAGATCCAGGAAGTATTTCATGATGGTTATCCAACTCTCGCTTCCTATTCGGAACCAATTAAGAAAATTAACCTCTGCAAATTTCAGATGTCCAAATGGAACTGTAGATAAATGAGCAACCGATTCTAGGCACTTGAACTAATGACATTGACCTACAAATATGCCTAGAAGGCGACATGAGAGATTGACTACTTCCGTAGTCTCTCATTGACTCTAGCATTAAATACAAAATAAAAAAAATTACAGCTTATGTCACAGTTCTTCATTCTTTCATGTCACTACCTTTAGCATACACCTGTACTGCTTGGTCAGTGTTTCAGAATGAGCTATTTCTAAGATGGCTTGTAATTACGTACGTGTAGTAAATAACCTCAATACTCTTAAATCAGTTGTCAGAAGGGATAATGATAGAAGATACCTGCGTGCCAGTTGAGAAAAATCATCCTCAGATTCATCTTCTTCATGATTCACGTTCATAAGAGGAACCGGTGCTTCTGTAAAACCTGTTGCAGCAGTAGGAGGTGCCACAGATCCCTTGGCAATCTCATCGTGCAAGCGAAGGACTCGCTGCAGATTATCATTTAATGCCAACCCCTTCCCAAGAAGTTCCTCCTCTCTTTAAGAAAATATATTGGAGATGGTATCAGTAATCAAATTCAAAGTCAATAAACCAACCAAGCAACATGAACTTACGTAGTGCTGTTTACGAGAATCATTACACGCTTTTGATACGAACGGCACTGCTCCACAAGATCAACAATCACTTCTTGCTTTAAACCCTGAAAACAATTGCACGATATAAAAACTTTATGAGTCGTCATTTATCTTCACCATATGAGGGGTTTTATTTTATATGTTGGAAAAGTATTGTAATAGGAACCTCTTATTCTCTTAAAAATCTACAACAACACCAGAGATATCACTAGCACTGTAGTCCACAAAACTAAACCGACCATTTCAAGATTACATATGAATTTCCAATGTAGACAAGCGATAAAAAAATAAAAACAAAAGAAGAAGAAACTATATCAAGTTCCAATCGCCTTGTTCATCCCTTCTCTATTCTATTGAAGGAGTCGGTGACTAAATAAAGGGCTAGTCTTCAACGTCCAAAATTCAGGTCGAAAACACTCACACACAGAAACCAGAATACATCTTACTCAACAAAAAGAAATGAGGAACATAGAGTGCAAGGTCACACACCTCACGCTCTTGAGGACCTAAAGCACCAAGCATTTCATTCAAAACATCTGCCAATCCCTCAGCACTTTGAATCTCAGACAAGCTGCATTAAGAAGGGAATTAAAGAACAACCAAGGTTGTTATTATCATGGCAAGTATATCTGGTCAATTGATCATGCCATCTTCAGAGTGAGACGTTTCTATAGCATTCAGTTGACCAGTATCATCTTAAACAATGCTATTGCAATATTTTTTCAGTTCAGAGAATAAGATTTACTCTGAGTAATTGGTAGATCATACCTTTATTCTGTGTTCTTAATATATGGCAAAACAGTTGAAACAAAAAAGGATATGAACATCAACCAGTGTCCAGAGGTCTAACATCAAAATGCTACCTGAGTCCAGGATCTTCTGTTTGAAGAGATGCCTGAATAGCAGCTTCCTCATATGGTGAAGGAGTCTCAACAATCGGATGGGATTGTGGGGGAGTAAATAATGGTACACTGTTCTCTTCAGGGGGAGGAAATTCCACTCCAGCAGCCTGTCATCGACTCATGTACAAATATAATTTAGAACTGTTTTACTTGGCTAGTAGTTCCTAAGGATGATAATTTATCACATCTATTGATCAATGAAGAAATACAACTAATAGTAACAATGACAATCCACTATGGACCACCAAGGAATTTTTTCCCTCAAATCTACAAGAGCTAGAGGTTGGTCAGTAAGATGAAGTTAATATTCAGTTATCTGCCCAAGCAGTAGCATCACCTATTTGATAACTGCAAGAGAACTATGCAATGATGACTCACAAAATGTTGCCTAGTAGTTGTAGCTGACATAAAAACACTCACAGGGAAAATCCAGAATAACTAAACAATATCACTATCATGCCTCACCTTATTTAAAAAATAATACACATGGTTACAACATAGAAATATTCATGTTATAGATAGTGGGTCACTGAGTTTCATAACAGAAGAATATTAATGAGGATATTTGATCTATTTTTTCTAGTGATATGTGACAGCATCCAGAAATAGCACATAGACACTAAAGAGATTACTAGAAAACATATTGTCAAATCAAAGAACAAACAGTAGGCTTCTGATACCTTCAATTCGTTGTAGGCAGTGTAGTATTGGGGGAACCTTGCCCTAGGCCCCCCAAGGGCTTCCTGCCATGAATCGATCAGAGTTAAAATCTTCTCCCTAACCTGTAGATCAGGCTGCATTGGAGAGCATAGAAAAGTATATTTAGCACCATTGACAAAAGAAGCAGCAAATAGCAATAGAATATTAAAAGGTAACGGGCACCTTCTTTTTGACAATTTTAACCATGTCATGAAGGATATCGCGCTCAACAATCTGGGGAAATATAAACTCCCCACAATTCTTACTAAGAGTCTCCAATACCTGAATCAAACCCATTCAATTAATAAAACACTTCAAATGGTAACAAAACAGTCCCTTAGTTATATTATAAATATAAAACTATTAACCAATATCTTTAAGACAAACCAGTGGAAAAATGAATACTTACAAATAATGCAAGAAGTTGAATTTTCGGATTCTTGTGTGCTAGACGCTTTTTAAGAATCTTAAGAGCCTCTTTGGCTTGCCTGTAGTTTCAATAACATCTATAAGTCAGGTTAAAGTAATTGTATTTAACATGCAATAACAGTTAATTCTCTTGTTCATCAAATCAACTAGAATCGAGTCAACAATTTCAGTAATTCAGGCTGGTAAGAACATATTGTGAAACATAAAAGTAGGCAGTATTTTCCTAGAGAAGGGTCCTAACAGTAAGTTGTTGCATCACCTATAACAATGAATTTCAAATATTAGTACTCAACTGGGTATTTTGTTCTGAAAACAAAGGCTGGAAGCGAGAGTTCTAGACTACTAGTGTAATAAGGAAGTTGCACGAATGTTCCAAGTTTCACATACTATAAACTATTATGTAACAGGAACACGAGAGTACCCAGGATCCATATTCAGCATATCACAGAGTTCAATATTTATAGCCCAGTCTGGACCAATCAGCATGTCGCTTGTTGCCCTCTCGGCACACACAGCCGCATTGTTAGCCATCCTCCTTACTGTTAATTTCTAATAAGATCCTCCACGTGGAATACTCCTGAAATAGCAATTGTAAATATGCTCATATCAATTGTAAGATCACTGAGCACATATGCAGTTCCATGAGCACGTGCATAAAATAGACAACACATCAGAATTAAAGAGATTTAGTGTGAAGTTCAGAAGGAACGAAGTGTAGCTTCAAGCAACCACATCTTATGGCAGAAAAGGGAATCTGGCCTTTCACCAAACGAATATGACACAAACATGAAATTGGACAGCCTCACAGACACATGAACATACGAATTAACCAGATAATTAATCAAATAATTATATTTAACTGCACTTGCTAAAAGGGAGAAAGAGCTAGAACTTTCCAAATCCAAGTATATACATCTAAACATCAGCCACATCAATCTGACGCATTCTTTACCCTCTAGTTTATGTTGATGATTTCGTAACCTTACTGACAATACCCTTAATCTTATTCAGAACGTCATTAGACAGCTTGCTAATTGGTTCTCCTGGGTCCAATCCACTACTTTCTTGATTAAGAAGTGCTGCCAATCTCTACTGGCCGCTTTCTTACTCCACACAAATACAACATAGATCTTCTAAACCATAAACAATTCAAAATATAAAGAGCTCGAACATCCTAAATCCAATTATATACAGCTTAACATGGTAAGAAAAACTCGATCTTTAAGCAGGCCTTATTTCGATTAGAGCCATGTCTCCCATGCCAACAAGTAAATAAAATGTTAACTTCACACACAATCATAAAACTACATCAATTCAACAGAAATCTACTGATGAGTATTAAACAAGTTATAAAACTAATCCACTAAGAGTCTTATACACCATCAATCACATAATTTAAAGTCTAAAAACAATAATTCAACACAAAACTAAAATTTCAATCAGGGATCAATACTAACCTAATTAATTTCAATGCTATAGAACCAAAAAAGTGCCAAGAATCATCAAAGCTTCAAAATCCATCAAATTAAACAGCAAGATCAAAGCAAAACCACCAAAGAAAACCCCAAAGATCATATCTTGTAGTAAACTAAGACCAACCCACTTCTTATAATTGACTAAAATAAACATAAAATCTACAAAAAACCATTTAAAACATGAAATAAAATCACCCCTAAATAAAATAAAAACAAAAAAGGTGGGATCTTTGAAAGTTATACCTTTGACAAAAAACCTCCAATGTTTGACCAGAGAATAAAATAATAAGTTATTACTATAAGATTATATGACTAACTTAAAGACAGAGATACTAGAGATGGCTAAGGAATAAGGATTGAAATGATATTTTACTTTTCTAGATTGTAATGAATCTAGATTGTATCACTACAAACATAAACATAAAAGTCGATATTTTTTACATTTCAATTTGTGATCAGAAGACTTCAGTTGTCGGGATGTTAAGAAGTATAGTTCGAACGGTACCAGATTATCCGGCCGGATATACATTTTATGGAGTCGGATAATTATGCGGTTATTTTGGGCATCTAGTAAGACCATGTACTCAAGTCTGACCGGTTAACCTTCAGGTTGGTTTTCGAGTCAATAATGGACGATTACCCGTTCCGTTCACAATACTACTGATAAATCACTCAAATATAAATATATGAAATGTATTAGTTTTTAAAAAAAATTATGTAATTGAGCGGGTTTGGATATAAGCAACACGTTATTATGGAGTATATTTTAAAACTTTTTCAGGTATATTTTAAAACTTTATCGGATATTTGGTTTTTAAACTTTATTGGGTATTTAGTCGAACGGGTTTGGCTGTACTCAACTCGTCATCGAGTATAAAGTGATATTCGAGTCGACTCGATAACCGTTCATGTACATTGTCGAGTTTGATACCGAACGTATATCCTATTGTCCGGTTCATTCATAGCATTGTTCACTTGTAGTATAACTAAGGTAAAACAATCAACGAATGAGTAAAACGTATGTCATAATAAAATAATTGAGTGTAAAAATCATTGTCAACATAAAATGATACTACCTCACATTTCATTATGTTTTGTGTATTACAAAAATTAGGTATCGTCATCAGTTCGGCGCATGCGGAATTTGTTGTATATCTGATATTATTATTTTTAATAAAAATATCGTTTTGCCATAAAATAGACCCCAATGAGTAATTATGTGGAGTCACGATAAAAAATCGTGTCAATATTTGCATCCAACTACATTTAAAAATGGACATCATTGTTTATAATGATAATATGACTGTCTTGTGCTTAATTTATAATATGTCAATGCAATAGTAAAATATAAAATACTTTACAATTAGTCTCTTATAAAATATATGCTAATCTGTTTACCGCAATATCGTTTATTTTTTAACTTAACATAGAGCTATCGATTCTTTTTAGGGATCTTACGCGGACCTATTATTTTAACTTTATACAGAAAATATTCTACTTTTATCGTATAACTGGCCCAAAGTATATAGGGGCAAGTTTAAAATATTTTAGAAAATTAGAATAAAATCCATTTAACATTTATTGCTTGCTTACTACCTCGACTACTCATTAAACTTTCTCCCACTAAACTTTTCCCACAAGCTTATCTGACATTTAATTTCTTCTTTGACCACGCTTGTACACCACTTGGCATTTCCCCGAACTTTCGCATTACGTTTCTTCTTTGTATTGATGGTTGGTGAAAGTTTAGAAAATCGAGGGGGAGAGGTGGGGGTAAGAGCCAGAGATGAGGTGTGTCAAGAAAATTAGTAATTAATAGTTTAGGGAAAGTAGGGGAAGAATTGAGCAGAGGGGTGTGTGTGAAAAACTAATGGTTGGTGAAAGTTTAGAGAGGAAGAGAGTTTAAGGGAGGGGGTGGAGGTAGAGATTGGGGGTGTGTGTCGAAGAAGTGGTGGGATTTTATTCTAATTATATAAAATATTTTAAATATGTCCCATATAGTTTAGTTTAGTGTTAGGGGTAAAGTAGCCATTTTACTGTTTAAAATTGAAATGATAGGTCCGGGGGCAACCTTGAAAAAATTAGAGTTTAGAGGCAGGTGAAAGAAATTAAGCGATAATTGAGGGAGGCAAACAACTAATTAACCTAAAATATAATGTGGCAATTTGCATGCATGAGTTTAGCCATATGTATAAGCCCAGCAGTCGAAGCCTGTTACAAAGCACAAATACATGCGTGACAAGTATAGTTATACATACTTAGGGAATAAATTTGTTCAGCGAACTTATTATAGGGGAGGCTTGATAGCGCCATAATAATCCTTCCGTAAATACTGAAATTTCTTTGTATTTAACCATTAATGTTAATTAAAGATGAAGTTGTATTATTGTTGCCAGCAGTTAATATATGTTGAAAGCCATAAATCTAGATTGGATTTCACCAATGCTTTCGCTTGAATGCCTTTCTTATTTTTGCTTTTAGAATTTCTCTGACCTCTTCCGTATCTTGTTATTTATCTTCCTTGTTTTTATAAAATATGGAGCAGAGTATGTTAAATTGATCCCCTAAAGCCTACAACTTGAGAATTCATTATTACTTGAATAAGACCAATGCAAAAACATATTGCAATCAGTTGAATAATCCTTTAACAAAGTTTAGGTAGGATAGTTATTAGTTAAGTAGTTACCTAAAATTTCATTTTGAGCCATTATTGTAAGATTTCAATTCTTATTTAGGAGGAACAATTAGGTATAATTTTTTCTTCACATATATATCAATCGATTTCTTTTTTCTTGGTGTAATACAACTTGTTGATTGTAATCCATTTAGGATTTCCTATTCTTGAATAATGTACGTGTTAGTTAAAATTTATAGAGATGAAGATGAAGAGGTCATATAGATTTATTGTTTTCATGATCGAGGATAAGCAAATGTGATTGTGTCGGAGGTGAAGAGCCTCTTGAAGAGAGAATGCTACTTACGCGCCGCAGTAGTGCTAATATGCCGTCTTAGATTTCAACTACTTCAGCAGAGAGAAATGCTCCAAAAGAGCATGCCATTCTTCAAATATGAAAACCAATTGTATATCTTGTAATGTTTCATTATTGAGCTTTTTTTTGTTTAGTGTTTGTCTCAATTTTAGATTTTAGATGGAGAGGATAATGAAATGAAATGGATCTATGTGTGAGTATCTATCACCCATATATAATGTCACGAGGGTGGATTGACGGTTACAAAGTGAAGTCAAATTAATATATTTCCTATTTTACCCTCTTGATAAATTTTTTTTATTTTAATTTTCATAGTAACTTTTTCATGGTGTAACCGTCTAACATGATAAATTCTCCATAAACTACTACTATAAATATTATCTACTCGTATCTTTCCTTAATTATCGTGAAAATAAAAGTTGTTTTAACGTCACTGCATCTTTATTTTAACCCCGTGGTAACTTTCATCTTATTTCTTTTAGGGTTTTTTTGTAAAAATTTATTTATTTTTTAAATTTATAATTTTATTATAAAAATAATAAAATAATTTCTTGTAGTAGGCTGTGCACATAACTAGTTCTTATTAATCATTTATAGTAGTTACTTTGGATAAATAACGGCGGTTATAAATAAATTGAAGCAGTTTTCAGGTAACAAATGGATTAAAGAGAAATGTGGAGTTATTATATTACGTTATGTTCCTCTATTTATGAAGAAATAATACGTTAGTTTTCGTCCGGACTGGTATAACTTAAAATTCATTTAAAAGCTTTATCGAGAGTTATTTATTGGTTTTTGTGCTTTATATATGATATAGATAATGTATATATACGTGTCGTATTTTAATACTCCGTATAACTTATACTCCATGTTGCAAAAACATTAGGATCATGCTATATATGTTTCAGAACCATATAAATTGTCAACATAATTGATCTATCACCTTATGCATAAATTTTTGCTTGTTACCAAAACTAATTATTTACATTAACCTTTTGCAAGGTTTAATGTATCATGAGTCATTTTATTGGCACCGTATTGATGCATGCATTTCATATAAATTGAACACTCGTAAGATGTATGAACTGTACTAAAAAATTCAATTTATTATACACAGAAAAATGAATAGTTTCAAGGATGAAATCAATTTAGCAACGAAATCGCTCCTTACATCACCTCAATCACTTAAAAAAAGTTTTTTTAGTGGAAAATTTAGTCGATGGGATAAACAATATTACTCAAAAAAAAATTAATCGTGTAACTCACTGCAAAGTTTTTTCCATAATAACTTCAAAGTATTTTCTATATGTGTAAATAACTCACATTACACAACAAGCATTTGCATTTTCGTCACTAAACATTGTGAAAATCGCATTTTCTCCAAGATATTGATGAAGTACAATTGATTCACAAGAGTATTTGCTCTTCCCGATTCTCCTTTGGGCTGATCATTTTCTTCATCTTTCTTTATCACCATTTCCACTTTTTTCCCTTGCTTTTTTCTAAGTTTCTTCCAAAGTTTTTGATAATTGATTCTGCCCGTCACAACTACTTTGTTATTTGGCATGTCCGTCATAAATGTATCTACTCCTACAAAATTGAAATTAAAAACAAACAAATTAAATTAAAAGAATGTACACATTTAGAGATATGGATATATTGTTTTCAATCTAGTAACACTTTGAAGTTTAACAATAATCAATTTAACGAGTAATCTCTTAGGTTTTGAAAAAATTAAAATTAAGATTGAGTATTATAACATTGAGTGTCACACACAAGTAATGTAACACATAATATGATCTACATTAGATATAATAATTCAAAATTTCCTATAATTATATGTCTTAATATTAAAAATAACATGAAAATGTAATGATTGTATATCAAAATAAATGAAACATAAGATGATGATAAAAATAGAGAGAAGCACAAACCTTTCATTTTACAGATGATTTTGGCAACAGATCTTTCACATGCATTGCAATGCATAGATATCTTGTACTCTACAACAACAATCTACAAACACAAAAAAGTTATAAATCACCAATTTATGATACAAACAATATACTAAATATCTTATAATATACAAAGAAAATTTGTTTGGAAGCCCAACCTTTTTTACTTCCTTTTTCTTCTCTTTTTTCTTGTCCTTTCCCATTATTGATGATGAGAAATGAAGACGATATTATCAAATTATAAAAGTTATAATTGATTCATAACAATTTCGTGTCAGTTTTTCAGTTTGTAATATGTTAGCTATTTAAATGGTCAACAGAATATTGTACACTTGATTAGTATCCGATGATTAATGGAGTTTTGTGGTTTCACGTTCAATTAGTGTCCTAGATAAATGCATAGTTTATCTTTCTTGGAAAAAATCTATATGTACCATTCATACTTGAAATGCTCTATTTTGTAATATTATTTTATGGTTTAATTGTATACGGTCCGAACTATTGATTAATCGTCGGTTTCCTCCTTTTACATGTGACAAATTGACACTTAATCAATAGTTTGGATTATATGCAATTAAATTTTCTATCATTAAATTTTTAAAAGATAAATCACATTGTCAAGCAAATATATATAATATGCTTTGTTTATATGATCACAATACTTACTGAAAATTCAGTACATGATGAAAATTTGTGACGGATGTTATTAATAGTTCATATTATTTTCTTAATACATCTGAATCACAATATTTACTGAAACTCAATTCCATAGAGAAGGTTAAATTTGAAAATATTGTATGTGCATGTATGAGTGCATCTTGTAGAGTTTGTGTCATGTATTTGGCTTTGCCCTTTAATGTGATAGACGAAGTATATAGTCCACAAATCATTTATGATAACAAAAAAAAATGGAAAATACTATACACATCATAAAATAATTTTAAATTCATTCACAAAGATTGTCGATTTTATTTTTCGCTTAATTAAAAATTAACAAATTTTATAATCATAATTGACATATAAAATTTTGATTTGAATCAAAATTACAGTTAATAAAAAAGTATATTTGAAAATATTACATATTGATATATTTTTCAAACAAATATATAACCACAGTAAAAGTTATTTGAGTTCAAAATTTAAAAAAGTCAACGATTAAAATGTGATAATATTTTAAGAATGGAGGGATTGACTTTTAAGTTTTAAAATGATAATTTTGCCATTTCATGAATTACAATACCTAAAAATAAGGAGTGAAAATAGTAGTTTTATAATTTATGATAATACCAAAAATAGGGTTAATTTGGGTGGATTGTGAAATTTATAATTTACCCCTCGTATAATCCACGTAATCATCATCCTCATAATTATTGGATAACAACTCTACTTAACAAGCTCCAATTAGGGTTTTGAAATTTGAGGTGAATTCATCGTTATTCGAGTGTTGGAAGCTCATCACTCATCATTTTTATTCAATTATGATTCAATACTAATCAAATCAAATCAAATCAACACGCAAACCCTAGCTCAATTTGTATTCATCCATCAATAATTCATTTTTTAGTTCAAAATCGAATACATAATCTCTTAATTTCTATCAAAATCATATCTTTTACCCAAATTTGTATTCTTTTTCAAAATAAATTCGACCCTTTTCGAGATTCCAGCCCAAACATCGTCATTGCAGTAATATTATTAATAAAATTACGGAGTACCTTTTTAGTTGAAGATCGAAACTATAATTTGTTAATTTATATAAAAATCAAATCTTTCATCTATATATGTATTCTTTTTTGAAAAAAAATTAGGCCCTTATTGAGAATCGAACCCATAACCTCTAATCCTAGTGGTTATATTGTTAATTTCTATCAAAATCACATCTTTGATCTATATCTGTATTCTTATTTGAAAATAATCGATTTTGTCGAGATTCGAGCGAGTAATAGAGTGACTACTAGGTGACCCTGGTGGTTATTATTGGTTTTTTCAGTTATCAATAGCTAGATTTTGCAATGGCTGCACAAAGAGGGCTGGTTTTAGATACTAGATATAATAGTGGTGATGAGTTGGACGAGAAGGATTTGAAATTGGAGGTTGAATCGCCAACTGGGAAACGATTTAAGGCTGACGGGGGGAGGTTCCCCTTGTCGAAATGGGAGGTGGTAGTGGGGCTGGGGGTTTTCTTGATATGTTCAATGGGGTTGCTCTGTATTTATCTTACTATGCCTGCTGCTGAGTATGGGAAGATCAAGTTGCCTCGTACCATTGCTGATCTTCGCTTGCTTAAGTATGTGGGTATTGTACTTGAATGTATTGTGAACTTGATCTAGTTTTGAAGATTATTCCATTTTTCTGTTTCATAGATTTTTGTAAAGCTTTGTGCTTTATGATGAAATGCATTTTTACTGGATGTGTTAGATTGTGGTGATGATGATCTGTTACTGATCTGCTGTTTAGTTATTTAGTTAAGAGATATTGAGTGTTGAGTGGCTTTGCAGTAAGCTTACTATCACTAGCTGTTTTGCTGAGCTATTTAAGGATTAGATAATCAATGATTCATTGCTGGTTTGGTGTTTAAGAGTTGTATAATTGTGTAAATTATGTGTTGTACCTGCTTCTTTCGGATTTATACTTACAAATAGTAGTTATCATGCGGTGCATTTGGATGTAGGAATCATATTGAAATTTTCATTGTGTGACTGGAAAGTTTGATCTTTTGTAGCCACGCTTCTTAAAGTTAAATTTGAGAAGTTTATTAGCATCTAACTGTTGATTTTCATTATTTTAATTTATATCCGTGATTGTTCGAATTTCTATGTGGTGCCTGTTATTGATTAGTGTTCAAAAGATAACTCATCGCTTCTAATCATATTGAAGTTATTGTAAATTGAATGAAGTAGGACTTGTTATCAGCTTTGGGGTTGGCACTCTTCTGTATATACATGCCTTCTAATTCCATTTTTAAAGGAATGTTTTTTTCCAGGGTAGTATAATTGACATATCAAGTTATCTGTATGAACTGTTTCTTTCTGTATTTTTTCTTTACTTGTGTTAGCCAAGTGATCCGTTTTGAACCTTGTTACAGAGATTATCTTGCAACATATGCCAATGCATATCCAGCAAGGTTCACTGTTGGGTACTGCTCTACATACATTTTCATGCAGACATTCATGATTCCAGGGACCATTTTCATGTCCTTGCTTGCTGGTGCGCTTTTTGGGGTCTTGAAAGGCCTCTTCTTAGTAGTCTTTAATGCCACTGCTGGTGCATCATCCTGTTTTTTCCTATCTAAATTAATTGGCAGGCCCATAATTAGCTGGTTATGGCCAGAAAAACTGAGAGTATTCCAAGCTGAGGTAACTATGCATTTTGAGTAACTTGAACTTGTTTAATCGTATTTTGTCGTCTTGTGTAATTTGTGATCTTGCTGTCATTCAGATAGCAAGGCATAGAGACAAACTGCTCAACTATATGCTCTTCTTGCGAGTAACTCCAACATTGCCAAATCTTTTCATCAATTTGGCATCTCCAATAGTTGATATACCCTTCCATATATTCTTCTTTGCTACAGTGATTGGGCTTATTCCGGCAGCATACATTACTGTCAGAGTAAGTTTTTCCAGTTGGTTGTAGTTCATAACTT
This sequence comes from Lithospermum erythrorhizon, assembly GCA_019722365.1. Classification (NCBI taxonomy): domain Eukaryota; kingdom Viridiplantae; phylum Streptophyta; class Magnoliopsida; order Boraginales; family Boraginaceae; genus Lithospermum; species Lithospermum erythrorhizon. Next base: position 88,152 of record JADFUC010000852.1, on the reverse strand, counting down.
CATATCTTACTGGAATATTTTTGTTCCCTAGTCTAAAATATAGTTCATATTTCTAAGAATGTGACGGGAACATACTGCTTGTGTTGCTATTTTTCTAATGTATTTAGCGGTGTTACTTGTTGCTTGTGCTTTCAGGCAGGTCTTGCTCTTGGAGATCTCAAGTCTGTAAAAGACCTCTATGATTTTAAGACACTCTCTGTTCTTTTCCTTATTGGGCTAGTTGCCATTGTCCCGACTCTTCTGAAGAGGAAGCGAGTATATGAATAAAAATTGTAAGCATCATGTCACAAACGCCATGGAGATAATTATACATAGTTTCATGGCACTGCAGAATATGATAACCAAAAGAGCTAGCTGGGGTTATTTTCTACCTGTGTTTACTAGAGGGGAGGGCTGCCACACTTCTTCATCAGTGCTCTGTCGACTGCGCTTACCTAGCACAGGACACGTCTGTTCTTTTTTCTCCAATTCTTTTTTCTCCAATTCTTTTTTATTGGTGAATCACAAGCTTCTGTTATATTATCCAGGAGCCTAGTGACCAGTGTTGTATTATTGATGTCAACCCTATCAGCTATACATAAAAGTAGTTTAGCATGTAAAGATTGATACAGAATTGATCACCCTATTTATAACAGTTAATTTTGAAGATGATTCTTCTCCGAGGCTTCCTATTGGTGAGTCGACCGATTTCTTGTGAAGATAAATGCATGTTTGCCATTATTAATCCTCACTTAATTTATAACTCAGTTCAATGTAACATAGTTGTTGAAATATATAGAGGTAATTTGACAAACAACTAGTTTGTATTTCATCCCAACGCCCAATTGGTGAATACACATACATCTGATATACAGAGTATTATACTATTATATCATTAACAGCATACATAACAGGCTCATAAATTATCAGTAGGCTAATTTGAAAGGTTTTATCTTCCATATGCATAGTCTACAAAAACTAAAATTACAAATGATTGAGTCAGGAATGTCTACTCTCCATCTTCACAGGATACATAGAGGCCATCAGAAAAATTGTTATCATTGGTTATGAGTCTTGGGACTTTCATCATCAGTATTTGCTTTTGCCATGAGTGCATCTGCCAAGTTGAGGTGTAGATTAGCCCTCATGCTTCTAGCTCCGACTCCTCCCGCGGGATTACTGCCCTTTCTCATCATCGTCGCGAATTCTCCATAATCTATGCGCCCATCCTGTGCATATGGTAAAACGAAAAAAGATTAATCATGGCCAAAATCTTTGAATTAGCTAGTAACACTAATGTCTATTTTCTTGTGTTGATCAAGTGTAAGAACAACTTTCTGCAAGCCAAGCACAGTTACTACCATTTAAGTGTTAAGTGGGTCATCATTTGTTCTTTCAAACGAAGAGGGAGGTAAATATATACTTACGTGGTCTGTATCAGTTTCTTTAATGATTTCTTCCAGAGAAATATTGTCTCCTAGGCCAAAGTCTTTGCAAGCCTGTTGAATTTCATCAGTGGTAATGTAACCACTACCATCCTTGTCAAAAAAAGAAAATGCTGCCAGCAGGTTTTCCTCCCTCTCGATCTTATTCATGTGCAGAGTAGCTGCTAGGAATTCCCCATAGTCGATTGTACCATTGTTGTCAACATCAGCCTGCAAAATACAATGCAACAACTAGGTAAAACAAGATGCAGCAAGAATAGCAGCCTGTAGTATAGCTGTTTATGCATACCGCATCCATGAGCATCCTGATCTCGGTCTCCATGAGTTCAGAACCGACTCTCTTCAGTCCATGTTTCAGTTCCTCAAATGTTATGGTTCCACTATTATCAGTATCGATCATCTTGAATAACTGTCGAAGACCACCGATTTCTTCTTCTGACAGGCTTTCTGCTATAACCTATATGGATCCACATGATATCATATTTATTTCTTATGCTTCAATTTCATGAACTCATAAAAGTGATGCAAACATGATGACTATGGATGAGAAATTTGCCAGACGAATAGAAACGAAACGGAACATACTCTCACGGCCATTTTCTTAAGTTTGTTCATGGCCGAAAATTGTTTCAGCCTTGTCAAGACTGCAGGCCCCAAAGGTTTATCTGTGGCTACATTATCATCCACAATCCAAGGATGACCTAAACACAAACAAACAAATGTTCTTAATATATTTTTTGCTTAAAGACGACCCTAAAACATAGCACAAATAGGCAGTTTCACAAATAAATAAGATGAAACAATAGACTTACAAAGTACTTCATGAGCTTTTATTCGGCTTCTAGGATCCCTGTCGAGCATTTTCCTGATCAAATCCTTTGCACTTTCTGAAATCTGAGGCCATGGGTCAGACTCAAAATCCAATTTTCCTTTCATAATCTCTTTGAAGATTCCAGCGTCCGTCTCTACAAGTTCATTAAACATACAGTAAGTAGATGTTAATACTGAATAATGCTACTTCTATGATGACATACAAAAGTAGAACGCTTATACTTCTACTACTGGACATTCATTTTGATGTAATGAAACTCATAAGTAGTATATGTAAAATGTACCAGCCCAAAAAGGAGGAGAACCACTGAGCAAAATGTATAGGATGACACCAGCACTCCATACATCAATTTCAGGTCCATAATATTTATGCAACACTTCAGGAGCAACATAATAAGGACTTCCAACGACATCAGAAAGATATTGACCTGCATGAGGAGGAAAGGAAAAGGCAAGATTAGATCAAAACCACGAGCAGGCATAAACAACTACCATACTAAATCATTCGAGAAAAAATAGAAAGATGCCCACAGAGAAGAAACATTACCAACTTAACATGCTATGTGGAAATTATTTTTTTTATTATAAACACACAGATTATAACTAAATGTAGTTAACCTTCTGTTTTTCAGGTGGCTAGTGAACTTGAACAGATATGGCATCCAAAAGAAATACAAATGTCTAGCAGATTTGAACATCAACATTTGAAAACTACTGCAGTTGCTAATCTTCTGTTAGTTTTCCGGTTCTTTCTTATTTCCCCCGCATCATAACTGGCCTTAAACAATAAGACTCTAAGTTGCTAACTATACTACAAGATTCAAAGGATGCGATTTCTAAAAAGCAAGTCCAGATGATTAAAAGTAGAAGACTACAAGGAGCAAATACAATCCATAAGCATCCCAGAATTTGCGAATAAGGATATCGGTATTAGAGGGGACCTATATCCAACAAATAATGAATAGAATTGATCTCCAAAAACATCAGCTATGTTTATTTGCAAAATGCAGGATAACTAGAAGTGCAGAACTCAAAACACAAAAAGGGTGCTACTATCAAAGAATTTATTAGAGCATGATAGAATATTCATATTAGGCATTGTCTATTATTGATTTATTGTATTATTCACATATAGTATTCTATTCATATCATATCATTGTTGGAGAACTCCAACACATCAATTTCATGAAGCCCTAAAGGCCAAAGCATGATCTTGTAACTAAAAACAGGACACAGTATATAAATTGCATTAAATCAAGAAAACTACACATCTTATACATACCAAATTATACCTTAAGAGAAAATTATAGCTCAGAGTCATAGGAAACATAAACAAATAAGTAACTAAATAAAAATGAAATCCTCACCAGGCTTGTAGAACACAGAAAGGCCAAAATCTGTAGCCTTAAGCTTAGCATCCTCATGAGGAGAATCAAACAAGAAATTCTCAGGCTTAAGATCTCTATGCATGACTCCAAGAGAATGGCACCCTTCAACAACCTTAACAATTGTCTTCATCAATTCAGCTGCTTTCTTCTCACTATAATGACCCTTTTGGACAATCCTATCAAAAAGCTCCCCCCCTTGACAAACCTCCATCACAATATGGACAACAACATTATCCTCATATGTTCCCTTGATCCTAACAACGTAAGGATTCTCAGACAAATGGTGCATGATCTGTATCTCCTTCCAAACATCCTCATAATCCTCTCTACATATTAACTTCCTTTTTGGGATTGTTTTGCATGCATATTCAATGCCAGTTGCCTTCTCTGTGCATTGATAAGTTGTACCAAATTGACCCTGTCCTAGCTTCTTACCAATATTGTAATGATCATGCAGTTTTGGTGTTTGATATGGAAGTACATTGTTGACTTTTCTTGATGATGTATATGATGATCTTGACTTTGGATTACTCATTGATGATGTTTTTTGGTTTTTTCACAACCCTTTTCTTGATTTCTGATAAATGTTTATGTTTTTCGTTTGTAAGATTGTGTTTTTTTTTTGTAAGAAGATATTGAGGGGATTAAGGTTTGATCATTTGACTAAATTGATGTTGGTCTGGTTAGATTATATAGCAAATTGTAGGAAGGTAATAGGAACATGCATATGATCAAGATTTTGTGAAAACTCAAAAAAGTTTGGTGAAGATAAGGAAAAATATATAAAATCCAATATAAGGGAAGAAATCTATGAGATCATACAAGGGAATGTTCATAGTGGTTTCCTTTGTTAATAATTAATACGAGTATTAATTATCTTGAAAATATTAATCACTTCTTTAAATTTTTCGATCATCAGGAAGGATTTGAAAAACGTTATGGATTAACAAAGTTAAGATACCTTATTTCATTTTAATTTAATTGAAATGATAAAACAAATTATTTGATAAAATGAGTTTTTTCTTTTGAAAAAAAAATTGTGAGGTTATAGTAGATATCAATATATCTTGCTTTTTTGCACTATAAAATATTACTATATCGTGCATTATGGATGCCAGAATTGTTAATTTGAGCCACTCTAATTCTTAAGTCGATAAATAAGAACATAGCATGAAATCAAACATGGTGTATATACTATAGCCAGACTTTTTATATATATAATTATTAGAACATCAAAAAAATGATGTTTAGTACCTGCTTAAGATGCCAATTTATTCATTTTGGTTGCTTTAACTATGGACAATATATATATAAATATTCAATAAAAAGAATTCTAGAAAAAATAACATTATGGTGGTAAATTTTAATCAATTCATAATTAATAGACACCTCATAAGTGACTGGATTATTTGAAAATCTACGGATATTTATATTTAAATAACATTCCGGCAGATCTAAAATGGGCCAAGTTGCATCCCTCTGAATTTTTCCAAAGTATAAAATATTCCTATTAATGTGAATTATACATTATTTAAAGTGACGGTGCCAATATGAATATTTGGTTCCAGGCTAAAACCGCGTAAATTAACTTGTCATTTAGTTGCCTAATTATGGAAATAGAGATGCACCTCCATGTACTATTGAAGCTTTGTTTGGTTATAATAATATATTCATATTATAATTACTCTTCAGTTGACTTTTTGGAATTGGAAATTATGTACATGAGGTCTCTAGCTACAGTAGTTGGATTCTATTTTCTTCATGCAGACATAAATGGAGGACCATTATTCAAAAGATTGAATCATTTTTCTCAATTTGACGAACCAGTTGACTTTCATATGTCTAAGTCATCCATCCACTACATTATATAAATCTAGCGATCAAGATTTGAACTTCAATATAACCACATAACACAAGACAATTACAAATAAATAAATATCTAAATACTACAACAAATAGTTTTCAAACTAAAAAGAAAAAATAAGTATCTAAGTCTTTGTTCGGACAATGGTGGACATTCAATCTATTATTCGAAGCATAAAGCAAAAAGAAAATATATATTAATAACCTATTTTATCTTACTAGCTAACTACTATTTTATATATATTGGTAGAAGTTAATGAAACTCCTCAGACATCTAAACTTGTTCTATAATGAGTCTGAACCGCTTGGTCAGGGACAACTGAAAGAACACCAGGTTGTTCTGCAAGAAATTTCTACCCATCAGACCATAAAACATATTTTATCATATACATCTTCAAGTAATACACAAATAAACATGCAAGAAATATGAAAAATGAAGCATGGAGTCACAGATAGAAGAAAGTTTTAATCATTAGAAGCATGTATAGTTCCTTAACTCAATCCTATCTTCAAAATCCCTCCATCTCAAAAAGATCGTCTAGTTTGAATTTTAATAGTTTAAATTTTGAACATTATATATATTTATATGTATTGATTAATATTTGGTGAAAATATAGTTATGCCTGTAAACTAAGATTACAAGTTTAATTTTGACCTTAAAAAAACAAATTAATTGATTTTTGTTGAAAACCGATAGAAAACTTCTCCCAAATTTTTTAGTTTAAATCTTGGTTAAGCTCGTGTATTTACCCTCCTCAAACCATATTATTTTCTCCATAATCATCACATTGAATGTCATGGTTTAGTAAAATAAAGACTTACTTTGGAGCTGGAGGGCCTGTTGAATGGTCAATCTAGCAGAGAATCCACTTGTAGCAGTTTTGTAAGAATAAATCAAGGCCCCCTTTGCTTCCTCCTCACTATCAATTCATCATTATGAAATGGACATGTCAATTGAAATGATGTTAGACAGGGGCGGATCTAGATGTTTCGAAATTGGTATTCGCAATGAGCATAAATTTTGAAATGATGTACAAAACACGTAAATAATATATATATATATAAACACGAATGTTAATTATTTTTATATACACATATAATCTTATGTTGGAGTGAATATGCGTGAAGCAATTGAGGTCCGCCCCCTGAGCATACATACCGTAGGTGTAAAATGAATAAAATGTAACCTGCCGTAGACAGAAGCAAGAGTCTTGAGATGGTAGGCTTTAGGATTGACACCTTCCCTGGGAGCTTCGGTGTAGACTATGTATACAGAGGGCGCGGAAGAGGGGGCGTGGGAAGAGGCCGCGTTTGATCTCACAATAATCAACGACAGGATCAAAACCGGGCAGGATAACAAGAGGATTCGCATTAGCGACTTTCGACTTGTTTTCTCCATGTTGTTTATGTACTTGGAAGATACAAATATATGGCAAGTGTTATTATGTTTGTATAGATTCTTGGATTGAATGAACAAAATTATGATATGGTTTGTTTAATGTTAAAATGGGTGTTTACCGTGTTCGGTTTCATTAATAGTTTGCTATCTATGCAAATTAATGGCATTAAAGATTCCTGCATTCATGTCCTGTAATAATCTAGCCCCCTATATTCTCTCAATTTCCGATGGTCAGTTTGTAAGAAAATCCCAACGTTTCAAACATAGCATTTTCCCTCATTCCTTGTCACTGATTGATTCTATCCATCAGATTTCTCTAAATTAAGAGTCCCCAGGCAGCCGGATCTGCTCCAACGAGTTTGGGATATTTGCGAATTCTTGAACTGAGTTAAGATGCCATGCTGAGATAATTGCACAAACAGTTCATAGAGTTCGGCAAAGACTAGGCTAGTCATTGAGATTTCCATTGTTAAAGAGAAGTTTATAGCAGTAACCACAGTGTCTGCACAAAAGCAAACAAATCCAGGTTTAACACATTGTAGGAAATAGGAAGAAGAATGAGCTCCATTGGTACAAACCAAGAAGACCTCTCCTTGATGAACATGGCGCGGTCTTTTGGGGAACAAAACACATTGAACGAGGGAACACGAAAAGGAGGCCCAAAGCAGGTCTTCAATAATCAATATACATCAAAACTAGCCAGTGACGAAGCTACGAGTACTTGAAATACTCGCAATTGAAGGTCTCGATGCCTCCTCTCTGGATAAGGATGCTGAATTAGTTAGTGTTAAACCATGAGCTTCCACCATCTCATGTTGCCACTTCTTCTGCCATTACTAGACTATTGTACGTATGTTCTGCTTGATTCCTCTTGAAGCATATATTCAGGGGGTGGGTGCAGGCGAGACGATTTAGCCAGGCTAAAATTCGTTAGATAGAGAAGATCACCGAGTTTCATCATCATTGCCAGCTTTATTGAATTGCTCGTCGAATGAAGCGTTCTCAATATTATGCCTTGAAAGAGGACTCGAACCTCCACGCTCTTTAGCACGAGATTTTAGTCTCGCGTGTCTACCATTTCACCACTTAAAGGCATCTTGAAAGTGAATCGTATTATGAATATGAATATCATCTAGTGTGATGTATGGAATATATATGACAAAGATTGGAGTATTTATTGATCGATTAAATGTTATATATAATTTGAGTTGGACGTCAATTGCTTCGATTTGAATTATCCGGAGAATGCCTTTTTCTCGATTAGTATCAAGCGAATATTCGGTATAAAATTGGTTTATTTTATGTTCTTCGTATCACGAATTTATTAGTTCTTCGTTATTTGTAACAGTTCTTTACATGGGGGTTGGAATTGTACAGTACATAACTTAAAAACATATAGAATTTCTTATAAAAAAAAGATGGACTTTCTATTCCCGATTACGCACATGGAAAAATAAGAAATGTTTGAATCCGATTCCATTTCATACTAATAGAGTATATATCAAAGGAAGGAAATAGTATGATTTCATTAAAGTTGCGATTCAAAGCTTCGATCTTCAGTGGTTTTTACATAGATTTTTATGACATATAGATTGCATTCATATATATAGATATATGATGTAGTTAAAATCAAATTAATATGATATATAGTGGTAAGTTATTGTCTTAAAAGTTATTATACACATTACTATTATGTCCTAAAATTAAACTGTGATAATGTATAGTTAGCAAGTGAATTAAATAAAATAAAATTTGTCGGCCCAGAGACCTTAGAAACATATTTATTTCACTTTATATCCAGTAGAATATGTTACCGAGGAGGGATTGAGCACGAGCTTGTCTTGTGGAAAGGCTTTGAGTTCGGTTAATATAATTTACTATTAATAATAATTTTAACACAAAATGAAATTGATGATGAAAATTCAATTCTACTCGATTTCGAAAAATCAGCTTGGCTCAAACGATATCAAAGCCGAAATTCGAATCAGCTTTTCAAGCACGAATTTGGTCAAACTTTTCGAACAAAAAATTTCACAAATCTTTTGACTTTTTTCCTTATCACCCATAGATAATTGATCAAACACAAATCTCAATTCTCAACCCATTCCAAAATACACACCACCACTCCACCTCCATTGATCACCCCAATCACCACCCTACACGGCGGAGCTTGGCCGCAATGCCACCACCTCCGACCAAACCCTCCGCCGCCTTCTCCCTCTTCAGCGGCGGCGGAAGACGAAAACCTCCCAATCAAGCGGCAGCGCAGCCCTCACCGAAGGTGGTTGTGGAGCTGGATAAAGAAGTGTATAGACCTGGAGAAGCTATTAGCATTACAATTAGTGTTAAGAATTCGGCAAATACGTGTTCGCTTTTGATTGAGAAGCTTAGTTTTGAGATCAAAGGGATCGAGAAATTGGATTCTCAGTGGTTTAATGTCACAAAATTGACTGAAACTCATTCTAAGCATCGAAGAGGTTTTTTTTTGGTTTTTTGTGTCAAAGATTGAAGCTTTTTTGTTGGGTTGTTTGAAGTGTTTGATTATTGGGTTTTTTTATTTGTTTGTAAAAGTTTGGAGCTTTTTATTGGGGTTCTTTAACTGTTTTGATTATTTTGTTTGTAGATTTTTTATTGGGTTAGTTAAAAAAATTGATTATTGTTACTGGAGTATTTGTTTGTGAAAGTTTGTAGCCTTTTATTTGGTTTAGTTGAACTGTTTTGATTATTGAATTTTGTCATCTGTTTAAGATGCTAGGATCAATTTGTTCAAGTGTTGTTGATTGGTGATGCAATTCGTTTGCATAAATGAATTATGTTGGTCATTGCAATCTTGGTAGTGTCCCTTATCAATATTTGTCTCACGAATGACACAAGATGGTATCGTCGAACACATTGGGATACTTTATTATTTCTGCTGAGGAAGGAGAGCTTGTATAACAATGTTATGTTCATTTGTCTATATTTAGATTCATATACAGATGCAAAGTAGTGAGTTCAGTGTTCCTTTTCAGGTGAGTACTTATTCATGGATGGATCAACACCTTATATGGTGACAAACCAAATTGTTTCATCCGGGGCCACCAGAAAATGTAAGCTTGTATGCATCTTATATATGTACTTCCTAACACGTAATGCCGTATTATTATATTACTGGCAGTTTTGATCCACACATTCCATAATTTAAGTACTTGAGTTCCAACTTTTCAGTCTTTATTCTTTTGGCCGACAGTTCAGCGACTACTGGCCTAACATGATAGGGAAATAGAATGTCCATTTATCCTTAGTGTATCCCATGTTAGCCTGGTTTATGTGTTTTCTTTGGGGTTAATAATAACTCTTAGAACAAAGGGCATGTTTAGTTGATCAAATATGATTCTCTGAAGTTTATAAGTGTTAAGAGGATTAGAGAAAAAGGATGTTAATATGAAGCTTATATAGTTGTGAACTTGTGATAGGGTGCCAAAACGAATTGAAGTATTAAACCCTGCCTTTTTATTTTATTTAGATTAAAATCCAAATTTATTCTGTTAATATTATCCCAATGTTGGAAATAGAAGAGATTCTCCCAACAGAACCGAGCGAAGATTATATTTTTTATCTATTTATTTGTCTGTTTTAAACGTTCCTCCTTTACTTTCTTTTCAATTTCATAGTTACTTCTAATTAAAATACATACAGAACTGAAATCAGTGGCTTTTTTGCTATTTTAGAATTTTGCTTGCGTTTGTTAAATGATACAAACAGCTACTACACCAATCATTTTTCGTTGATACTTAGTGATTGCAAGCCATAAAACCTTTCATTTCGGATTGAAATATAAATGGTATCAGTAAGTAAATAAACAAAAAACTCTTTTGATATTTGGAGTTTGGACCTCAAAAACTTTAGTGAGCAAGTCTGTCAGCAGCATTAGAAAGTTAATTACCGATCTTAGACTCTATATATACCTGATTCGCGGGTACTGGCCATAAGCTTCTGGTTCTTATTGGTTGCTGTCTTGTAATGGTATCGACAATTGCATAAAAAGCTTTCTATTGTCTCAACAGATATGGTGCGAACTCTGCTGCCTACCACTTTACCACCATCTTACAGAGGTTCAACACTTCGCTATTTTTACTATGTTAGTAGTACATTATCAGGGGAATATATAAACTTGGAGAATGGACACACCCATGGGGAATCAATACATAAACTTTCCGAGCTGGTTAGTTTCATTTTGTTGATGACTACTTGCAGCGATATCAATATATCAAAATGTTTCCTCTCCTGATATTCTTCATAATTTGATCTTGACAGGAAGTTAAAATACCTTTACAAATATGGGTGACACAAAAAACCAATGGCTTGCAAAGTGAAGATGACCAAAATGATGGTAAGGTTACTTACAGTTGGTAGATGCATCTGGATGGCTTGTCTTCTTGATCTTCATTCTAAAGATATCTATTTGATTTTTACTTGAAAAATGTTTGATATCTGCCCTATGCTCGGTACCACATACATTTATTGTTTCCTTTGAAGTACGTCAACTTGTAATCCTGTTATGTTTGCTGCCTGTTGTGTTGCTGTACACGCATACATTTTGAAATGTGACCCTAAAGAGTGGAAACCATAAGTCATTTAGGGCACTCATTTCTGCTCCATGTGTAATAAGTGGATCTTGAGATTGTTGATTGTGAGAATGAAAATACAGATTATTTGTCCTACAACACATTGTTAATATTTATTTTATATGATGCGGTCAACTTTCATTCTAATTTACATTTTCTTATGTAACTAATACATTTTTAGAGTGATTCCCCTTTGATATCTCAGGAATAGTTCCTGTCACACCTGTTCTTTTGGATGTTTACTGGAAGCATATGGATGGAGATTCTGAATGGGTACCGACAAAACAAAATCTATTTCTGTTTTATGTTTCTAGTTTTCCTTCTATCAAGGCCAATCTTATCTTTGTCCATAATAGTCTCTCATTGTTCCTTTGTTGACTTTGTCCACAATAGTCTCGCATTGTTCCTTTGTTGAGGAGACAATTATGAGATTCAGAATATTGCTTGACAAATGACTCTAATTTTAGTAAACCCTAATTGCAGATCAGAATTAATGAAAGTTTTGATGGAGTTGAAGAGGGATATGATAGCTCAAGAGATGAAGTTTCATCTGTTTCTTCCTACAATCTCTCAAAGGATGACATTCATAGATCCTTTGGGAGCTCTTTGTCACTGCAATCACTTGCTGCAAGGTCTTCAAATAAAGATTCTCCCCATCTTGAGGGAGGACGAGGTAGCACATCTTCATTTAGGGCTCTTTCTCGTTTGTCGGTATCTGAGATCATGCACGATTCCAGTGGGGGTAAGCTGTTAGATGTCCTTTTAAATTGTAATTTGTATTGCATATTTTCTCTGAGCTATTAATGTTCCAATGTGAAGGGTTTGGAAATTTGAATTGTGAACACTAGCATTATTTTTGCTTGAGAAATTGTTGCATCTTTCCAACACTTCTGTTTTTGTCAAAGAACAGGCATTCAGTATCCTAACAAGACTTCAGCAATTTCTTCTTCAACTCAACTGTTACATCGTGCTAAATCCCTTTCATCAGATGATGAGGCAAGAGTACCCTTGGTGCCAGGATCTCTTGAATCTGGACCATGTATGCTTACCTGTCTGTAGTCTTTAGCATGCATTTAATTGATATGCAATTTCATTATGACTCTTATGGGTGATTTGTTCAAAGCTAATCTGCTGCCATCATTCTCTGCAGCAGAAGGGCTTGCTCGAGGAAGATCTTATAATATCAGATTGGATGAACAAGTTTTGCTAAGATTTTCTCCTAAGAACTCTGACTCAACATATTATTTTAGTGATATGGTAATAGCATTGAGCCAATGCTTGTACTTGCGTGAACTCATTCCAAACATCTATTTTTGTTGACTTTTTTAGTGTCCTTTTTTGGCCTCCAGATCGGTGGAACTCTCACTTTCTTTCATGAAGAAGGAGCTAGGAGATGCCTTGAGGTACTTGCATCTCTTTACATTCTAAGCATAATAGTCGCTCGATATTTCATAATTCAATTGACTAACTTTGTGCTTTTCAGCTTTCGATTTCTCTGGAAATGACCGAGACTATAAATCGGCGAGTTGTCCATCCTTCCCGAAGGCATTCTCCAACTATTACAAAGGTATAGTATACATCTTCCTAATAACGTTTAATCTATAATTCTTAGAAGGTCTTTCAGATATATGGCTTCTAAAATATATAGATGGTTGAAAATGGATGTGGATCAAAATTCTAAGTTTCTAACATCTCAATTTACATTTATTTAAATAAAACATGATAAGTTCATGCATATATTTGGAGGATTGTCTTGTTCCTTGCCAATTCATTGATATAAAACTGACATAGTAAGCTACTCGTTAGGATGAACAGGAGGATGAGTTGCACTGAGACAAGAGAATATTCTTGGCATGTGAAAATTTGTGTCCGTCCACTCAGTGATGTATAGAAAAGTTGCATTGCACACTGGCTCATTATACTGAAAGATCTGTAACTGTTCTATGTATTTTTAATGCTTCAAATTCCTAATTATCTCACCTTTGAAGGTTCATAGCGATCATCAAGAAGTTGTTGCAGACCTTCTTCAGACAAGCTTTCTGTTTTCTATTCCCATGGATGGCCCTATGTCTTTTGCTACTCGATATGTCTCGGTGCAGTGGGCTCTACGTTTTGAGTTCTTTACCACTCCAAAGAATGTGGACTGGACTAGGTATTGCTATTCTATTATTCCTATCCGTGGGATTAATTTTGCACAATTTTATAAATATATTTTTGCTAAATTGGTTATCTCATAAACATGGAAAATGTTCTACTAATTACATAATCATAATGTCTGCATCGAACTAGTTGGCTGTACCATAAACATGCCCCACGCAGCAAGAGGCTGTGTCGCAGAAGATGTAACCTTACCCCTCGCGATAATGTGAGTGTGTTTCCGACTGACTTAGCCATTTTCATTTATTCCATTATATCCAAGAGCCAGATAACACAAAATATTTGACTCCATAGAACATGAAAATAGAACTAGTTTCCTGTAAAGCTATTTAGGTTGCGTTGTTGATGCTTGTACTGTAAATTTTTTGTTTGTAAAAGTTTATTCTTCAAAAATCATTTTGTTTATTTAGGTTTTAAGGCATCTCAGTTAAATATAGACGGGTGAGACTCTTGAGTATTTGGAAAAAGATTGTTATAGGAACATTTACACTTGAATATAAGTGCATGCATTCTTAGTTAGCTGCAAATCATTGTTAACATGACAATCATGGTTATAATGCATTGCTTGTTACCTTTTAGGACTTCAACTGTTTATTTAATAGTAGATTTTGGATGAATGAGAAGCCTCATATAATGTCCAAAATGATCCTCTGCATGCTACATGGCAAACTGCTCCGAGGATAAGCATATCTGTAAATTGTGATGACTGATGTTGAATATATGTGGAGATTGTTATATGCTAATACAATGGCTATTGGATAATTCCCTTAATCATTCAACCTGTTCTCAAATATCTCAGCATCTGAAGTAAAACAATATATAGGGAACATGTCTTCTACTTTATCCGTAGAATGTTTAAGAAGCGGAGACTTATGTTTTATAATTCTTCAAATCACTGTTAATGTTAAGTGACTAGCATGTCATTTATTCATACCATAATGATTCATACTGATTTGGAACACTTGTTCATTCGCTATCTAACCAATACTTTCTGTTCATGATACATACCCCTTTTTGCTTGCCTTGGATGATTGATTGGTAGTCATTTTATTCCATTTCCATCTCTTTCCTCTTAGATATGAACATCCTCTTCTGGTAGAGGGACGAGACAAGTGTGAGTGGGTCCTTCCAATAAGTGTTCACGCCCCTCCAATTAGGAGTGCACAAGCACATAATCGAAGTGACAAGCCTTTGTCAATGGAGCCGTGGGTTCGGACATAAAGGTATAACCAGACTGATGATCTGTATTCTCAATTTGTATACCCCTTTCATATATCCCGAAGAGGATTGGAAATCAGGGTGCTAACAACCATGCTGTTATATTGGCAAATTCCCAACTTGGAGTTGAACAATGGGTCTTATGTTATGTACTGACAACCATTCTCTGAAACCAGGGTGCTACCCCCACCGGATTCTCTTTGCGACTCTTCTCTAACTTGGAGGGGAACAATGGGTCTTACGATATGTAGCCGGAGAGCGTATATTGGCAAATTCCCAACTTTTTTTAGGCACAAGTAAAACCTTACAGCTTAAAGATTTGTCAGTCTTTGGACAAGTGAGACAAGGAATATGCCCCATCCCAATATCTTTGTTTCTGCATCAACTTGGTTTCTCATGTTTATACGCATCACTGATTCTTTTATTTCTAGAGATGTTTGAAACTATTCCTCATTTCTTCTCTCTTGTATATCTAAAGCATCATTGCTAAATTCCTTAATTTTTTAATGTACCATTTTTGCTTGGAACCCATTACATTTGTTATATAACCTTTATTTTAACCAATCAGGCTACAGAAAATACTTAGTCAAGTGTCTATGGGGCTCCAGAAAATAATAAATGCAGGAATTTTTTGTAAGGAACAACTGTAATTGTAAATTTATACCAAACCAATCAATATATATTAATCAAAGATAATTACTTGTACATATGAGGTACATCAGATATACCAAAATATCTTTTACTTGAATGTGTTAATGGTGGCAGAATTTCATTATTGTAGATAATTACTCATGCATGATAATTAAGAATTTCATTGGCATCAAAATTTGCATCCTTCCACCAAATAGGAGTGGTAAATTCTAGGGATCGAGTAATCCGACGGCCGTTCAGTAATCGATTGATTCCGTAATATGTAAAAGATTTATCGAGTTGGACTAAAATATCATTTGGAATTTGATAACTTTTAAAAACTATGTTCTTGAAAATGACTACATACATATCATATGTTTATTTATGATGATTTATCATTAGTGTTGCTGGATATTAATTGAGCATAAGGTTAATGGCCATGGCCTCATCCACCCTCCCCTTTCCTCATCCCACAAAATCAAACCCAATTCCCTTATCCAATAACAATAACAAAATACCCCAATCCAATTCCAAGCTAAAAGTATCCAAAAAGGGACAATTTCCTACTTTAAGTGTTAAAGAAACAAGTGATTTTAGCAACCAAACAGGGAATAAGAAAATACCCATCAAGAATATGGATAGAAAGAATGAAGTTTGGGTGAATACTGTTACTGAAGCCCTCTCTGATTGTATTGATAATAAAGAATGGCTTCAAGCCCTTGAGGTTATTTTCCTATTTTCACACTTTATTTCATTTTTTGCAATTAATTTTGTTTGCTCAATTACTGTTATTACTCACATTTAGTGGCTTCACCCCAAAAAGATTGTCCAGTTTTGAATTTTGATCACATTTAGTCTGGAAAGGTTAGATTTTTATATGTTTAGTAGTGCCCTCATTCCAAATAATTGTCCAGTTTGAATTTTGATCACATTTAGTCTGGAAAGGTTAGATTTTTGTATGTAATAATTGTCCAGTTTGAATTTTGATCACATTCAGTCTGGAAAGATTAGATTTTTATATGTTTATTAGTTGTCTTCTTCATAAAAAGATATGTTTATTATTGGAGTTTTGGGGGAGGTTGTTGATGATATACTCTTACCCCTTTCTTTCTTTTTTGTCACATTTTACATTTGTTCATTTTTTATGTCAAAATTGATGTCTATATTGTTGGGTTTTGTGTTATATTGTGTAACTTTATTGGTCCCAAGCCCGGATAAAGGATGGTTCCTCCGCCGGTGTTACTTTGTGTAACATTGCCGGAACCAAGCCCGGAAAGGAGGAGGGTTGTGTTAGGCCTCGTCGGGCAGTGGAAAACTTTGTCGAAACTCTATTATGAATACGGCACATAATTGGAGAAGTTGTATTCATGTAGCCGACATTTTGTGGGATAAGGCTTGGTGTAGTTTGGTATTGATGTCTCTATTGTTTTGGTGATAGTCTTATCGAATATGTGTTTAGGTGTTTGAGATGCTAAGAGAACAACCTTTCTACCAACCAAAAGAAAAGACTTACATGAAGTTAGTTGTTCTCCTGGGGAAGTCTGGGGAACCTGAACGTGCCCGTCAGCTTTTCGTTAAAATGGTCGAGGAAGGACTAGAACCTACAAAGGAACTTTATGATGCTTTAATTGCTGCTTACTCTAAGAACAATGCCATTTCTGAAGCTTTCGCAATTCTTGAACAAATGAAGACCCTTCCTCTTTGTCAGCCTGATGTTAATACATTTAATATATTGATTAAAGCTTGTATTGATGATTGGCGATTTGATTTAGTCGATTCGCTGTATGGACAGATGGATGAACGGTCAATTACTCCTAATACTTTCACGCATACCATTGTGTTGAGTGGTTATGGGAAGGCGGGGAGATATGAACAAATGGAGAAAGTTTTCTCTGGTATGCTTGTTAGTACCACTTGTATGCCTGATGTGTGGACAATGAATACCATACTTAGCCTGTTTGGTAAAAAGGGTCAAATTGAAATGATGGAGAAATGGTATGAAAAATTCAGTAATTTTGGAATTGAGCCAGTAAGTCCCACGTTTGACATACTTATCAGTGCTTATGGGAAGACACATATGTATGACAAAATGCTGTCGGTAATGGGATACATGCGAAAACTATCATTGCCATGGACAACATCTACTTATAACAACATCATTGATGTATTTGCAGAGGTTGGTGATGCAAAGAACATGGAATACGCATTTGATCAAATGCTGGCCGAAGGTGTGAAGATTGACAATAGAACCCTGAGCTGTCTAATAAGAGGATACGCCAATGCGGGTCTTTTTCACAAGGTGATAAGCAGTGTTCAATTAGCTGGAAAATTAGAGATTCCGAAGAATACTTCATTTTACAATAGAGCCGCCAAAGCTTGGTTCAACACTGTTATTGAAGCTTTCTCTGATTGTATAGAGAGAAAGGAATGGCGTCAAGCCCTTGAGGTAATTTAGCTATTTCCCACTATTTTTATTTAAAAAAAAAATCGTCAACTCAATTACTGTTATTGCTCGCATTCAGTCTGGAAAGATTAGATGTTTTTGTTTATTATTCTACAAATACCTTTTTAGTTCTTGGCGGTGTACTGCCATTGGGGTTTTGAGGAGGTTGTTGATGATATTCTCTTATCGCTCTATTTCTTGTTGTCCCAATTTATATCATTTTGTTACTATCAAAATTGATCTCTATACTGTTGTGGTGACCCTCTTATTGTATATGTCTTGAGGTGTTTGAGATGCTAAGGAAACAACCTTTCTACGAGCCAGGAGAAGAGACTTACAAAAAGCTACTTGTTTTATTGGGGAAATCAGGTCAACCTGAACGCGCACGTCAGCTCTTCGATAAAATGATTGAGGAAGGAGTGGAACCTACAAAGGATCTTTACACTGCTCTAATTGATACTTACTGTAGGAACAATGCTATTACTGAAGCTTTCTCAGTTCTTGAACAGATGAAGACCTTGCCTCTTTGTCAGCCCGATGTTTATACGTTTAATATATTGATTAAGGCTTGCATTGATGATTGTCGATTTGATTTAGTGGATTTGCTCTATGAACAGATGGATGAATATTCAATTACTCCTAATACTTTCACGCAGACCTTTGTGTTGAGCGGTTATGGAAAGGCGGGGAGATATGAACAGATGGAGAAAGTTTTCTCTGGTATGCTCGTCAGTACCACTTGTATGCCTGATGTGCGGACAATGAATACCATACTTAGCTTGTTTGGTAAGAAAGGTCAGATTGAACTGATGGAGAAATGGTATGAGAAATTCTGTAATTTTGGAATTGAGCCAGAAACTCACACGTTTAACATACTTATCAGTGCTTACGGGAAGAAACGTATGTATGGCAAGATGTTCTCAGTGATGGGATACATGCGAAAACTAGCATTTCCATGGACAACGCCTACTTATAACAACATCATTGATATATTTGCAGAAGTTGGCGACGCAGAGAAAATGGAGTACACATTTGATCGAATGCGGGCCGAAGAAATGAAGATAGACAATAGAACGTTCTGCTGTCTAATAAGAGGATATGCCAATGCAGGTCTTTTCCACAAGGTGCAAAGCAGTGTTCAATTAGCTGCTAAATTGAAGATTCCGGAGAATAGTTTATTTTACAATGCGGTTATTTATGCTTCTGCCAAAGCTGGGGATTTGATGGAAATGGATAGAGTATAGGGTAAATAGCATCAGAGATCACTTACGTTAATTGTCCCCATTCGATCACTAATGTTTAGTATAGAGGTCAAAGTTGGACATCCCATGTATTTTAAGCGTTTAATCGAGTTTTTCCGAATTTTCACAGGATATTTTAGTCATTTCATAATAATGAAATAAACAAATAACAAATCAACACCCCCTCCCATCATCTTTGTTTTCGGATATAATTTTGAAATGATAAAAATAAGTAATGTTTCGGCACACTATAAAAGCGTTTAAGAAACAATATAAAATATTAAAAACATAGTGAGTAGTCGTGCAGCCATGTCTAGCGTTCGATGTGGAAGGAAGTATGCTCTTCCTGTGAAATGCTGACATTTATGTAATACACCATTCATTATGGACTTGGATTTTCTCCCTAATATTGAACTCACTAGAATTTATGCACTACACATTGTTGTTTCAACAAGTTGCTTCTACTACTAGCTAATAACCAAATACCAACATGAAAACCTATCAACTAGAAAAAAGTCTAGTCCATATACACTTACTTTACATCGGTCCATATTTCAAGTTTTCCCATCTGAATTGTCGGAAGTCATACACCTCAGGCGAGCTCTTGAAAAGCAAAGCGACGCATACACATATGGCAGCAATTGCAACCATCGAGAGCATTGCTGGTTTATACATTATCAGTGACGTTCTTCGTGTG
This sequence comes from Lithospermum erythrorhizon, assembly GCA_019722365.1. Classification (NCBI taxonomy): domain Eukaryota; kingdom Viridiplantae; phylum Streptophyta; class Magnoliopsida; order Boraginales; family Boraginaceae; genus Lithospermum; species Lithospermum erythrorhizon. The sequence goes on along the minus strand of JADFUC010000852.1, from coordinate 68,254 downwards.
CTACCACAAGGCATTTTTGGCTCACACTGCTTGCAATGTCTTAAATATGGGTGTTCTGCACCTTTTTGTATATGGAAGCTTGCAGTCTTGACAAGTAAATGATCTCTGGACAACTTTTGCTCGCTATTATCTTCAAGACCGGCAGATATGTCAAGAACTACATGACCATCTCCATACTTTTGTTCAATTTTCTCTTTTACTAGATTGACATATGAGTAATAACCATGTAAGGATGCATAATCGTCTGGTGTCCTTCCAGTACTATCATGGACAGTGTTCCATGCTTTAATTGACACCTGAAAAAAAGTATTCTGTCAGAATATCTGGTAAAAGGTGTCCAGTTTCTCACTTTTTCTCAGTTCTTAGGACATGATAAATAAATAAAACATATTTATAAGTACGAAAGATGATATTACCATTCCAGGATCATCAACCAAGGCATCCAATACGTCCAATGAACCATCACAACTGGCTGCAATGTGCAGAGGAGTCAATCCCCCAGGGCCAGTTGCATCAGGTCTGAACAAGTAGTAGTCTTCACCTTTGTATTGCTTCTGCTTAGTTCCCCAGTCTTTTACAACTCCATTTCGTTGGAATCTCAAAAGGAATTCCACCATCGGCCTAGATTTCTGCTGAACTGCTCTATGGAGGAGACCAATCTCCAGCAATGCAAGCTCCACAGATGAATGTTGACCTGCATCTACAGTTTCATTGAACAGAATGCTCAAGAGTTTACTGACAACAGCACACCACTCACGATCAAGGGAGAAATACACAAGCCACTTAAATCTCTCAAAAGGGAAGAGGTCAAAATGAATGTCAGTATGTTGACTATGTTCTAATCCAAGCTTTGCCTGATTTTTGTGAAGAAGCCAACCCATCTCATTTATAAAATTCAAAGCTTGCGTCTTGGCATCTAATGATTTATCGTCCTGAAATTCAATGTTTCCTTCAACCTCAATGAGACTTTCAAGACTGCGAATCTCCAAACAAACATCATTTTCTGCAACTATAAATGGGAAGAAGGTGTTGCTGAGAGAATGGTCCTCAACCTAACAAGAAAATACCCACAAGTCAGAAATTGAAAAATGCCTCCCTTGTACGTTGCTCTGTTGTCCTTGCCCTGAATCGACTGCAGAATGTATCATCTGGGCTCATAATATTGAGGGCAGCCCTTGCTGGTAACTTTGAACAGGCAGAAACTCATGAACTATTTAGAATTGTTTGTGCACCATTCCACCATCGCCATACACCAGATATAATGCGAAAAGAGTGAAAAAAGAGACCACTTGCATTGACCAATTACGTTTAATAATTTTAGATCACTTTTTTTCTTTTACAAGAACTAGATTTATATGGAGTGCCATTTCAGTCTACGTAGAACCATTTATGTAAAAGAAGTACAAAAGTAAGAGCACCTCAATAAATCCTCTTCCACTAATATTAGGAATTGTGCAACGGAAGCTCAACGATTGGATCAGATTATGTTCAATGAGCGAAGCAGCTCCAACAGATTCATTGTAATTTTCTTGGAGCAGATATTTCCCTTCTATAGCACACAGTAATCTTCACAAAAGGAATACACGAAGTCAATTTATATGAACGTTTGCCAAATATTTAAGGTGGCATGTATAGAATCTCAGATTGCCATCCTTAAATGAAGATACCTTGTTCTTGATTGACTGAAGTTGAGGCCTCTTACTGAAAACTGAACGGTTTCAGAAGGTGGAACAGCAATTGGCCTGATGCTTAATATCCTATAACTTCTGTGACTGGCATGTGATAAGGATGTTTCTAGAACCACCTGACCTGCAATAGATGCAGGTCCCTATGAGTAACATATTCACATTTAGTACATTGAATGACATCATAGAATCCAAACAGTGGCCAAGATGGAATTACAGTTGAAACTGTAAACATACCATCATATATAAATGCCACACTTTGCTGCACCCGAGTGTAAATCCACCCTGTTTTCCAGAAAGAGTGAGTGGACGAATTAAGAAGCCTCCTCAAATGGGAAGTCATATCCGAAGAGAGCTGCACACAATTATAAATGGAAGTGTCAGATAATATTGTAAGCAATACAAAAGAGTTTGAAGTAGCGCAAAACCGGCTGATACAAGCTCATTCCGAAACGCAACATAAAAGTTTGACAAAGACCCGTACTCAAGCAGCTTATGGCCCTTGCTTTAACCAATTTAAGTACATTTAGAGAACAAAATATAGAATGGAAAATCTTTACTCAACTCGGCTGAAAAAGTATCTACCAACTTTTCTATATAAATTACACAGATGAACACAGCATATACAGGTCCAAGTTACCTCTTCCCAGATTGATTTGTCCATCCGCAAGTAAATAGTTAGAACAATGCAACCAGGTCTTATGTAGCTCTCAATTTCAGTAGGACTGCGTGATAACCAGTCAAGGATCTGCAAATATCATGTTTGATGAATTGAAGATATGCAAATACTAGACAGCATGATCAGCTTGAAGGCAAAGACACTAGGCTGCCACATCATCCGATACCTGATTCCGCAAGACATGAGGAAAATCTTTAGGATCTTTCCCAAAGAGCTTGAAAACAATCCGTTCTGTTCGACTCTGGAGTGGTCCAGAAAAATTAGATGATAGAAAATTGCTTCATATCAAGGAAGTACACTGACAGGAAAATATATATAGAGAGTGATATACTAGAAGTTCAAACTACACATATCAGTAAACAAATGGGAGAGTGGCAAAAGAAACTCAATGAGCATGAAGAAAAAAGCACTGAAACACAAGATTAGGTCACATAGTGTACAATCATGTGCTCCAAAAACTTTAGATGCAAGATATAGTGCCCACACGACACAGCACAGTGTAAATATGTCATCTATGTTAGATATGATTGTTTTGTCTGGTAGGTTGGTGGATATAAGTGACGAAAAAATGTGTCTGGCAACTGGCAGCGGCAGAGCATTGGGAATCCAGTTACAATGGATATATAGTCTGCCTTCGTGTTTAGTCAGAAGGTTGAAGATTCTAAGGAATACACACAGTAGAATGCTAAAAGGAATAGGGAAGTATGCTAATCAGTGGATGAGTGACGATACCATGTGAAGCAGACGAGAGATAAGTCAACATGTATAAGCATGATTAAATGGTTAAAATTGAGCAGTTTTCATTGATAAGTATAGTGTAGTTAAAAGTTGTTACGAACAACATAACCTCAAATGAATTTGACATTTAAGTTTTAACTAATTGAAATATAGCCATTTCTAGTCCACACATCAATTATCAATCACCCTTCAAAAATTGGTCAATTTGAGAATACTGATATCAAGATACATCCATATATTACGAAATGAAGCACACCTGCACCAATTTTTGTCACTTAACATGAAACAACATCATATAGTTTCATATAATCAACTCTGCAGAAGGTTATTCTACTGAGATTTGAGAACCAAAAATAGCAGGAGTAATACCTGAGCCTCGCCACTCGAACTATATGGTGATTGCAACGACATTGAAGTAGAATTTTCACTTTTCTGATATGTATTTGACTTTTGAGGATCTCGGCATAACTGGATAGAGGTAGTAGAGGAAACTTTCCCTCTTGTTGATAGGGTATCACTTTTAAGATTCTCCATGCAGTCTTGGTGATCATCACATGCATTATTCAGGTCAATGTAATTCAGTTCTGTCCTTCCTTCTTCAGTATACGGAGCAGCTCCTGTTATGCCTACTCCAATGTTGAGCAGAGGAGCAGATGGGTTTTGTAGATTGATGTTTCTCACACCATCCATCAGCTCATTCTTCTCTCTCATTTCAGATGTGGATGCAGCTGCATGATGCTCATCAGAGACAAGCTCCTGCAACAATTAGAAGTCAGTTGCTGAACCAGACTAACTGCAAAGTTAAGGGAAGTTGTCAGATTGGCACCTTCGTTCGAGTCTCAGTCGATGCCCCAGCAAATAGCAAACTTTGAGAGCCAGCTCCTGTTAGGTTTTCCTCATTACCAGGCCCCGAAGAGTTAGCAAGGTTTTTCATCAAATGTGATAGAAGATCGTGAACTTTAGATTGATCTGAGTTATTTACTGCAATTCAAGCAGGAGAAGTTGTAATTGGATATTTTCATAAGTATAACGACACAAAATGAAGAAACATGTAGCTTGTGCTCATTAGAGCTATTCACTCTACAAACAGATCAACTACAACAGTCTGGATCAATAAACATCAAGTTTCCACATAGTAAGGTATGATTAAACTGTGTGAATCAATACACTGTGGTATACATGCACGTGTCTATGAGTGTTAACTGAAAATCTGTAATTGTAAACTTACTACTCCCGGATGCTCGGACAATATAATATGAGCTTTAAAAGTGAACATATTAACAAATATAATATCCAACATGAATGACCACTAAGAGGACCAACATTATCCATAATCATTGTGGTAGTTTATATATTAATGAGCAGTTACTTACAGTGTATATTGGAGAGTATTCTGAGTAGACTGGCCAATAAGTAGTTGCTACCCTGCTCATCATTCTGAGGGGATCCAGTAATAGCATTTTCTGGATGTGTCTTCCTTCTTCGCTTATTGTGTCCAGCTAAACGCTTGCGACAACTCCTCCTCACTTCATCAAACTCTTGAAGAGGATGAAACCTGCAGGCAAGTAATCAAATTGCACGGACTAGAACCATTTACTTGCAGGATACATTGCAACTTTAAAATATACTCCGTATTCGTAATATAGAACTTCTGGAATTTCCTTACAACAAAAGTGGTTCCCTTAATGGTTTCCTCAATAAGAACATACATGGAGATTACATAACTACTCAGAGCTAAGAAACGCGGTCTCCAGACAACAAACTACCTGCTGCATTGTTGACAGAACCGTTGCATAACAGCCCCCACCAATGCACTTGTAGCCTTAGAATGCACATCACACACTTTATGCCGTCGATGATAATCTTTCGCAAGGCTCAAATCAGCTCTACAACCCTCAACTTGACAGACTACACCATTAGAGGAACCTCCACATGTCTTACTCTTCTTTACATTGTTAATCTTCCCCTCATCAACTGGATACACTTTTCCACCAATCTCCAAACTAAGTGATCCATCTTCATAATTCAAATCGTCATCTCCATCAACAACGACCCTCCTCTTTTTCTCCAATTCCCTCTTCACATTCTCATCACACAATGCACTATTTACCAAAGAAATCTCAGAACCAACAGGCAAAAACTGCTTACTTTTACTACAATCTGAAGGCAAAGGGTCTAAAGGGGTAGCTGTAAATAAATCACCATCCCATTTCCAATAATTCAAATCCCATTCCATAACCCTTTTCCCAACAGCCTTTCCCTCTGACATGACTAACCAAACCAAGTCTTATCCCACCCCACTAAATGCAGTATGCTATATGAATACAACTTACAATCCACTAAATGGGGTCGGCTATATGAATATGACTTATCCAATCCCACTAAACGGGTTCGGCTATATGAATACGACATATCCAATCAAACCTATATTGGATCGTCTCTAACATGACTGGACAAAATAATTCATAACATGTACTCATATTTCAGCATTCATCCATTCAAAAAAAATATAATAATAAAAACACAAAATTAACAATTAAGCTCAAGAAAATAATGTTACAATTATCATAAGCTGCAAGAAAGTTACCAAACAATACCCCAAAAGAGAAAAGAAATTAGTTCAAGTACATATACATTCAACCAATAAATAAAAACTCACTCTATCATTAAATCTATAATAAAAAGATTGGGTTTTTTCATAACTTGAAGAGAGAAAAGTCACTCTATTATTAGTTACTCCCTCCATCCCAACAAATTATCCCATTTTAACTTACAAAATACACGCGTGAAAATTATAAAAAATTGATATTTTAAAAATATATATCGAAAGAAATTTAATAATATTCCACATCTATATTATTTATTATTAGCTTATAAAGTTTGACTTCAAATACTGAGAGAATCTTTTTGGCATGGAGGGAGTGTATCATAAAAAAGATTACAACTTTCATAATTTAAAGAGAAAAAAATGAAAAATTATATGAGTTCAGTTAATTCAACTATAAGGCATGATATTTCATGATAAACCTAAAAAAGAATTATAAAAACCAAAATCAGTGCATAGTCACTGCATACCAGTATTAACGTGATATTCGGACGTGTAGGTTCAAACTGAAAAAATTGATCGAACATAACCGATTTTTTATCGATTTGGTTGACAAATAAATGAGATCAAATCAAAATGGTAAGAAAAAAATTATACCGACAAAAAATTAATCGATTTCGGTTTTAGCATAAACCGAACCAAAACCGACTGAACCGAGTATATATATCTTGTTTAAAATATATATATTTGTGATATTTTTAGTTTATAACTATTTTAGTTTGAAATTATGAGTATTGTGTTTTAGTTTGAAATCATGTATATGTTAGTAATCAATATTATTATGTATGTGTTAGTAATCAATTAGTAAGCAATATGTTTGGATGACTGTCTACAGTTATATCATGCATTTGGTGTATGTGGTTGAAATTTATGTGTATTTTATTTTAATTTGAAATCACGAACTTTTTATATTATATTATTGTTATAAAACCGAAAAACCGACCGAACCGAACCGACTAAGCATGAAAACCGACATCAACCGAACCGATTCAAACCGAATTAATTTCGAACCGAAATGGTTTGTGTATTTAAAAAACCGATAGAATCGGTTTCACACAAAAAAATTGAAAAAAATCGACCGAACTGAATCGAAAACATCCCTAGTGATATATACCGTATATGTTTAAAGTTTCGTTTTCATATATAGTTTCAAAATGATAAAAATTTAGCCCAAAAACGACAACTAATAAATACGAAAGGAGTATATACTAAAATTTGTATAAACATATATATTATAACAAATATAATTATTTAATCTTATTAACAAAATTAAAAATAAAAGAAAATAGTTTAAATTAATATTTCATAGCTTAAAATGTTTGACATAAAATTTGAATGAAAAGTTGGAGTTTTAAATAAAATATTTACATAATTAGTAATTAAGAAAATGATTAGATTGATAAGTAATAAATATAAGTTTAATTAGTTCTAAAAAATGCTAACACTATTACTTATTGTTGCCTAAAAATGGGGAGGTGTGGACACATATCATTTATGAATAAAATTAAAATATAACTCCTTCATTTATTCCTAAAAAGATTTACGTTTTGAAATTAGTTCTAAAAAACTGCTTATAGGTACTAGCACAATCGAAAAGTTACTGTAAATATTGTATTAATAGCACCAAAAGCTTAACTTGACGTGAAAAAAACTCGTGATGATTAGCTTTCCAAAGAATACGTACATCCCTCTAGTTTCATGGAGGCGTTTCAATCTTGAATTTCACAGTCAAAATTAATTAATTAAATTTAATTTACTTGGATCAATTAATCAATTACATAATTACATGCGTCGATTAGGGTTTTGATAGAGTTTCGATCAAAACCAAACAAGTGAAAAATAATAAGGGTTCCCGGAATTCAAGCACTTCAAGTTAATTATAGATTAAAATTAGAGTTTAACATTAATTACTGGTTGTATTAATTTTGATGGATTTCATTGGTTTTATTAATTTTTATAAATAGTAAAGACTCAATATTCTGGTTGTATCTGACACAACTCCACAAGAAGGTCACGGTTTATACTTTTGTTGGGGACATATTCTACTTTCTTTGTAACACTTACTCTAATTATGAATTTCTGTATTCGTTATTTGAAATGCTTAATATTTATATTCGTAATTTATAATACTATGTAATTATAGTCTTCATAGCTAATTTTTTTTAAAAATTATTTGCATTATAAACAAACCAAAAAATTGTTAATGTTGAGTGATCAACATAAAAGATTCTAAATATAAGCGACCAATATGATTTTTTTTAAACAATAACGTAGCTAGCAATTGTCCCTTCGGGGACATCCGATAAAATTGGAACGATACAGAAAAGATTAGCATGACCCATGTACAAGGATAACGTAGCTAGCAATTATTCACCCTAAATAAATAAATTCCCCAACAAGGGAATTTCATACGACTTGATTCAGTTAAGTCGTATTATCAAATTATTTGACTAATTTTATTTCCTTTATAAAACTAAAAATGCAAACCAATCATTAATGAATTGCAATTTGCAAATAATTGTCTTTGTCTGTTTGAGTTGTCATTTGTCAGAAAAAAATCTTGTAATATTATTAGTCTACCTAATTGCTCAAAGTATCTTTCAGCTTGCACATGATTGAATTATTATCATTCAAAGTTGTTGTCCTTTCTTCATTTTCTTTATTTTTTTTATGATTACAATAATTCATAATTCCATTTTTCTAATAGAGAACATCGAATAGGTTAATGGTTAGGAGGACTTTTAGTGACTTAGTTCGATTCTCATTATTAGGGAGCGATGGGTGAGATTTAAAAAAAAAAAATCCATTTTTCTAATATAAAATTTAACTTTAAAGTAATTGCTAGAACATTGGATTATCTACACATTTATTTATTGCTTTTGCCTTTTGCCTTTATCTTTTACTCGGTTTCATACTTTGATTAGTAGTAGTACTACTATTTCAGTCTTCTTATTACAAATTCACTCAAAGAAAATATCACCTTTGCTTTGCTTTTGATCAAAGCTCCATTGATTTTTCAACCATTTATTCATTACATATATATAACTGTTTTTTGTGTTGCATCAATTAATTAGACATAAAGGTTAGATCTTTATTCTGACCCATGTATTTTCTTCACTTATTTGTCCTCTTAAAATCAATTCTTGTAGATTTATTGTTGAAATAAGCTGGTTTAGCTAACTTGGTATTTTAAATTTTATATGTATGTATGATCACTTTTGCTATTCAGTTGGGTTTGGTTGGTATTGCAAAAAAGATTTTATCTTTATTGAAAAAAGGGGTAATTTTTACTGTTGCAAACATCAATTATTGTAACTCTGTAGTTGAAATAAGCTGGTTTAGCTAACTTGGTATTGGAAATTTTCTATGTATGTATGATCACTTTTGATTTTCAGTTGGGTTTGTTTGTATTGCAAAAAAGATTTGATTTTTACAGAAAAGGGGTTCATTCTACTGTTGCAAACTCCCTTTTCCTCTTAGAATCAATTCTTGTAGCTCTCTAATTGAAATCAGCTGGTTTAGCTAAGTTGGTATTGTAAACTTTCTATGTATGTATGATCACTTTTGATATTTAGTTGGGTTTTTTCGTATAATGAAAAAGATTTGATCTTAATTGAAAAATGGATCATGTCTCCCTACCCAAGTAGTTTATGTGTATTAAGATCTTGGTGGTGTGTGATATTTTAGTGTTGTGGAAATTAACTTATTCAGTGCTCTTAACTGTTGATTGGTATTTGGAAGTTGAAATGTTTCCTTTCATAAAATGACAACCCAAAGAGGCTATATTGGATTTTGATTTTCAATATTTGGATGATGGTTGTTTCACTAATTTGTGTAGTGTCAATGTTTTGTGCAGTAATTTATTGTGGGAATTTGTTTACAACATCATATGTTATGAGACCCAAATTTTGAATTGGCTGCTAATTACATTTCTTTGCTGAATCAGTGCAGATATTACTTTAGAAGAATCAGTATGAGTTGCTTTGGTTGTTGTCCGAAGGATGACATGCAAAAGGCTTCTGATAATGGTCCATACATGGCAAATAATGTGGCAGGTGACTTAGTTAACCAACTTTCTTCTCTTCATTTAAACATGGTTATTCCCTCCATTCATATTCCCTCATCGAATCTAAATGCAATATAAAACTTCACCGATCCAGGAAATAATGCTGGCTATCGCACAACAGAAGCAGCTCCAAAGGATACACAAGCTCAAAAGGTGTTGCCCATTGCCGTGCCTTCTATTACTGTTGACGAGTTGAAGGATGTTACAGATAACTTTGGTACAAAGTCTTTGATAGGTGAGGGATCATATGGGAGGGTATATTATGGTGTTCTAGAGAATGGTAAGCATGCTGCTATAAAGAAGCTGGATTCTAGTAAGCAACCCGATCAAGAATTCTTAGCACAGGTTTGTTATAATGGCTTTGCTCGGTTCTTTATTCATTCAACTCTGAGCTTTAGTTTAAGGTGTTGTTCGACTTGTTATATGGCAGATTTCAATGGTATCAAGATTAAAACATGAGAATGTTGTTGAGCTACTGGGATATTCTGTGGATGGTGGCCTTCGTGTTCTTGCCTATGAGTATGCTTCCAATGGATCTCTCCATGATATCCTTCATGGTGAGTCCTATCAACTTTATAATATTTACTTCAACTGAAAGTTTGAAACCAAACTTGTACTTAGTGCATATGATGTTCACAATAAGCTAAACCTGTACTTAATGTTGGTGGATGTTCAACATGTATAATTTGTTGCTTCTTTCTTGACAGGAAGAAAAGGTGTCAAAGGTGCTCAGCCAGGTCCAGTGTTGTCGTGGGCCCAGAGAGTTAAGATCGCTGTTGGGGCTGCAAAAGGACTAGAACACTTACATGAAAAGGCTGAACCTTGTATTATACATCGTGACATCAAGTCTAGCAATGTATTAATCTTTGATGATTATGTTACTAAGATTGCAGATTTCGATTTGTCAAATCAAGCCCCTGATATGGCAGCACGTCTTCATTCCACTCGCGTTCTTGGAACGTTTGGTTATCATGCTCCAGAGTGAGTTTTTATTCAAGTTTGCCAAGTACAACCACCAGTAGTTGATTCTTGGAAACAAAGTTTCTTGGAGACTTATAACAATAAGCAGTAAATGAATATTTTGGCTAGAAGATCTTGAAAATATACTCCTCCATCCATAAAAGATTGTGAAGTTTTCAATTTTGGTGGTTGACTTTTAAAATTTTATACTCAATATAGTTTTATATATGTTCTAAAATACCTCCTCTGCCCCCAAAATATTGTCAAGTTTTAAGTTTCAATGGTTGGCCTTTTCTAATTTCTGAATTCAAATATTTATATAATTTCTATAATATATCTACATATCGATGGAGATAGTATTTTATTATTGATGTGATAATTTTGATTGAAATCAATGTTATGTGTTCCAAAAGCAATGTGACGTCAATCTTTTAGTGATAGAGGGAGTATTGGTATAAGTTATATATATGGATAGATTTTAGTGTGCTTTACTATTAGCATGCTCAGTTTGATACAAATCAAAGTTGTGAGTATCAATTATACAGAGTTTGTTAATTTTGAGACTTTGAGCACCAAAAAGCTATCATGATAATCTTTTATTGATGGAGGCCAATTGGAGGGAGTATTTTTAACTGTCAACTTGTTGTCTGGCATCTTATGTTTTTATGCTGCAGATATGCAATGACTGGTCAGTTGAGCTCTAAGAGCGATGTTTACAGTTTTGGTGTGGTTCTCCTTGAACTATTGACTGGCCGTAAACCTGTTGATCACACACTACCGCGAGGACAGCAGAGTCTTGTGACCTGGGTGAGTAAATTAATTTTGGTAGCCTTACATCGATATATTCCAATGTTCTTTATAAATCTCAACAACTTCTCAGGTTATCTCTAAAGTTTTATGACATGCAAATTTTAACAGGCAACACCAAGACTCAGTGAAGACAAGGTTAAACAATGTGTTGATGCTAGACTAAATGGGGAGTACCCCCCAAAGGCAGTTGCAAAGGTATGTTTGTGGTGGCACAACTCCCCTAGCTGTGTTTGTATTTGTTATTGTTCAGTGAATGCTGCTCATCTATTATCATCACATTGAATGACTGATTAATTCTCTACTAAACAAACATGGAGTATCTGAATTCTGATAAATCTTGATAAAATGATTGCTTTATTTTTTTTTATAAATTTTGATGTCTTTCTTGTATCAGATGGCCGCAGTTGCTGCATTGTGTGTACAATATGAAGCTGATTTCCGGCCTAACATGAGCATCGTGGTGAAAGCTCTCCAGCCTTTATCTAATGCCAGAGCAGGGACACCCAACGAAAATGCTCGCATGTGACCTCAGTAAAAGAACTGGAGAATGAATGCGATTAAAGTGCTCCGAAGATGGTTGTCAATCCTTTCACCGTGGCGAGAAGACTGCAACCATGCAAAACCATTCAAATATTACCTACACATATGTAATTATGTATGCAAACTCCTTAGTCCTTCCTATGCCTCACCCGTGAGATGCTGCAACACACAGAGTGACGAATCATGCCTAATGTCGTGACATTGAGTGTGCATGTAGCTTCTATCTCCTTTTCGAGTTACCTCCAAAATCCCATCGAAATGTTCTTACAGTGACCAAATAGTGTAGGTGACGAATCTACTACATTTAAACAACCCCCCAAATTGTTTGATTTTTTATATTTATTTTCAGGCAATCAAATTTCGTTCTGTTGCAACTTGATAATGCAATGTTTCTTTTGTAGATGAATTTGATCGTATTTAATACTCCTTCCTGTTAATTTATTGTAACCAAACTTAATTTTGAGGCATTAATTGATTAGATGAGATAATCTGTCCTCCTATGTTGCTTTATCTTGCCTCCCTAACACTAATTGATGCATACAACTTTGAATTCCCAAAGTTTGCTCAGTGAAAAATCCGATCCTAGAATCAATCCTCTACTTCCATGCTTTTTGAAACCCACCACCGAAAAATTGAAATTTGGAGGGTGAATATCAAGTTTTAAGTAGCAAAATTAACATAACAATTCCATCGAATCAGTTGGGCATGTCTTTCTGGTCTATTTCTTAGTTCAGATCCCTCTTACTAGTGAAATCAAGGTAAGAATATGAACTAAGATCAAAATCATTCTCAACAAGTCCATAAGAAGTGATTCCATTTTTTCATCGGGTCGGTAGAGACCAAAAGATCTTGAGTGGCGATCAGGCAGAACAACTCAAAAGAGAAAAAGTATCGTTAATTTCTTCATGCTTTCGTTCCAAGTTCGAAAGTACCATTTGTACAAATAAGTTGACAAAAAATTTATAGCCAAAACACCCTCTAAAACAAGTGCTCGGTCACAAATGGAAGATGAAAAGGAAAATAACATATACAACCTGAACAATCATTTGAAGCTATTCTTGTGTGTTTTACAATGGTGCACATAATAGAATGACAATGTTCTCCAACAAAGAGAAGGCAAAAATAAAAAGCTGTATGCTATCTGTACTCTCTCATCCTTCTACTGAGGGTGCAGATGACCATGTACAATCTGAAACATTCAATCAATAATACTATGTGCTTTCGTTTACGGATATCCTTTACTTTCTTGACTTCAGCATTGCATTATCGCTCATCTCGGAGTCTGGACCGTCCTTATGAGACTCCGCTTCTGAGGTACCTTCCTGGGGTTTCCTCCGTCGTCGGCCCTGATATGTAATGCAGACAGAACAATGAGGTCAGAGGAATAGATTTTGTAGATACATACCATAAAACTATGCAACTAGACGACTAGTAGCCAAACCTCTCGAGGTATTGGATATTCTTCTGATTCAAGCATGCGAACAACTTGACTCATATTTGGCCTCTTGTTAGAATCTGGATCAACACATCTTAATGCAGTCAACAGAGCTCTTTTAAGGGCAGCCGTAGAAGGACGTCTCTCAATTACAGGGTCGACAACTTCTTCTGAACGTCTGCTGCCAACCATTATTTTTAGCCAATCCACAAGATTAACCTGATTGAACAGCCAAATAAGAACCAAACTGGAAAATGATTCATGCTAGCTCTTTTTTTGTTCCAGCAAGGATTTGGCTAAAAGCTTAGACATCTCAAATTAGAAAAAACATTTCCAAATGTCACCTAATCTAATCTGAGGGGGAATAAAAACTGAATGTCTGAAGTGAAGTATGATTATGCATCCATCATTTGTAGGGTGATACATAGACCTCCTTAACTAAATTATCAGTGCAGTATATTTCTTCCCTATTATCATAACGACATAACTAACTGATATATACTTGACATTTATAAACAGCCCTGTAATCAGTTAACATCATCAAGTATCTACAATAAGCTTGTTTCAAAGATGGCTGAAGCTGAAAATTCACCCGGCATACCAGTGTAACGAGCACTAACTACTAACACAAGGGAATACAATCTATGTACCTCGGGTGCAGAACGACTATAATCTACTGGATCTCTTCCAGTGATAGCTTCTAAGAGCAAAACACCGAAACTATATACATCGCTCTTTTCATTTAGTAGACCACTGTTTGCATATTCAGGGGCTACATACCTGCACAAGAAAAATGTTGGTTAGTTCTACGCCGATAAAAGGCGGAGTGAACTAGCTCCAAATTTTCAGTTCACAAAAATAAGAAATACTCCAAGGCAACTTTCAGATAAACATACCCAAAAGTACCCATGACTCTGGTTGTAATATGACTCTTCCCTGCTCCCAGCAACTTGGCCAGACCAAAATCAGAAATCTTTGCATTAAAGTCATCATCGATCAGTATATTGCTGGACTTGATGTCACGATGAACAACCTTCGGTTCTATTGCTTCATGCAGATATGCAAGGCTGCATTGAGGATAAAGAGATTACCTACGAATTCCACTTAAACTAGTTCACAAATACAAATTAAGTACTAGAAACTCACGCCTTTGCAGTCCCAATAAGGATCTTTATACGAGCCTCCCAAGTAAGGTACCCATGATGCCGCATATCTCCATGCAACCATTGATCTAGATTCCCATTGTTGACGTACTCATACACCAATAACCTAAATAAAGGTAAAATTATGTCTCATTTACCGTGAAAAGAAGCGCAGAGAGGATGAGGTTTAATTCTACTATGCATCAATATTCTTAATCCGCTATCCCAAATAATTTCCCTTCCACAAGTTCGGGAGCAAAGAAAATAAGGTGACAGGACTACGAGAGCGAATGTGTGGCAATTTGACCTTTGAGTTCCTTCGATACAGTAGCCTAGAAGCCGAACCAAATTTTTGTGTCGGACATGACCAATAGCCTCAACTTCCACCCTGAATTCCTTCTCTGCTTGTCCTCTGCCCATGGTTAGATTAAAGATATAACATAACGAATTATACACATCTGAGAAGAGAAAAAAAAAAAGACACGAGTAGAACATGTAATTGCCAACTCACAAATTGTTAAGAAGTCCTTTAACAGCGACAGGAGATCCATTGACAAGTTTCCCGCGATAAACAATTCCATACCCACCCTCACCAATAACATTCTCCTTTGAAAACCTGTTTGTTGCAATTTCAAGATCTCTCAATGTAAACCAGTGTCCCCAACCAAGCTGTGAGAACTCAGGAAGACCCGAAAGAATTGATGGAGAAGCCATGGCATGCGAAGACTGATGCAATTGACGACCAGGCCCCTTCTCTCCTGAATCCATTGTGACAATTTCTTTCTCCAAATCAGTAAATGAATCTGATTGACTATTAACATCAATGTACTTGTGCTTCTCATTGTTCAGATGTGTTAAAAGCTTCTCCGAGTCTTTGTCGCTAAAGTTGTCCTGTACTCCAAGAAAATCATTTTCATGATGATTTGGCGAACACTGATCAACCCGTATCTCCTTAATCTCTTTGGATATGGATGGAATTTGATTAACCGGAAGGTTCACATTGGTCTTTCTCGATTTTTTGCGATGCAGGCAAAATGGCAGCAGAAGAAGAACCAGTACAGTGAATATGCCAAGGAAAATGGCAATCAAAACCCACACCTTTAAATTAAGGAGATGAGTCTTCTTATTTAATTGGACACTAAGGTCAGACGCCATTTACAGCCAAATTTTAAGAATTCCTGAAAGGTAGTGTGATAAAACAGAAAGTACATTCAGCCAAGTTGATCCATAAGTTAGACCGTATCTTTCACCACCTACAATTTCTTGAACGTTAAACCAAACCAAACCAAACCTTATCCCTCTAAGTAAGGTCGCCTATATGAATACGACATCAATTTCTTGAACATTGTGTATCTAGAATTTACAGTAGACAACAATAAGATGATTATTTAGCTAGCACATTGTAGTTCTCAATGCATAAATGTTCAATCAATAGACAAAAGAAATCCTTATAACTCCAAACCAGAATTAGAAATAATCAGAAAATTCCATTCAGTAGTTAAATACTGGAGTAAGAAATAACAATAAAGCTTACTTACAAAAAATCAAATTGCTCAAAATAATAGTGAACTGAAAATCTGAGATCAATGTGCATCAAAGACAAGAACTTTACCCCCTTTTCTCCAAATAATAAGAGCTGTTCTCTATCCCTTCTTCAAAAACTGAATTTTGTACTTGATCCCAGATCTCTAAAGTTATACTTCAACAAGAAAAAGTCCAAAATATTCTGTCAGATCAAACTCATTATCAAGACTCAGACTTTTTTCTCATTTAATTTACTTTTTCAACTTTTTGGAGAAATTGGTATCTAAAATCATCAAAAGGGTAACTAAAGAATTGCACCTGTGTTGGAAGACATGGCAAAAAATAGGAAAATATATTGAGACTTGTTGAAGACTTCACATAAATATGATTATATGAACAATAAAATGCACATGGATTTATGTAAAGCAATGTGGAATGGTTGCAATGGTGATATTATAACCAAAAGAAGCAAATAAATCATATGGAGTTGTCAATGGCAGGTGATGCTTTACATTCAGTGAAAGTAAAGCATGAAATTTGTCTACTTTGCCATTTTTCTCTTTACCATAATGTTTCATATGATACTGTAGCCATTAAATACACTCCTCATTCATCAATAAAAATAATTAATCTTTATACACCAACCTTGATTTTTTTGTATAAGTCAAAGCTTCTACATAGTCCCTATTAATCAGCCTTCTTAAATACCATATATTATCGACGCAATGATTAATAGAGATTTGCAAATTACTAATAGTAGTAATGTAAAATTACGAAATACTCACTTCAATCCAAAATAATTGACATTTTTATATATCGAGGTGTAAATTTGATCATGCTTCATAGAAATTTCAGTTGTGTCCCTACTCCTTTATATCAAGTATGGCTGCTCAGTGTATGTCCTTTTATAGATTGAGCAAGTAGGAGGATGAAGAGTATTGTCATTATCAATTTCTCTACATGTACTCGTTCTTTTAAGGACTCAAGAAGCAAATATCATTTCCATGGTCTCAATGTACCAAATGATCACAATCCACACATGCCATCATATTTGACCTCATATAAACAAGAAAGACACAAACTAACCCTCACATACAAACCTCTTCATAGTGGAGTAGGGGTGAAGTGGTCTTGTGCTATCATGTCGAAATGCCAGGAACTTGAACAAACAGATGCTTTTTGTGTGGCTATTTATTTCGTAAAATGACTTTTCTTTGCATTTTGTACACATACAGACATATTTGTTTTGTGCAACTCAAGCTGGAACCAAGAAGAGTCTGTCTTCTACTGAAATATATGCAACTACCAATAATGAATAGACTAATACCTAGTTCTAGACAGGCTGAATTCATCAATAAACAATTATGAGCACTGTCTGTTGCGACTTCATGTGCAGGAACAACAACCTAATTACCTAAATGTTGTTCTAAAAATCCCAAATAAGAATATGCAAAATTAATCGGATTCGTTATAGATTGGCTCATTCTAGCTTGAACAGAATGCATGATATCTATCAAAAAAAAAAAACGGGATGCATGATTGCTCGTCGTGGCAATGGCTTCACTTGACAATTTCCAGCCTAACTTTCAGCATTTAGTAGCAGTAGCAGTAGCAAGGAGCTCCTTCTCTATTTGGGGTTCACCAAGATCATCAGATAGCTTGCTGCATAACTGAATGCCATACATAAATGGTTAACAAAACCAAACGAGCCACACTTTCTTTGATTATTTGGGAGAAGTAGGAATCTACCTGTCTGTACAATGTAGTGTCGCCATCAGATTTGCACAACTCAACTACATACAAAGATGGGCTAATTTCAAAAACCTGAAACCAGAGTTTGTAACATTAATATATTAATTCAGCTTCGATCAGAGGTTCACAACAGAAGTATTAAAATGCTCAAAACTTTAAGAGCTTTAACGGGTCTATTGATAGAGATTTATCGCTTTTTCCAGTGATCATATCCTGTTACTAAATACTTACTTCTGCTGCTACCAATAGAGTCCCTGGGGTTCTTTGACCTTTAAGCTCTTGTATCACTTTCAACTGATCAAATAAAACGAGAAAATAACAAAATGTCAGGAAAACTGTTAACTTCTACTTGTGAGTCCTGATTATAAGATATAAAAATCACAATATAGAGAATATGCTTCTTATCAATGAATAAAAAATACGCCGAGCACCGAGTTTAAATTGCAGAAATAATGGCAAGTACAGATAAAGATACAGACTCTTCCGTTTTTCTTCTGGACTAAAAATCCCATCTGTTTTGCTGTATTCTCTATCCGCTCAAGCAATTCTTTCGGAGGGTGATGTGAAGTAAATCTAATTTTCCTCTCAGCAGCATCCTGATAACTCAATGTTGAGAATACTAGGCGAAATAGTAATGTAAAGCTATATAATACAGTCTCCTTATCTCACCTCCTTCTCGAAGAAACCAGAAAGATCCAGACATGAGGACATCCCAATTAATTGGAAGGCATTATAGATTTGGCTGGGCGAGTCAGGATCTTTAACTTCTTCCAACTGCGGCTGCACAAGATGTTAAGTGTTCAATATCACCATGACGTGACTAGTACCAATCTAAAAATGTAACCACTTATCAACAAAAGTCTATTGTCCTAACCACGTCATGAACTTCATCGACAGTGGATATGTCCTCATCATCATTTTCTTCTTCATTCGGACATAATGGAGAATAGTCCTGTTTGAACCATACGTCTTCTTTCAACTCTGCAACTGTTATCCTAGTGTTAGGGTTTGGATCAAGAATCCTTCTTATTAAGTTATGAGCTCCTGGTGACAGCCACTTAGGTATCTGAACGTCGCCCTTGAATATCTGCTCACAGAAACAGATAATATATTATGACCACATATAAATGAATGAGGTTTAGTTTTTGTCACCACATCATGCCTTATACGAGTAAGGGTATTTTAAAAGGAAATCGATTCAGCAACATAGTGTGAAATAATAATCCACCTTCTGGTAAAGCACTGCAAGGTTGCTATGATCAAAAGGTAGATATCCTGTGAGAATAACATATAGTATAACCCCGCATGACCATATATCTGACGTAGCACCATTGTACCCTCTGTTAGAAAGAATTTCAGGTGCAACATAATTTGGACTTCCACAAGTTGTATGCAGCAACCCGTCATCCTGAACGAGGATAATTGTTAGCAACTAATTTTCAGTATTCAAATGCCAAGGTAGAGATGGGTTATCAATTGTGTCAGACCCCGAAATGATGTGGTAGTGCACTGAGGCCAAAATCTGTTATTCTTATGTTTCCTTCTGCATCGACGAGGACATTTTCTAGCTGTATTTAAAAAGAAAAATATGGAGGATATCTCAGAAGGAATAATTTAAAATACACACCTTTAAAACATTACGGAGTAATAATTAAATGGTTAACCGCTTCAGTCGTGCAAATTACTTACCTTGAGATCCCTATGAACTACACCTCTATTATGACAGTAACTAATGCCATCTATTAGCTGTTGAAAGAGTCTCCTACCTTCTGCTTCTGACAATTTCCCTTTCAATTCCTGCTCACCAGAAGATGCTATAGCATTAAAATACAGAATCCAGAAAAACAGGAAGAAAAAAAATCACTGGAGAATTATGAAAGTTTTTTTAGCTATATATAAAGCTACTTACAATTTTGTCATACAGTTCACCACCATTGACATATTGAAGGACCATATAAATCTTGGTTTTGCTTGCTAACACCTACATGTTTGTCGGCAAATGAGACACCATCAGCAGAAGAACAATAACTAGTCGCCCATCGAAATATTTGGATAAATGGATGCACATATAGTCATATACACAAAGATAACATGAAAAGATGATAGATCAACAAACCAGTTTAAAATTCTCTAGTCAAAATAAAATTCCAATAATAATCGATTGTCAATCATCAGAACTCAGTCTCTACAAGACAGCAGAGCAAACTCGTTCCAAGATCATATTGAAATGATTTATTTCCTTGTAATTAATCTTACAAACTTATCGGAGACAAGGATCATTTACTGCATTATTTAAAAAAAAAAAAAACTAGACGATAGGACAACGTTAAATGACAGACTACTAACTCTAATACAACTTTGAATATAAAAAGCTCAAAATTCAAAATTACGGTTAATAAGACGACCATCTTGTCCTATAGCAGCTCAGAATTCAACTCATTAGGTTAGCAGTTACCATGCAAGACAAGGAAAAAACAAAGCAAGTGTTACATTATTATAAGAACTCAATTAATTATCATACCAAATAGCAAGTACGGATTAATTAATTGTCAAATAGAGACACAAAGAAACAAATGCAGACGAACTAGAGCTGGCCCCTATGGGACCCTCCCTCGAGAATGTTGCTGGAAGAAATCATTAGAGGTCCCAACCAATACATGATTGTTCCACATTGATCAAGAATTACCTACCAATTAATTAATCATTCTGCATTATGTTCCAGAAATCATGATATTCCATATCGAACAAGACGAAATGCAAGCTAAGGAATGGTATATACTCTTCTCTTCTTACAAGCAAAGCAAAAAATTGTGGATCATGAATCTATCCCTTTTTTATCCTACATAATAAGCATGAAATTAGTTCCTATGTTAGGCCTAAACACGAAGATTAACACACACTTTACCTCGTATAACCTGACAATGTTGGGATGTTTAAGGAGCTTTAACGTTCCAATCTCCCGAGTTATCTGCAAGTAAATCAAACAAACAATATTAATCCTAAACAAATCATCAATAAAAGTACTTAACAAGGATGCATGATCAATAACTCATGCCTGATCTGTAACGTTGAGGCCGATGAGTCTCTTCTTATCAAGAATTTTAATGGCAAAAGGTTGTCCAGAATGAACATTCTGAGCAAACTTCACTTTCCCAAAATTTCCTTCTCCCAAAGTCCTTCCAATCTCATACTTTCCTAATCGCATTCCCTTTCTCTCCTCTCCTCTTTCGATTTCTTCTCTCCCTCGGTCTCTCTCCTCGCCTCCTCGTATCAAAACCATCTAAATAAAAACAACCTTAACAAAAACAAATACAAAGTTTCCTACAAACTTGGTCAATGCTAAGAGATGAAATAGGAAAATAGGATGATGTTATATAAATAACTGAAACATGTTTGTATATATTATATATATATATGATGGTGGGAATATAATATATGATGAAGAAACGTATGGTTTATGCCTTAAATAGGTAACGAGGAAAGGGCACCAATACATCATATGCCTCTACGTGCATGTCAATGTCTTGAAAACGTTATCAAACACAGATTCTCATGCATTTTTTAATCAAATCTAAACTAGATTTATTTTTTTAAAACGTGTTTTATTTTAAAATATTTATATGAATATATATATCACGATGTTAACGAATTAGTATAACATAAAGTAATATATGATCCATTTGTCATTTATTTATGACGAGACGACGTGGACTAATTCAAAGTGTGACGAACTACTATGACTATTTCAAAGAACACATGCGGCATGACTCTTCTGCTCTAATCTCTTCATTTGAGTTAATTCGATCTTCGAAATTCAATTCAAATTTAATTCGCTTGATATCAACATCAACATATCCAATATATTTTAAAACACTCAATCCTACGAGAAATAAAGGGATCGAATAGTACACATCCTTACCCCATTTGAAAATAAAGAGATTGTTTTAAAATTAACCGAAGAATGAAATACAAACACTTAGTATAATGTAACGAGTAATTTTGATTTATTTTATTATATCCTAGAACCAAACAATGTAAACTCTTTGACTTGATAAAAAGTGAAAAATATTTAATTGGCTTGATTTGTTTAAATTGTAATAATCAAATTTGTTTAAAAAAATATTTGTTTAAATAATTTTGTTATACCTTTTTACAATACATTTTCCACCTTTATTTTTCAGGTACCCTATATACATAACCCATTAATCCTATTATGTTAAAAAAACAAGTAGGCTAAAAATACATGAATCTAAATATGTTCATCCATAATAATTTATTCTTTTTCCAACTTTCCATCTCCCATTTCTCAAAACAAACATTACCAAGAGGCAAGAGCACAACATAAACTACAATGTAAACTTAACTAGACTAGACCAAGTCAAGCATCTCATATTGTCATCTCCTTACAAATTAGGTAAATGCCAACAGCAGGTGAAGCATGACCCGAAAAGCCATTGCAAAACTGTACATGAGTACAAGATGGCGCCACAAGCAGTGATGGGCATACATATTATTTCCTTATTTGCTAATGCCACTTCTCACTCGGCATATAATAGAGGTAACCATATCGTGTGAGGACGTTGACAAGTCCTAAGTGGATCGCTAGGGTTATGGTTTAAGTTAAACTTAGTAATACAACATAGTTCTCGCATATGCTATAGATGAACTTTCTGTTTGACATCAACTGGCGTCTGAAACCTCAAATGTTGGAACGAATATGAATCGTGAGCCAGGGACTACATAGAGAAAAAGGTACGATGATATTAGTTGTTCCAAGCTTTTTATCATAGGGATATAAACACACAAAACTGATAGCTGTATGGTTCAGCTAAATCTGAGAAAGATCTTCATAACATAACAAAACAGACAAGTCAAGAATATAAAGCATGCCGAAAATAAGATGGATCTAACAGAGTACGAATAAAAAAGTAAAAAAATAGTACCTGTTCTTGAGATCTGAAGTACATGAAAGGCGTATAATGTAGAAAATTTGAGACCCTGGAGGTATAAATATCAGCATACCTGCATTTCCATTAAATTCTTCAGCATGAATATCCAACAGTTTTCTGAAAAATTGGACTTTTATGTACTAAATGTAAAAGGCCAAACGTAGTTCACGTACTTTTCAATTTGTCTCATCAAGTGGCTTTTGTCCCACAGCCCTGCACGCGAAAGGTAACCCCACCTGGAATGGAAAACATGTAGTTATTCAAACAGAAGCTATGGCAGAGGAAGTTATGTTTCTCCCAACAGGAGAGAAATTCGATTGGTTCACTAATGAGGAAAAAGAGAAATGAGGGCGATGTGCTTTGCTGGGTGCAATGATAATTTTACATTGGCAAACATAACTCATGGAAGTCCTAAACCAACTCACCTTTTATTAAATAATTCACCATCTTCTTCCAGCATTGGAGCAATTTTTTCATCTAATCTTTGCATTACAATGAGTAGCTTCTGCATGGTTTCCATGAGCTCCTTATCATCCATATGAGTAGCAGCAAGTGTCTGTTGATTAGAAATCCATTAAGGCACCAGCAATAAGGAATTTTATCAGATGAACAGAAATAACATGGAATCCATACTACGAGTAAATTGCTTTCGACGAACAGGAATACATGCAAATTAAACCACAGTTCACAACAGGACCCTAATTGTAAAACGAACTGTGAAATCAATTATTTCTAGAGTTCAACAATGTAGATGCACAAATAGTCGTAGAAGCACCAAGAAGAGGAAATGGAAATACCCCTCATATATACTCATTTCCATAAGCAGACACTCAGCATTAGTTAAGAAACAAAAATATCAAGTGACCATTATCAAGCATAAAAAAGGGCGGACGAAATTACTTGAGCAGGACGCCCTTGGGTTCTTCTTTGCAGAGCGAGGCGGAGTTGGTTGAAGAGATCTCCAACTACCTCCTTCTGATTTATGAGGTCTATAAGAGTTGCTCGATGACCCTGACTGCTAATTAAGGCATTATACTGCAATTAACGTTCAAAAGGAACGATAAGAAAAAGGATATAGCTATAGAGGGTAAAGGTGTTCACACCAGACAAATAATAAGGATAGGTTCTCTAACAATGGGAATCTGACTGCAATTGGAAGAAACTGAAAAAATCTCTACAGACATATCAACTTAATATCCATTAGAACAATTAATTAGCACAATTCCATCGAGTATTCAAGAAGAAAGGGTACACACCTCATCTTCTAGTTCCCGACAAATCAATGCTGTCCGCCACCGTACATGGAGTTTCGATTGGCTAACATCTGTATATATATGATCGCCCACATACAGAATTTCATCTCCGTGAACATTGAGCGAACTTTCAACCATCTGAGCACTTCCTCCAGAGTACAAACCACCTAAAGAAACAATAGAAGAACTAAATATTTAGGCTAGGTGGGCACAACAAAATATAATGAAGGTATTATACTATTTACTACACCTCCCATGTGGCATGTTTTTTTCTTTACAACAGTCAAATTAGAGTTTTATGTCACAGTTTGTAAAAATCTTCATATTTTCTTGTATGGTATGCCACATTTACAATTAATTTAGTACATTCTCACATGTATGCAAATCGGACCAACTTTCTATGAGTCAACTATAAAGTTAATTTTCTGGAAAAAATGTAATTATGCTCTTCATTGAAAGAGAAAAACAATTACGTGATTTTACCTTGTATTATTCTGCAATAACTATCAATGAAACCACATAGTAAAAAACAAAGAGTAAAATGTAAAAAGGCTATAAATGAAAATGCAGAAGAATGTTCCTTTTACTTTCGTAGTAATCAGATTATATAACTGTGATATTTTATAGGATGGTGTACCAACTACTTAAAAGTTGATACTCAAAACACAATTGTATGAAAATGCAGGACTCCATACATTGGATGTAAGATAAACAGATTGCAGCATTTAGCATGAATTACCAGGACTAGCCTTAAAACATGGTCGCATCAACCCTTCACCCGTGACAACTTCATACATTGGATGTGATGTTTGGAAGAACTCTGGCTTTCTTGCTGAGACAATGACCTACGTACATCAATCAAAGACATTGCTTTCAAACTCATATATGCTTCTGCTTCAGGTATTTTCATAAATTCAATGCAAGATCATGTAGGAGATATAATATCATGTAATCATGCAGGAGATATAATATCATGAAATAGTAACAAAAGTGCAGCTGAAGTACAGTTCCAATA
The DNA here is from genome assembly GCA_019722365.1 of Lithospermum erythrorhizon. NCBI lineage: Eukaryota > Viridiplantae > Streptophyta > Magnoliopsida > Boraginales > Boraginaceae > Lithospermum > Lithospermum erythrorhizon. Next base: position 43,101 of record JADFUC010000852.1, on the reverse strand, counting down.
AGTATATGAATATATCCTTGGCAACAATTCCTAATAGCATTGGTTAAGGATGTGTATATATCTCAAAACTGGTTGAATCGCACGCAGAATGTTAGATTGGCAAGTTGTTCTGCCTCTGAAAGAAAACAGAGAAGTAAACAGAAAAAAATGCTAACATTTTAAAACCAAATCCAGATTCAAAAATTGGATTAATAGGAGTGGGTAAAACATGCCAAACTGACTGATTTTCCCATCCCTACACTCGCTGAGAGTGTTTGAGCAGAAGAAATTTGAGGAACCAATAACAAGATCTAGTTAGCAAGTAAATCAAGTAGCTCTACTCACCATCTCAAATAGATCTCGCCAGTCCATATCATTGGGAAGAAATCTATTGAAAGAGTGTTGCATCATCTTGTCTGTGTAATGGTAATCGGAGTTGGTAATTAGCAAAAGTCTCTTGCCCGCCTGAGGCAGAAAAAGATCAGATTCTTGTCAAAGTATTTAGAATATCAAATACAAGTTGTGTATATAAAGGCTTACTTCTTTTTGATCCAATAGGGCCAAAGGCAACTCAGGATCAGGCTCTACATACAGCTCAGGTTTGGCCATTATCTCACTCTGTTTTTAAGCATTAATTAGTGTACAACTGAAATGTTCACACTTCACAGTACAATGGTTGAAAACTTTCTCATACCTTGAGCTGACCTTCCACATGTGCTCTGAAGAGTGCTTTTCCTACGGCCTGAATAAACAATGCAGAAAAACAGAGAAACGTTTCTCTTTTCAATGTTTGTGGTGATTTAAAAGATAAAAACTTCAAAATATGTTTATTTGCTGCAATACAACTTTTACGGGAAACCTTGTAAAGCCCCTTATAATCAACTGCACCAAGATCAGCGGATAAAGCTCCCTCATCCAATCTATCTACCATCTGAACCACATGACATAGAATATATCACATGCAACTCAAAAGAAAGTCATTAGAGAAGTTGAGAAGATTAAAGTTAGGGCATGTGTGCTTATCAAGTCTACTTCTATAGACTGAGGAATCACTGACAAACAAATATGGAGTAATCAACCCATTCTCCATCTCCAAGTCTTCAAATCTTCTCTCCCCCCTCCCTGGTTCTTTCTATACTTTTTCTTCCATCATAGGTCACCCCATTCTCTATGGACCGATAACCTTTTTTGTTTGTAGTTGACGTTGAAGCAAATCTATTGCATGTCAGTTCTACATACTCTAATTATTCATTGACATTCCTAATTAAGCCTTATGTATGCCACGGAAAGTAGTCTAGAGATTGCAAGATTTTGCAAACAACATTTCAAACTCTGTAGAGGGGAATTGCATCTCAGTTTATCTTCGAATTGGGAGTAAAGATATTATCTCAAGGCACCATCTAAAAAGAATCCTGCTCTCAATTCATGATGGTGGAATGCTCTTAATGAAAAAGGACACTGAATAACCATATGAATAAAATTGACAAGCTTGTCTCAGACTCTCGGTCACCTAAATGGTACTTTTCTGGAGCCTGAGTAGAGATCTTACTTCTAACTAAACAGAATCATCCAACATCTTTGATTGCTCTATGGTATAGATCATATCATAAACTATAGAACAAGTAAAAGTGATCTACCTGCATGTAAGCCACAGCTTCCGAAACAGAGAATAGGGTATTCAGAAATTCCCATTTACTTTCCTTCCTCAGATCGACCAGTTCTCTCCCATACATCTCACTTCATGCAAAATAGAGTCAAGATGCACACATCACCATAGAAATATAAATGACGACTAAAAAATGTGACACGTCGCTGACAGACTTCATGAAAACAAAGAAAGCCTATAGATTCAGCAATGACGGTCACTAGCATGAAGCTAACCTAATGTAGCAAAAAAAAATCTTTTTAAGAACACTACAACTGAACCATACCTCACTTCACGGGTTGATAGCATTCTAGTTCCATGCATAGCTCTCTTAATGTATCCAAATCTATCAGCTTTGACGAGGTTTCCTTTCTCTTTATCAATCACAAGGCCTCTGATGACCTATAAAATTTGTGAAATAACATCTCATTTAAGCTTTTTGAAAATATTCAAACTGGCGGGTATGTGGAGTTGTAAACGGAGCGATTGTGCGTCTTGAACGATGGTGTGGAATTTACCAGATCAGGGTCAAATGAAAGACCATCAACAGGAAATCCGACATTTTTTAGATTTTCCATACAATAATCATAAGCTCTTCCCTCCCAAGCCTGTAAGTTCACGAATTCAACTTAAGCAATTTGCTTATCAAGTAGTAAATATAAGGTATGAAAACTAAGCTTCTAAAGACACAGTCTAATCAAAACATAGTTGAAGTACACTCATGCAAAGTTAATCAATGAACTTGAAGAAATTACGACTCTATCAATGAACATATTAGAGATGATGTTTCAAGAGGGTCTTTGCATGTCATGTCACTACGGTTTCAGAAGACATTAGAATTGCATACAAATGAAATGTACAGAATAGCCCAAAAATTGGTAAAAGTGGTGTCAATGTGTGATACATTCTTACATGAAGAAAAGATTACCATGACATTATAATGCATCAACGTGTAGTCCATGTCGTATCCAATGACACTAATTGATCGAAGATTCAACGTGCGAGTACAAAAGATGCCACGGGGTGAATGTCTTGCAGAGAACGGCTCCTGTACAAAAAAGAACCCATGAGCCACAAACAAAACCGAATCAAGAAACAAGTAAAACCACAATTGCAGTAAAGCTAACTGGAATGCCGAGTTCTTGAAGCAAAGCCTGAGCCTCTCGAGCTTCGAACCTCGCCACTTGCTCAATGGGACCTTGTTGTACTTCCCAAGCAGAAGCATCAGAGCCATGATTGAGATTCAAGTCCCCTTTAGTACTCTGCCCTAAGTAATCAACGTCAGACTTCGTTGAAGAAGTAACTGAAAACACATCATCACCAACACTCCCATTTGGACCACTACTACTATTACTACTACATTTGGTGCAAAACCTCCAAGAAAGTTGGCATTTAGTATTCCAAATGATATTATTCTTGTAGCCAAAATCAGTATTAATCCTTGGGACCAAGTTGGTATTTTTCATCAAACAGCTACTAGTGCTAGTTATTAACACAGACATTTTATCAAACAGTTGGTGGGCAGAATTTTCTTGTTTTGTTGAAACGTCGACTATTTTCTTATGAAATTGCTCATAAATAATGATTAATGAAGAATCATTTATAATTACAATCTCTTTTTGCTGCTCCACTACTAGAGCTAAAGTGACAGATGCACTACGGATTTTGGGGCTAAATTTTGTTTTGGCATTTTTTGTGTTAATTGGGAATTCGGGTGGATTGATGTAAATCTAATATTTTTTTTTATATTATATTTCGTAATAAGTAATTTTTTTTTTCCCAATCGAAATATAATTCTACTTACTGAAAAATAAAGTTAATTTTACCAAAGTTAATGGTGTATATATGTTCTCTAACTTAAGCATACACTTTATTGAATCGAAAAAATTGATTAGTTTGTCTAAAAACACCTTGATAATCAATCGAATGGATAAACGAGTTAAGTTATTGACGATCATCATTGATATGGAATTACTTGTTAACTTGCACTCAAATCGTGTTTAACATCACAAAGTACCCACGTTGAACATGTATAAGATAAAGATGCTTATTGATTATATAAAAATATTCCCTCCATCCGAAAAGATTGTCCATTCTTTAACTTTAATTGAGAAAAACATATAAAACAATATTGCATTTTGATATATTTTATTATTAACTCAAATTAAAGATAGCAATGTAATTTTTCATTTCTTATAATTGGAAATTAAATTCTGAAAAAAGGATTGAAATTGAAATGTGGCATGGGCCATGGTATAGTATATTACTCATATATTCCCAAACCGGTCATACTCATAGATAATCCAGGTTTGATTGGTCCATTACTCGTTAGTCCTTAGTCATTTCTATGATGACTCACACAATTAATTCGTCCATATTCATCTGATCGTCAGCTAATCGGATAACTCGATACTCATTCGATATTTAACCCAAAAAAACTAAATTTGTACTCGTTTTAAATGCCGATATCGACCTTTGTGCCATAAAAGTAGAAATTTTCCAAGTGACTCCAATTACGTTTTTAATATGGAAGATCTAAGTTGTGTGTATAAAAGGAAAATGGGTTTTATATTTATCACTATTGACTTCCAAGTCCATTTATGTTTAAAAAACAAAGCTAGCGATAATAAAGGATTTATGGTATCACAAATCAATTATTGGGAAGTGTTACCAATAATGTACTTAGTGTTGATTGAGGTAGTTATATGTACTTTCTTAAAACATTTGAAATAATGAACAAATATTTATTTCTTCATAATGAATTACACCCCAATGATATACTATTTTTTTATAAACATTTGGAAACACTAGAATAGTTTCAACTCCCATATTAATTATAGCAAAACCGTGTTGATATTTCAAAGTGGCAACTTATTTGATTCATGAATCGAATGGAATTTGTTAACAGAAGTAATACGATTTGTAACAGTTGAAATTATTAACAAAACGATAAGGCATACCTAGTATTTACAAGGATGCCAAAACAACATGCATCTCCATAACACCTGCAGATAAGGCAATTTCAAAGTGGCAACTCACAATTACAATGAAGACGTAGTCCAAGCCTCTTATAACCATGGGCATGCCATATAACTGCAAAGGGAGCCCTGATCGAGTTTTTAACCAAACAAGTCGATCTGCATTTGAATTTCGAGCCCGTTCACTCATCATAAAGCTATTCAGATCCTACAGACAAAACCTCCAAAGTACAAAGTCTTCATTACACAATCAAAGATTAGTTGATGGAACAGAATAGTTATGCTTGCATTACCTTGTTCCATCATCCTAGCAGGTAAGAATTTTTCGATTTACAAAATACAAAGTGAAGAACGTGGTAATTTAAGCCATCTAATTAATATCTATACGGTGTGCATGACAAAATCCTACTTCATAATATTGACCGACTACATTATGTACATTATCAAGAACTACATAGGTCCTATAAGCAAAATTTCAACACATTCGGCGCCATTCAAATCCATAGTATAAGAAAAAAAATCTATGCATAAGTGGTAAGTCTATTTCAATAACTAACGAAATAGTATTGACGAATAGGGCAGGCATGTCTAATAGAGCTTATTCAAGATAAATGACATCAATACTTCTACAATAAACCTAGTCTCATTTCCTACTGTCTTACGTGGTTGTTACCATTTAGTACTTCATCCCTTCTCCTTCACATCTTTTTTTTTTTAACATCTCATTTTCCTCTTCTTCTTTTTCCTCTCTTTTTTTTTTTTTTTCGCCATCCTTCCTTTTTCTGCCTCTTTCATTTATAATGTTTTCTGGCTCCATTCATGTCAACCCCTCTAACTGCAGATTCTGAAAATTTCTTATCAATGCATTGGAAAATAGCACATCATCACACAACATTTAGAAATAAATTTTAATGTTCAACGAGATTTTATGATATAATATATCAAATGGAGGTCGAGAGATGTCATGAGGGAAACAGACTGGGCTAAGTATAATTATAATCTAAGACACAAATGACTAGTAATTTTCTAAGGGCACCTGACTTAAGAATTTAACTTCTTAAACACGGCTTTTATAGTAGCTTGAGATATACTGAAAGTTGTACATGTGATCAGCAGTACATAGACAATCAAGTTAAATATACTCTTAATTTCTGAACTTTCACACTCAAAGTGTAGATTTTGAAGTAAACATTTTCGCTTGTACAAATTATCCAAGAACTTCAACTTAGAAGTCTAATAAGTCACTAAGGTACCAGCAACAGTACAAGATATCAATTAAAATAAAATGCCAATATTTATTTCAGAAGGCAAACAAAATTAGCTGCTATACGCACCCTTATCTATAACTGTACAATGCTCACACCAATAATCTTCTCAGCCTACCTACCGAGAAACAATAAACTATAAGATCAGAAACGGGAATGAGAACAAACCTCACAAGGATGAACTACACCAATCAGCAATTACTAAATCAGAGGCCCAAAGAGGACCTTATAATGGAGATCTCAGACTAAATTTTTTGGAGGGATCTAAAGAGCTGTAAAATAAGAGTTACTATGGATAAAGCTGAAAAGGGCTCTTATTCCTTGTTACCAAATCTCTCAGCAATAATGGGGCGAACATCATCGGCACAAGCCAATGTCTCCAAGAACGGAAGTAATGAAAGAAGAGCAGAGTCCGATGGTTCATCAAACCAACTCTTAATTGGAATTCCATTATTTATTTGCAAACGGAAGACCTGAGATATGAAAAGATGAGTACTCACTGATTAGGAATGACAACAAGAACAAAATTGAATTTGTTTGACTTTGAAAGATATGGCATATATAGTTGACCATAAGACACACTCAAAATATATATATATAATTGAAATCCATACTTGAGAGTTGATCTATATAGTTGACCATAAGACACACTTAAAATAATAATTGAAAAAGGTTATTTCCATACTTGATAGTTGATATAGGACTAACACATTAATGAGAAGAGAATTATCAATGAAAAAAATAAGAGAAGGGCATCATCATCAAAAGAATAGATACATACCTGAGGGGAATTATCAATTATAACAATTTTAGCAAGATCAACACCGAGAACTGTCAAGTCTTTAGTGTAACTACCATCCAGAAATGTGCACGATTCTCGATAAGCTCTCCGTGAAATAAGTTTTCTGTCTGGATCCAACATGTCTAGAAGTTGGTTTGCATAAATGCTTTCACTTGCTGTGAAGATAACAATTTCAAACATCTCTGCTACCCTTTCAAGGAATGTACTGAGATGAGGCCTTTTCTTCACATAAACCTGATGTTCTTTCATGTTAAAATGCACTGGGAATGTGAAGTCTGCATCATTCCAGGGTTCCAATGTTGAGTGGACTAGGGTTTCTGAAATGAACCGGAACAATTTTCAGGGGATAGTTGATCAGAGATTTTAATTATATATATCATAATTGCCCCAAAAAATAAAAACCTGAAAAATATCGGGCTCCAATATATAATCACTGTGTAGGTATCAGAGCACTATGCTTAAGAATAAAAAGTATGATGGGCCTACAATATAATGCCTCGCCATTGTGTCACTGAGCCAATGGACATGCTAACATAACAAAAAATGCCAAGACACAAAATTCAAATGATTAGAAAATAGTAGATATGATTTCATACCATCTAAGTCGAGAACTAGAGTAATGTTCTTTTCTTTATGTGTTTGACTTGATAGCGAAATTGGCCGCAGACTTGATGCATTGTTTGGTAGCTCAGGCATGTTTTCTATAAACATGTGGGGGTCAAAGCACTCAACTTTGTCTGAGTCGGGAGTAGTAAGATCAATATCAGATTCCTGGATGCAGGATCTTACTTGATGGATCGCCTGATACACGCTCAACTCACTCGAAGTGATTAAAGTTTCTCCACTTGATCTGTTATCAAGGGTATAGTCAACACTCACAGTGTCCTCCAGGAAAGGCATCACCACGAAATCATCAGTCATGTCAAAAAAAGTGGAAGGCTCATCATTCCACTTGTAATCATGTACAAAATTATAGTATGTACTGTCATCATAGATGGAGTCACTGTCTAAAGGTATCCCAGGCAAAATCACGTTGGAAATGTATAAATTCGACACACTGCCGTTCTGATATTTACATGAACTTTTATTGCTATCATCACTGTCTTCAGATTCCAATTGAGGCAGGTAAAAATAATTATTTCCTGCAGACAGTCAAATTGGACTCCCACATCAGGTATGCATGTATGACTGAACTTTCATTCACTATTTAGAGCCAAAGCCACCATGTGTATCTAAGATTTTAACTCTAGAGACCAAATCTCAAAAAATAAATAGATTATTTCCGCCATCATCATAAAATAATAGGTCATTAGGATCATCAATCAACCCCTGGATGGGTGAAAATATTGTCTCCATGCATGACGAGGAGGGGGCTGCTGCAGATTCCTGGAACATGAGCATATATAATAAAACAGAGGACCAAAAAAGTTACTATAATAAAGCTACATTGTCTTAAATAAGTTTGTCATGTAATATAATGATCATAGCTGAAGAAGAGGCAGCAAGTGAATGACTATGAGAGAGAGAGAGAGAGAGACAGAGAACATGCAAATGAAGCTCAATATGTAATGTTTTACCATTCCACCGGTTGCCGAAATGTCTCTTGGAGGTGATTTCTTCTGAACTTCAGGATCTTCTGCATTAAAGAATTCACCATCGTTGCCCTCATCCCTCACAATGTTGCACACATCTTTGCAGAAAGAGACTACAGTAGAATATGAAATGAGAAATCAATTAGGCTGGAATTCTTTAATAAAATAAACTGTAGAAATATAAGCACCTGAAACAAAAAAATTGTATATAAACAAAGCTACTCAGATTCGTCGGACAATGAAAAAGAAAGGTCACAGGTCTAAACAAGCTTATGAGGACAGTAGGACACAATTAATCTTTACCAAATACTGTTATGTATATCACTATAGCCAGCAACGCAAGTTCATGTTATACAAAACTCAGCATTACAACACACACAATTCATAATATATCAAATAATGTTTGGACTTTGGACTTTGGACAGCATACCCTGCAAATCTTCTTTATCAGTTCCTAATTAGAAGTGAACTATTCTAACAACTTATTTGACTTCCAACAAGATACAATGTAATATTAGGAATTTACTTCTAATAGCACTAGAGTTTGTGAAGCATTAATAAAATGCCATAACAAAGTTCTATTATAGGAATTTTCTCAATCGATAATCCCTTCGATGACACATAAAGTAAGTGTCTTTACTTTGATTAAATGGAGGAACATCTAAATATTAGAAGCACATGCTAAAGACACGATTGATGAGAAAACTGAAACTCAACAGACATGAACTTTTCACAGCGCTAACTAAAAAAGGATATAAAACAAAAGAACCAACTGAGCATAAGACAAATGCAACATCTTACCAACTTCATTGGTGTGGATAGGAGATCCAACATCATACACGTTACCAATAATCCTTTCATGGGAAAGAGGACTTTTAGAGATCATACTCGAACTTTGGCATACATGGAGACCACATTGGGTTGATTTGGACTTCATTTTTATCGACGGCATTTGCTCTGTGTTTGTAATTTGTGTCACAATTTTGATGCAAGGAAATCAGTTTGAACAAAATCACCTTCAGTAAAAAGCCAGGTTCGCCACAGGATTGTCAATGAATAATTTGGATCAGTGGACACGTCTTGCCAAGAGAGGTAGAACTTCTCTAAAAACAAAGGGATCTCGATTATAATAGAACAAGAAAGACGCAACTTAGGGTTGGAAATTCAAAAGTTATAGATAACCAACATCAATAAACTTTATTAAATCAACATACCATGAAATAAAAGATTCAACCTTTGTTAAACTCAAGAAAATAAGCAACTAAAAAACAAACAAAGTTCATAACAATCAGATAATCTTACAATACTACCAAATCAAATCCATATTCTTAATTATATACACAAGCACAAAAACCCAAATAGAGCATATAACAAGAGAAACACAACCAAACGTTGAAAATTCAAAAGTTATAGACTACCAACGCTAAAACTTTATTAAATCAACATACCATCAAAGTAAAGATTCAGCCTTTGTTAAATCCAACCCCAATTAGCAACTCAAAAACAACCAAATAAACTCATAACAATTAGATATTCTTACAAGAATACCAAATCAAACCCATATTCTTGATTATATACACAAAGCACAAAACACCAAATAGAGCACATAACAACAAATACACAACTAAGAGTTGAAATTCAAAAGTTATAGATAACCAACACCAAAACTTCATTAAACCAACATACCATGAAAGTAAAGATTCAACCTTTATTAAATCCAACCCTGATTAGCAACTCAATTTATGCTCAATTTAAACACCATATTCTTAGTTATAAGAGTAATAAACAAGCTAAAAAACCCAAATAATAGAGCATATAACAACAAATACATAACTAAGAGTTGAAAATTCAGAAGTTACAGAGAACCAAAACCAATAAACTTTACTAATCAACATACCATGAAATTAAAGATTCAACCTTTATTAAATCCAAACAAAATTAACAATTTGACCAAGTTCAACTATAACACCATATAACTTAATTATGAGCTCAAAAAACATAATTTTCAAGTTTTCAGTTGAATTATATATAATTACAATAAATAAATTGTTTAAATAAACTAATAATCAATATATATGAGTGATGATAATATGCATTCATGCATAAATAATTTCGAGTGCGTGTGATTACCTCTATGGACAAGGCCAAGTCCTCCACCCCCTGCTTTCTCTCTCTGGGTGCATTGGTTGGAGTGGATTAACGTGCTAAATACGTTATTAGTCAACGAGGTTATTAGATAAACCCGAAAATTTGATAAAAAACGATATTTAGTCCCAGATTTATACGAGTATATATTATAAAAATCTATTTTTTTTTTGAGAAAGTATCCATCGTTTTTGCACTCTATTTAATTTAATTATTTTTTTTTTTTTAATCATTGTTTCTAATGATATTTGGAAAGTCTCGAACAATATGAAAGTAAATTTTGAATTATATATATAGGTATCTTGTTTAACCTTTCGTGAAAAAGACATACATGATATTAATTTCGATCGTAAATTTTAGATTTCAATGAATGTTAATGACCTCCACACACGATTATGTAAGGTGTCAGCCAGTATTGAAGGGGCCTAGTAAAGAGGATCAAAATAATCAAATTAAAGCAGCAGCAAGTAATCCGTTAAATAAAACTCTGGTCTGAATCAAAACACTCCCCCAAAAACAAAAAAAAAATTGTACATTGAAAGGCCAAAATGGATGCCTTGAGGAAGCAAGCTTTCAAGTTTAGAGATCAAGTCTCAACAGTTTCCAAAATGATAATCAGATTTTATTGTATTTATCTATTATATAGTCAATTCTTGGTTACCCTTTTACTAACTACCCTTTATATATACAATTCATGTGTAAAGATTACATTTTTATGTGTAAAGTGTGTTTTTTCTTGTAGTCTTTAATAAAGCTAATTAGTTGGTTGCTTAGTTTGAGTTTAAAATCAAAGCTGAGATAGTAAATAGACCATGTTGATTTTATCTTATTGTTATTGCTCTGTGAAATTGACTGTATTTGTGAAATTCTTTGAATATTAAGGCAGGATTGATATTGTCTTTTTTTATGGTTTCAGCTTTGCATTTATAATTATCATATGTGGTTATGGGTTTTTTTTTACCATTGTATGGTGAGGGATCTTTTTTGTAAACTTATGTCTAAGTGGGGTAAGGGAGTGGGGGTCGGAATGTCGGATAAGTATGCAGCCTGTGATAACTTTTAGGTTGTTTAGATTGGCCAGGAGTTCGAATCTTAGCTGCCAAGCCAACATCTCTTCTTACTGATAGATAAGAAGCGTCATTTTTTGTATGATTACGAATTTCTATGTAGCCAATGTAGTTGCTAGAGAAGTTGTATGCTCAAATAGGTTTGTATATGAGGAAGAGAAGTGTTACTAGAAAAAGCTTTGTTTAATCTATTTTTTGGTATTGAAATAATGAATTATCTTGACTCGATTCTTGAAACTCAGGCTGTGATCAAGCATATTAGTGGGAGTGGCTATGAAAGTTCGGATTCTATGGTTATTGATGAGTTGGAGCTGCTAATGCATCAACAACTGGAAAGGTTATATCGATCTACCCATTCAGGAAGGGTTAGAAAAGTTAACTCCATGATTCTTTGATGTTAGAAGGTTTCTTATTTCCATTCTTTTGTAGGATTTTCAGAGAGAAGTCATCAAAGCGGCTGAAGCATTAACAGCTGTTGGGTACAAACATATTGAAGCTGGTGAGTTGTTTTCATTTTATGTATTCCCGACTAGTTTTGAGATTTAGGATTTTCTTATGTAATGTTATTGAAATTCAGGAACCAAATTATCAGAAGACTGTTCCAAATATGGAATTGAGAATGCGAATGATGAGATTTTAGCTAAGGCGGCATCCTTATATGGCGATGCTCGTAACCACATGGAGAAGGAGCAAGAAGACTTCAATAAAGTGTTGTTTACTCAGGTTAGTCTGTACTTATTTTTGTTGCATTAAATTTATAATTTTTCATTAAATTTTTTTAGCACTAACTATAAACCAGCTCCATATTGAGGCTAGTTGTGGCATACTTACATGTATCACTGCGAAAGTTTTGATGAATACTCTTGCTTTCATGCTTTGAGCTTTCTCTTGAACTAACTTCCTTCTTGCAAGTTGTTAAGAATTATATGTTCATGGTTTGATCACAACACGTTGTGACATATCTTTATAAAGAGCATCCGTTTTTTTTTTTTAAATGGAACCAGTTAATCATATAGAGGCAAAGACTTACTAAGCATAAACTGAAGTTTCTAATCAATGTCCAGTGCTGCTGCCCTCGACTGCCAAATCTCTTAAGTTGTCAGATTCTGTTAAAATATGAAACCGCTCGAATGTAAATGATTGAAGTGTTCATGTGTGGTTGGGTCACACGTTGCAATATCAATGGAGCGTGATCTTATGCCCTACCCATGCACAAAAACTCTTAAGTTGTCAGATTATGTTAGAATGAAACCACTCTATCACAAATGATGACAGTGTTCATGTGAGGACAGGTTAAGCGAATTCACATTAAAGTGATTAGAAGTCACTCCGGCAATTTTATTGCTACTTTTATGATGTTAAACTTGTGGGAGTACTTTCTTTACTTTTAACGTTTGTGCAATGGAACAGTATTAGCTTGCTATTGGATTACTGTCCCCCAACACCTATGCTGTTATCCTCTCACCTTACTGCTGGTTTTGCATTATCTACAAATGCAAATTTGAAATATAGAACATTTTGCTAGTGCGAATTCACTTTTCTTGTATCTCTAGGTCCTAGAACCATTAAGAGCAATGATAATGGGTTCTCCCTTGGAGGATGCTCCTCATCTTGCACAACGCTACAGTCGAATGAGACAAGAAGCAGAGGCGCAGATATTAAGAACTTGATTTTAAGATAGTGTATACCACATCTTCTGAGGTGACTTGTTATTAATTTTAGATAGCAAACAGGCAGCAGAAGTTTCTAGAAGGCAAGCTCAAGTAAGAGAAGCTCCAATTCCAGAAAATGTCACGAAACCGCATGCAGCGGAATCTAAGATGCAGGAACTCAAAAGCAAACATGGCTGTGCTTGGTAAAGAAGCTTCAGCAGCATTAGCTGCAGTGGAGTCACAACAGCAGAGATTGACATTTCAACGTCTTGTAGCGATGGTATTGGCATGCTATCAGTTTGTTTCAATGAATACGAGATGTTACTTATCTAGAGATGTTTATCACATTATAATGGGTATTTTTTTCATAGGTTGAAGGAGAAAGGACATTTTTTGAGCGGGTGGCTGCTATTCTCGGTCAGGTTGAAGCTGAGGTAAATGTTTCCTTCCTTATCCTGTAGAGAAGCGATACTTGTTGTCTTGCTTTACTTTGGTTTGTGTAATAGCCTTGAATTCATCCAGATGGTCTCAGAGAGACAACAAAAAGAGGGTGCCCCTCCTGTGCTTCCACCCAATCACTTCTCAGACAAGACCAAGTATTTTGTGGCTGAGGTAATATATTCCTTAAACCTTTGAAAAACCCATACACTTGGCTATAAAGCTAATTCCTAATTATGGTGGATCTAGATAGTTTTGTCTTCATATACTACTTTGTCTGAGATGCAAAGCACCTGGCTTACGTATTTTCTAGCTTATTCTGTTCCCCATGTAGGCTGTGCATGCATTTGATGCAGATCGGACAAGGAACTGAGTTTGGAAGTGGGCGATTATGTAGTTGTTCGGAAGGTTTGCTTTCTTTTAACCTACAACTTCAACTATGCTTATATTAGTTCTTTTTAGATGCTAAATTGATAATTTACTGTGAGCAACATCCAGTTGCTGCCAAGCTGTCTGGCTTTATCTTTCATTGAGAATCATTTTGTAATAGACTAAGTCTGCCAAAAAACACACACTTCCTCTGTTTTATTGAATGACCTACCTTGACTTTAAACAAAAGCCAAGGAAAGTGGCTGACTTAGTGTAAATGTGTAAGCTGCATTAGTATGAATCGCTAAAGATGGAAAATGCTTTAAGGAGCTAAGTCATTATTCCATAAATTAATTAAGAAAGTAGGTCATTCAAATGAAAAGGAAAGAAGTAACATTCCTCAAGTTGTAAGTAAATATTTATTCTATTCAGATTCTTGTTTTCTTTATAATGGTTTCTGGAGAAGGGATTATAACTTTGTGTAAATTTGATTTAAACAATGGATCTCAAGGTCCCACCATCTAAGATGGTAATTTTAAAAGTTCAAGCTCAAAATGAACGCAGTTAATAGATTCTCAGGCAGTGGCCAAATCTCTTTCACCATCTTTATTTTGACATCCCTTAAATGCCAATATGCGAATATCGAATAACGGTCAGTCATCAATGTGGTTATTTGTGTATTTGTGATTGGCAGATAAGTCCATCAGGATGGTCGGAAGGGGAATGCAGAGGAAGAGCTGGTTGGTTTCCTTCGTCATATGTGGAGAAACGCCACAGAACACCCACAAGTTATACAGCAGGGGAAGTTTACTGACATGTACATTGTAGAGAACAACTATTTTCAGCCAATCTTTCAAATTTAGAACCCCCCGCCTCCACTCCCTCCCCCTAGGTTTTAGTCCTGGTTTCGTCTTAATATAAATATTTATTGATGTACAGTTGTTTCTTGTTGGTGTGGTCCTTACTTATTTTGATTGATTTATCCATCCACTCTTGCTTTAAGTGGGTGGTGCCGAACATTGAATGTTTTGCCCCAGTGATTAAATGGTCTTCAAGTTGCTGGTTATTGTATGACTTTTTCTTGTTCAACCACTCAATGTTAATTTGATTAGTACTCAGTATCCTTTTGAGACTACAAATCACATGCACATTAAATGCATCCACTATAATCCTCACCTTTCTTTATTTTCTGCATTGTTTCATTATTGATGTCCATCTGTGAGTGATGGCTCAAGAAAGATAAATGTGGATAACTCTTCAATGACTCATCATACATATGCAGTATTCAGACTTAATACAGTAGTTAACAAGTACTCTTTTCTTCTTTATTTCGTTCTTTTAGTGACATTAAAGATGATACTCATAATAATCACTAACGTGTGATGAATTAAATTAGACACCCAACCATATGAGCTGTAGTTTACTCAGGTTTGTTTTCATTTGAATGATGTGCTACCAAGATATTCTATAAATGATAAGGAATTTAGTGGTTGAGTTAATACTACAGGGTATTTCTATGGTAAGGAAAAGAAATGGTACACAAGAGTTTAATTCAAGAACTAGCAAGAGCTTTAGGAGCTCGGTTAATTTACTGCATCTTATATGATATTCGTTATATTTGTTTACATGCCATTCCTAGTAAAATCTTAGACTGATGTAACATATACGTTGCACAAAACATAGCTTTTGATTCATATTACTAGTGTTAGAGTGAAACCTCAATCTAAATGTGCGAATTCAATATTGTTCTTGAAACTTTATTTGCTTGATATCTCGAAATTAATATAATAATCAGATTGCGTCTAGGATGATAAACTATTTTAGGATAAATATTACTTATCTTCGTTCGGATATGATAAGCGAGAAATATAAAGCGATAAGCGGAGCCAATTTATGCAGTTCGCGCGCCGATGTGAGAGGAAATTTAATTGACTGCTTCTGAAATCGCCACAATAAGCTTGGAAGAATTGTTTGCGATCTTAGAATCACATTTTATGATCTACCGATTAGATGTTTTTCTTTATATGATGAAAGCTACAATGCTCTAATTTATTTAATACATGATTACATATTTAGTCTAGTTCATAATCGTAGGTTTTTGTTATAGGCTACATCTTAGGTCTAGCACCAAGCCAGAGATAAGAAAAGTCGGGCTTAAAAGCGCCATGCTTGCTTTGATAGTTCTTGCCGAGCCGCGTTGGGAGCGAGATTGGGAATGGCGAGTCACTTATCTTATCACAACTACCGGACTCCGAAGTGCTGAGGTAGGGACCCAGGCTGAGCCTAGTCGAGAGGGTTGCTCTAGAACTTCTCACAGACGGCAGATATGGTTTCCATGTGATACAAAGCAGAAAAGCGTATTTAGCGTCTAAATGCTTACTACAATGTCTTGAATCTACTTGGCTGCAGCGGTAATGAGTTAAATGCGTCCTCGAAGTCATTAAACTTTTGGACCCATTGCGATTTCTTATGAAATCAAAACGTCGTTGAATGTCATGAAGCTTGGTATCGGGGAGATATAGCCAAAACCCGTTGTCACGTTGAACTTCGAATCAACAGCGTATTTAACTTTCTTTTACTGTCGAGCCTTAGCAATGCTTAGCAGGTGTAAAATCGCCGGCTTGATTGTTTAAATGATGAATCAGGTGATACTCTTTATTGGCGCGGCAGCCTACTTGATTCGTTCATTGATATTCGATGTTTGACCGCTTGTCTTCTTTCAGTGCTTAGAGTATTAAGAGGTTGAGGAAGGCCTTAACTGCCTTGTCTTTTCCCTATGTTCATTAACCCCGAATGATTAACATAGCCAGGTTTTGGTTACTGACGCTTTTATAAAATTACTGATTTGAACACTTGTGGCGTGTAACAAAAACATCGACTTCAGGCTGTGAGTAATGATTCGTAGCGCCGGCGTCGGTGTTTGCGAAATAAGATTCACCTTGTCGGTTTGGGCGTATCGTGCCGTGTCTTGTATGGAACCGTTTGATAACCTCGAAATCAACGTGCCGTACACTTGAACATCGAGGGCCTTTCCGTATGCGAGATGAACTTCCACTAAATGCTCTAACGGCATAATTTGTCGTTGTACTCTGATACTTGATATGATATGATGTCTTTAGAATCTAGCATGATAGTCGATCGGCTGGCACAGTCGTGAAGCGTCTTGATGTTTACCACATTTGATCCCATAACTATACCAAATCTTGTAATGTGGCGTTTTATGCGATTCTAGAATTTATTTGTCCATTAGAATGTCTACGCTGAGTCTTTGCCAAAGCTGGTTAATACACTACCGTCCCTGAATAAAGCGAGCCTGAATTCTCGCATTTGTTTCCTTCAATCAAATTTCCTTATCAATCAGAGCAACGACATCCTTAGGAAGTTGTGAATTCGTTCAATGGAAATTACTGGCTGAATTGTTGGCGATGCAGGAAATAATTAAGGCTTTCCGTTCATCGTCCCAATAACAAATCCGATGGTGCTAATTGATTAATAATGTTGTTCATATTATTCAAGTGCGTGTTTATAGAAGTCACATTGGCCCAGTATTCAATTAAAGAAAATTTTCATAAAGATACCTTATTATGAGTGGTGGGTTTCTCATACATATCGAACAACACTTTCATTGCCCACATATTGTTGTGATACATTTATTGGCGTTATGAGGCAATTATTAGCCAAGTTGATCGAATAAGCCCCCAAACTTATGCAGTTTGTTAAAACTACTATCTTTAAATGCTTTAGAACACCGGATAGTGGTTCGGCAGAGTCCTTCGTGTACATATAGCTTCAATTTTTCCACAATGGAAAATTAGTTCCGTGAAACGTTTCATGCTCTTTATGATGTCCTTATTTCATTGTCTCGTATGTCCCATCTGAATTACTTCTTGATTATGAAATCATTTCGTCTGGGTGTTAGGAATACAACTTTTTAGGTACTAGACTAATTTGTGATATATCAAATTAATATAATAGCAGGATTACGTAAAGAGATGATATTTACTTAGAATAGATATCTTATCTCTTAGTCGAGATATGATAAGCAGAAAGAAAACAATAAAGATTTCTACTCTTATGCTTAATGTGAAATTTGTCAAACATCTTTGCCCAGTCCTTTAATAACTTTAGGAAGAATTGTTTTACGGTTTCGAAGCGCATTATGATATAAAATTAGATGTTTTTCTTATATGATGAAAGCTACAATTCTTTCATAAATGCTACAAGGAAACATTTATACATGATTACAATATTTGAGTATTCATGAAATCAACCCAAGAGACCTCTGTTATATGTTACGTGAATCTTGAGTCACAAGCACCAATAGAATAAGAGCGCGACTAAAGCACCGAGCTTGGTAGCCAAAATAGGCTCTTACCAGTACTAGTCGGGATCGATATCCGGACCGAGGCCAGTCCTATCTTGCCATAAATTTCTGAATTTCCATGCTAAGAGAGGGACTTAGCTGCTGCGACTGTAGTCGAAGTTGCTCCCGAACTTCCTCTGGACAACCAAAAATATGGCTTCAAACACAACACCACCACCATGTTTTTTAATAGTTAAAAACTTAGGTGCAATAATTACCAGCTGCTACTTCTTCTACGTATAATGAGGTTCGAATCTTTGATCTTAAATAGGGGTGTACCACCATGTTATTACTCCATATGGAATACTCCTCGTCCCGTTTGAAATAAATAATTTTTAAATGAAAAGTGTTTTATTAATGGTTGTGAAACTTCATTTAGTTGTAAAAAAGCTACATTGGAAATGTAAAAACTGCATTGGAATTGTAAAAGTATATTAAAATTGTAAACAATCAATTATTGTGAAAAAGTAAATTTTTTCTAGATAATCATGTATTTTGATACGAAGGAAGCACATATTAGGGTCTAGTGTCATACAGTTAGGTTGTCTCATGTTTGCCAAATAATTTTATCTGTATGTTTATGTTCGAAGTAGTTGGAACACCTACAGCTTTAGATACATGTTCGTCATTGACCAAGTGGCTGGGGGCAGATAACTTGTCAATACAAATTGACAGTCGTCGTCTTCCATGCATGCACTTTAGGCCATGCCAATGCCTCTGCTTTCACTCATGCTAGATTAAATAAATTTACTTTGCCTTGTCCTAAAGTTGACTTTGGGATTCATTTACTCTTGCTATTTAAGAGATTGGATTAATTGTTACGTGTAAGAAGACGTATAACAATATGATATTTTTGTAGTCATGAATGGATCGGATGTAGAGAGTAGAAATAAAAATAGACTAAAGAAGATTTGAACATTTATATCAAATGAACTAGAATTTGCAGGATTAGCAGATGAGGAGATGATTCAATGCAGAGGTGAATGAAAACGTTGTATTTTAGTCACTCTCATTTAGTCATATAAGATTTGTTTAAAAAAGCTCGTCACATACTTACATATGCGGAGTATTATATAATACTCTGTGTAATATGAGATTCGTAGAAATGTTAGCAAGAGGACATGCATGCACTACATATGCTTACATATTTTTAGACAAAAATGGGCGATGGGATCGTTTTACTGCAAAATTAAAACAAACAAGCTAAAAAGTAAAAACTACATATTTTCCATATACCATGTTCACAATAATTAATGAGTACACCACAATCTCGAATTTGCTACCGACGCCTTAAATAATGTTTGAGAATTACAAACTCATGAGCATATATTACTATCATGCATAGCAGCGTTCATCTGTGGGATCCTCCTACTATATATGTTCGCTTGGTATTTAATACACACACCTAACCCTCCATGATTGATAATCCTATCGGATCATATATATATCACATTTTGTATGACATTATATATTAGACTTAATTATGTTAATTTTCATGTTTAATTTATACATTAAATTAAAATAATTTATAAACATAAATTGATCGATAAACATGACATTTGTCATTTCTAAATTTTAGTCTATACGCTTTAAATGAATTTATAAACATAACCAATGATACTTGTCATGATTTTAATCAATATAATGAAATTATTATTCAAAATGTAACAAATGATCCAAAATTAATTTTAGAATTAAAGGTTTGTATGAATGTATATATTCCCCCCCTTCATGCTTTAAATATCAACGCAAACTCTTAAACCCTCATTCCACCTTTACTTCTTTAGTAATAGTACTGGTTCATCTACCTTTTGGCCAATTGGTCAACTCAATTGGCATATTTGTTTTGGTACAAACTATTCATTCTTCTCATAAATGGATACAAAGTTTAACTATATATGGCTAGTAATTGTGTTATTGATGGTGGATCTTTGGAGTGGGGTTTTAGGAGCCCCTCAAGTCCCTTGTTACTTCATATTTGGTGATTCATTAGTGGACAATGGAAACAATAACAATATCAACTCTATAGCCAGAGCTAATTACTACCCTTATGGCATCGACTTCCCCGGTGGCCCAACCGGAAGGTTTTCTAATGGCTTAACCACCGTCGACGTTATCGGTTAGTTGCATTGCTTCCACCATAATCACATTGATATTATACATTGTTATCCGCTCTCGTTATATAAAAAATTGTGGTTACACAAATGGCTGCAAATATGAAGAACCTTTTTTAATTGCATACTAACAACATTCTTTTTCAACTTACAGCTCAGCTTCTTGGTTTTGAGGATTACATACCTGCATATGCAAATGCTAGGGGTGAAGATATACTTGGAGGAGTAAACTATGCCTCTGCAGCTGCTGGAATTAGAGAAGAAACTGGCCAGCAATTGGTAACTAAACAACTTTGTAATAACCAAACCTCACCAAAAGTCCACTACTAAGAAATAAATTAGAAAGATCAAACATCTGAACACATTGGATCACCGACACTGATAAATTCTAATTTGATTTTTTAATATTTTAGTAAGTTACTAATTTTTGTTATTCAATTGATGAAGGGTGGCAGGATAAGTTTCAGTAGACAGGTAAATAACTACAAAACCACAGTGGAGCAAGTTGTAAATATTCTTGGTGATGAGGACTCTGCTGCAAATTATCTCAGCAGGTGTATATATTCAGTTGGAATGGGGAGCAATGACTATCTCAACAACTACTTCATGCCACTTTACTACTCAACTAGTAGGCAATACACTCCTCAGCAGTATGCTCAAATTCTTATTCAACAATATGCTGAACAAATTAGAGTGAGTCATTCTCTCTTTCGTTTCTCGTTTGATACTCGTAGGGAACTGATCCCAAAAAAAGGAACTAAAACACCAAAATTTGCACAAGAACAACAACAATTTATTCATACAGATTACAACCAGAACGTAAACAAAATAAAACCAGATCAAGTCACGTGAACACACGCTTTATAGAAATAATATGTAGTGAGTGATCACTTCTGAATAAAAGGGGTCTATGCAGTTTCATATCTATAACCAGATTTTGTTGTGTTTGGTAAATGGAATAGACTTTATATCAATATGGAGCAAGAAGGGTAGCCCTGATTGGAGTGGGACAGATTGGTTGCAGTCCAAATGCATTGGCACAAAACAGTGCTGATGGGAAAACTTGTGTTCAAAGAATCAATTCTGCAAACCAGATTTTCAACAATCAACTCAAGGCACTAGTTAATAGTCTAAACACCAACTACCCTGATGCACAATTCATTTACATCAACGCCTACGGGATTTTCCAGGACCTCATCGACAGTCCTGCAGCCTATGGTAATTCATCAACCGATGATCTGTTCCATATCGATAATTGTTAGTAAATTTCGAGACTAACATATGGAACTGAATTCAGGTTTTAGAGTCACCAATGCTGGATGCTGTGGCGTTGGCAGAAACAATGGACAATGGACTTGTCTCCCATTCCAGAACCCATGTCCAAACAGGAATGAGTACCTATTTTGGGATGCTTTTCATCCAGGTGAGGCTGCAAATATCATTGTTGGAAGAAGATCATATGCAGCTCAAAAGGCATCAGATGCTTACCCTTTCGACATTCGTCGCCTTTCTCAGCTTTAAGATTATAGAAATGGCAATTTGATTGATCCATCAACTTCAAGATCAATTTATCAAACAATTACACTGTATGTGTGCCTCATATCTTACTACTGATTATGTATTTGTAAACGTTGTTTGTAATTTTGTTATACACTGTATTCTTTATTCTCGAGCAAAAAGAAACCATACTGAACACTGTTGAATAATTTACTGCCTATCATTCAACTTAATTGAATTTATGAATACTTTTTAGTCATTATAATAATAAATATAAAATTAATATAGTTACATTTATTTTAAAAAGCATTTTCACGATATTATTTCATTGTAAAAATATTGGATTTAGTGTATCAGTTTACTACGGTTAGGTGAGTATTATGGGCGTTATTAAGACATGTTATTTGTAGATAGGTATGTTGATTTTGGGAAACAAAAGAATAAAAAAATGGCCCATGCAGGTCTCGAACCTGCGACCTTCGCGTTATTAGCACGACGCTCTAACCAACTGAGCTAATGGGCCATGTGTTGACATAGTTTGATCAATGATAGTATATATTTCGATTCTTTTTCATCATCACAACTAAACAAGTTGAAGTGTAGTATATTAGGATGATTTTATGGTTATTTGCAGCTATTCCTTTTCTTTTGAGTAATTATTTTTGTTCTCATTTCGTGTGAGAAATTGATGGACCTATGAAATTTTTTTAAGTTAATTGAGTTATGATAGATAAATGTACTCAGTAATCACTATATCTTAAAATATCGTTAAATTTTAAATTCTAATGAATTAAATTTTTATGGTTCGTTTGAATCGAAAGTGAAGGTTAATATACTTATATTACAAACAAATTTGATGTTAATGAAAATGGAGTGAATATTAATCACATGTGAGTATGAGTAGAATTGAACAGGATGAACTCATTCACCTATTCACCTATGTTCGTACCAATCCAAACGCAACATTAGATTTTCAACTCAAATGAAGAGCTGACTGACTATCACACAATAAACTCATAGGTCGTATGAGATATCCCAAAACAACGGAGCAAAGCCCTCAACCATTTCAACTCGTAAGTCACGAGCGCCATAGGCGATATTCCTTTGCTCTCTTGAAGGCCGAGCCTGACAACTGTTTCTTCGTCTTCCAAGACCTGAGAAAGAGCCGAAAAACCGCAGTCCATCCGGAGGCTGACGGCAGGTGAGTGGACAAATAGCGTCGAGAATCGCTGACGGTGGTGTAACTTCAATACTAGGCGGCAAAAATCCGCAGCTCGGGCACCACTTTCCGGATACTTTCGCACAGCACTAGCAGTGATCGACAAAGATTGCATGGGCTTGGCGATAACAAAGTGAACAACAAAGAATAATCGGGGCCGATGTGGTAGCGGTGTCAATCGATCCGCTCGCTTGACGATGCGTTCCACGTCGGAGAAGAGATACTATTCGGCCAGAGCCCAAATTGTGATTTTGTTCCATTGGAAAGGCGACAGGTTTAGCCCCCAGTAAACGGCCAGAATAATATCGAGGGCGTATTTTTGGCGACTCATAGCTCCACGACCAAGCGAACTTTAGGTACTCAATCTTTGCCCGTCGAGGAATGATCTTGGCGCTTATAGACCCGTTGGTGCGAGGCCTTGCGCCTGCATTGCTCGACCGTATAAAGTGTTCCATTTCTTGCGGCAGCATTAATGCCATGCATGTGGCCTCACGCCATTCGGGATATAACATTGCTTCTTGGAAAGACTTGAACAGTGCAACGTTATAGGCTGAAAACTTTGTGCCTTGTTAGCGATTACAATTTACTGAATGTGCAATAGGATAAAGAGTACTACGAGGCACGAAAGAGATACGGCGGGGCGATTTATACTTTGGGCCAGTATTAACGACATAATCCGGCTTCAGCAGCGGAAGGAAGACGAGTTCGTTGACCCTTTGATTATTCACCATTCGAACGACTCCTTGTGCAGCGGGTCCCAGCGGAACATGAACACCCTTGGCATCCTCCAGTACGTCGAAAGTAGACCCAACCGATTAGGCACGTCCGCTCCGCCCGGACAATGCAACCGTCATCAACGTCAAACCGGCCTCCAGTCGTCACGCGGCGATTCGGAAGAAATGGAAATACAATCCCAGTAACGCGTCGAGAAGTGGGCCGAGGCTAGGAAAAGCGGAGGAGACATTAACATATGAAAATTCGGCCTCGTAAATGCAGCGTCGCGAGGCAATAAGTCTCGAGAATCGAATCAAAAAGTTTCCATACTTTTTCCGTAAAGAGGTAACCCGTAAAACCTTTCTGTTGCTAAACTTATCCAAATGGAATTTTGATCATTCAACATGAGACAAACACCATGATTAGTATGATGACTTTGTATAACGCCTCGTAGGGAGACTTAAAATTGATGCACTAGAGAATACGATTAATGAGATAGCCCATTTGTCAAATACATTAGCCCCAAAATTTAATATTTAAGTTGAACTGGCGCAAAGCGCGACCTACGTTCGGAATATGTACATTAACTACGTTACCTTATCCCCTTGGAAGAAATGCATCGGACATGGTGAAATGGGGGTTTAAAATTTTACCAGCCGTCATTGACTCACGATTATCATGTAGAATTTGAATAGTCTCTTTATTAATAATAATGATACGATATGCAGAGTTATCTATGATAAGCTAATGGGTCTGGCCTCTGAAATCACTAGGTCGAGCAATACAAAACGTGGAATCATCTAATTCAGTTATCGGGGAGAAAATTTGGGACTTTAGCAAGGAAATCCACGAGCTTACCAAAGACTCTGCTTGACAGCTGCAATCGGAAGATCGGACATGGTGGAACCACGGCATTTTGTGATTAAATATATAATGTTTGTAAATATATCCAATATATAATATTTTCTACCTAATTTATTACTAACATGATAATTTTGATTAAAATTAAAATTATGTGTCCATTAAGAGCGCATAATTTGTTAATTTGGAGCATTTGAAAAATAAACCCCGCGTAGTATTTTTTATTTTTAAAGTATTGCGTACTCTAACATTCATTATGTTGTTTGTGTCGTATCGGACTCTGGTGATCAAAGAGAAAGCGACTGTTGAGGTCTTTCGTATAGAAACAAGAATATCAACACAGAGTTTAGAATTTCACCAGTACAAGTTAAAATGTGGCAAAAAGATTGATATAGGAGTGAGTAGTTGAATTGACCAATCAACTTGTTGACTGTTGAGTTTTCAAGTTTCTGATGTGATTGAACAAAATGTAAAGAGTGTTTGCGGGATTGTATAATGTTTTAAAATCATCTTTGGATACTGCAGAGTATTAACTTGTCTAGGAGAAATTTCAAAAATAAAAACTCGTTTAGATTGAGATGACTCATAATTAAAATGCGAAAATATTGTAGAAGTATTGATCGTAAAGATGTTTAAGGTTCTAATGAACCCAAAATGTGGATTTTTTCGCCCCCTACCCTTCTACTAAATATTTAACTATATGTAACTATGTAACATAGTACAAGTACAAAAGCAGTTAATATATTTCAATTTTTTGTCACCTATAATGAGCTAATACATTCCATGTGATTTTATACAATGTCCTAAGCAATTGGATGATAAGTAGTCTACTAGGCAGCTGCAATGTATACCTGGTTCAGGTCAAACCAAACTTGTTGGAAGACTTTGATGATGAGATCATGGTATTCGTCGCAATTGTGTGTAAGGTAACATACCAAAAGTTCTTCAAGCTCTTCTGGTTGTTTGATTTCTTGATCAATGATCATTTCTAGCATAGAGTCTCTGAAATCTTGTTGTGGATCATGTGAACTTTTCTTCACTGCATAGCTATCAAAGACTGTTTCAGCTTCAACTCCTATATCTGTATCTTTAATTATCCTTTTCTTCCTCGTTCCTTTTTTCATGTCGCCTGTTGCTTTGGTTTTGCACTCATTCTTGGCTGCGTTCTTCCTTGAAGGTGAATTCATTTTTCTACTTGATTTCCTACCTTTTATGCGGACTGGCCTGCTTACATGTACAGATAGCCGGTGATGTTCGTTTTTTGGTACTATCTCATTGATCTTCTTGCTCTGCAGCTTTTGCATCTCAGAACTGAATTCTTCCTCAGGATTTGCATTGGCATCTTCCAAGTCCAGATAATCGAATATGCAGTTTTCATTAGCCATCCTTGAACTGCAACTCGGACAAATAAGGTTGCTCTTCCTCCCATGATCAATAACTCTTGACTTCTGTAGTTCATCTCTTAATTTCACCGTCTTTAGTGGCTCGTTTTTGAAAATATTTTCTTGTGCTAATTGTAGTGCTCTCTCTTTTTCCTCAAGGTATCTTTTACTCATGTTGGATTTCTTCTCTTTCAGTACACGCCTATCGAATGATCTTTGTTCTTGATCCTTCCTTGCATATCCTGCCTGTGCTATAATATTCTGCTCTCTTACCTTCATTCCTTTCAGTTGATCCTTTTCCTGCATATGTATCACTTTGTATTGCTTCTTTGTGATATCTTTTATCTCCGGGACAGTTAGCCTATTAACCTCCCGTGGCTTCGAGCTTTTGCATCTTGATTTTGGAAGACTAAACTCATCATCTGAATCATACCAAAGTGATCTCACATCTCTGCATTTCTTATCTTCAAGCGTATCATCTCCGAACGAAAGCCTCCAATAAAGATCATCGCTTCCACTATAGAACCGGCCTTCCTTCCACTTCGTGGGCATAGACGAGCAACGAGCCATTTCAGGAACTTTCCCTTTGCACTTCGCTTGTTCTGTTCGAGGCCGAAAACTCCTACTCTTTCGCTTCAACTTCATAAGCCAAGAAATGGGAAACACATGATTGATCAAATAAGTAGGTGGTGAATGCATGCCCCTTTTCCCCCACTTCATTATAACCTTACAAATAATTACCTTCTCGTGAATCAACTATGAAGTCTTGAATGTGTTTGCAAGAAAATGCAATAGGAGGGCAGTTAGAATGTTATAGGAAAAGTGGGGTGCTACATATTAGGAACACTAGCTTAATCACTACAGTATTTAATTCAAAACAAAGACCCGCCAAAGATCTTGTGACCACTTGTCCACTTTTTTCTCCTTTCTGTTGTTTGAGTACATAGCTTTGCCTTTATGAAACAGCTGTAAGAATTTAAGGGGACCAAACTTGCTTTGTTGCCCTACAGTTTATTTCCTTATCCAAGACATTGGACTTCACCTTTTTTTCTCCTGGTCTGCAATTTGCAGATTGCTTAAATGGAGCAGTCTGTACTAAAAAAACTATTCAGAGTATTTTTCTTTTTCACTATGTGACATTTGACAACACAGTTTGGCTGTTTGAGATGGTATTTTACCTTGAGGGTAGTTCATAGTTGTTTTTTAACAATATTCTGCTTAGATTTTGTTGAGATATCATTATATTTTACAATCTATAACAATAGGGAGAACAATTCAAAATACAATTATCATCGACCACATCATATTACTTAACCACATAATCAAATATCCATTACATTTTACAAACCATAACAAAAGACATTTCAAAAAATATTCAAATTTATCTTTTGTCATGTTGACAACCAAGTCGAAATATTATTCAAATTAAAACTTTGTCAATTGACATATTCCGAAATAAGACGTAGTCGACTTTAGTGAGTACTTTGTTTTATATAGTCTCGACATTGTGTCATTGTGATATACAGTATAACTTCTTCTTTTTTTAAAAACGGAGCTAGCAAATTAAGGCTTCACCTAATGATTGAGAAATCTCAATGGTGAGCTTGGCCACCAATAATTGAATGGAAAACAGAAGGTTGCCAATGATTATATACAAAAATGGAAATTTTCTAGCCTAAGGGTTCGTCATGCCTCAACAAGTCCAAATATTATTCAAATTGAAACTCTCATGAGCCAAACTTTGCACATTGATCCTATTTTGGAGTCAAGCAGTGATTAACCTTAATAATAACATATGAATCAGCTACTGCATAAGTTAAAATAGGGATTGAAATCATTAAAATAAAAAATTATATTTTTAATATCTCTTGTTTCATAAATTTATCTTTATATTATTTTTTCGTTAGCAAAGTGAATAATAAAGTACAACTGAAACATCACATAAAAGAAATCGACTCATAAAAAATAATGATTTAGAGTGCGTTTTAGGGAAATTTTAGAGAAGGCGATGTACATCATACAACAGTAACGAAATTTTTTTTAGGCGTGTGCGTCGGGAATTTCTCTAAATTTTTAAAATACTTTCAGAAATCGTACTTTTATTTTAATGGATGCTTTTTATGTGTCTTTCTAACAACACTACCGTTATTCATCAAAATATAAAAAAATTGTGTATTTCAAAATTTTATTAATGTAAGAAAAAATGAAGTATGGAAAAAATATTATAGGGGCAGTCTGAAATTGGAGTGTATGCAAATTTTTTAGGGGCTCAAGTTATTTTAGGAGGTAAGAAAAATGTCATTTTATCCACGATTTTAATTTTTAAATCACTGTTATTATAATTTTAGGAGAAGCCGTCTGTGCGTTAATTCCATAACTCCCAAGCACACCTTATAATTACTTTCAACTATTTTTTAGAGTATTATTCTTTGAAGTATTTTGGCAATTTATCTTGAATAACGTATTCTAATTGCTTGTTAATACTCCCCTCTCTCCCCCCATCGATATTTAGTTTAAATTTTGATAAGTTCAATAATTTTAAATTTGGAAGTGAAATATTTTTAATAGGTTGTATAATATTTGTTGAACGCCAATAAAATATTGTATTCTCAACCTAATTTACTACGGAATATTAACTTGATATGTTTTAATTCAATATATGTTTATTATATTAATTAAGAGTCTAGTGAAGTTTGGTAATTTTGACCATAAAAAAATCATTTGATTACAACAATAATTTTCTGAACTAGATATTTCCAAATGAATGATTAAGATTTGCAAAACATAAAAGCTTGTACTCTAGAATATTTACATTCACATGCGATTATTTAACTTTATAGCACCTCAAAATTAAGGGCTTTGATTTCCTGAAGGTTTCAATACTTTCTGCATACACAAATTGTGTTATTGAGCCTGTAATAAGGAGAAACATTGGTTTCTTGAACCACTAGAATGAGCAAGGCTAATATGACTATCTCACAAATCAAACGTTGTCTACAATAGTAATAATAATAGAAAATGCAGGTTCAGACCCCTCTTATAAAGCTATATCAACATGAAAAACAGATTTGGAACTGCAAGTAGAGGCTAAAGGAAAACTTAAGGCCTGTTTGATCAATTCAAGGAAATTGAAGACAACATAAAAGATACTATGGAGAATCTAGAAACCTTGACCTAATGTACTCATTTCTCATTTTGTACGCAATCTATTATCAAACATCTGAAATATCATAAGGAAAATAGTGAAACTGGAGGCAAGTAATATTGATATTTCCTAGTAATTAATCAATTGATTGTTGTTTCGTAACTTCTTATCCACAATATGCGTAATATTATTCATCACATTAAGATATATAAACTTAGTATTGTTAATTTTTAATTAAATTTGTCCAAGCCTTTTGAGCTACGTAAATCATTCGAATAAATGTATGAATTCTTTTGGCACCTAAACTTTGAAAGTGATTTTACCTAAAAAATTTAGGACATAATCAATTTGTGAGGATATTTATGTCAAACAACTTCCATTAAACACACTCAACTATTTAATTAACCTAATCATACCTCATTTCTAGCATCTCCCACCCAACACAACATCACTATCATGCCTCCCAATTAAAAGTTGCTTAAGATCGTAACCATCTGCTAATACAGAAAAATAAAGATTTATTAATGGTTTACTCTCCTTTTAACTTAAATTATTGGACCAATTCATAGTTAGCAGATTAGCATATTATATTCGACTATGATTAAAACTTCATAGTTATAAACAAAAAAGGCAATAGAAAACTTAGTTAGAGATGTCAATCATTTCACTTGTTTTGACCATCTTGCTTTATTATGTAGTTGACCATCTTGCCAAACCCATATGCATCTTGAGAGCCGGAAAACAGTATTGTTTTGACCATCTTGCCAAAGAGGTAGACATGAGGTGGGGGTTTGGGGTGGGAAGTAGGGGTTAATTATTTTTAATTCTATTTTAATTAATGATATAATTAATAATATTATAAATAAGAAATATTTTTATTGTGACACACAATTTTTATGAAATATCTATGAAATAATTTTTGTTATAGTGGCACGCGAGCGTTTGTAAATTTTTAAGCTTCAACAATCGATATTTTGAGATGACTAATTTGTCATTGGGTTAAGGACCGTTTAAGTCGAATCGTCCAGCAATTTCCAAAATATGATTTTAAAAGTTCAGTCTTAAAAATATATACCGGTCTTTGTTGAGAGAAAAGTTAGCAGAAATGTTTATATGCTGTTGAAATAATGTCGATAGCAGTGCCTAAATGAAATTTGCTAATTTTTATTATTGATATGATCTTATTTACATTATATATGTGTATCTATTAAATCATTTAAGTATAAAATTGATTAATAGAGTCCTTGTCGAATTGGCTTTTATGATGAATTAACAAATTTTATAATTTTGATTGACGTTTAAAATTTTAATTTGAATCAATTATCAAACTTAATAGAAACGATATATTGAAAATCACTTGTATTAATATATTTTTAAACAATTAAGTGATTTAGAGTACTAAAGTATTTTTAGTACCACGTAGTGAAAGGACCTTTTTGTCATGACTCATCAACACCCACCGGACCCACCCCCTCCACACCTCCCTTTACAGTTTTTAATTTCACACCAAAAAATCGTCCAATTATTCCCATAATTTTAGGCAAATTCAAAACCCATATTCTTATGCAAATTCTTCCCATATTCTGTGGCAAATTGAAGAAAACCTAAAACAAATCCAAGAAATTCCAAAAACCTAAAACAACTCCTTTTCGACACTCTCCTTTGCTAGAAAAAGTACACTGATTGACAAGGTAAAAAGTCATCTTGTTTTCATTTCTCAATTGCCTATAATTGTAGTTGGAGATTTTAATATAGTTTTTTCAGGGGTTGTTTATTTGAAATTTTAAACAAAATTAATTAAGTGGTTAAGATGGAATTGCATGTACTAATTGTTGGCCAAATAATAAATTTTGATTGATTGGTTAATATATATATTTTTAAACGATTTTGAATTAGGGTAATGATTATTGTTTGATTGAATAAGGGTTATGATTATAGTTTTATTGAATTAGAGTTATGATTATTGTTTGATTGATAATGATTGTGAAATTTTGGTGCATATTTCTTTATTGAAGGTATTTGTTCATTATTCGATGAAAATATCTTTTTTCATTTGAAAAGCGTTGATCTTAGTTACTCCTGATGGAAAGATGGAATTCAATTGGATTTATGAATTTTACCCAAACCAAAATCTGCACAATTGATTAATTACAATCAATAATGTAATGGTTAATTGTTGAATTATATATGTGTAATCTAATCTGAATTTGACTGTTGAATTGAAATGGTTAATTGCATGTTCAAGTGAATGTTTTGATAGTTGGGGATTAAATTATTCAATAGATTATTTCTGATGATAGACTTGAATGAAATTATGCAAATTAATATTAGCCATAATTATAACTTAGAATGGAAAAATGTTATTAACCAAAGCTGGACAGTTGTTCTAAAAATATACAAGACATAGAATGATTAATTGAATTGATTATTTACATGTTCAATTAAAAGTTTTGGTATTTGAGGATTAAATAAAATTATGAAATTGGCCATAGACTTGAAACTATGCAAGTAAAATTAGCCATAATAACAAGTTCGTGTGGCTAAAAATATTAACCCATGTTGGTAAGTTATTTGTTAAAAGTAAAATTAGTCATAACAACAAGATCGCGTGACTAAAAATTATTAACCCATATTGGTAACATTTGTGTGGTTAAACCATAGAATGATATGATATTATTCTTAACTTATAAGCCATAACATAGTTAGGCAAAATTTGTTAGCTTATTATTTAGTTATTCGTAACAAAGAATATAGGGATGACACAGATGTATTATGATATGTTTCAGTTAGTTGCTAGATTAACCATTATATTAGTGAATTGTGGATAATTAAAATTAGTCTGGTGATATGTTTGGTTTATATAGTTTAACCATTGCTAGATTAACCACAAAATTATAGAACTGTGAATAATTAAAATTAGCCATATGATATCTAGTTTCTGGTTTAGATAGTTTAGCTATTGCTAGATTAACCACCATCTATGGAACTGAGACTAATTAAAATTAGTCAGCTGCTATTTTATTTCTAATTTAGATAGTTTAGCAATTATTAGATTAAGTACCATATTATAGATTTGTGTGTAATCAAAATTATCCAGCAGTATATATGAATTAGGCATATTTTTTAAATTATATTCGACATGTCGATTACTTAACTATGATTCCATGTTGTCCAGCTTTGATGGCAAATAAACCAACAGCTCAAATAAGCAAAAGGTGAGTTCAAACAGTTCCATAGACCTGGACCAATATTTCATACACATTATTAATATTCCATAGACATGTGAGGCTTAACAGACAAAAAAAAAAACGGTGAAGACTTTTGGGTAGAAGGTGAGGACCCTAATGAATCGACTATGAAGATGGTTGTTAGCTACATCAACGCTCAAATTCATGAATCCTTATTGCCCTGGCTTCAATGATCAACCCCTGGCACATTTCGATTTGGATCTTCGGGACCCAACACAATATTCATCAACTATATTTTTTTTAAAAGATGCTAAAGATGTAACAAGATGATCCATAGAACTAACTAACAAAATTCATAGACATTATTAATATTCCATGCCATGAACCTGAAACAATAACAATGAACAATTTCTGGATACGTGTGAAAAATCATTGATATTAAATTGGTTTAGAAATTGATTAATTGAGAATTACAAATCGATAATTGAGAGAAAGTAAACAGAGAATATAGTGAGAAAATTAAACAAATTCAAAATTCAAAATTATTGAGAGAAAATACAGAATTTTCGATTATGGATTACTAGTTGACAATCTAAAATAATTGAGAGAAAATTAAGGAATATTGGTTATAGAAAGTGATCAAGCATGAAATGGAATCTCCAAACTTTAGGTAGTTAAATTTGAAAACAAAAATTAAAATTAGGAGAAAATGAAAATTCTAACGTGGGAAGGTAAAATTTCATAAAAACAAAATTAATCGGAGAAAATAAACAAACACGGATCGATAACAATTGAATCTTTCATTAAGTTTCAAAAATCAATGATAAGCGATTATATTTTGTTTGGTGAAAAAATGGCTTTTGAAATTAGGAGAAAATGGAAGCAAAAACTCATGAATTGAGTGGGAATAATTGAGAGATTATGGTGAATGAATTATGCTAATTGAAAATTTCATTTGACTTAGAAAATAAGGAATCACCTCATCATGCAACAAATCTATTGTTAAATGGAAAGGATCAAAATTTGGTTGGTAAATGAAAATTTCGGCATATATCTAATGAAGAGTGATTTATGTAGTTATTTTCTAAAAAGCAAGTTAAAGACTATTACACCCTTAAGTTTTTTAATCATACATTAGATAAAAAATAATGAGGTGACAAATGATCCAATAACTTATATAAATTTAGTATTAAATACTAAGAATTTTCATTAGTACCATAGGACCAAACTCATGTTAATTTAATAACTTTAGGAGTATTTTAATAGACCTAACGCCGGCAAACTCACTATAAATATAATGTTGTATTTGATAGGAGTTGCTTGTTTTAATTTTACATACTTTCTTCTAAACAAAATTTTATTTAGAAAAACTGGAAAAAAACCAATATTTTATATTCCTGGAAGTTTTGCCTTAATATAATTTTACCATGATTATATAAAGTATCCATCACCATGATTATCTATAAAGTATCCATTATCATGAGTACCTTGTATCACTTTCGGCGTTTCCTTTCGATAAGCGGACGGCTGGCGGCGATGAAGTGCTCGCTTGTTAAGCGTTGTTGCGTGTTTCTTCTGAAGTGGGCGATGTCGTCCCGGCTTCTTCGGGAACGGGGTTGATAGCCACAGCATGAGGCATTTGCTATCTATCAGAAATTTGTAGGGCTTGACATAGAATATGAAAGGCGTTGTTGGAAAAATGGCTATAACTTGATATAAAACTTTTATTCAAAACACATGTTATACAAGATCGATTAGATATTTAAGCGTAATTAAATAAATAGAAAAAACACTACCGAAGATGCAGTGAAGACTATAAACAATTATTCATGGCTCTCATCCCAGCAGATGCAGTCTAAACACTTTAAAATGTAGTCTTACTCTGGTTGGAAAGCAGCAGGGAGGGGGTTGATTCATGGCTGAAATTCTGCTAGAACTAAAGGGATTGGATGAAGAAATCAAAATCAAGAACCTTGTTCTTGATGATGATAAGTTCGGCCCGTGTCACAGAAAGGAAGCGAGAGTTTTTATTTTTGTTTCATGATCATGAAAACCTAAATGATAAGGATCGACATATAATTGAACCATCATTTAACACAAAAGTAACCGAGCGGTTAATGGTGACTACGTTTGGTTGAAATTAAACCATTAAGTAAAATCGAACTATGATCTTAATAGTAACTATGATTCTTAGCGAGCTCAGTAACTATCAGTCCATTTAATTGACTAATTAATTGGTCGGGTTCATCGATTATATTTTTCATTGCTCGATGTAAAATTCCAGATTGAGAATGCTTTGATTACAATCAACTACCGATTTAGCAAGTGCGGTTTATTTCATACGTGAAATGTAACTTCAGCAATCAGCTGTATGTGTGACGCCTGAAACTCGAGATCATGATGCATTATAATAATATAATTGACCATTATTATTATTATAAACGATTATTCATGGGATACAGCAATGCAGCCTAATCCCCGGTATTATAAAGCGAGCTTACATTAGTAATTACAATTCTTTGTGATTGATCTTCGTTTATGTAATGCATTCAACGCCCAAGCAATGCGTAAATGAATTGTTCTGGCAAATTATTCCTTGTGGGCATAATAAATGGAAACCAATAACTATTGATTTCCAGCCCGAGGTCTTTGCTTCATACCAGATTGTCTTTGATTACCTCGATATGAATTCTACCAATTTGAAGCTAGTATGGTCCATCGGCTAAGATGTATCGTCTTTACCGCGCTTTCTTTGCCCGGTCATGGGGCGTCTTGATGCTGATATGGCGGGGTGAAAAGGTGTCTCAGTCTTGTTTAAGGGCATTCGTGCCTCTGGAGGAGGTGTGGCCCTGGGTATTACGTAACTGATGCAGTGTTGTGGTATAGTATTTTCTCCGCCATGTGAGAGAGACTTTTCTGGCCTGCGTAGTGGCAGACGTGTCCTCCGCGTTTTGTTAGAAAGCTATAGCACCACCTAGTGATGATCCTTTGTCGTCGCTGGCTAATAGGAGTCGTCGGGGTCGCCGTGTGACCCGGTTTGGCGATTGACCTTTCCATAGATGGTGGGTGTGGGAACCGCGGCTAGATGGTGATGGTACTGAGTTGGGTCTTGAACAACTAGGGTGTTCAATATCCTTTCGCATTAATGGGACATGTTGTTGATCCAGAGAGCGATGTAGAGCACAGTGCATTGCCAGTGATGACCAGCAGCTGTAGGTTAGGGGTATGTTGGAGCTAGGGCACCAAATGCGTGTTGTCTTGAAGGGCTAACTTTGAGTCGGGGGAGTGAGGTAGAGATAATAGTCCAGCGTGCAATTTGGATCGGGAAGAAAGATTTTTATTATTTATTTGCGCTCCAAATAAGCCAAAATCCGCAGGAGAAATCATGTGTGCAAAATATTTATCAAGCGGATTGAGGTTCATTGTCGATCCCAGTACTCTCCTACGTGTATTGGCGTCATAGTATAGTTTGACTTATTGTATATGGTTTCATTTGGGTGGAGTTTGGTTCTGAGTTGGATATGTGTCTGGATAGAGACTGAGCGGACTGGTGTTAACATTAGATATGAGGCAAGGGTGCTTGAGCAGAAACTTTTGATCCGCACAGTTATATGGACTTGATGGATTGTCTTTGGATTTGGATCCTTGAGGAAGTGGGGGTGATGGAAGCTTCTACGCTTGATTGGATAGATAAATTTAGTAGGTGAGGGTGTGGACTCCTTGGCTTGGATATGTGGGCGGTGGATCTTGACCTCGCCCGGATATGGATATGTGTCGCTGTGGACGGATGAACCTTATAGCTTTAGGGTTGGGTTCCTTGGCCCGTGAGGGCACTTGCTTGTTTAATACGTCTTTGGATGTAGAGCATGTGAAACTGACGTGTTCCTCTTTTTGATTTGGCTTGCGGGTTGAGGCGAGGCTGACTTTGTTGGAAATGATAATTGATTCCCTTTTATTGTGCCGTTCAGATAATTGTTTTATGGATTCATTTACCGGGTTTAGATTTAAATGTGATTCTTGGAACTTAGTGTTCACCTTAGAATGAGTATATTACTAGTGTAGGTTCTAAAAGCTGATAATAATTTAAGGGTTATGAGCGGTGCTAGATGCTTACTCATTAATCGTTATAATAATAAGTAATTGGTCAATTATTATTATTATACAACTTACTATTATCGAGCCTAGAAGGTCATGCCTGTCTGATATTAGAATAATATTACATGAATGAAATTAGCAGAGACATGAAATGTATTTCTCAATATTTATATATTGTCAAATATATATGTTGATGAACATCGATTGGTTAAACTTGAGTTTAATCCAATTAATGATTGAGATCGATGAATAACTTGATAAGTTATTCGATAGTGACTTCGTTAGTATTTTGATTGACTTGTTAAGTTAATTAAAATAGAACAACTCAGCAATCCAATAATTATTTAATTAGAAATTTCATGAAATTCACAGTTAACCTTGAGAGTTAAGTAGGATTTCTTAACGAGGTTAACGCGGAGGTGGAATTTTGGGACTTAATTATTTAAGAGGGGATTAGGTTTTAAAACGACATTAGTATCCTGAAAAAAACCTCCGCCCCACTCAAGCTAAGCTCCGCCCTCTCACGCAGTGGTGGAAGATTTTCTCTTCGATTCTCGTTCATCCACTCGAGCTACAGCAGTTCAAGTTACCGGTTGGGTTTCCCTGCTTGGTGTGAAATGCGATCTAGAGACGTCTTTTCGGTGTTGAACCTTGGCGTTGGAGAAAGGATCTTGAAGGGCTTTCCACGCGAGGAACCGTGGGATTTAGGTTGGTCGCTTCCGTTCTTGATGTAAATTCTACGTATTCATACATTTATATTTTATGTTTAGATTAATTTACATTATTTTTGAGAATGGGATGTATGAATTGGTGTTAAATGTGATTAAATTCATCTCTTAGATTAACGATTGATCCATCGAGCTACTGATTTAATGTATTTTTATCTGGTTGATTGTGTGTTAGTAGTTGTTAGTTAATTTTGATTATTTTATGATTTATATATTGATTGATGAATATATAATGTGAAACTCAAATCAAGCCGTTTATATGTTTTAAGCGTAGGTGGAATCGTCAACTTCGTTTATTATTGATTTTTAATTGATTTGAAGTTTTATTTAATTGTTTTAAATGAGAGATAGAGGGATTAAAAATTGATTAATTTGCATTTTTAATTTGAGGTAGAATTATTTTCGATTTTACGATTGAGTTGAAATTTCGGAAAATTCTGAAATTAAATCTGTGTGTTCTTGATACTTTGTGGTTCATGCCAGTTTTTCAAAATTTTTTGAATTTTTAAGTACTCAAAAATTCGTTGAATTTCACGGATTGTTTTAGGTTTAATCGAAAAGTAGAAGTGTTTTGATAAAATTCATGGACGTGTTAATCAATGATATTGTTGATGTTCAAGAAAAATAAAATTTTAATTTTAAGCGCCTCCAAATCGTTTTTTACAAAAGTTTGATTAATGCGGGCAGCTTAAAATGAATTACAAAAAATCGGTCATGCAGAACTTAGAAACTGCGGCTTCCGGTCTTGGGAATTACATCATTCCGGCCGAGGCGTAGCCGATTGGCCGTACTACGGCACGACGTAGTGTCATTCGTGGGTGGCGGAGGCAGCGGTTTCAGTCGTTGATGTTATTGTGCATTTAAAACTTCATCTTATTTTATGTAATTATTTTTTGGTTTAAATTTATTGGTAATTATTAATTTCAGTTTTAAATGTTAAATCATAAATTTTGTCATTAAGATGATTGAATATATATCTTGAATGTCATTAAATTTGATTTATATTTCCCTTTCAAAATTATTTTCATTAATTGATAATTTTTTGAAAATATTTTTCATGATAACTTTAAATTTTAAATTTGGAGTTAATTACTTGTAAGTATGTTCCCATAATTTAAGAGGTTAGTAATTATTAGCCAATAATTATCATTAATCATGTGTGATATATTTAAATTCAAAATTACATTAATTGATAATTAATTGTAAATATAATGGAGTAATTAATTAGTCGATTATGAGCAACGATTATTTTAAATTCGTTTAATATATGTGATATTAAGTGCATTTATTTGTTTTAATATTTTTGCCCGTATATATTGTTATGGAATGGAATGGAGGTGTGTTGATATGACCAATGTTTTCGATTGCGTGCCGTATTGTTGGCAATATATGACTGTTGAGATTAGTGTATTTGAATTGTAATTTAAAAGGCATTGGAAAGACAAAAGTATGGCAAGGTCAATGTTTTCAAGTTTGAAAGAAAATGTAATAGAACTGAGGAATTAAATATCATACTCTTAATTGTACGTATCTTTGATTGATTATGTCTTATGAGTGCATGGTAAAATAAAATCAAAGTAATAATAATATCGCGATTTAAAATTTCAAAAGCGTGTAAACCAATTTTAAAGTTGTGAAATCGGTTAATGATATCAGGATATGTGATGGCGGGTGTTCGGTTTTGCCTTTTGATGTAATGATGGTCGTGGTGATGATTTGCTCATTGTGACTTTCGGATGATCATTCCAAAGTAATTTTGGATTATTGTATGCTTAACGATTTTGTCGAATACAAAAGTCGGGTAGCATCTTGAATAGTATGCTAACGACACAAGAGTTATGTAGTTTTTACGTAATTGGTTGATAACTTTTCTTATTATCTTGAATTAAAATATGCAGGTGTTTACTTTACAATTTGTAAAGTGTTTAGCGTGATGGTTACTCGTTACATTTGTCTTTACTTATTCTTGTAGAATTTTAGTAGCTCTTCGCTACTACTCATAAAAACTCGCTTATTTCGGCCTTGAAAGAGTCTGAAATTTGAATAACTTCAAACTTAGAGCGAGTGGTCTCGAAATTTGAGAGGTATTCTCAGCGAAGAGGCGAATACGTCTTGAGCAGAGTAAGGTTCTCCGAAACCTAATGATGGTGCCTCCGTCCCGGAAAGGGATCCAAAAGCAGTCGTCTTGTGGATGTCCGATATGTCGTCTTTGGCCAACGTGGGCAGTTGAGTCAATATGAAAGGTGGCGTATGACGCCTCACAGGGTATTCCGAAGGAAGCTAGAGCGAGAGTATGACGCGATGCATTAACAAATTAGACCGGTAGAGGCAGGACGGGCAGAAATACTCGTATCTATTCAAATGATTGGCAATTCGATCGGCCTTCGGCGCCACAGGCACAGTGTCTACCGAAGCGGGCGTGGATGCAAATCACGAATTAACTTCCAGACAAATTCTCGGTTTGTCATGAACTTCAATATCACTGAAGTTTGAGTTATCTCTAAATGAGGCGCATAAGATGATCACGAATCTTTGAGGCGAATACAGGTAAGACTAAAACTTCGATCCTTGCGCTTTGGTGGTCAGAAACAAGAAGAAATTTAAGAAAGAAAGAAGAAGTTTGCAATGAAGCCAAGGGTTCGAGGAATCCCAAAGAAGTTGATGGACACGAGACACTAAAAGGGATGACAAATGTCATTATTGCGGAAACTTTAGTCACTTTGGAAGTCGGCCTGCGGGAAGTTCACAAATGATAGGAAGAGATAGTGCATGACCCTTTCCCATTTTCTGAA
Organism: Lithospermum erythrorhizon; assembly: GCA_019722365.1. Taxonomy (NCBI): domain Eukaryota; kingdom Viridiplantae; phylum Streptophyta; class Magnoliopsida; order Boraginales; family Boraginaceae; genus Lithospermum; species Lithospermum erythrorhizon. The sequence continues at coordinate 3,071 of JADFUC010000852.1, read as the reverse complement.
TTAATGTATGTTATTGGAAGTTTTTACAACCACAATTCTATTTAAATGGAGTCTTCAGACACCGGTTGTGGATTACCGTATTTGTCATAATATCACGGGGAACTCAAGTCAAGTGAAGACTTCGAAGGTTTCGATTATGAATCATCCCCGATAAGTGAATCTTGCCTTTTGGGCAAAATGACTAAATCGCCGCTTGGCTGGATTGATGAAGAGCGGTAATTTATTAGGGGATGTCGCTCCGATGTATGTGGGCGATAGACACGTCTGCAAGAAAAGGTTATAAGCTGCCATTCGTTTCTTGATGATTACGGTAGATACCTTTTGTGTACGATGAGACACAAAACCTGAGTCCTTTAGAAGTAGGAGTTCGAAATGAAGTACAAAACGATTGAACAAGGCGATAAAGATTACTCCGGTGCGATGGGGTGGAGAATATTTGAATCCACAGTTAATAACTTGGCAGTTGGACAATTAGTTATGTGTTTTATAAATCTTAAACTTGATATACTCTTTGTTTAAGCAGCAGCAGCTTATCTTGTATATACTTAAAATGAGTCTTTTCGATAAACTACTTGAACTTGAATGATTGTGTATGAGGGTTTATCATGCGGTGTACATCTCTCTTCGTTTAAATGTGTTGCTTTTAAATGGATGGTACAACTTAAACTTGGATTGCGTTATACTTTAAAGTTTGATTTTTAAATATTTTCCTTGTTAACATCCTGCACGTAAATGTTAATGCTTTGAAAAGGGATGTCAAAATATGTTTGGGATGCCTTGTGTTTATGTTTTCCTTAGGTATCCACACATGACATATCTGTTCGATCTTAATTTTACATGTCAGCGTATCACACAGGCGTATATAAATGCGATATGGAAAATGTCTTTTGATAATTTTCTCAATTTACATAATGAACATATATTTGGTTTGAGAATTCCCAAAATTCTCCGGCAATATGTGTTTCTAGGATAGAAATGCTCTGTGAGAAATCGTCACGTGTTGTTATCTTTACTCGAAAGTTGAATGTGCTTTCAGCATTTTACGCCCGACTTGATGCGTTATGATATTCCCTCTCATGCGTGATTCCACATTAATGAAATTCAAAGTTATTCATGTTCTAGTCAACATGAAGATTGAATATTTTGAATTATTTATATGCATTAGTTAGGGGAGGCCGTGTATTTAGGTTGCCAAAATACATGCCACTTGTGCGAAATTGTACCTAAAAGACTTTGAATGTCTCACAACTCATATTTGGACTTAACACTATTTGTTGATCCTTAAGTAAATGTGTTTGGGTTAAAGCATGATTTTAGATCTTTGTTAAAAACTCATGGTTACTTTCAAGCAACTTTCTCAAATAATTGAGATATTCATTCTTAGTTATGAAAGAAATTTTGTATTGTATGCCTAAAAGCTTTATATTGTGCTAATTAATGTAAGGCTTCTGATTGATGCTAATTTTAATCTTCATAATCTTGAACTTATCTTTATCAATCGTATTTTCATACTCTTTATTATTATTCGATTGGCTTGATAAGAAGCGTGGAGAGTCACTGTGTTTAAAACTATTTCTCAGCTTGCTTTTCCGTTTTAATACTTCTTCAACCGTAGAGCATTCGGATCTTTTTTCAAGATGGTTGTAGTAAAGAATTTTTTAGAAAATACATTTTGTTTTAAGGAGAATGTGCAGGTTTAAATGTGCATATACTGTGTATTTTAAAATTCCTTTTTGTCGTCCGTTGTATATGTTGTTGTCATTCGGATGACATGTTCCTTAAATAATGGTTTCGTGTTTTTATGTTTCATTGGCTTGCACAAGATTAGTGGATTGTTTCATGATTTAAATTTTTTCCCAGCATGCCTTACGCTTTCGGTTTGGTACTTTTCAAATACGTGCTCAATTAACTATATAATTGAGTGATTTGAAAATATTAACTTTCCTTCGAATATGCTTTAAACTTTTCTTTAAACTTGAGTAATTGGAGAGTTATTGTGATTGCTCTAAACGTACGCACCCAATGGTATATCTGAACTTTCTATTGTGTTAATACTCTTTTAGCCTATTCGCATTTGTTTGCAAATTGCTAAAGTCGTATTAACGATGGCTGAATTAAAGTTTGTATAAGTCGGCAGTCAACGACCTCTTAGTCTTATTTCTCCCCAAGGACATCATATGGAAACAACATGATCTACCAGTTAATTTACGGGGATATCTTATTTAAAAGCGCGACAACTTTACCTTAAGCAGGATGTCCATGAAGCCGATTAGAAAACTCCCGGCGTAGTTTGGGAAAGACCGATTCCGTTTTCTCGAGTTGCGGGTTGTAAGCCTGTTAGAGATTAACAAAGGATAAACTTGCGCAGTCACGATAAATGCTATTTGAAGGATATCCAAAGTAGGTTAGTTTTCTTACCTAAAGCATGAGAATAAAATCTTCGTTCTTTAAGGCAAGTGTTCACTTGAAAAGGAATATCACAATTCGAAGAATTAGAAGTAATGAGTGTTAAATCTTGATGAAGCTTCGAGTTGATAATCGATGTCGATGCATCTGTCACGGAAGCATCGATGCGCCTTGAGTGTTACGCTTCTTTAGAAATGAAGATCGATCCTTGATCCGAAGTTATGGAAGAATTCGACCATAGGGAATCAGCGAAAGGATCCATCCAGGCAGGAAGCGGTATAAGGCGCCCGTGACTGAAGTGACGACCAACTTCTTTATAAAGAGAAGCGATAATAGCGAGGATGTTGACAAATGGCAAATAGCCATGCGATCCCAAGATGGATTAAATATTGCGGAGCAAGGTTTGGTCACTTGTTGGATTTACCAAATAAGGGTTCGTATTGAATGTAAATGGGTATTTAGAAAACATGATAAAAGCCGGAAGCGTTGATGTTTTGAAACTTGTAGCCGAAGGTTTCAAAGCAGAGTTCACGGCGTGGACTATGACAATCTGCTCGCCGGTGTATCTTAAATCCATCAGGATGTCTTGGCGGATTCTTTGCGTTTCGCGGAAGCTATGAAATATGGCAAATGGATGTAAAGACTACTTTCAACAATACGTAACT